>CM029595.1:36301770-37570625 GCA_017311375.1 Mytilus coruscus
CTAATGGGATAATCTCCGTTGATATCAAAATCAGGTGTCCAAATGCAAGCTTATCGGCTAAGTCTATTCTTATATAAATTTCGTACACTTAATTCCCATGAGGCAATGATGATCTCAATATGATTTTTTTAGCAAAGCTAATCTTTTACAGCGCAGTACAGACTAAATGGTTTGATCAATTTTCATCGAATTTGGGATACTTAATTACTGTTTGGAAAGACAGGATGGCATCTGCTACCCTTTCATGCTTTCAGTTAACGATGAGGTCGAGGAATTAAGTCAAATCCTTGTCAACGCATGACACTATTCAGAAATTCCTATATGACGTCCAACGTTTTTGCCAGTTGGCTGAAAAGGTTAGACCTCAGTTATACGGAAAGCCAATATTAAAAACTCGGAGGTGACAAACATTTATTTTATACACTTACGAATTTATTTAGACGACAACAGCTGTTTTGTCTGTCACGGAGATCCAAATTGCTACCCTAACAAGAGGCCCGGGTATTTGTGTCAGGTGTAAAGAAAACAAAACTTGTCCGAGAACACAGTTCAAAACCGATAATTATGATTAGTATAAGCAATCACTGTAAAGCTGTGAATTGATAAAAAGCTAGCCTTCACATCTTAAACACGATGACGCATTTTAAGGAACAACGCTTGTATAGATATAGCTTTTGAAACGTTTTAAGAAACAACACTTTTATAACTAAAGCTTCTGGAACGTTGTTGGAACGTTTTAAGTGGTGAATTCTTTAGCTTTAAATATGTTCGAGTGGTAGTCATTCCTAGCTATCTTAATGGATACATATCATTTTATCATAAACGCGTTCTCCAGTTATTCGATAAAGTTGAACACGCATTCTTTATTCTATCAACATCTTAATTGGTGGGCCTATGCATAAAGTATAGCTACATCCTATTGCAATTTTGAATTTGTTCGTTTTGTTTAACTAGTAGTTACTGTATTGCATTGCATTGCAACTATTTCACCATCATCCATTCTTCTGTTGTTAAAATTGTCTGAAAATAGAGATGAAAAATTTATCTAGATCGATTTTAAATATGTTACACAAACAGAAAAGTCATAAACTCATTTATGAAAAACAACATACTTTGGAATATGACGTCTTTTATGTGAATAGTGTTGAATGTTGAAAGAACATCTAGAACACGTCTTCAAAAGCATAAAACTAACCCATATAGTTTGAAAGTTATCCAAAACAAAATGAAATGAACTGCAACGATTTTTATGATGTAGGATACAGAATTTGTGACGCAATATAAAAATGACGAAATTGTTGTTTCGTCTTATTTGAGTTAACGCTTAGAATAATTACAGGATAAACTGAAAATAATAATTACAGGATAAAATGAAAAAATAATTACAGGATAAACTGAAAATAGATAGTGGTCGTATTACTCAAGTTCTTCAAAAATATAAAACGTCCGAGATAAAAAATCCCAAAAAGGTCTAAAAATTACAAATGTGTCTGATATTTACTTTGCCTGAAGAAGTTGAAACCGTTTTCGTACATAATTTAAGAACAGTTACAGATAAAAGCACTTGATACTTGGATGTTGGTACAGTTGGGGACTCACGGTAGCCCAACAACAGCGCTACAGACCCGTGGATATAAAAGATAGGACACCGATTTGCATGAAAACGACATGTGTTTGTAGAGTTCAATTAATCAAGTACGATTATGACTAAAAGTTTTAAAAGCAAAAAGGGTGAGGAGCATAAAAACAGAAAGAACCTAAATAAAGCAACCAAGACCGACGACCAACTTAAACCAATTTTTTGTTCGCACATTATTCTATTATAATAATCTTCCCCAAGTAGGCTCGAAATCAATAGTTCGAAAAGCCAAAAAAATTAAACGCTTAACAGCATTACACCAAAAAGGAAATAAACAACGGCTAAATCCGCTTCAGTGCTGTGCGGGTGATAGCATACCGGAGAAAGATGCAGATTTTCCTTGAAGTGTATTGCTTTATCCATCCATTTGTTTGATATATACATATGTATTTATACACTACAATACATGACCGTATTCCGACACTCTTATAATGTTTCTTTTATGAAACCGTAAATGTCCCTATCTTTCTTTTAAAACTTCCTTATATTTGTGTTAAAGTAAGAATTTCTGGAACTATAAATGGTAAATTAAAAAAAATATATCTATTTGTATGAAAAATGTAAGATGAATTTTGCAATATCCGAACTTGCATTTTAATTTTTGATTGTTACATTCTTTAACACCAAGTACATGAACCACGTTAACCATCGTCAGTTGTCAAAGATTCACCAAAATAAATGTTATTGTAAATTGGCGGTAGGTGTCTATGGCTAAATATGTAACTCAATTCATCTACGACAGAGGACACATTGGTTCAATTTGCCCGGCCTTTTCAAAATCTTTTATTTACTTCTTACGAGATGTGGGTTTTATTATGGACTCTTTTATGATAGCGTAACTAACTATTCCGAATGCTTAATCATTTTGATAAAAGCTCTTCCCAAACCAATGATGAAAATTATAGTTTACCTTGGCGACGAACTGGTCTGTTCATTTCGTTTCTTTTGTACATTACTGATACAAGCATTACGCATATAGCACCACATACAATTACTGCTGCCAATATTATATAGTTTTTCTCTAGAGTAGGCTCTTTAGTTGAGTCGGTTAGAGTAAACTTTTTAGTTGTCTTGTCTTGAAATTCTGGTAACAAATGTCCAGATGTCTTACATAAAGCGCCTAAATTACAACGAAATAAGATTATCTGTTGAAGCATACTGCGAATAAAAATAATGATAAATTCAAGCTTTCCAAAGACATAAGAATTGAATAAACAATATTTGTAGCCAAGCGATGAAAGAGAAGTATTTCCTGTTTTTCTAACTGCCCGCAGCAACCCGTTTTTTATAGCTAGCGAGTAACTTACGTAGAATGTTAGACAAGTACAAACAAAAACATATATTCAGATAATCAAATTTTCGGACATGATATCACCAGGATAACAACTCGTTATACTGAATTGTTTTGTACGTCTGTATAAATAGACTTTTTCCTTGATGGTCCCGGTTATACAGTATATATCGGATACTGCAAACCAACTTATTTTCGCGACTTTCGCGAGTAGAAAAATAACGCGAATATAAATCGTCGCGAATATGTAAAACTTAGATCTTTACTTATTTAACTACATCAAGTAAATTTGAAAATCGCCGCGAAGTTGGCTAGAATACTAGAAAGTATCTGCGAAAAAAAGTTGGGTTAAAGTACTTGAATAAAAAATGTCTACGAGCCACATGTACCGAACAGCACATTGCCATTAACTATATCGAAGTAATCTCTGCTCCGAACGATTAAAGATGCTTTAGAAGTTGCTTTATTGAAAATGTATAAAGGCTTTGTCATACAAGAAAGGTTGGTTAACCGCAGTAAAACTTATTTCGCAGTTGGAGCTGATGCGGAAAGATCTTGAGAATAAGTCTATGCATCCGGCGAATGTTGATATTTGTGTATTTTTAAGTTAAAATGCACAGGCATTAATGTAATGCGACGACGGTCTATCTTTGAACTTTTAAACTAATTTCGATAAAAAGAAATAGTAGAGATGACATCTTTTATCTCTTTTCATAGATAAATCTTATCATTGCTAAATATTACTCCCCAACGAAGTTGCGGAAGCTATAAATATTTGAATGTTTACATACTACTTTGTACAGGTCTACACTGACAGTATGGATGTTCTGTACATTTCATTGGTGTAATCTGAACAAACAAGAGAAAAATAAACATAAAAAATTAATACTTCATTTTGTACGTCTTTAGTTAAAAAATCATGACGGTATTTGTAGTTAGGTATGTTGTTAGTTTTACGCAAATCTTTTTAAAAAGATGATAGCTATAGCTGCTATTCTAACAAATATTTTCAAACAATATTCTGCAAGGTGAAAGAAGAGACACACTCGATTAAAAACAAGATTTCTGAAATTTACTGCGTTATTTTGTATTTCGATCCGTGCATCGTTTTGAATCATTTAAACAGTTGAAAAGACGATTCTTGAGCTTTGTCTTTAAATTGCCAGTCTAAAAAACATCTAACTTACCATAATTTCAACATTTGATATTCGAACATTCAACATGATCCAATTCCTTTTAATATTAATAGATGCACTTGTCTGAAATGAAATTTTTAAAAGCGCTTTGGAACTAGTATTTAATGGTATTATAAAAATAATTTTTAAAAATATTGCCTGGATAAAGATCTTATCTGTCCATTCTATCAGAACATAACATTAAACGTCCCAATTTCACTGCACCAGATGCGCATTTTGACAATTAATTAATGTCTGTTCAGTGATGCTCGAAGTCAAAATATTTGAAAATCCAAAATCTAATTCAAACTTTATCATAAAAAATGTTCTTTAATTAAGCAAGCATTTGGGGCGGGTTGTAAGTACTTCACCAAAAATGTTGTTACATCCGTTTATATATGTAGGACCGAAATGAAATGTGTGACAAAACATATAAAAGCATATCGGGTAGTTGAAAAACCTGTCTGCGAACTTTGACGATAAAGGTACTGATCATACCGGTATATGATTGTTAACTATGGATAAAAGAGCAAGGAAATTACACTGAATTATACCTTGTGTTCTTCAACATCTAATTCATCTATTGTTGTATTTGACACCATGTTGTCTCGATACCAAAGTATGTCTAGTTGAAATACTTTTGGGATATTAGAACAGTTGTCTAAGGTAACATTAACAACCACTGCATTATCGGTACAGCTGAAGTATGCATTCCAACAGGAACAACAAGAGCAATTATGTTTTTCAGCCCTAAAACACAGAACACATATATAAAAAATCTTAATCAAATCCACCGTTCTCGTGTCGTCTAAATGTGAGTCCGATTAATACTAAAAACAACCAAGAAATCGTGCAAGTAAGTATAGAAGTTGCAAAAAGGTAAACAAAAAGCTGTCATGTCCGTATCAAATTTTACGTCTTCATGACTGTATCATGTGCTCTCAAAGTGAATGATGAAAATATTATTTTTAAGAAATTAAAACATGAATTCGTTTGATTTAAAGATAAACAATAAAAAACACATAGATAAGCAGTAGAAAGCTTAGTTTCAGCTTAGCATTAAAAAAGAAATTACACCGTGTATAATACAAACTGTGTTTTTGATTTCCTTGCAGCGAAAACTATACTCGAAACGATCTCATTCCAATAATGTTTTAAATGTTTTTATATAATCATTTAAAACTGTATTTCATAGGTAGTTAATAAAATACACAACGTTAAGTTTGACAAATTTTGACTGTGAAAATCAATAAAAAGAGAAACCGAAATACATGTGATAGGCTATTTTCTATTTGTTTTAATTTAAAAAAAAAGATTTTAACAGTTTTTTCCTATGTTGTGCTGTTTCACCCTGTCCCAGGATAGGGAGGGCTTAGCGCTCGCAAACATGTTTAACCCGTGACATTATATATGTGCCTGTCCAAGCCAAAAGCCTGTAATGTAGCGGTTGTCGTTGGTTGCTACCAGGAGTTGGTTACTTAAATCTGTCATATTTTGTATTAGTTTATTGATTTGTCATAAAACATGACGTTGTTTCTTTTCGTTTGAATTGTTTCATGTTAGCTTACAATACGATATGTTTTTTTTTACACTGTTGAAGGCCGAACAATGACCTACAATTGCTTAAATTCACGTCATTTGTACTTTGGCTATCATACCACATCTTCTTATTTTTATATATCTACCTGAAATTTAGTCTGATTTGTCGCATTACCATTGAATGATTATCTATAGATTTACCCCAAAAATTCAAGTAACCAATAAATAAGATAAAAATACAATCGTTAATAGATTTTTTTTATTAAAGATTGATAGCTGCTATCCCGCATAAAAATAACAGCTAAATATTAGAACTGTTACCTCCAAGGCCAAATAAAGATGATGAATCCGTTAAATGGTACATTAATATCACAACGTGTGAAAGTAACCAAAACATATTCAAACCAATCTACAAAAAAGAGAAATAAAACAAAAATAAATGCTTACGAGAATGCTTCTTATATCACAAATTGTGATAACTCGTGCGCACAGTCGTAACCACGATCATGCCCTTCTTTCCCCGAATGTGAACTACTGAATTAGACTTATCACCGGGTTTGTACTTACATGAGCAACACGACGGGTGTCACATATTGAGCAGGATCTGCTTACCCTTCCGGATTACCCGAGATCACCCCCTGTTGTTGGTGGTGTTTATGTTGCTCAGTCTTTAGTTTTCTATGGTGTGTTTTGTATTCTGTTGTTTTCTTTTTTTTTTTTTTTTGCCATGGCATTGTCAGTCTATTTTCGACTTATGAGTTTTAATGCCCCTTTGATATCTTTCGCCTCTCTTTGCCCATGTGCCCAACACTATTATTATTACAGACGAATTTACTGGTATTTTAATATTTAAGACCGAGAAAACATGTCGCTTGTAAGTTGAGACACCGACACATCGTATCATTCAACCAAATCGTGATAGTGACCGTAAAATTGATATGGTTTCGATTTCAATCGTTCTTTCTCATAACTCTGTTGGAGCAGTCTATAAGAAAAGAGAAAAATTGGTTAATGAAGTCCGCATAGCATGAACATACATGGGCGTAACGTATTAACTGAGATATGTTAACGCCATACGATCAAGCAGAGGTTATGTTACTGCTGAGAAATGGGAAATTGACAATTGGAAAGTTGAAAACCTGTCGTTTGTCATAGGTTTTAGTTTAAGTCGTCCATCTGTGTCCTTTATCGAGGAAAAGATCAAAATATGAAGCAAACTTTTTACTTTCGGTAGTATCCATAATCTCAAGTTCATTAAGATATATGTAAGCACTCTTTCTGGTTTGACCCTGATTTTACGGATCACCGAACATGGAAATTTGATTGTGTAAGTGGAACATACTACCATATTACTTTTTTCCTGGTTTATTCCTACATGAAAACTACATTAATTTACTTTGAAAATGGCATAACAACCGTTTAATCCTGCACTCTTCTTGCTGAGTGAAAACTAAGTTCAGAGTACATTCTTCTTAATGCGAGTGTAGGTTAACTAGCATTTTGTATACGGTATCTATTAGGGATGTCAACAAATACTCAAGTACTCGGCTATCGATCGATAGCACCGAGTATCAAGTACCCAAATAATACTCGACTTATGAGTCTCCTGCAAAGACGTATATTTTTTTCTTCATCATAAAATCGATTTTGTGGACATTTTAAACAGAAATCACTGATTAATTATGATTAAAACATGTGTGTTCTAAATTGTAGTTTAAAATGCATAAGAAATCTTCCATTGGAAAATACTTTATACGAAGTATTGACAGTAAAACCGTCAACTGAAATGAAAGAAATGAAAAACTTCATTTGAAAACTGAAGAAAAAATTTCAACTGTGTTAAGGTGATCTGACGTAGTGTTGGAGGGACTACAAACATCCATTCGAAAGTTACGAAACCGTTTCTCTCCAGAAATAGAAGTGAATGGTTAAATATCTTTACAATTACAAAAATAACTGCTGTTTGATCTGGTTTGACTTTGTAATCATTTATATTCAATAAGTGTTTATCTAATTATAAGAATATTGTTTACTCAATTAGTACATGTAGTCAATGAGCTATTATTATTGTATATAACTCTTGGGGCTATCATCTGATTGAATCTTATAAGATAATGTAGTTATTAGACAACGACCCGCAAAGCCTAAAATTGTGCCAAATTATGATATCATTTTGTAGATAATTTTCCGAGCGATAACTCGGGTATCGCTCGTTACAACCAATGATTACTCGATAAGTCATTCTTCACCGAGTTGATATCCCAAGTATTTATTATTATTGTTTAACTTATATTTTCGTTTTCTGTGAAATATGTATGATAAAATAAAGTGTCTTTTCTGAACTGATTTTTTTGTACAGTCGATAATTTTTGATATTCCAATGGTCGAGATTCAAAAGGAGAGGATTTAAGGCTTAAAAAACTAATTGAATCTCCTGTGGCTATTAAATTAGAGGCAACAGTACCAAAGTTCATATCTCATATATTCGTTAAGAAAAGGTCAAGGTTAAAAAAAACTGCCAGAATCGCATCAACTTTTAATAAACTCATCATAGATACCAGGATTAAAATTTTGTACGCCAGACGCGCGTTTCGTCCACAAAAGACTCATCAGTGAGCCTCGAATAAAACAATATTAAAAGGCCAAATACAGTACGAAGATGATGAGCATTGAGGATCAAAGCGAAACCGCGTGCATCGACAGGGTCCTGCTATTATGCCACATCGGTCATTCGAATATTAAACAAGAGGCAACAGTAACTTAACGTAGGTCGATTTCGAATATACTTGCGAAGACAAAAAAAAAAAAAAACAATGAGGGATTCGCAGAAACATAACACGGAACGAGATCGGGTGTACCAACAGTCTAAACTCCTTTATATACCAGATTCAAATTTAATAATCGCATCACAAGGAACAGGGCAAAATTGGCGAATGTTCAGATTAGTCGATTTTTCTCGTATCTGAAAATCTAAGACCGCAAAACATATTTATCGTGAGTTGAGACACAGACACATCGTATGGATTAACTCATTCGAGATGGTGACCGTGAAATATACGTCATGTCGATTTCTGTCGTTCTTCCTCATAATCCTGGTGGAGGTTTTTGCGTCATGAGCACACTCCAATTAATAAAGTATGTAAATTAGAGGTAAAAGTAGTTCACTTATGTAAAATCCCATAGATCCATTCAGAAGATCAAAATCGTGAGATCCATATCAACATAAAATATTAAAATTGATGAGCGTAAAGTAACCGTTGTAATTTATACACTCCATATACGATGCTGCACAGATTATGTCAGGTGCAGATCCAGTAGTAAAGGGAGGGGTACGCTCCACAGTATTTGGACTTAGAGGACCTAATTTGTCACAAAATTGGCTGTAATTTTACCTTTATCGTATATATTTTTTTCTGTTTTTTAGGGAAAAGAGGGGGGGGGGTTGCCCCCTGCCTGAATCCGCACCTGTATGTTTCTACTGTGAATAGGAAGTTGGTCTTTACAATCTTTAAGACGCGTGAGAACTAGTAAAATACACAGATGTCCAATTATTATGAGAATCAAAAACACCCAGTTCCATCGTTTTTCAGTAATTTGCAATTAGTACTAGTTTTAATGGAAAATAATCTTTGTATGTAGCTTTTATAATGCTCTATTTCTGAACGATTGTATCAACGACTGAATTTTTTTTTTTTGTCTAAGCCATTTTGGAAATGCAATGACTATTTACCATGACTGTTTAAAATTAAACAGATTATATATCCTTTCTGCTTTACTTTAAAAAATCAAAAGCTTCTCTTAACAAACAAATTGACTTCTACCTCGGCATGTGAACAAGAAAAATATAAAAAGTTTAGATTATGTAGTCCATCACACTTCAACGTTACCACCTTCGAACTTTGGCGTAGCAAACAACAAGATAGCGTCAACTTTATATATATATATATATATATAGTTGAAGTCGTCCATGTGTGTCAATTTAAAGGAAAGATCCATATATGGTGCAGACCTTCTAGTTTCGATGATATCCTTGGTGTCAAGTTGATAAATTGGTCTTTCAATTAATTGAGCAAGAGGAAAAGTAGTGTGGCGTGTGGAAAAATTTTAAGTTAATGATTGTAGACAAATTGACAGATCATGATGGAAGATTTTGGAGCAGATCTTCGGGATTTGTTTTATGAATTCAAATTATTTAATTTTCTACTATACATCTTTCATTATAACGATTGTTGTGAAAAGTAAAATAACCAAAAAAAAAAAAAACGAACTCCAAGGAAAATTCAAAACGGAAAGTCCCTTATCAAATGACAAAATCAAAAGCTCAAACACGTTAAACGAATGGAAAACAACTGTTATATTCCTGACCCGGTACAGGCATTTCCTTATGTAAACTAGAGGCTCTAAACAGCCTGTGTCGCTCACTTTGGTCTATGTGCATATCAAAAAGGACACTCTCCAACATTGCAGACGAGAATAGAATTCATGACAAAATCTCTATTTTGTTGATCTTGTATTACTGATCTTTTAGTCAGTTTAGTTTCCCTCTATCTTCTTTAGTTTTTGCTCAAAACACAAAAGAGGGTAATAAAATTCAAGGGCAATCACACTTATGAAGAGTGACAGTCTACTAACTATATCGGCAAAATTTGACTTTTTAATAGATCTTGCCTTGCTGATCATTTTTGTGATTTAAAGTGTCTATTTATCTATTATAATTTAAATCATATAAGGCATAACGGAAAAAAAATGTTTCTCTCTAAAGTTTTCATGATAATAGGCAAAATGGGAAAAAAAAATGGTAAAATTTGTCATTTATGGGCAATAACTCCTGTAAGAATTTCTCTAACAGTTTTGACATATATATGGACAATTGGCAGAGCTCATTATTCTGAACATGTTTGCTCCTTTCAGATTTTCTCTATTTATAACGTTCAAAAAATAAAAAAAACTTGCATTTTACCCCTATGTTCTATTTTTACCCATATCGGCCATGTTGGTTGGAAGGAGGGGTCATCGGTCACATTTTCTAAACTGGGCACCCTAATGATGATTGTGGCCAAGTTTGGTTAAAATTTGTCTCAGTAGTTTCAGAGGAGACGATTTTTATAAAAGATTACAAAAATTTACAAAAAATTGTTAAAAATTGACTAGAAAGGGCAATAACTCCTTAAGGGGTCAATTAGCCATTTTGGTCATGTTGACTTATTTGTAGATCTTACTATGCTGAACATAATTGCTGTTTACAGTTTATCTCTTCAAGATAATAACCAAAAACTGCAAAATTTTCTTAAAATTACCAATTCAGGGGCATCAACCCAATAACGGGTTGTCTGATTTATCTGAAAATAGTGAGGCAGATAGATCTCGACCAGATGAACAATTTAACCCCCATGTCATATTTGCTCTAAATGCTTTGGTTTCAGAGATATAAGGCAAAATCTACATTTTACCCCTATGTTCTATTTTTAGCCATGGCGGCCATCTTGGTTGGCAGGCCGGGTCTTCGGACACATTTTTTAAACTAGATACCCCAATAATGAATTTGGTCAAGTTTTGTTAACTTTGGCCAAGTAGTTTCAGAGGAGAAGATTTTTGTAAAAGTTAACGACGGACGCCAAATGTTTAGAAAAGCTCACTTGGGCCTTTGGGCCAGCTGAGCTAAAAATGGTGGATTAAACCTTATTGTATAGCTAGCTTAACCTCTCACTTGTATGTGAAGTTTTGGTATAGGAAAGAAATGTTTTCCTGTTTTATGTTAATACAAAAGGAGATAACGAGTTTTGTGGGTTTTTTAGCATTTTGGCGCCGAAGTTTACCGATCGTTACCTATTGATAAACAATCAGCACAGAATCATGAAACACGTGGAAAATATGTGAGACGATAGAGCGATACATGTAAATATATTTTTGAATATTTTTCATGCGTACCAAATTGTTAATTAAACTTAGTCATAACAGTTGTTAAATGATTTGGTGTAATAATTTTTTTAATTTCAGAATCGGTATATATTATCTTTCTTTTCCACGTATGTTAACCTTTTCTTTCATCGAGGTTTTCCCCTCGCATTTGTGCTGTGCGATTGCCGAACTTCTAACAAAAGGTGTCATGGTTAAGGACACTGCATTCTGAAAGCTGTCGGCGAATTAGAGAACAGGAAGACAATAATCTAACAGCAGTGCATTTCTGAAGATTTTGATAAAATAAAGACTTCTCTTTTATAAGACAGTCTATGTTCACGTTTTTATAGTAAAACTTCAAGCCTTTCAAGTAGATCTAAAACCCCGCCACATCAATTGGAACCATAACTTCAAAATAATAATGAATTACATTGAGGACTACGCCAGAGCATGGGCTAAAAGAGAAAAGTTGAACTGGACACTTTGTCAGAATGGGTCAAGACAATCAGGTCTCGGATAATACGCCGAATTCACAAGTTGAAAAACTGTGTGAATGATCGACCAAAGTCCGTTTTTAGAGACAAAGAAGCTGTGAAATGTCTATCATCTCTTCACGATAAACATGTTGTTGTTCCTGCGGACAACGCTTCAAATAATATTGTTTGTGTAAGTAAATCGTACTACTACGAGTGTCTTGTAAAAGAATTTGGAATAAATGAGCAGTCAGGTCATCCCATATACAAAAACATATCATTTGACAAGGATGATATTTTGGCTAATCATAAGTCCTTCATGGCTTCAAAGAACATTACATTGAACAGCAAATCTAAGGACTTACATTGTTTGTACTGGATACCTTAGCTTCAAAAAATTCCGTTCAAACAACAGTACATTGCCGGCTCATCTGCATGTTCTACAAATGAATTGTCCATTAGATCGACAACAATTCTGTTCGCAGTGTAAGAGGGTCTTCAGAAATACTGTGAAACTGTTTACTCGCGTAGTGGTATTAATCTTATGTGGATTCTAAAAAAACTCTAAAGAACTTCTGGTTAATTTTAAATCTCAATCTTTCTCTGAAATCAATTCTATCAAAACGTTTGATTTTCCAACCCTGTATTCCACCATTCCCCATGTGAAATTGAAAAATCGTCTAAGAGAAATAATCCACAATGTTTTCAATTTAAAAATGGTAGCATACGCTATAAATTTATCACTTTGGGATACCATACGGCATATCTTGTTAATAGTGAACAAAAAGGTAAAACATGCTACACAGAGGAACAAATGATCAGTATGCTGGAGTTTCTTATTGACAACATATTTGTTGGATTTGGAGGTAGACTTTTTCAACAGATTGTCGGCATTCCTATGGGAACGAACTGTGCGCCTCTCCTTGCCGACCTCTTCTTATTTTCATATGAGTCGGAGTTCCTTCAGACACTTGTCAAATACAAAAAGATCAAAGAAGCCAGATCATTTAATTTCACATTCAGATATATTGATGATGTTCTTTCCATTAACAATCCAAACTTTTCTGATTGGGTTGCGTTAATATATCCTCCAGAAAAAACAGATACGGCTTGCTCCGCCTCTATTTTTAGACTTATACCTCGAATTTGACATAAGCGGTCATCTCAGTACCAGAATCTTTGACAAATAAAGGCAACGGTAGTATACCGGTGTTCAAAAGTCATAAATCGATAGTGAGAAAACAAATCCGGGTTACAAACTAAAACCGAGGGAAACACATCAACTATAAGAGGAAAACAAAGGAACAACAGGAACACTAAAGTTCAACAAAAACAAACGCCAACATACATAGAAACGAACTATTTGATAACAACTGCCATATTCCTGACTTGGTACAGGACATTTAAAGAAAAAATGGTGGGTTGAACCTTGTTTTATGGCTAGCCAAACCTCCCGCTTATAAGACAATGTTAAAAAATATCGCTAAAATGACAAACTACGTGACAGACATACAGCACAAACACACGCAAGAACACTCATCACAGAGAAACGAACAAACAAATAATATAATAGTCGACACAACATGCAAACCGCAGAACAACAACGAACATCTTCCATCAAATGAGACGATTTTAATTTTGAAATTATCAATTTCCCCCACCTTAGTTGCAATATACCACATTCACCTGCATATGGAATACACATTTCCCAATTCATTCGATATTCAAGAGCTTGCAGCTGCTACTCAGACTTTATAAAACGTCACCAGTGTTTGAGCAGAAAGTTGATGAACCAGGGTTATGTCAAAGAACGTCTCGTCCTTTTTCTTAAAAAGTTCATCGGAAGATACCAAGACTTTGTTGATAAATAATCCGTATCAACTTCACAAATAATACATGATTGTCTTGAAGTATAGATTCTAGGTAATGACGTTGTTTATCATCTTAATTACGTGTTAAAGTGTTCTTCTATTTGTCTTTGTAAATTATTACCTTTACTGTTTAGTCCATTTTTGGTAATAATCCTTTGGCGTGGCTCGGTACTTATACATCCCGTCATTGTGTTATTGTGCTATGGTCAATTTTTGTATTCTTGTCTTTCATTTTTGCTTGTGTGTGCTTTGTCTATATGCCATTTTGTTTTTCTTTGTTGACATATTTGTTTGTTTTTATAGTGATTAAAATTATAACACAATGTTGGCTGCTGTTCCCCTATTTTTGACATTTTTAACTATTATACCCGATTGTTTTGTTCACACATTGATGTCAATATAATGAAATTTTATGCGACTGTCATACAAGTGCGAGCTATAAAATCAGGTTTAATCCACCATTTTCTACATAAGGAAATGCCTGTACCAAGTCAGGAATATGAGCTTTTGATTTTGCCATTTGAAAAGGGACTTTCTGTTTTGAATTTTCCTTGGAATTCGGTATCTTTGTTATTTTACTTTTTTTCTCCTCCTTAGCAGCAATATACCAACTTCACCTGCATATGTGATATACGTTCCCCTACTCATTCGGTATTTAAGAGCTGGCAGCTGCTACTCATACTTTATAAAACGTCACCAGTGTCTGAGCAGTTGATGAACCAGGGTTGTGTCAAAGAAAGTCTCGTCATTTTTCTTAAAAAGTTCATCGGAAGATACCAAGACCTTGTTGATAAATATTCTGTATCATCGTCACAACAAATACATAGTGGTCTTGAAGTATAGAGTCTAGGTACTGACATTGTTTATCATCTTAATTACGTGTTCAGTGGTTTTTTTTTTATTTGTCTTCGTATATGTTTAACCTTTACTGTTTAGTCCATTTTTGGTTTATACTTTTGGCGTTTCTAGGTATTTATACATATCGCTATTGTGTTATTGTGGTATGGTCATTTTTATATTCTTGTCTTTTAATTTTGCTTATGTGCTTTGTCTTTAGAGTGTCTATATGCCGTTTTGTTTTTTCTTTGTTGAAATAGTTATTTGTTTTATATTGATTAAGATTATAACACCATGTTGACTGCTGTACCCCAATTTTTGACATTTTTACCTATTATGTCTGTTTTTTTTGTTCACATCTTGTTGTCAATATAATGGAATTCTATATGACTGTCATACAAGTGAGAGGTTTAGCTAGCTATAAAACCAGGTTTAATCAACCATTTTCTATGTTTGAGCTTTTGATTTTGCCATTTAATAAAGGATTTTTCCGTCTTGAATTTTCCTTGGAGTTCGGTATTCTTGTTATTTTACTTTTTTCAACTTTTTTATTAAATTTGAATTATCATATGACTTGAGCATTTGCTGACAATGATGAATCTAAAGATGTTCTTTCAATTTAAAAACTATAAATTATAGAATAGAAATAATTATATTTACCTTTTCATCGAATTATTTGTATTTTGTCTGTATAATAATAACCATAACTGAAATCTTATTTGAAATGCTGGTATAAACAGAAGAATTTTAACACGTTTGGAATAAAGACCATTAGCCAACTTTATTTGATGACACAACTAAACAATAATTGTTTTGCGAGATCTAATGGCAATTAACACACAAAGATTTATATCGTAACGAAAAATCCCAGTTTGAATGAACAGAACTGGATATGGTTTTAAAGAACAATTAAAGATAACACAGATAGGGATTTAAATTTGTACATGTGTTGTTTATATATAGTTAACTATACACAAAAAGGATAACAGGATACTAACATTTCTTTTAGATAGTTCAACAAATTACACCAACACCATCGCTTGACTCCGCCGGAAAAAAAACACAGACGTACAAAAAGACAAACAAACAAACGATAATTTTGTATCTGGTCCAGATAGCCTGACATGATAGAGACTCAAAATGCCGGGCGATGATATTATATAAAAATAGTAATAAATTCTTTATTTTCAGAAGTTTACTACGAAAACATAACAAAAAGTAGATAAGCAAAAAATATTAATACACTGTATACAAGAGCACCTGTCAAATGCCATTGACATGAATAAAGCATATTTATAGTTAAAGGTTCACATTATAAGATAATTTCAAAAATTCTCATCTTAGATTTTTTAAAGACAAATTTGCCAATTTGCTTTAAACACACTTACACCTTTAGTTTATTTCAGATGTTTAAGACAGAGAGTTTCACAACACTTTACCATATTTGGTTTCATATCGTAAACAAATATATCATTTTGAGAAAAGGATCTTTATGCATAATTATTATTACTTGAAGAATTTGAAAAAAAGTTAAGACAAATATGCAGATGTTAGATAATTAATGCACGTATATATCATCACTGTCATAACATACTTAAATCTATTATAAATAGTAAGCTGTCCTAACATTTTGAACTTTTAAAACAGACGAAAAAGCATCAACACTTACATTCACAATTATTTTATTACTTGTATGATTTGTCAATATTAGTGTTTGCAGCATTACCCATAGGATACAGCTGTAGTCCATAGTTAAAACTATATACTTATTATAAAAGAGTTATAATATATTTATTGAAAGATATGCTTTTATCTTACTGTAAATATTCTAAAACCCTATTATGATGGATATGTACTCTAAAACTCTATTATAATGGATATAAACTTTCAATAATGAATAAACCAGTAACTTGGTTAATGCGATAAACATTTTTAACCTCTCTTTTATACAAACAGTCATATAATTTCTCGTCTAGACCCTTGATGTATCTTTTAGCTATATAAATGGCAGATTATATAAACAAAATGAAAGTATTGTGTGCAAGAGAGTTATCCACTACTTCTTTCAATACTTAATTTAAAGTTTTTATAGGCGATTATTATAGAATACAGCTCACAAACATATAAGAAGATAGAGATAAACGATTCCATATTATTATACATTGCATTTATATTACAGACTTATCAGTACGAACAAAAATAGATGTGAGGTACACACTCACGAGACAGCAATCAAAAGACGTGAGCAACACACAAGGGATAAGTGTCGTAACAGCATGGCAAACTCCAAATCGGTCCGACGTCTAGTAAGTAGCGGATTGAGATTCTTTAGTAAAACAAAACCCACCAAAGATAAAAAAAACAAAACTTCACGATACAAGTACAGATAATCGCCAACGAGCCTTCTGACTTGGGACATAAACATGCAGTGGGTAGGGAATTTTAATCTTAGTAATAGATCCTTAAATCTGGAACAATGGAATACGAACAGTTGTTTGTTAAAAAAATATAAATGTGTAAAATTACAAAATGTATACATAATTTTCAAATACTATTGTATCGTATTTTGTATTATTTTACAATATGAAAGTATTGGAAATTTGATTTTGGCATTTGATAAAGGACTTTCCGTTTTTAATTTTCCTTGGAGTTCGGTATTTTTGTTATTTTACTTTTTATATACTACTCATTTGAGACAACATTAATTATTATTCCTACTGACAAATGTAATCGATTAATAATCGATCATTGCAACAATCACTATTTTATATTTTAGACAATTTGCTCCATATTTTTTTGCTATCATACTGACTAAATTTTGTTGTTTGTTTTTACTCATTATTAACAGGTATATTTGAATATAGTTCATTACTATGTTGGAAGTTGAAATAAAAAATGTAAAAAAGTAATAATTAATTCAGCTAATTTTAGACATGAAAATTTATAATTTATAATTACATGATCTCCCTAATTACAGGTGATAAGACTGCCAATGGAATCACATTTATAACCTAGGGCAGTATAATATGTAAATCTCACACTTAGACATAATGTAATTGAAATCAAAACAAAGTCTACATCTAATTGATTACAAGTATTTGATCATCTGATTAGTAAAGTCAAGAAAGCAATTGACAATTCTTTATTCTCTATTCAAAATTATAAACGATAGTGTCAAAATGGCCTACATGTTTTTATTGGTTCATTGTCAATATGATATTGTATCCTTTCTTAATCTTTATATTATGTCGATTATGTCTTTGCTGTTGTTGAAGACGAATATTATTTTGTTTTAGTTTGTTCTGTATATAGACCTGTAAGGTCACATTATTTAAGAAAATACTACTGTTCTTGGCCCAATATTTATAAACTAGATCAATTGTTAAAAGCTGCCCATAGAACTCATGACTATAAAACTATGTAAGTATCTAAAGGCAGCATGGAAAATGAGATGTCATATTATTTCTTAACATTGTATCATGTGTGTTGTTTTCAGCTGTTTATCATTGTGTCGTATTTGTAATATATGTTTTGATTGCTATAGCATGTATATGCATTTTGCAAATAAACTCATTCGTTCAGATATCAGAACGTTATGATGCATCAATGGTTTATCTATTCTAATCTAAAACTCTAACTCTTATTGAAAATTATGCATTTTTTTATACATGTGTATATAGGAATTGCAATACAAATAAGCTTTTTACTTCAATAAAGTGCATAAATTAAGACCATTTTATAATTTTTAAGCTATTTTTCCTATTTTTAATATAAAAGCTTTTAAAGTATTTACAGGCATTAAAAGCTGGAAATAGAGTAAAATTAGATAGTAAATCTGGTTGAACATTTTAGAGTTTGACAGAACTCTCAAGTCATATATATAAACATTCTATTTTATCTGTACTTTAAACCGATAAATACATGCAGTTGTCTATTTTCATTTAAACTAGGTTTTATTTCATATACTATTTTACTAAAGTAATCGAAATGTAATTGAAAAGTAATCGATGATTACATCATAATATTTGCTGTTATCAATTAAATTACGATTACATGTAATCGAAAATGTTGTCGATTACAGATAACTGTCGACTACTTGAAAAAAAGGTAATCAATTACAATCGATTATGATTACAGATTACGATTACCCCATCCCTGATTTTATAATGGCAATTTTTAGCAATGCTCAAACACTTGATTTTCTGCCAATATTACATCTTTTGTCTCTATCTCCCAAATTGAAAAATAAAATGTATGGTCAATTTCATCTTTCTTTTATTAAATTACAATGGCATATGCAAGTTCTAACAAATTTCGAAAAAAATTCATACAACATTGTGTTGAAGCTTAAAACAAATTTATTTTGAAGGAGACATTTATGTTAACTGGACCTCAAATATAGGACAGTTTACTAAATGAGATAAATATATGTAATACTCTGATATTTTAAAAAGAAAAAAATCTTTTTAATGTCTAAAGCATGACTAGGTATGCTATGCTAGTATTTAAATTTCATTACTTTATTATTGTATTAAAAGTCGAAATTGTGTTTCGATTTAACAGAAATTTATTTTAATTAATTCTTGTTCGGATTTCGACGTAGGAGAGACAATAGTATTATCGTGTCTTTGTAATGACCTATAATAATTGTCCTCATGTGTACTTTGTTGACACATATTATTACGACCATACATCAAACGACTAGATTGTGCAATATGATCGGCAGCTTGGTGTGATGAATAGTTAGATGTGCATGTGCCAGTTTCACTAGAATGTTCATGATCAATTGCGGAAGGTATTGACGAATCTAATTGTGTGATCGTAGTTAATGCCAAATGTTCATTGAAACCGCTTTCTTTCATTGCTTTGCCAAATGTATCTGCTCCTGAAAATAAAATAGAAATGCAATATATTATACAATGAAAGTATTTTCTAGTAATCTGATTGTTCGTTTGATATTAAAGCTTTTGAAAGTGGAATATTTCAAAGGAGATGTAAAAAACAGTTAAGGATGTTTGCTTGTCAAGTTTTTGAATTTTGGTCAGATTTTCGAAATCCTCTGGTTTTATCCATTTGAATGCCTTAAAAAATTTTGCCCATGGACCCCATTTTCTTTTTATAAATCTTTTACATATATAATTATAAGCCATTTGTAAAAGTCTTATAAAATCTTATTTATTTTTAATAGTTTTTGAGAACTTTAACTGGTCAATGATAAAGCTATGAAAATCCAGAGAGAACATTTTCCATAAAATTCCAATGGCTAGTATCTCGAAAACAAGCACATTGACCCCTATATTTTTTTTGCTTTTTTGGTTCCTCAATTAATCCCCTATCAATATATACTAGTTTTATGGAAAGTTATTTATTTTGAAACTGAGCAGCAAACTTCCTTAAGTTATGTTTTAACCTTTTTTATTCGAGCCTCACTGATGAGTATTTTGTAGACGAAACACGCGTCTGTCGTACACAATTGTGAAGCCTGGTTCCTTTGATAAGTTTATTTATATTCAAATACGGTTGGCAATTTCAATATCAGTGATATTCGTCTCGTGTCAAGAAATGATCTAGTTCACAAACTATTGTCCGACAACTATTTTTTTTTACTTCATGGAATTTTCTGTCTACTTGTCCTTACTTCGACTTTGGCAGTTATTTATAACTTACAAATTGATAAAACTCGCAATGTTTGTGTTTGTATTTATTTTAGTTTATTTGATCTGATGTAAAATTTTATTCAAAAATTAGCGAGACTTTGGACGATTTAGAACTTGACATATGTGATGCATATTTTTGTTTGTTTAAGACCTCATGCTGTTCTGTAATTTTTTGTATGTTGAAGAATGTGTTTAGGGTTGTTTTCTTATTCACGTGTATGTTTACATCTCTTCTTATCCATCTTTGTATATTTTTCGTGAAAGCATTTCAAGCTGTATGTGACATAATAAGTCATCATTTATTATTTTCCAAATCTGATGAACATATATCTATTTATACTTCTTTGTACTTTCAAACCTTTGTAAACGAATATCAATCTTTCGGATAACGCTTTGCTTAACTACTGGCTACATTTCCGTTTAAGTTATATTTTTTTTCCTTCTTGTACTAACTGTATCACATTTTATGAAATCTATGAAATCAAGCATTTAGGTGTGTGTTATAATTTCATTTAACGAACCTTGCACTGCACAAAACTTACGCCTTCCAAGCAACATTGCGACAAGAGATACTGCTGCAACCAAAAAAAAAGCAGTGGGAATGATCAACACAATGAAGGTTACATTTGGTGTATTTTCCTCATTCTTCTCATTCTTGTGAGAAACCAGCAGTTCGTTCCGGTTGTTTGAATATACATCGTTATAGCAACCTATAACTAATCAAAATAATGACTATCATTTCAACGCTGAAAGAAGATTTCGTGACAATAAAGTGAAAATATGAGTACTTATAAGAGTCAGAACATGTGATTAGAGCATTCAGATACAAAAGAAATATGAAATGTTGATATTTTCAGAAAAACGTGTTGTGCGCACTATATATTCTTATCTTGCGTTTATGCTTATACTGATAAAGTAAGGCGAATAAAGAATATTTTAACATCAAAGAAAAAAGTAAAAAAAACCCCAAATACTAGTAATTGAAAATAAAAACAGAAAAGGGAAAGGCACCTTTAAGAAACGTATTTTTAGTGCGCGTCTTTAGAAAGATCAGCGACATTTACGTGAATTTTTTCAAACATATGTAATACGAATAAACTTACTGCGTTTTCCAGCGCGGCAACGGAAAAACCGACACACAGGAGCAACCTGTAATATAAAAAAACGTTTTACCACAAAGTTCAACTTTACAGAATTACAGATAATTACATAGCCATAATATGTTTCGGTATATCATAGAAACTCCAGTTATGAGAAGAATTTATCAAGTTTTAAGAAGAAAATATACCTACCTCTGAATGTGTTTGGGCACTGAAAGGATTAACAACTTAACCTTGCATGGTCTAAATTTCATCTGATACGAATCAATATGTAAACAGAGCCAAGCGCACAAAATATACACTTTGCTGAAGAAGGAATTTGCAACTTTTTTTATTCTAACAGCTGAAATAGCATGAATGTTTATTGTAGAAAATAAGCTGACGTTTAATTTTGACTGGTTTAATGAAGTTATTTTTGTCTAGGCTGTTACAGCATAATGCTACACGTCTCAGCTAACCATGCTATGCTTGAATATGTTTAAAGGAGTATTCACGAAATAGAAATTGCAGAGACTATGTAAATAAACATAATTCTATAGCATAGATTAAATTAAAAGTAATAAAGGATTTTAAAACATAAGCAATGAATGTCTTCTATTGGGCAGAAGGAATTTAGATTGAAAGCTGTAAAATATCTTGGCGAGCGAAGTACAGTCGTAAAAAAGTATGAGGATAGTTGATCACACCACGTCATCTTATTTGTATATGGAAAGAAAACCATGATTCACTTAAACACAGAAAAGTTTATTTTCTAGTAAAAAGTAAAAGATGAAAACACAGATAAGGATAAACATTGTGTATAGACAGTACATAGCATTACATGTACTTCATAGTTTCATATAATACTGCAATTCATACGTCACTGACCACATTACATAGTACTGCTATCTCTAATTGTACCTAAAGCGCATGAAATATGTAGTCATCTGTAAAAATTGAAATATGATTCTTTCAAATGGTTCAATGAATCCTTTTTATATTTTCCCAGAACTTTTTACTAGACATAGTAATAGTTTAAAGGCAGTGGCTATTTTGCCGGTGCCGCCAAAATTGAAAATATGCTATTTAGCCAACTCTCGGTAAGCGGAAGCCAGCATGCCAGTAAAAAAGATTTTGTTTACAGATATGCAATTCAAAACTGACTAGTATTTCAAAACTAAATTTGATTTAAACATTTTTGATTTTGAAGCTATGTGATTGATTTTTTTAGACTGTATCACGTTTTTATAAAATCGATATGCTATGAGATTTTTGTCTTTCATTTTTTTTACAGCATAGTTTAAAAATCTGAGATTTTATTCTTATGCATACATGTAGCATTAGACTGATTTTAGAAGTAATTTCAACTACATGTTTTGATATAATTTCATTGCTACAAATGGATGCTCAATAGTTTTTATTTTCATTCATTTTTATAAATTCTTATTTTCACTTGGACTTATAAATGTTTTTAAACGATTATGTATCTCAAATATTGTGACATTTATCTTATTCAACTATATGTTGAATAATAATTTGATTCTTTTATGTTGACAATGCACATTTTCGTAGTATTTTTCACAAGTAAATATTAAAATTCACTCTTTACAAAGAACCGGCAAAATAACAAATTCACTATATTGCAGGCGCCGACAAAATAGTCATTGCTATCGAAAAATGCTATTTTGCTTGTTTTTTTTATTAAGATATTTTAATCAAAGATGACAAAATAGCATATTTTCTATTTTGCCGGCGGCGGCAAAATAGCCACTGCCTAGTTTAAAAAACTCAAAAATTTGACAGTATACTCATTCTCAGATGTCCGTTGAGGACGATTTCAATTAGCGATTTAGCTATATTCAATTAAATCTATCCGAATTTTGCATGTTTCTATCAATTACGTTTAAAAGAACAACTACTTTTATTATTTTATGATTTGTGTTCTCGTTAAAGGGGCATTAGCTACGAGATATAGAAAAAAATTGTTTTATTCAATCATTAATGAAAGTGAAATAGTGAAATATTTATTCGCTTTTAGCAGCCAGTTTGGTTCAGTTTGGTCAAAATAAGCAAAGAAACATCGTTTATGAATTATTCACTTGCAAGTGGATAATTCGACCTCATTAAATCCGTATTCATGTGAAGTTCAATTGAACCCCTTAGCTAGAGATGGGTTACGCATGAACTAGGCGTGTTCATGTATTAAAAGAAAAAGAACGTCAACATTGGAAGTGAAACAAGGGTAAACCATTTGGTTGACTGATTGGATCTACAAAAACTCATTCTTATACAGGTAAAACGATTATTAGCATATTGATTTAACCTATAATATCAAATCAAACAGACATAGAAAAATCCAATTGCACGAGTTTGCTATCTAATTATATCTTTGTTTATGTTTATATCGGTCAAGATGACCGTCGGCAGTCTTCAGAAGGTCGCCTCGATGGTTAATTAGATGGCGTTTAGACTAAAATACACACGAAATGCTGATACATACTATCGAGTCTATGCATCGTAAATTGTTTATTTTATACTTTTTTTTTAATTTGGATGTACGTTTTAGTATGTTATAAGTCGAATATGAGAATTTGAGTCAAATCGGTGAACATGAATTTGACAGCTAATGCCCCTTTAAGTTTTAAACTGAAATTCTTTTTAAAGGTTCTCACAATTGTCAATTTATTCTTAATTAGCTTTTATCTTGTAATCTTAACTAGTCTTGCTCGTGGTTAAAGTGTTCCGGTATTCCACATACAACTATCATTCTTATCTCGAAAAGTTTGAGTGTACTTTTTATTATTTTATCATCATTTGGTCAAATTAAACAGATTCATGCCTCAATCCGTATGAACAAAAGAAGATGTGATATCATTGCAAAGAAGACAACTTTCAACCAAATACCGAATGACGTGCATGGATTCATTTTAAAACTAATAGAAATCCATGAATATCAGTTTTTTATATTTGGCGTTGATTGTAACGATATTTATGTGTATGTAAGCTGCGTCCATTCAAGTAATGTATTATCTATAACTATAATTAATATACAAGATCAATTATTTTCGTCTATATATAAAAAGGAGATGTGGTATGATTGCCAATGAGACAACTCTCCACAATGTTTATTTTCTTTAAAGTGAAATGAAATGGGAACTATTTCTCATGGATATGTTATGTTAACCTGTAAAAATGTTTTAAGAGTTTTCAAAACGTTTGCTTAGTTGCAAAAAGTACGATATAAACAAATAGGTTTCAAAAAGATGAGCAAGAGGAATACTGAGATAAACGTCAATGTGACAGCTACCTAGCAATGATAAAATTAATATTCTATTCTTCAACTACACTCTGCTCACTGTCACTTTCGTCCATGGCATGTGGGATAAATGCTGCATCTTCAAGAGAAGCTCCTCAATTCTGGACTCCATATGTGATATCCAGATTATGTCTTGTAAACCCTAGAAACCAGAGTCTAGAGGCAATGTGCGCAAATTAACATGTTGTCGTCCGGAATATGCATCTAGCTTGCCGCTGGACATTAAACAGTCATCCATCATTATGAGACAAACAACTCATGTAGTAAAATGGTGTGTTTCTTTGATATTCAATATTCTGTTTTTTTTCTTCTTTCCCAAAAAGTGAAATAATAGACGCGTAAATATCTTCTCAAAAGATTTTAAAATCTTTAATCATTTATTTAATTATGTTTAAAGTCATTATTGTACTGTAACTTTAAAGGAGATATGATTGATAGTTGTTTGACGAACGTCCAGTGGCAAATACTTCATGCATATTTATGACGGAGAGCAATTTAGAGAATCTATTTCAAACAGGAAACAAGAAATTTCATGTGTTGTCATTGAACATAACAGAAAATTCTCCAAAAGAAGGGGGGGGGGATAAAGAATCATAAGACCAATAAAATCATACAACACCATGAACATATACATGTAGAGGCGACAAAACAATCAACAATAAAAAAATATAAAAACAGGTAACTACAGATTGAACACGAACCTCGGGCCACCACAAGAAACGAGAAAATCAGAAATATAAAGATATCTCATAGATAATTTATTCATAGTAAGCAGCCATTTTTGTTGGTCGCTTGTAACAGTCTCACTCAAATTAAAAGAGACCACCAAAAAGGGAACAAATAAAAAATTGCTCCTTGTATGCATTCTGACCAATTATGCACGCTATCCCGTGTGAATATCAGATATTTATTTGAAGTTTCCCAAGCTATATGATTGTGTCGGATAGTTTTGTTTCATCTTTATTTCAATTTTCATTGAAAACAAATATTTGTTATGGTTGAATGTCACGGACAGTATACACCATGCCCTCTCATGGCGTCGGAATTTTTATTTTAATTAAAGAAATATTGAAAAGCTTATTTAACCACTGTCCAATATGATACCAAAATTCTCACGTGGTTTCTTCTTATGTCCTACGATTTTCTATGTATGTTATTGTTCATAGTTCTGTAATTTATTTACACAATCCATAGTAATTATTTAAAATGTTAACTTGGCATGCCATACATGATAGAAAATGCGGACGTGAAAGAAAGCACTTCATCAAAGCATCAACATGAGATTACATTCCGCGGAGGTTACATTTCGACGATTTCGACTTTAAAAAACAAAATATGTGTATCTAAAAGGAAATTTGTATTAAATTTTTATGTTGACACCCATATCGATCTGCTGGATGTAGAATTTTACGGAAAAAAAAAAACTACGGCTCTAATTTAAAACTGTCATATTTATTACAAAATAACGTGGAAATGAACTTTAAAATAATTTGCAAATTCATAATTTTTATTTCCACCAATTTGTCTTGTTTTCTAATAAAAACAGTTATGAGGACGTATTTATCATCCGTGTTTAAAAACCTCGCCGGATCGGCGGTTAACGAAGCTTCGTTAAAAACAAAGACTTGTTATTCCATTTTCTTCTTTTTTGTTTGTTATAAATAAGAAAATAATAAATTATAGAATTTATTCTATTTATAGCAACTGTGTAAGTTCTTGATACAGTTATTTCGAACGATACCGCTGATTAATCTTTATAAAGTCATTCGAAAAACCAGTCGGTGTACTTCCATTTATAAATTATCTTAACCGTATTTGAAACTTTCTTGGAATTCTTGTTTTCAATGCTCTTCAACTTTTTAATTGATTTGGCCTAAACATTATTGATTTAAGCGCCAATGATGAGTCTTTTGTGGACGAAACGCGCGTCTGGTGTACAAAATTAAAGACCAGTATTGTATTCAATATTGAAGAAACTAGTAAGGCGCAATGCCAGAGATAACTATCTATGTTGAACGATATTCCATGTATCTAACCTATTAAAATTTGCGTCGAAAGATATAAAAATCCGACGCCATTTTGGATTTTCTAGATAGGAAGATTTTTTTTTGGCCTATCTAGATCTATTTAGCGGCTAGGCTTATACGTTTAGAAATCCAAATCTACGTAGCGCTACGCATCTACTTTGATATTGAATACACCCCTAGTATCTTTGGTGAGTTTTTAAATACAGCTACAAATATTTCAAATGTTTGTAAATGTGTGTTTCTGTAGTAATGTTAGCAAAGCATTATCTCTTTAAAAAGGATACACCTTTCAGCTGTTTTGATTCGAGCGGCATTGATGAGTCTTGTGAATAGACAAAACGTGCGTCAGGCTTATAAAACATTAAACCGAGTATCTTGTACGAGATTTTAATAACACAATATGTTGAGGTAACACTTACGGTAACGGTTATCCAGGTCTTTTTGGGTAAGTATACCTTACAAGATGGAACCTGTAAACATACGCAATCATTTCATCACTGCAGTTAATTTGCCTGTTTTTTTTTACTTTGGTACTGTCATCCTATTTAGAATATTGAATATGTATACACTACTGTCGCCTTAATATGTAAACCCGTTGGAACTTATTTCCTGAACGTTTTAGAATTTTTGGCTTTTAGTGGTTTGGTTTCGAGAGTAATGATACAGATTATTCCTGAAACATGCATGTCCTCGGAAATCGGTACCGAAAGCTTTTTTTTTTATTCACGTTGACGGTGGACTTGAAGTCCAAAAATTTCGCACAGCAGTCTATGCTGCGGTACCAGCATGATTTGCATTATTCATTTTATTAAAAATTTCTTGTTAATAAATAAATAACATAATTGCACTAAAACTAATGTGCAAGTCACAAGTTGTTACTAATATTTATAATGTATCTGACCTTGAATCTTATATTACACATGCGACTGAATAATTTCGATCGATAAATAAAACTCTGATAACTTACACAATTATAAATGCAATTAATAGTTTGCCAATTGAAGCACGCACATTTAGGCTCGTCATATTGAAATATCTTTTTCGTCTTTTGTTTTGTTTTCATTGTGAATTTAATTAAACCTGGGACTCTAATGCATAATAATGTGCGTAATTATGACTTTCTTTGCTCTTAGAACTATTGGATGTTTTTATTTCTTTGAAAGTTAGTTCTGACGTATGTGGTGAGTATATTTACCTTTTTCCTGTGACAAGTTACTATGTTGTTTTCAATTAGAGTTTCATTAAGATAAACGTTGTATTGAAAATCTGTTGTTTGAGACGGACGTCTCGATTCCCATAACCATGTGGACGTACAATTATCCAAAGAAATTTCTAGAACCAATCTATCATTTGTCGAACATTCTGCTTTAGACCTCCAACATTTACAGTAACTTTCTTTTTCTTCTGTCAAAAATCGATGCATTTATGATTTAAAAGGTGAATGTATATATAATTTAGGTAAACAATTGGCTCATTCCATAAGCATTACTTTGAAGTTAATGGCATCTTGAATTATTTTTATAGACAAAATATGAAGATACGATATTATATATATATATGATAATTTTATTTATTCTTCAGCTTTTCTACAAATACTTCAGAAGTCAAGATGTTAATCAATCCTAAATGTTTTTTTTTCCAAGCCATTTTTGGTAAAGGACTGCTATATTGAACATTTTTCGACATTGAAGGAAGCACCGAACTAGATTTGGTTTAGCGTTGAGTGTCATAAAAGGATTATTTTTTTAGAACTCTGGTAAGATTTGAAGATTTCAGATGCATGAAATGTCCAGACAAATGACTTTAGAAAAAATGAGGCTACGTTGAAGTAAATCTAATTACAGGTTCGAAGATATTTTATTGAATTCGATAAGCAGTTACTTTGAAGTAAGTGTCATCTAAAATTATTTTTCAAGACAAATAAGAAGATGCGATCAATTTTATGTCGGAATTTAATATATTCTTTAGCTTTTCCACAAATATTCCGGAGGTCAAGATGTTAATCGACACCAATATTTTCCTTTCAAGCCATTTTTTGTAAACTACTGCTATTTTTAACATGTTTTGATATTGAATAAAAACCAAATTCGTGAACTAACAATAGGTTCATAAATAAACATACAATGAACATCAGTACGGAAATAGCACCAACTCTTAAATAACATTATACAATGTGATAGCTATAAAAAAAAAAAAAAAAAAAAAAAAACAAGAAACGAAAAAAAATTAAAAAAAATTAACAACATCATGTCGCATCATAAACATTACAAACTGTGACTTATATGGAGAGTTGTCTCATTGTCACTAATACCACATCTTCTTATATCTAATTACAGAACGCCAATTTAGAATACAATGTTATTTTGATTTCAGAATACTTTACCTTAAAACATTGAAATACCATATATATATATATATATATATATATATATATATATATATATTGTTTTGAAAATACCAAAGTTCTATCATTTGCATTACGCCACATTACATTTTAACATTGCTTTTCTACGTATTTTTCTTACACTGGGTACACATTATCAATATAAGAGTCTAATAAGAAGGCTTTGTTCATTATCGACATTCAGCTTGCATCCGCAACTACTTCATTCTTTGAATCGATATTCTATAGTATATGTCTAAGGTAAAAATGATAAATACATTTATTATTTATAATCTGAATGTATATTCTCGGCTTTGAAATAATATAATTTTGTCGTATATACATGTATTAGATTATTTCTCCTATGTTCTTGTCGACGAAAATCGATACTTTTGGAAAAGGGGACTTCACTTACCCCATATATCAGATTTGACTGGTCCATAGTACTGTAACATATGCAACATTACAATACAACTGGTGTATGCATCCATTAGATGTCCCATCATTATGCGGGGAAAACTAAAAATTAAACAGACGCAAAACTGTCTACTGTAATAAAACTGTATCAAGAATTAAACTATGCCTGGTTTTTATATGAATTTAAACAATGATTTTTAAATCATCTTTGTATAAATTTTTTTGTTATTGTCCACTATATAAAGTTTCCACAAAGCTAAAATTAAAATCTTCGACCTGATGATACAAATACATTTTATAATAACATGCACTTCATAAAATTTTAGATATATCTTCAGATAAAAACGATTTTCACAATACCTCAAGATAACGTCTTTTTTTTGTAAAAAAAATTGAATTGGATATACGGAAAATACTTTATTATGTCCTGATTAGATATGATTTGATACCACAAAATTAATGTGGAAAATATGCACAAAACTTCCACGAATTCAAGTAAATAGTAATTAAGCACCCATTATCTACTAAAAGAGAGGCGAAAGATACCAAAGATAACTTCGCATTATTCTAGTTTTTAATAAAAGAAAGATCTAAATTAGAATATAAACAGTACTCTACTGAGAAAATGTCATGGCACCCATCTCAATGAATATCACTAGATTTCTTTTTGAAATCCCGTATTGAAATGAATATTTCTTCTGAATCTATAGTTAATCGGGCGTTTTATCTACTCGATAGGTAATCTGTTTTTTTTTGTCTTTTGTTTGTTGTTTTTGTGCTTAAGTACCGACCTGATGCATCATTGCAGTTATACAACTTTAATGCAAAATATGGATAAATCATAATTCGTCAACAACCTTTTTAATAAGTGTTATTTGGGATAGGATGTTTAATTTATTTTGTGTACTTTTTTTTCTCGTAAACGCTAAACTAATGTTCTACAAATACATTATCAGGCTTGTGTGAAATATAATGTGAACACAAGGACTGTATACTAACCTAATGCAGAAGACACTTCTGTTTCCAAATTTGGATAAAACATTGCTCATAAAATTCCTAGTCCATCGCTTCAACAATAGTTATAGTCTTTTTTGTTAAACGTTTTACGAAGAATTCTTTTGTAAGAGTTGTATATAAAAAAGCAGAACCGTTGAACCCGTCTGTTACCTATTTCATAAATACAAGCCTCGATCGTATAATACTAACAACTTAAAAATCACTGGGAAAACGTATGGCAATCCACAAACTGAAAATAGAGATAAATGATCATCTAGACAACTCATAATATTAAACAATCTTCTTTCCCTCGTAACTTTTACGAAACTTTAAAAATAGTTGATGAAGGATAGACCAAAAGTTGTTTGCCCTCAATAAAAAAAAAAACATATACTTACAAGCAAAACTGGAAAAACCATATTTGTTTTGAAATAATAATATCAGATATTTATTTGCGAGTCGATGCACACAAACATTTAAAACATGATCTTGATTAGGATATTTAACAATTCAATTAGATACAATAGATATAATAAACAGGGGACGATGAATGGTCTTATTTACTAAGCTTGAATGGCATCTTTACAACGTCGAAAAAAGATCACATTTTTATCCAAATCGATTTGGTAGGTGTCCTTTTAAGCTCACCTTGAATGGGCCAGGTTAGCTATTGTCATTACTATAAGTTCGTTGTCCGACCGTCGTTAGACAATTAACATTTCAAAATCGACCTTGAAACACGAAGTTAATTTGAATCGAACTTGGCAGGAATAATGTGTGGAAGGTTTTTATTAAAATATTCTATTTTGTTCCGATCGGTGAAAAAACATGGCCTCCAGGGTAAACGATTGATTCTGATTGGCCGATTTTCAAAATCTTTTTACTCTGAAACCACACGGCGAAGACTTTTAAACTCTGGAGATGATGTTAAGAGACCTTCTACAAACGATTCTCATTTGAGGTTGATCAGGTCTAAACCATGGCGATATTGGGGTAACATAGTTTCAAGAGAAATCTTATGTATTTCATGAAATTTTCACGTTTTTTAAAATCTTCTTTTCTGCACAAAACTCTGTTGGCATGAACTATCATTGATATGCTCATAGTTATGAATAAAACTCTGAATTTCTCGAAATATTAAGGATTTTCTACTCCAGGAACAAATTACTTTAGCTGTATTTGGCAAAACCTTTCGAAATTTTGGGTCCTCAATGCTTTTCAAATTCGTACTTTATTTGGCTTTTTTAACCTTTTTATCTTTTTTTTTCTAATTGAGCGTCACTTTTTTGTAGACGGTACGCGCGTCTGGCGTACAGAATTTAAATCATTGTATTTATAATGAGTTTAATAAGTCAATTTCAACAAGACTCACAGAAATATTAAATGAGCATGCCTACGATTGCTCTGCATTTGGAATCATTGGCCACCAGGTGAATCTTTGATTATAATGGACTATGTAAAACAAATATTCTCACCTAAAACTAAATTGGAAAATATTTTAACAAAAACTCAATGCATATTTTCGTATAGAAAATGGGCTCTCTGTTTGATTACAAAAATGATAAAGAAAAAAAGAGAGTTTCATTATTATGTTTGCACTAATTATCGATACGTTTGAGATGAATTGGGGAAGTTGAAATCATGTGTCCTCATTTAACTTTACTGTTGCTTACTTCTTGGTGTCACAAATGACCATTCTAAAAATAAGGAGATGAGGTATGATTGCCAATGAGACAACTATCCACCAAAGTTCAAATAAAGTGGGTGTAAGCAATTATAGGCAACCGTACGATCTTCAACAATTAGAAAAACCCATACCGTATAGTCGGCATAATTATATTCCATCTGTCTTATGACATGATTAATCCAACATATTATATATAATACATACGGGACATAAACAAAATTCGTTTCCAGTTTCGTGTGGAATTGAATGGCGGGTAATGCATGTTTAGCAGGAGACGCTTACCCCGTTGACGCATCCGGTCATTCCATCAGATTTTGATTTGTATAATCTCAATGGATTTATGAGATTTGAACATCGGTAAACTGCTGTTGCTTCTAATTCCATATGTTTGTCATTTCTCTATTTTGAGTTTTCACTGCAAGCTTTTGTTGAATATTACTCGTCACTGTTATATTTTTGTTATCTTTGCATGCTCACATCGGTAAGTTTACTCTTAATTATATCTCAGCAATTTCAATGCAAATTGTCAAATTAAATGCATTATTTTAGATATTGTCGTTACTGCGGAAACTAAATAACATAGGGATGATGAAAGCTTCCTAAAAGTTGGGTTTAAATTTGTGTCCAATGTGAATCCCTGAAAATCACGTAGTGGTTTATGAGGTATTGTTGATAAAGGATAAAATCATAATTGGGGAAGAGTAAAGTTAAATTTTAATTAGACACCGAAAAATTCATCTCGAACAAAAAGAAATGAAAGAGATACACAACTTCACTTTCAGTAGGAAATTCTTAACAATGTTTCTGACATAAAAAAAAAAAAACATGAATTCTGCTAAATAATTGATTAGTTAACATATATTGTCACTGTATAAATTGGTCTTTTAAAAAGAAACGCTGTGCATCGAAGTATTATCACGCAATCTTGAAAAGGGCTTCAAAGGGCAAATGGTTTTCATTTGATACTCAGAGACTTTTCATTTTCTGTTTATAAATGTTGGATTATTCGTACACAACTTTTCGGAAATTGTCGGTTTGTAATGCTCTTCATCTTCGTACTTGATTAGGACCTTCAACTGTTTTGATTCGAGCGCCACTGATAAGGCGAAACGGACGACTTTTGTTCATAATTATAAGCCTTGTATTTTTGATAATTTTTTAAAACCCCTGGGTCGATGCTACTTATGGTAAACGTTTCGTTCCTGAGGATATCTCTAGCCAGTAGTCAGCTTTGTGTTGACATAAAATATCACTGATATGCTCATTTTCTTTATATTAACTGTTATAAATGTTTAATTAATCGAAACTCTAAGATTTTCTTTCTTCCAGACATATATTGCCTAAAACGTATTTGGAACACTTTTCGGTATTTCGTTTTTTAATTCTTTTCATTTTCATATTTAATTTGACATTCCAACTGTTTGTCTGATCTAGTTGAAACGCGCGTCTGGCGTCCCAAATTGTAAGCCTTATAATTTTGATGAACTCTATTGGCGGTGTCTATAACCGTATAGTTTCCCAAAATTTCCACATATGTGCTGTTCTTAAATGCACCATAAATGTTTGTTAAATCACTGGATACAATTCAAGTTGCAAAAAAAAAATGCAGTTAAGACAACCAAAATTTTAGTACCAGAAAGGTCTCAAAGTGGCACTGAAAAAAATCATATTACTGTATAGGCAAAAATTCACAAACTAGATCAACCAAACATTCTTTAAGCTGTGTCAATAATAGTATACCCTCACCACTTTAATCATGTAAGCTGTGTTTTTGAATGTATCTAGGATAGTTTCTTTTATCGAAACTATCGGATATCTACTGATCAAACAAAAACATACTTTTGATGAAAGGTAATTTTAGTTTCGATTTATATCTTTATGGACAGCTATATTCGCAATTATATTTCGATAATTTTTCATCATTAAAACGCACAACTATTTTTTTTATATAAGATACATATTCAATAAAACAATAACTTGGTGAGGTATATTTAGTAATAGGGTCCATGATATTCCCATTTCCAGAATAAAAAATAAACTCCAACTACTCGCAAAGCGGTTTGTGTTCGTACCGGCAGAAAAAGCAGCAAATAATGTAGTGGTCGTGTGACGCATATACTACACGGAAGTTCTCCAAAACGAAATTACAAATTCATCTACATTCAGGTCCGTACGCTCCACAGAGAGTCAAATTGTAAACAAGCATATCACTGCCACTACCCAGCTTAAAGCCTCTTTGAAAGTCCCTACTATGTAGTGGTTACCTAAAATGCACAAAAAACCATTTAAATTCCGTTTCATCTCCGCATCTAGTAAGTGTTCTACTACCAATCTATCAGTGCTTCTAACTACCTCCCTTACTACTATCAAAGAACTTGTCATTAACTTTTGTAATAAAGCTTATGAAAATAATGGTATTAATTATTTTGGAGTGTTAAAAATTATTTTGAGGTTTTAGATAAGATACATGCTTTTGATGGTCCTTTTAATAGACCACTTTCGAGTTTGTCCTTCACCGGAAAAAAACTCGTCAATTATGCGCGCCTTTATGACGTCATTTACCAGATAGAGGGGATCACCTGTATCCCTGCACTATTAACGTTCATCAAGCGTCTTAGTGATCGTCATGCAGGATAAACTAGAAATAATGTTTGTTCTGTAGGTACTTAATCACAATTCCCTAATGACAGCAGTGCTGATTGTCAATTATGAGAATTCAATTTGCCGAATAATACGTGAAATATAGCATCATAGTTTTCCAACCACTCGCTCAACATGGGAACGGAAGTGACGATGTCCCTAAACGCACGAATGGTGTTCACTAAAACCAAAGTTTTCGACGGAAATGCATCGAACTCGAAAGTTGTCTATTCTGTTGATAGTTATGATTTTTCTACTCTCTATACTACACTTCCACACAATCTTATCAAGAAAAAGTTTTCATATTTAATTAAATGGTCTTTTGAAAATCTCATTACAAATTTATTTGCTGTAACTCGTTTAAAGCCTTTTTCTGTAACGAAAAAGGAAAGTATGCTAGATACACTTACTTAAAATGTGAAGATATGATTGAAGCTTTAAATTTTCTCCTAGATAACATTTATGTACGTTTCGGCGATAAAATGTATCGAAAAGTAGTAGGTATTCCTATGGGAACTAATTGCGCCCCTTTAATAGCAGATTTATTCCTGTATTGCTATGAATCTCAGTTTATGACCAAACTCAGTAAAGACACGTCATTGTTACATTTGGTTGATACATTCAACAATACCTTCCGTTATCTAGATGATATTTTTTCGTTAAATAATCCATCATACGATGTTTATATATACCAACTCGTTCGTTGTGCCCGTGTGTGTAGTGATGTCATAGATTTTAAAGAACGGAATCAATGCATCACTGGTAAATTATTAAGTCAGGGATTTCGTTACCATAAATTACGTAAAAACTTTTGCTAAGTTCTTTCATAAATACAAAGATTTGATTAGTAAATGTGGCTGTACCTGTAGAAAACTGATTAAAAACGGTATTTCACATCCTAAATTTTACGGTAATATTGTACTTAAAGCGCGGAAATCACTATGTAATCCGTGTAAACTCATCGAACCTTTAAATAAACTTATTAGTAAAGGTTATCTTACCAATGTTGTAATTAGATCTTCGAATATAGTTTACATTGGCACTAATATCGATTTTGTCATCAACAAATTAAAACATAACTAAATTTGTATTCTTTTAAACGGAATGTATAAAGACACACCCACGTTCATTTTGATCTATAAAGAGGTTAAACTCCTAACTTTCCTACTGTCTGTCGATACATTTATTTTTGGCATTGCACAAGTCATGTCTTCTTTGACTGTCCATGACGTTTAAATACTAAATCCCTGGGATGTGTTTTAGTTGATTTTAGTCTCTGATGCATGATTTTTTATTATTAATTGTTTTGGCTTTTTACTAGCTATCAGGAACTGCGAGTACACTCAAATCGTACTTTCTTGTTTATTTGACCTGTTGATACTAATTGTAAAGCTGTTATTTAATGTTATATCTGGTCTATATACCAGCTTTGATAAGTGTTTGGTACTACTATAAATTTTCACTTCGTACTATATACATCAAAATTATTTATTTTGTAAAAATATTTCCTTTCTCTATTGGAACTGTACACGTATACCTAACAACAAAATTATTTTCATTTACCTGTGTTTAAAGTTATTGCAAATGGCTGATATTTGTGTTCGAGCATATTGTTTTTCTTAAACTGTTTAACATTTCATACCGATATAACATGTTACTTTTATTATTCTTCCCTTAGTTTATTTATTTTGTATTTACATTGTATCATAGGTCAAATTTATTTGTTCAGTGTATGTTCACTGGTGTTAATATGTCCTTTGATTGAGTAAAGCTATTTCAGTTGATATTTTATAGTGTGTCTTTCTGTTGTGATGTTACACTATTGTTTCAGAAAAAGGGTGAAGGTTTGGTACCATTAAAACGTTTAAACCCGCTGCATTTGTTTGCACCTGTCCTAAGTCAGGAATCTGATGTTCAGTAGTTGTCGTTTGTTGATGTGGTTCATAAGTGTTTCTCGTTTTTTATATAGATAAGACCGTTGGTTTTCCCGTTTGAATGGTTTTACACTAGTAATTTTTGGGGCTCTTTATAGCTTACTGTTCGGTGTGAGCCAAGGCTCCGTGTTGAAGACCGTACTTTGACCTATAATGGTTTACTTTTATAAAATTTTGACTTGGATGGAGAGTTGTCTTATTGGCACTCATACCACATCTTCTTATATCTATTAAATATTGTACTATACATTCAAATTATAACTATGTCGGTGATGGAATTGACTTTTCGTAAAGCTAATCCTTTAATATGCATTTGCTGTGTAGTATTTAAATTAACGTTAGTCATATTGGTTAGTTGGTCGGTGCTAACATGGTTTATCATTAAAAGGTAGGGTTTTTAAACTTTTATTTGGTCCTGGTAGACACGGCTTTGGATTTCAAGATAAAACTATGACATTCCTCGGCCAAATCTTTCATTTAAAAGTTACGAATTCAATTCCGCATAACCAATTATCCAGATAAAATTAAGCTGAAAATAGTACAAATAATCAAAATTAGTTAGACAAGTGCTGATACAACAAAGATAAATCATGTCTCTGTGTTTAAGACCGTACAAGGGTATACCCTTGAACATTTAATGTCATGTCTGATCAGGACCATGCTCTAACAAGTCTTGGTTTGCATTGCATTCAGAAGCAAAACGATCAGTAGTGATTGCGCCCAGTAATTCATTCAAAAAGTGAAAGAAATTCAAAAGAAATAATCTGATGCAAAATCAATTGACTACCTTGGTAACGCGTTTTATCTACTTGGTATACATTCAATCTCTATTGAAATATTTTCAAAGCGGGAAATAATTAGTTACTTCTTGCAAATTCAACATCATAGTGCATGCCTGAATACTTCTCTGCAGTTCTGACTATCTATAAACCTTTTCACAGGTTTTCCTTTGATGAAATCCGGAAAGAAGAAAAGCAACCTTTAGATTCCAACAAGTTGAGCTCGGCGTCTTTTCAAAATTCATCCCATATTACAAATGCGAAGGAAATTTCTTTTCAAGACTGGCATTTTTCGCAAGTATCCTTCCTGAACATGATATATCTGTTTAATATCATTAAATAGAACCAATGAAAAAATTGTCCGCACAATTAATTATAAACACTAGAATAATCACACAAATGCCTTATGCCAATAATTGATAAATTAAATTGCGTTGTATTTATTTGATTTCAATATTTTTAAGGTAAGTGAAAATCCAAGTAATTACTTTTCTATAAAAAAATATTTTGTTTTCTTAGAAAATGATATGAAAGATTAAACGACGAAAAGAAACTGAAATAAAGAAGTAAAATGGTGAATGTATTCCAACAAAACTTATAAATCCAAGTGAGCATAGGACAAATTAGTACTACCAAAACCCCAAAAAGGGAACTTCCTCCAATTTGACTCCTACTTTGATAGCACCTTAAATGAATGAAAAAAAATTACAGGATCGATAACTCCACTTAATAATGAAAAAGTGATATAAATTTGACCCGAACCCATTCGATAGCTTGGAGGAAAAGCATATCTAGAGTATTTTACAGTAGAGAAGAGGGGAGTATATAACTACGAACATTCTTTATTGGGTATAATTGTTTTTTTTTTTTATCATATTGTTATATTTAAGAGTAACATGCTTTTCCTGTACTGTTTTTTTTTTTCTTTGATGTAGTTGGTGTTAATCTACTGGTCGAAATTAAAATGGGTGGGAAAAACTAGTTTAACCCCGCCACATGTGCATGTCATATCTTATTGTTTCGTTATCTATGAGAATTGGTTGTTGATGTCAGACCTTTGCTTGTTTCTGTTAAATTTATTCATCATTTGTATAGACTCGGGGCGATTTGAGCTTGCCATATTATATACACACCTTTCTCTTGTTAAAGACCGTATTTTGCCCTTAAGATGTCTTTTGGTTATTTTTTGTGGTTTGGTTCCCGTCTCATTGACGTATTTTATTCATATGTTTTGTTTTCTTTTTAAGGCAATAGTCTGGTTACGTAACACTTAAATGTTTTATAACCTGATAAACTTCAATCGGCAATGCCGAGTCATCGTGTTAGTTTTAATTAGTCGGCTACGGAAAGTTGAGAAAAGAAATCTGATTCCTTTTTGACATTACATATGATAATAAATGTCTCTTCGATATAAAAATAAGAAGATGTGTCATAAATGCCAATGAGAAAACTAACCTCCAGAGACCAAATGTGTAGATGTAAGCAACTATGGTCACCGTACGGACTTCAACAATGAGCAAAACCTAGGCCATAAAGTATGGTAAATACTATACGTCGAGTTTGGTAAATCAATCTGCTTGTCTCTTTTGCTTATAATAAATATCAGCAGTAACAGAGCTTACAAAGAAGTTAAAATAGTTTTTGTTTCTTTAGCAGTATTTTAAATCATTTTTCAAAATAAATATTATAATATTGCTTTTGATCACACTTTTTCAAATACCACTATGCTAATCAAACAAATATGACCATGGTAATTTCATAAAGATGTATACATTTCAACAATAATAATAATACTTCTTTCGTAAGTTTCAATACTAATATATAAAATGGCGCCTTACTGTTATGTGATAGCGGGTTATCGATAATGAAAATTTATCTAGGCATTCTATAGTGTCAAGTTATCACATATTAAGACATATATATATAAAGGGTTCTGTTAAAAACTCAATTTAACCCTTTTATCTTGTTCTTATTAACAGACATAAACAATCAGAAAATTATTTATTGTTTAACAATTTGCAAACTTCCAGAATTTTCTCCAACCACAATGACCACCGAATTGGTAACAGTAAGCATAACTGCTATAACACAAACTGTCTTTCGTCATCTCACACTGCTCGTTCGGTTTTGTTCCAATCTGAAATAAGTCAATGACAACTTTTGGTTTCCTTAAATAACTCAAATCGTGGCAGTTCTAATGTATATACTTGCTAACTAAAATAACGATACACAAGTTTAAACTCCAATTATATGGTCAAATTTTGCATAAAATGATGTCAAAATACGACTTTCAGTTTCTAAGATAAGACTTTAATTTATTGAAATATCTGCAAAGCATCCCAAGTTTTAACCAACCCATGTTTATGTTTCAAGTGTTTGAAGTACATCAAAGTACATTTTTTTTTATCTGTTGGATGAAATTAACTGAGTTTTTATCAAATCAATTAAATTTCGCGTCTCATTTTTTCATTAAATCAATGGTTTTGTTAAACTAATTGTTTTTTTAACTTGCTATCGTATATCTAATTTAATTCCATATAGAAAATACATTGCCTTGCATCGTTTTAGATTGTTGACTAATATATCACAGGGTTCTATATTTACATTGTACTACGTAATCATATTACCAAGAATTGCTTTTTTTTTTTTTATTAATTTTCGGAAATTTAAAAGGGATATATTCTTAACGGTAGATATGCGCTATACTTCTATATAATTGAATAACTGTATATGTAGTTATTGGCAAATGAATAGTTTTGCATCAAATGTTTCAAAAGATCAGTCGGACCAAATAGATAAAACTAAAAGCCCTAGACATGTCATGGTTTTCATCATTTGTTAAAGATGTTAAAACAAAAAATGATTTAAAAGCAAATATATTGTACACAACATGCAAATTGCTTCTTTATATGCCTTATTGTTCTTAAAGTTGTTCACAGAAAACTGGGAACCCCACATATATGCGTACATTATGAACGAGAGATGATATTTTAAAAAATCATAATTCCGTACTACTTTCCTTTGGTATTAAAATAAAAAAAAGAACAATGAAAATCTCCCGTCTTGATTATGATTACCTAAACTTCACAAAAATCCGTATAAGGAACGATTTTTAGCCGGTTCTTTAAGATGTTCTGCTCAACATCTTTTTAAAGCTCTTACAACCATTCTTTCTACTATAAAAGATAGCCTAAAGAAATAGTGTGATCAGGTTATTTTATACAGCGGTGTCAATCAGTTGCGGATTCTTACAAATTCTAACGATATACTCCAAAATGTTCAATAAAAATCTTCATAATTTTGCAGTGATATCTAAACTCTATTTATGTATCCTGGCTTTCAAATGTTAAAGTTTGAGCGTTCCTGTAAAGCGCTTCGGACACACGAAAACTATCTAGTGTGGTTCCTGTAAAGCGCTTCGGACACACGAAAACTATCTAGTGTGGTTCCTGTAAAGCGCTTCGGACACACGAAATCTATCTGCCCTTCGGACACACGAAATCTATCTAATGTTGTTCCTGTAAAGCGCTTCGGACACACGAAATCTATCTGCGCTTCGGACACACGAAATCTATCTAGTGTTGTTCCTGTAAAGCGCTTCGGACACACGAAATCTATCTAGTGTTGTTCCTGTAAAGCGCTTCGGACACACGAAATCTATCTAGTGTTTTTCCTGTAAAGCGCTTCGGACACACGAAATCTATCTAGTGTTGTTCCTGTAAAGCGCTTCGGACACACGAAATCTATCTAGTGTTGTTCCTGTAAAGTGCTTCGGACACACGAAATCTATCAAGTGTTTTTTGTTTGTTTCGTTTTTAATTTTGATTTCTTTACACTTTCGTTCCACATGTTCATTTGAAAGATAAAACTACACCTGCTCATTAAACGGAGCCTTCTCCACAAAAATTTAAATATAGTGGATACAAATTCCTTGTTTTCATTCGGTAAATTCTTACTATGTGTAGAACCACCCTGATTCAGACAAAATAAAACACCGAAGATAATATCATCATAGTGCGGCAGACAGTCGTTATTCCAGTGGGTCTTAATTGTCAACCCCTACTGGCCGACTTGTTTTTGTACTCACATGAAGGAAATTATATGCAGAATCTTCCCACAGACAAAAAGAAAAAGCTTTTCGCAGGGTTCTTTAATTTCATTTTTAGATATATTGATGATTTTCTGTCATTCAGTAAGTGCTTCCTTCTCTTATATCCCAGTGAACTTGAGATTAGGAATTCTACCCAAACAAAAGGTCTGCTTCATATGAAAGTTTCCTTGATATTGACACAGATTGACGATTGCAAAGTAGAATCTATGACAGACGTGATAATTATAACTTTCCAATTATCAACTTCCCATTTCTCAGCAGTAACATATCATTTGCCCAATCGTTTGGCGTTTACAAGTAATACGTTGAGCGGTACGATGTGTTTGGGTCTGAATTCACTATCGACATGTTTTCGTGGTCTCAGATCTTTAGATATCAGAAGAGTTTTACGATCTGTAAGTTAACTGATTTGGTCCTATCCCCGATTGCGACAGTGTGTATTCGCATGTCGGATGACACGTGTATCGGGATTAGCAGGAATGATTAACCTGTCGACAAACCCGTTCTTGCTTCTTTAAGAGTTCATGCGATTCTCTCAGGTTTTTGTAACCTTGAAATTCATGTCTTTTTTAATGGTTTTATGAAATTGAACATCGGTAAATAACTGTTGCCTCTTTTTACAATTGAAAATAGTATTTTAAACAAATAGCCTATCAGACGCAATAATCAAAACAAAACATATCTCTAATAATAAAAAACATATACATTCCGCAATAAGTTAAGCACCACCCACAATGTTAATAATAGGACATTTTCAAATCCAAGAACTAAACGTTTTTGAATAAGAGTCAATCGTATTGACATTGGTTAAATAAATTGTAAATCATGTGCAATATAAAAAAATATTAAACATACGGGTTTTTATGCTTTCTGCTGTGTAAAGGAACTTTCAATGTTAAAAACAACAAGTTGAAATATGAACACATATACCATGTGAACAAAAAAAAATCAGAATGGTTGTCAATGTTTAAATCATGATACTCCGGTAAACCATACTTGTTATTTGGGCTTTATCTGGGAAATGGGCTCTATTATATTTTCAATTTCCATTTCAAAAAGTCTACCTAATAGAATTTATACGATAAGATGTTCTACAGGAGTTCCTTTCTCACATTTATATCTTGAAACAATCCTCTTTGATTGTCTATCAAAAGGAACTATAAATGTTGAGGGTTCGAAGTGCTTTTCTGGATTTACTTTCATAAGGAACGCTCAAATCTAAATATTTTAAAAGTCATTGATGTATAAATACGTAGAAACGGTAGGATCTATATGACCCAATCTGTTACCAAGGTGGCAGTGAAAAACGTCTTAAATATTGGTGATCAAGTATTATTTGATATGATTGATGCATAAAATAACACAAAGTTCCTCTGATGCACCAAAAAAGCATTACTAAAAATTTTCAAATACTGTTATATAATTTGATTTATTATAACACACAAACATATTATTATCAATTAAATAAGGTTTAAGTGTTTATAATAATCAAATACCTATTTGTCGGCTAATAATCCAGTCTTAAAAGACAAAAAAAAAAAAATAGAATTGAAATACCTGATTGATGCATTCACAGCTGGCTGCATATGCACCTTTGAACACACCTTTCCGTTGGTAACAATTCATTTCATGGACAGAAATCGAATAATCGCACCTGTTTAAAACGATATGTCCAGCACCATCCAGTCGCCCTGTAATAGTGTTTAAAAAGTCTCATTTATATTCTTCTTTTTACAATTGGCTGTACATAAGATTGGGGTGTAGGTAATTACATTGCAATTGTTAAATTATGGTAAGATAAGTATCTTAGTTTAACGTCCTCTGAAGAAAATTTTTGGTACTTTGATATTTGCTTACTGTGCCATGTATTTGAAAAAAATCAATTTGTTTTCATTGTATGTTTTGTCTGAAAACACTATAAGATATGATTTGAACAAGGGCATTATATGAAAAAGATTCTGTGTAAGTGTTATTGACTAATTGAAGTTATACACGAAGGAAATTATTAGATTACGTAAGAAAGAATGTGAATTTAGACAAACAAAAAATCAAGTACAAATGAGTAAACCGATTTCTTTTCAGAATGTTATTCTAATCGTATTTTGACGACGCCGTGATTACCAGATATATTGTATGCAGTCAGCCAAAAGTAGCTTCAGCTCAAGTGCATAAAGTTAAAAAATCTAATGCAGTCTGCCATAAAGGGTATATATCAGTCCATTGGTGAGTCAAAGTCTTGACGACTGTATGGAGTATATGCAGTCCGCTAGTACTAGATGGAATATGCAACGGCTAGCAGTACCAATGAAGCCAAGGAGAAAAGAGCCATAAGAACTTATAATATATAAATTGGTGAGCTGAAGTGTTTTCATCTGTTTATCAATATTGAAGTAGTAATAGGCGACAGGTTTTTTTTTTCTGTAAACAGCATATTATATATATTCTTTTAAAAAATAAAACAATGTGGTATGATTTCAAACGATACACCTATCAAACAGATTCCAACGGACGAGAGTAACTAAAGGTGACCGTACGGTATGTCTTAAGTGGACATATCCTTTTTTCCTTCTTGTGTGGGTATAACAGTCTGTTTTTAATAACATTAACGGTACCAATTTTTCTGCAACAGATGCGCATTTCGACAATAAATATCTTTCAGTGATGCTAGAGGCCAAAATATTTGAAAATCGAAAGCTTATTAAAAAGATGAAGAGCTATAAACCAAAAGGGACAAAAATGTATAGCCAACGTCTAAATGATATACTTTGAGTATTGGAGTAGCAGAATCACACTGTTTATTAGCAACAGTAAATTGATAACATTTTTTAGCTCACCTGGCCCGAAGGGCCAAGTGAGCTTTTCTCATCACTTGGCGTCCGTCGTCCGTCGTCCGTCGTCGTCGTAGTCGTCGTCGTCGTTAGCTTTTTACGACCCTGCAAACCAACCAAGATTGCCGCCATGGCTAAAAATAGAACATAGGGGTAAAATGTAGATTTTGGGTTATATCTCTGAAACCAAAGCATTTAGAGTAAATCTGACATGGGTAAAACTGATTATCAGGTCAAGATCTATCTGCCCTGAAATTTTCAGACAAATCTGACAACCTGTTGTTGGGTTGCTGCCCCTGAATTGGTAATTTTAAGGAAATTTTGCCGTTTGTGGTTATTATCTTGAATATTATTATAGATAGAGATAAACTGTAAACAGCAATAATGTTCAGCAAAGTAAGATCTACAAATAAGTCGTCATGACCAAAATTGTCAGTCGACCCCTTTAGGAGTTATTGCCCTTTATAGTCAATTTTTAACAATTTTTCGTAAATTTTTGTAATCTTTTACAAAAATCTTCTTCTCTGAAACTACTGAGACAAATTTAGCCATACTTGGCCATAATCATTATAAGTGTATCTAGTTTAAAAAATTTGTCCGATGACCCCGCCTCCCAACCATCATGACCGACTTGGTTAAAAATAGAACATGGGGGTAAAATGCAGTTTTTGGTTTATATCTCTGAAACTGAAGCATTTAGAGCAAATCTGACAGGTGGCAAAAATGTTCATCAGATTTAGATTTATCTGCCCTGAAATTTTCAGACGAATCCGACAACATGTTGTTGGGTTGCTGCCCCTGAGTTAGTAATTTTACAGAAATTTTGCAGTTTTTTGTTATTATCTTAGATATCATTATAATATCTAATATCTAATACTATTAATTATGATTTTAACCTTATTTTACATAATTTCCAAAGCATCAGTAAATACAGGTGAGCGACACAGGCTCTTGAGAGTCTCTAGTTCCGAAACTAAACATTATGAAGGTTGGCGCCTGTTAAAACGTTTAAACCCCCTGCATTTTTATGCATCTGTCCTAAGTCAGGAGCCTGTTGTTCAGTGGTTGTCGTTTGTTGGTGTAGTTCATAGGCGTTTCTTTATATAGATTAGACCGTTGGTTTTCCTGTTTGAATTGTTTTACACTAGTCATTTTGGGGTCCTTTATAGCTTGCTGTTTAGTGTGAGCCAAGGCTCTGTGTTGAAGGCCGTGACTATGATGGAGAGTTGTCTCATTGGCACTCATACCACATCTTCTTACTTATATTATGTAAGAATAAGGATTGCCAATGAGACAACTATCCACCGTAGTTAAAATGTTTACCCGTTTCAGCTTAAAATCTTAATTTTAGCTCATTAGGATTTCACTTTTTAAAATATATCCCAAAATAAGGTTCTGAACCAGATTTCGTGGTTCACTGAACATGGAGATTGTAAAAAACGGCACCAATTGTATGCACCAGATGCGCATTTCGATAATTAATGGCTCTTCAGTAATGCTCGAGCCCAATATTGCAGAAATTCCATAACACAATACAAACATTGAAAAGCTGGTAAAACAAAACAAAAAAAAAGATGAAAAGCCAAACCCGGACAGGGAATCAGAGCTATGCATGAGGGAGATACTTACAAGTGAACTTACAAGTGAACCAGGTTTAATCCACTAGTTTTCGACATAAGGAAAGGCCTATACCAAGTCAGGAATGGGACAGTTGTTTTCCATTCGTTTGATGTGTTTGAGCTTTTGATTTTGCCGTTTAATAAGGGAATATCCGTTTCGAATTTTCCTCGGTATTTTTGTTATTTTACTTTTTCCTTAATTTAAATTAAGTGGTTGACGTCTGTCATATTTGTTTTTCGTTTCTTGCTTTCTAATTAATCAGGTCGTCGGGTTTTTTCATTTGAATTATTTCTATATGTTATGATGGCGGGGACTACACGATATAGTTGTCTCATTAGCAATCATACCTCCATCTCCTTATTTTATATGGAAATGTGATAGTGTGAGCCAGGCATGGTGTCCTATGGATAATTATTTTTTAGCAAAAACTTCATTTTTTGGGGAAATCTGATGAAGTTTTGTTTAAATTGAGTTTCTTTTGACAATTACAATGGCAATAAAAGTAGAGAAATTTTACACTTAAACTGAGTTCAAACGACGATGACGATGATGATGATGATGATGATGGACGAGTCAGTGAAGATATAATTCAAAATTAGAGAATGAAAAACAAGCTTCAATAAGGTTTTTCCTTCGAGAATATGCTGAACGTACTATTAAATGGCAAAGTTACATTATTTTGGACTTACCCATTACCAAGTATGTTTTGTCTTCGTAAAATGGGTGGTACCTTGAAGCTCCACACTGTGTATACATTACTTTTACATCATAAAGGTTGATATTACTTGGGCTCTGCAAAAAATAAAATATTTCGTTAGCCAAACGACTTTTTGCAGTCTGTTTATCTTTATGTAGAAAACATTAATGTTATTTATAATAATGATACCCAAAGATAATAATGAATATCCAAGAACAATGGATGCTTAGCGAGGATACAAACCTTAGTTTTCCCCCGTGTATGATATACATGTACCAATACTTAAAAGAAAGTGTACTGTTTGATTGTGCTACATTCCATTTTTTCTGTCTAAATGTCAAGAATTTAAGATGTTAGTTTGTATGCAAACCAGAACAACTTTAGTTAACAGTATGTTAAACCACTATATGTCAAAATGAGTTTTTGTGTGTTGTTTTGTTGCTGTGCCATTAACGTTAACTCCATATCGCTTTTTATTCATACAACGTCTTTTGTAATAATGGTGTTTGAAACTTGTTCACCCGTTAATCACCTTTAACTACTTTCAAAAGCGGTTTGAAACCAAATTGTATGACCGCTTATCATCATTAGCTTGTGATGTTGTTAAAATAAAGTGATCGACTGATCGACCGTGTGTTTTAAACGGATGCGTAACTAGGAAGTTCTAGAAACACGCGTTCAGCAACAAAGATAAAAAAAATACAGCTAAGATGTTTTTTTTTTTCATCTGGAAATTCCTCTTATTAAACTGTTACCAATCTGTATACTGTTCCTTTGTTTCTTAAATAGTGATAAAACTTTACCAATGTCCAATGAAGATGTCATTGTCAAGACCTGAGGACCTATCACTGGATTTCCAGTGTCCTGAGTGTCTCTGTGTTATTGATCTACCGAGGTTGACTTAGCAATGAAATTCATCTCCTCAATCAAAACGATGACACTGAGGAGACACTTGCCATACAGTACTTGAGTTCACTCTATATGAATTGTATACGGACTTCATCTGTTTCATTAGAATTTATGAATTCAAAATATATCAAAGAAAGAAAATATATAATTCGTGTTCATTCAGGTGCTCGATCTATGTTTCAAGTAACAGAAAACATTATTTTTGCATTGCTCGACAGTTATTTTTGTGATTATGCGCGATATCAGCCTCTAATTTGGAAAGAACACTTTTTCATTACTTTAATCATTACCGATAAAAATCTAATGGGTATTCTTTCTATATTGTTCACTTTTTGTGTTGTAAAGTGAATTTCAAAGCTGTTAAATGAAGATCGTATTTTTAATCATGAATTTATCCGTCTTTAATCCTTGTGTCTTTCAATTGATTATCATTAAAGATTAAAATGAAGCATTATCATAGTCTTTAGGTTCGAACCTTATGTCATATTACTCTTTTCTATTTTATTTTAGTGTTTCAAAAGATAGAAAAGAAAAAAATACATTCAAATCAATCAATTTTAAGATTTATTTCAGCCAGTATGCATTCACTATGTTCAACTTTTCAAATCAAACGAGCTCTTCAAAATGAACGAATCAAAAATCATTTTTAATCTGTTCTTCATGCATATATCACTTTTCCCGCATGTAGTGCTAGTGTTTTGTTTCTGATAAGCATGGTCTATGTATTTATTTTCAATGTGAGATTGGGGCCTCGGTTGCCGATTTGTTTAAGTAGTCGAACTACTGCATCACTAGCCTGTCAACACCAAGGTTGTGAGTTTGAATCCCGCACGTTGCATGTGCGCTGGACTCCAATCTTAAGTGACTAGGATTGTCAGTTTTCCTACCGAGGTGGTTCTCTCTAGGAACTCTGGCTTCCTCCACCAATAAAAACTGAACGCCACAAAATAGCACGATAGTGCTGAAAGTGGCATTTAACACCAATCATTTAATCAATCAAAGTGAAATTTCTGTGCAATTAACTACACGAGTATATCTTTACTCTACAAGGTACTATTGTTATACATATACATACAGTATTTATTTTTGTTTTTTTTTGTTGTGATTTTTTCTAAGTGTTCGTAATTTAAAATTCTGAAATGGAGGGTCACTTGTGTGTACATTTGCTAAAGAATGACACTTTTCATCCTACTGTATCTATGTGAGATATGAATCCAACATTTCTTGTTTACCTTAAGTATGTCTTTAACATCTATCATATAAGCTGCGTCGTCATAACCATACTTTTTGTATTTCGTTATTCTGATTTTGGCAACTGAAAAAATATATATTAAACAACTGTAAATATTCTAAGAAAGAGTAATTTAAAAAATTGCAGCATGTGACAATTTGTACTTAGTTTACAAAAATAAACTTTAAACACCGTAGTATTCAAACTTTATCTATGGCAATTACATATACCAAACAGATATAACATGGATTGTAATTCTTATTTGGATATTAAAGTCATGAGCATGGCATAATTGGGATTATTATTTAAACGTTTTGCATGTTCATATCAAGGTAGACCGATATTTTTATCGAACCAATACTTTCCATGTCAGTTCAGTCAACATGGGAAAGAAGTTTAAAATAGAGTATTTGAGAACATTGGTCAGATTTTGGTCTTCTATTCTAAACAATTAAAGTGTTATACACCATATTTCACAAAACGTTGTTAAAGAGAACAATAATGCATACTGATTTATTCATTTTCATATTTTATTCACTTGTCCCCAATCTTGCATCAATTGTTGTGGGGTGTTTTTCTTCGGAAACTACATAATAACTTAAAATTAAATGTATTTACGTTGATTCGTATGGTGCTAGTGCGATAAATCGGTATAGAAATTAAAGTTTTTTTGCAGTTCTCTCAAATACTTATTTTTTTAACTCGTATAGTTGTGAAATATGATAATTTTGTTCCAACTAACTTACTAAAGCTATTTCAAGCGGTGGATTAAGAACATTTTATGAAAATAGATTTTTTACCCTGGTTGTTCGTCCTATCTGTAGATGATGTGCTCGTTTGGTTTATAATCGCATGATGAGAGGATACACAAATTGCATATTTGGTATTGTCCCAGTTTACCTAATTTGACCAATAAGAGCTGTTGGATTTTGCAGAAAACAGAAATGACATTTTTCTGATCAGATTTTTGACATCTTTGGTAACACTGTCCTGATAGTTGCTATTTGATTGTGTAAAGAGCAGTCACATGGTGTATGCATTTTTTGTTTATGGTTGGTGTACTTTTGATCCATTGGTCAGGCTGGAACATAATATATTGTCCCAGGATCAGGGAAGTTTGGCCTTATAACTTTATGAGACTTACAATTTCATGAAAATGACACTTTTCTACTTTGCTATCAGTCCTAACAATCCTTGGTACTCATAATAAATGTGATTTTTTCTTCTATGATCTATTTTATAATGGTTAACTACATCTAATGCATATATCTATAAACGGCAGCATAGTTAGTTTCAGGGTTTCACAATGGATAAGATGTTTTTAAGAGGCTCAAGAGAGTGCATATTACATGTTATTTTCATTTTTAATGTATTTTTAAGCAACTTGATTGGGTAAAAAATCTCCATATAATTTAGTTAGACTGTGTATGGGATTGGTATGACAAATATTTTTCTAGTATGTGTGTGTTCATTTTGATGCGTTCGATGTTCTTTAAGAAAATCATTGATACGCATGTTTAGTATTTCTTACAAAGTATCATTAACACGCCACTCTTTTAACTATTTTACACATTACTAGTTTATAAATACGTTATGTTAGTCAATTATTCGATTGACATTTTCAAAATGTATCGTTTTCCTGCAATAAAATGATTTTAGTGATTTTTTTTAATCTGATCTGAGGGTATGGATGTTTAACAGTGGTTAGAAAGACCCTCACGCTATAACTGTGTTGAGTTGTAGTAACGACGGGTACGTCATTTCCCAACAGAATAACGTCTCTGAATATTGACGAGACAATTCTATGCACAGTAGGCCAATATCGTTGAAATTAAAGAAAATGGACGGAGTCCTGTATATCGTATTTATGATTTGATTACATCTGCTTCATGGTCATTAGAAAATTATTGCTGCCTCGTAGTTTAGAAATTCTTAGTCATTTAAAAGTAAATATATTGAATTATCTGTTTGTCTTGTAGTTACAAACACAAATTCAAGATATCACTAAATAATTTCTCTAAAAATTGACGAAGTCAATAATTCAGGATATTAATAATGGTGGTTGATAAAAGAACTTGCGTCATTGGGTATTTAATTTTTCTAAGATACAATCAACTGACTTTTCGAGTTTCCCAAGGTAACTGACTTGAAAGGAACTGAGAGGGGACTACGGGAGTCTAATGAAAAACAACAATTATACTTCAACTCTGTTATTAATGTTATCATGTTTTGCCATTATTTGAAAGAAAAGAAAAAAATTACCGACGAATCCATGTGCTTTAAAAAGGGGAAGGGAGAGGATATACTGCTTAATCTTTGGTTTTCTTTTTAAATAGATATAAGAAGATGTGTTTTGAGTGCCAATGAGACAACTCTCCATCCAAGTCTTTTTTTGTTGTTGTTTGTCTATTGTAAGTTTTAATTCTGGCCACAACAAACAGCAAAATGCACTTATAAGGTAGTGAGCGAGGACAGAAGATAAATTGCCGAATATGGCAATCCATTAAAATTCAAATAAAAAACATTGACAGAATATAGATGTGAAAAAATAATAATTAAAACAATATCAATGGGTGACAAATTATAAGCGATAAATGTAACATACCAACTGGAGATCTGCAGTAGACAATTTGTGGATGTGTAAACTCGCATTTTTGAGAACAGTCAGCAGTCGGAGGCGACCATGAGGTCGGCTGGTTCGTTCCATATCCATATGAAATCACGTTGGATAACCACAGTCCTACCAAAATCCACATATCGCTACTAAAGAATGTGATGATGGTACAAAATTCTCCACCGATGAACGGAATTTAGTGTGGAAGGTTTCGGAAACTGTAATTGAATGTTAATAATCCGCAATATTACAAAAAATCAGCTGTTACTAAATAGGAAATTGATAGGATTATGCTTGGAAGATTAATGAAACAAATGTAAACATAGGCAACCTATTTATGTACAAAACGGTTTCATCACTCCCATTTTAATCAATTTTCTCATTTTCTTGATCCTTAGTTAATAAAAACCTTCAAAATAATTTTTGAATATATGATTTATTTCACGTGTATTTATGTTTGTGTGGTTTTTTTTTAATCTTTTTTCGTATACTTTTAGAATACTTGAATGGTTTCACTAAAAAATTAGAAGATGTTGTATGATTACCAATGCGTCAACTCTTCGCCAGAGACCAAATGACGTAGAAGGTTAGCAACTTTAAGTCATCGTACGGCATTCAATAATGAGCAGAACCTATACTGCATAGCAATCTGTTTGTTTGAGCTTGCGTCTCAGATATTCTTAAGCATTCTTAAATATCTTTTTGTAAAAGATGAATTCACTCTCTAAAACCTCGTATGCAAAATATAAATTGAATTACCTGTTTTACGAGATCTATGTAGCAAAGTATTTTCTTTTTCGAGTTATCACTAAATGTAACACTAGAAATTAAACTGGCATCAAAGGACTGAAGAACAAAAAACGTTAAAATATGCTTAATGGTTGTAAAGTTTTCATAATATTCATAAAATTTGAATATAAAATACAATGCACGGTAGAAAAAAAAAATATGGTAAATATTTAAATTAATTAAGTGTAACCGTTGAAGGAAGGGGTGTCACAATTAATCCTTGTAACTTTATGCAGACATTTCAAATTGATTGCTGAGTAGTCACTAAATTTTCTATAACATTTTCACACTTTTTCAGCGACTCCCTTAAACTTAGAAATAGAAAAATAAAACTACAGAAATAATTCGACTTTCCGCCGAAAATGATATGACCACTACATGATAGCACTAATTGATATATAAAAAGGGAAATCTGGTAGATTGGTCAATAAATTGATGGATGCATTGATTTTTGGTCTTAAACTGCACCAGAATACGATTATGAAGCGGCGAAAAGACTAAACTGTGACGACACAGCTTGGTCTTTGCATTATCGTTTTTCACTCATATCTACATGTAATAGGTTGGAAAAATGCATTGAATCTGATGACGTGCTCCCTATTGACGGAAGTTACACATTGTACTGGTGTTGAAACCCAATATTTTAAAACGGAAAGAAGTGAATCTAGTTAAATATATAAATAACTTATGTTTCATTCAAACAAATAGTTGTAAAAGTGAACCCTCCCCTACCAAAGTAACACTTCAATCAGCAATGATTCAATACAACCAATTAATTAAGAGCCTGTTTAAGCTTTTCTCGTCTCATAGACCATGAAAGATGACTTGTGAATATTAATGTTGGTTATTTTATTATGTTAATCCAATTATGTCGAACTTCACGTTTACCACATATCGTTTTTGTTACCCTTACCATCAAAATTTGTTACCGTTACCATTTTAATCTGACTTGTATTTTCGGCTTTATTCCTTCGTTATACTAAATATGCTTTTATTTATATTCTTCCTTTATTTACAGTTCCCGCTGGCCTTTCATCTATATAAGAGACTGTTTAAGTTGATATTGCGGAATTATTTTAATACATACTCTATCTGAATTCTGAATGATTATAACATGATTTTTAGAAATATCTACGACGGAAAATTAGATCCACTATCGCCCTTGTTGGAAATTATGAATGATGTGGGTTATTATTTTACACTGTCTGACTCCAATGTTTACAAAATCTGCTGGTATTTCGTACAATAGTACTGTGTATTTATTTTTTGTTACTTTTGTTTGTCTTTTCGTCGTTTTTCCTTTTTGCCAGGGTATTGTCTGCTTTCTTTGACCGGAGGTTTTTTCCCCCTTGGTATCTTAAACCTCTTTTTCAAATCAGTGTATGTTTTGGTTTAAAACAAAATGATAAAACAAGAAGATCACGTCGAAAAGTGATGCGATTTTCTCCTGAAAACTGACAACCACAATAATTTTTTTAAACAAGGAAAACAATTGGATACTCTACACGTTATTTTAAATTGTCGATGTGTCAATTGAAGCGATATGAATTTCAATATGACTGTTGCACTTTTCTATTCATTAATTTCAGCAATTCAGAGTAATAAATTTAGACCTTTCGAGGATATAATGACCTAAACAAATACTTGCAGTTGAAGCAAAAGAAACAGCATTGATTCAAGTTTCATCATTTCGCTTTTTAAAATACTTGTAACAGTATTTTTTAAAAGTACAATAATGATACTGATTAATAGTAAACAGATTTGATATTAGTGTAGCACCAGAATCATTTATTATATATTTCTGGAATAAAGTGAATATGCGTCTTTTAAGACGTATCAAAAGCTTTGAGTATACGCATTCTCCTGTGCAAAAGTATCTAATATAATCTAAAGCCAATTGCTTTAAGTAGATATGATTATTTCAAGTAGTTTATCTATGCTTCAAGCAAATAATTATTTCTTTTGCGGAAATATTTTTTATTCAAGCTGATTACACTTTTGTTGCTGCATCGACTTTATATATTGGATTAGAACAGAAAGTATTTATTTCATTCAGAGTTGAAGCATTTAAGCGAAAAGAACTTGTTTGCGAATAAAGTTATTATTTGCAAAAGATGGGGATTGCCTTTTTGGCCAAATGCCACTTTAAGTATTTCAGCGAGCCATTATTTTTCTTTGTGAAAGAGGAGAATGTATGATTACAACCAATATTGTAACAAAATATCGTTTGGGATAAGCCATGGCTCCTATCTAAATATAAATGTCAAGATTTCAAAATGAGGTTATTTTGGCAATTTTTAAATATGAGCCACAGTCTTTTCGTAAAGGTGAGTTTAACATAATGAAAATCTGTTATCTATTCAAGGATGAGGGTAGAATTATTCCCTAAACATATCTTGTTGGTCATAGTTTTGAGTTTTTATTATAACTTGCCATCCGTCACCGGTAATATAAAATCTTTTCATGAATAGGAAATTGAGTTTCCAACAGTATTTACCTGGATATCGTTTGAATGCATATGATGTTTGGACGATAACAGCCTATGCTATTAGGGAAAACAACTGATCTCTCTAATTGGTACTACAGCAGAATGTAATAGTCCAAATAAGAACCTTTTTTACAGAATTGCATTTAGAATGATTATTAGATATTTATCTTTTTTATTCTTTGAACAAAGTTAGACAAAGTTTACAGTGTTTCTTAAGGTGTATTTGGTAAATGGACATAGAGATAAAGCAATACGCTCTCCGAGGCTTTACTGTACATGGTACAAAGTGGTAAAATTAAAGTAATATCTCTCCTCTAGAAGCGATAGAGGTAAATAGGGCTGAATGTTTGATTTTTTCAAAACTTATTTGAATTCCATCAATATTCTAATCGTTGTCATTATTAGCAAAATACTCCTCATTTTATCCCGTTTCTCTTTTACGCCCGATAATCTTTTTGATGTCCAAGATGAGCGACACAGTGTTAGGAATAGTTGCATAACAAATCTTACCAGAAAACTCATTTTGATATCACTCGTGTGAAACAAATGAACAAAAATTATAGTATAAACTGGAAATGTATAGTATAAACTGGAAATGTATAGTAAATGATCATCACCTACTAAAGCACCAGTTATGTCCATGTAGTTTATAGAGTCTTCAAATCAATAGTTTTATGTCAAGTGCAAACTGGTAAGAAATCGGAACGATCCACAAATAGTTTTATTTTTCGTATTTGAAAAGTAGACTGGAATTCTATATCTGGCGATCTCAAAGATTGAAGTTTAAAGTTACTTTCAAATTTATTTCAAATTATCTGTTTTAGGAGGTTTACATGATCATAATTGAAATAACATGGTGTCATTCATATGATGTATTATTTTTTTTAAATCGATTGGAACTTATCAAAAAAATAAGTTTTAAAAGAATATGTCTTTATAACAAATAATGAGATCTAGTTAGATGCCAATGATACAGTTATCCACCAAATACCAAAGGACGTGGATGGTGCAACTATAATAGATCACCGTACAACCTTTAACAATGAGCAAACCAAAGTCATAAAAGGCCTTGGCATGGCAAAATGCAAAAAATTTAAAATGAGAAAACCGAAATATGCTTAAACAATAAACAAAAAACAGCAAATTTACTTAGAAGATATGACTAACAACGTGATTCAAGAAATTCTGAAAACTTGGAAATTATAGACTGGCTCGTGACATAATATAAAAACTTTTGATATTGATTTATTTCTTGTATGTGTGGAAAATAAGTTTTGTTTATAGATCTGATAAAATTGTTGAAATCAGGTGATTTTCAGTCAAATTTTCTGCACTTTTGAAACTGTTTAATGGCCATAATCCGTTTATACAATCGTAAATACACATTCATTTTTCTAAGATGAAAAAAATCATATTATGTTATATTAGCATAATTTATGGAGCGTAATAGTCTTTATTGTTATTTTACCGAAGTATGCTTTCTATCTGCTATAATTTTCTTTTGTATTTCTTTTGTGCCAAATAATGCTAATGCCACTAATGATGATTCAATAGTAAATGGGCTATGTCACAGATTGAACTTTAACTGAAAATCATAAAAACAATTTATTCAACTGTTATACTTGCTTTTTGTAACATTATTGAAGAAAAATCATTAAAATAGTTCAACATTTGTATAGAATGTACATGAAATATATACAAAACTTGGTCAATATTATTTAAAAATAAAATATCTCTAAACTTAAAATTGTGAATTTTTATGTTGTTGTCAGATACATTTCCGATTAAATAATGTGAAATAATTAAAGGTTCATCGTCGTTTTGCGACGTTTTTCACTATAAAGACCTTGTTACTAATTGGTTAAATACACATTCACATTTTTCTAATTAGTTGTTATTGGCTTTGAACTAGCTGTCAGTAACTGCGAGTACCATCAGATCTGTACTTAGTGTCTTTTTTGTTGTTAGGGATGAGGGATAGATATATACCCTGCCACGTCCTGTCTGTGTTTTTGTTTAATGTTTTTCTTTGTATCGATCTGATGAGTTAAGCCTTTTTCAACTGATTATTATAGTTTGTTCATATGTTGTACTGTTAAACCACTGTCCCAGGTTAAGGGGATGGTTGAGCGCCAACAGACATGTTTAACCAAGCCACATTCTTTATGTGCCTGTCCCAAGTCAGGAGCCTGTAGTTCAGTGGTTGTCGTTGGTTCATGTCTGTCATATTTGTTTTTCGTAAATTGTTTTGTTATAAATTAGGCTGTTAGTTTTCTCTATTGAATTGTTTCATATTTTTCATGTCGGGGCCTTTTATAGCCGACTATACGGTACGGGTTTTTCTCATTTTCAAAGGCCGTACGGTTGCCTATAATTGCTTACATCCACTTCGGATAGTTGTCGCATTGGCAATCATACCACATCTCCTTATTTTTATATAAATATCAAAAACCAAGTCGGTGCCGTTATGATTATTCATCTCAATAATACGGAAATTAATATAGCAACAACATATCATTGTTTATGTATCAATTTTTGAGATTTGATGATTTTCAGACAATTTTCAGAACGTTTTTCACTTCTTATTTATATTCAAAATTGAAAAAAAAAAAAATACTAATAATAGATAAAAAAAAATACATTCCGTAGGTCCAAGTCAAGAGACTGCAATTCAATGGTTGTCGTTAGTTATATCCGCTTTTCGTTAATTATTTTGTCATAAAACTCATATCATACTCACGCCATATCTACCAAATGAACAGTTTTATAATGGCAATCGGAAACGTAGACAAAAACTTGCTGTACACAATAACATAAAACAATTATTTTTAGTAGGAATAGGGAACACGGATCTATTTTTATCTGCTGTACCGATAGCCAGTAATAGGGTGTAAATCTAAAGAAAAATGATGTATAAAGAATTCCTTGGGATCGTGCTGTGTAAAGTCGTATGCTTTTAAGAATGACCGAATAACTAAAATACAAAATTCGATAAAACAAACTAAGCAGCTATGTCAATAGTTATCCGTATCAAAATTTAGCTGATTGTTTATTATTGCATATATTTTTTAAAATCAACTGGCCTACTTGTAGTCTAGTTACGGTTCTTAGGATACCAAAATTGACAAGGTTTTTAAAAGTATGATTAGTTACATTTTTTTCTTTGTGAAATAGTTACAGTTTTTGTTGTCTGTGTGAAAAGTTGCAAGCTACTTATAATTTTCTTTTAGTTAACAAGTGTGTACACAGACTTGTGCTGAAGGGCGAATTTTCATAAAGACTTGTGCAGGGATGGATTCTCTCTTTACGATCTTTTGTAAACTCTCGCAGTTGCATAATATGCACAACCGAGTACATAAATATATAATATAGATTAAGAATAACAAAATGACATAATGATACAATACATACATACATGGTACCACCAAAGATGTGTTTGCCACTCGAAAATCTTAAAATTCGGTTGTGTTGTTGGTTGGGTGAATGTGGACACTGCTTTACATTGAAATAGTAAAACAGATACTTCAGGAAGTCTTTCCAAGTTCGTTATCTGTAGGTATTTCTTAGTAACGTAAAGCTGATATTTGTATATTATTGTTTTACTAGAAGTAAACGTTCTTGTGACTTTTGTTCTAATTGATCTATATTTACCCTAAAAGGTCAACATGTCTTCACTCAAATGATTATTATGCATCAGGTTCAGTCAAATTGTTTTAAAATTTTGTTTTTATTTGTACTATAAGCAATTACAGATCGTACATATTTGTTTTACAATTTCTCCTTCTTACTACTAAATAACGTCCTTGAATCATAAAAGTGACAGTTTTAGCCTTCTTGACAGATTTAATGCGTGTTATAGTAATGAGTAGGTTCATATTCAAGACTTAGATGGTTGCAATTTGTGTCCTAGGGTTACAAAAGAGACGTCTAGTAATTTGCTTTGGTGTAAATCAAAATCATTGACTATAACTAACATGATTTCAATATGATCAACACAACGGATGTCACAAGAGGAGCAGAAAAGTTGTGCTGTACGTCCTTTGACATATGAATTTGACTGCAGCCTTGTTGTTTTTCTTTTGTTGTTTGAAAATCACACTTGCGGTTTTGATTGGATATTTTGTGAGGTTATTGTTGGTCAGTCTTTAGTTTTCTATGTAGTGTTAGGCTGTTGTTTGCTTTTGGTCTTTTTTATCTCCTCTTACGATTTTTGTATTGACCTTTTGGTATGTTCTGTCTCTTTTATGATATTTATTTAATACTACATGTGTGTTTTCTAATAGTGTAATTGGATGAACCACATCTCCTTATTTTTATATAAATATCAAAACCAAGTCGGTGCCGTTATGATTATTCATCTCAATAATACGGAAATTAATATAGCAACAACATATCATTGTTTATGTATCAATTTTTGAGATTTGATGATTTTCAGACAATTTTCAGAACGTTTTCACTTCTTATTTATATTCAAAATTGAAAAAAAAATACTAATAATAGATAAAAAAATACATTCCGTAGGTCCAAGTCAAGAGACTGCAATTCAATGGTTGTCATTAGTTATATCCGCTTTTCGTTAATTGTTTTGTCATAAAACTCATATCATACTCACGCCATATCTACCAAATGAACAGTTTTATAATGGCAATCGGAAACGTAGACAAAAACTTGCTGTACACAATAACATAAAACAATTATTTTTAGTAGGAATAGGGAACACGGATCTATTTTTATCTGCTGTACCGATAGCCAGTAATAGGGTGTAAATCTAAAGAAAAATGATGTATAAAGAATTCCTTGGGATCGTGCTGTGTAAAGTCGTATGCTTTTAAGAATGACCGAATAACTAAAATACAAAATTCGATAAAACAAACTAAGCAGCTATGTCAATAGTTATCCGTATCAAAATTTAGCTGATTGTTTATTATTGCATATATTTTTTAAAATCAACTGGCCTACTTGTAGTCTAGTTACGGTTCTTAGGATACCAAAATTGACAAGGTTTTTAAAAGTATGATTAGTTACATTTTTTTTTTCTTTGTGAAATAGTTACAGTTTTTGTTGTCTGTGTGAAAAGTTGCAAGCTACTTATAATTTTCTTTTTAGTTAACAAGTGTGTACACAGACTTGTGCTGAAGGGCGAATTTTCATAAAGACTTGTGCAGGGATGGATTCTCTCTTTTACGATCTTTTGTAAACTCTCGCAGTTGCATAATATGCACAACCGGAGTACATAAATATATAATATAGATTAAGAATAACAAAATGACATAATGATACAATACATACATACATGGTACCACCAAAGATGTGTTTGCCACTCGAAAATCTTAAAATTCGGTTGTGTTGTTGGTTGGGTGAATGTGGACACTGCTTTACATTGAAATAGTAAAACAGATACTTCAGGAAGTCTTTCCAAGTTCATTATCTGTAGGTATTTCTTAGTAACGTAAAGCTGATATTTGTATATTATTGTTTTACTAGAAGTAAACGTTCTTGTGACTTTTGTTCTAATTGATCTATATTTACCCTAAAAGGTCAACATGTCTTCACTCAAATGATTATTATGCATCAGGTTCAGTCAAATTGTTTTAAAATTTTGTTTTTATTTGTACTATAAGCAATTTGTTTTGTTTTACAATTTCTCCTTCTTACTACTAAATAACGTCCTTGAATCATAAAAGTGACAGTTTTAGCCTTCTTGACAGATTTAATGCGTGTTATAGTAATGAGTAGGTTCATATTCAAGACTTAGATGGTTGCAATTTGTGTCCTAGGGTTACAAAAGAGACGTCTAGTAATTTGCTTTGGTGTAAATCAAAATCATTGACTATAACTAACGATTTCAATATGACCAACACAACGGATGTCACAAGAGGAGCAGAACAGTTGTGCTGTACGTCCTTTGACATATAAATTTGACTGCAGCCTTGTTGTTTTTCTTTTGTTGTTTGAAAATCACACTTGCGGTTTTTGATTGGATATTTTTGTGAGGTTATTGTTGGTCAGTCTTTAGTTTTCTATGTAGTGTTAGGCTGTTGTTTGCTTTTGGTCTTTTTTTATCTCCTCTTACGATTTTTGTATTGACCTTTTGGTATGTTCTGTCTCTTTTATGATATTTATTTAATACTACATGTGTGTTTTCTAATAGTGTAATTGGATGAACGTCGTTCATACAAGTCGAATATAGCTTGTTTTTGTATTCAGTGTAGTTAACTGTACTTTTCTATATTCCTTGGCATATCCGATATTTTATATAACTCTACGTTTCTAGTTAAAAACATCATATTCTCTATGCTCTTCGTATAGCAATTGCGTTCTGTAAATTCCCTTTCAATGCAAAGTGCCGTACCCTTTCTAGTAACCTCGGAAAACATTGTTACTAGTCAATATTATGTAAATGACAGACGATATATAAAGACTTTTTTGTAATTCTAGTTTAATGTTCGTAAACAACATAAAAAAACTATATCCAAAACCATTCGATAGCAGGTCAATTTTTTTCAGAGAGAGTTGTAACTAAGATTTTGAACATTTTTTAAATTTAGCAGCTGTGAATTAGTGACACATTAGTAAAAGACAAACTTTATCATTCACTCTACACAAAAATATCTTTAAAACTGTATCTGATTCTTTTTGCAATTATCAATGCACAAAGAACGAATTTATGGATGACCTAAATAAAATATATTTTTTATAAAGCCAATTGAAGCATTGCACCGATTACAAAGTTACAAAACTGATGCCCTATTTAGATTTTTTTTATGTTTTACAAAGATAAAATTCTGATGAAAATATTTATACCAATAAAACTTACAAAACTTAAGTAGAAGAGCGACGAAGCATTCTTAAAATAATTATTGATACTTATTTTGATTTCATTTTTTCCTCCGTGTAAAGTTCTGAAAGGAGTGGGTATGATAAGATACGTAAATCGTTTCATGCATTATATTTGTAATATTTACATACCTGTAAAAGTATGATGAATTTTCTCCCAGAATTTTGTATATAAATTGTTTTCCCAATGGATTCCACAAGTAATAAAAAAATGTCAAATTACAACAATATTATAAAATTATTATTTTCTTTCTCTGATATCAAGAAACATAAATATTTATGAGGGCTTAACGAAAGAAGATTTATAACTTATGTGTGAATGACCCCTCATTTGCAGTGTAACTAAGCTGATTTCACGAACATTAAGTGACGAATGCCCTTGCTATTATATCACGAATGAATTAAACTTTTTCTACCATATGAGGATGCCAGAAATGCAATGTGTTGCAGATAATTAGTAGATACAAATGCACATATATTATATCTGTTTTATGTTATCAGTGGATTTTTCTTGAAATAACATTTCAGTTCAGAAATACTTGCTTGTTTTTATGTCGAGTTATTAAATAACATGAACTTAATTTGGTAATGTAATCTATACTCAACAACAAAAGAAACGCGCCAACTCCTTTTATTTCTTTCAAGTGAAACTTTCTATTGCATATAACAAAAAGTGATTGAAATGCGTCAAAATTTTGACACAAATATTTCTGGAGTCATAAACATCACTTCTGTGAGAATGAAGATTTTTTTCTAATTTCAGTTTTGACTTCTAAAAATAAACACATGTTCATTCCAAAACTAAAAAAATATTGCCTTTGCGAAAACTTAAGTCGTGTATATATTTTCCACTGAGGTAAAGGAAAATGGCTTTGATGTTCAGTTTCAAAATTGAATGTTTATCTAATGATCAATTTCAAATTGACTAATCACAGACTTTTGATTTTTTTTTGTTTCTTTTAATTTATGAAATGTCCGTTGTCGCCACTAAAATGAAAATTTCTCTGTGAACTCGTGGATTAACTATAAACTTATGTAAGAGTATCCTAGAGGTTTACAACTTTGTTTTGGCAAAAAACGAAAAATCATGAAACTACTGTATATAGGAAGAAGTGTATAATTATATGACTTTTTTCATAATAAATAGCCTGGTTGGGTTAAAATGTCTTTCCTTATATGGAAAATATAACATGATGGGTTATTTAACCACAACGGGGCTCCTGAAGTGCAGTGGGTGTGCAAACTGAAGTTTGTAAAGTTTGCAATATTTATAAGCTTGAAATTTATCAAAATGTACATAATTAATCATAGACAATACTGAAACAACAACTTCGCCAATGACAGCAGAATGAAATAAAAAACATTACTAGAAAAACAATATCAAATAACGCTAGAAATCACTGACAGCTAGGTTAGAATGCTACCGATAGATGTCTAGGAAAACAGATACTATATAAAAACGAGGAGATGCAGTATGATTGCTAATGAGATAACTATCCAGGTAAGACCAACCAACATGACGTATATATATGTAAGCAACTATAGGTCCTCAGGATGTTTTGCATGGTAAGTTTTCAATGTAATTATTTTGAAGCTTTCTAGAAAAATGTATCCAAGTAAAACATTAAAGAATTGTCTTTTCGTACGGTTACACCATATACTTGTTTTGATAAGAGTTGATAATTATCTCTAAAAAAATAAAAAATAACACACTGATGAATCAAAACAAAAAGCGACAATTTTGTATTCTGTGTCAATACATATTTTCACTGAATTGATTTTTATGTAACATATGTACAAAATAGCTTGGATTAAGAAAAAAAACAGATTAGATTTTTATGAATTTATTATGAATATATAATAACAAAATTCAAACATTATACAGCAATGGTAAGTCAATGCATTGATTGTCAACTAAAATCATAACCATTTGATATACACACAAAACTATAAATGTGTGCAGCAATGTTAATAAAATGATAATAAATAATTACAATGTTATAAAAAACACTATACAAATTATTACTAGTCACAATTGTTTTGAGTCTACCATCAATATACTCAGCAACACAGATAAACATGTAATTTAAAATTACAAAGTGAATACAACTTGTGAGTATGTTAAAAACATATGACTATAAATACAGGTATAAACACATCTCCTGATCAGTTTAAAAGTGAAAGATTCCAGAAATACTGGTAATCTTATCTTTAAAGTAGAGTCTGAAATTATGCATTCACATTTTCGAAATAAACATCCTTCAGTAGACACACAACCGCTCAAACTAATGTTTATAAATGATTCAGATTTAATCTTCTAACCTATGACATTTGGGCTAGCTGTTGTTTGATTGGATGAGATTTAATCTTTCTAACCTATGACATTTGGGCTAGCTGTTGTTTGATTGGATGGCTGTAAAAAGGTATCGATAATATGAATGACGCCGTTTGCAACATTAATGTCTGGGTTTATTACTCTTGCATTATCCACCATGACATGCCCTGAAATATAAACCAAACTTACAGTCTTACTGATCCTACATGGACATTATGAAGTATATGATTGGTGCTTATAACTTTTTTTGAAGTGTAGCCCGCAGTTATTAGATCAAACGGCAAAATCTTAAATTATGCATGACATTTTCGTATGACTGTAAACGCTAACGTAGCCTGTTTTCAGATTCTTTTACTATTTTTTTATACTAGAATACCTTGTTAACTTATGATGGATACTTATATTAGAAATAGAAAATAACATATAACATGTTTCAGTCAAGGTTAACATATACTTGATCTGTACCGTCAGTTTTTATTTAGACAAGTTGCTATGGTTTCACTTTTTTCAATAGACCAAGATTACTTTTAATGTCACATATCCTATCCTTACATGTGAAAGTTGTTAGGAAAATATGACTTGACTGCTTCGTCTGGTTATTTTTTTTCTTATGTATAAAAACCAGTTGATGATATATTTCCACAATTCTTAGTTTTTTTTTTCTCCCTGACGTGACAGGAAAACGAGACTTCAAGTGAATAGTCCACGAAGTTTGATACGTAATTTTTAATCTAAATTAAACTTGCATATGATAAACTACATACCATTACTAATACGTATTCTAAGATTTTCGCCTTCTGCAGTTGGAACCATCATGCCGTCTTTTAATCCTGAACTGTAAAATGTTCCTTTTACATAATGGTAGCGCATCAATCCTGAAATAAGTAAATTTGCAATCAAACATTGCTAACCATACAGGGTGTGAATAATGCATCAATTGGCACTCAATTCAAACATTTGAATGTAACTTCCGATTACATTTCTTGTAACGTAACATTTAAAGTTCATTTTATTTTTTATTTTATAATATATGTGTTAAGTGACAAAGTCAGATGCAAACAAACACACTCTTTAGAATGCGTTTAAGAATATTTGAATTTTCTGTGCAACAGCTTCCAAACCGTTCAAAAACTGCTTTTCAAGTCAACTTTCTTCAACTCATTTAGATCTTAAATAGATTATATATAACATATTAACACTTACGCCTTGAACCGTGAAGAGTTAAGAAATTGTCACTTAGAAATCCTGCTGGTAATTTGTCGAAAGCGCTGTCTACTGGTGCAAATAAAGTAAATGGTCCTCCTACAATAATAGAAAAGACTAAGCTTCAGCTATAAAAAGGGAATTATTCTTGGTACCACAAAATTTAATTCGAATAGTATGATGACAAAAGCAATTTTCTTTATAAATATATATATTTATATATGATAGGAAAATCTGATGTTTAGCCGAAACTATCATTATTATTCATTTTTTCAGAAGTTAAAATAATGATAGGGTCCATGACTTCGTTTTTATGTTATACATCATTTAAAGTTGTGTTATTGGTGAAAAAATACCACAAAACGTCAAAATAAGCGTAATGTCGTCACGTAAAACGTCGATTTTTCACTTTTTCATTACCAACTAGGTAACAGATTGGTTAATAGACCAAAAACGAAGCCGGTGACCAAATCATTTTTTATACCATTAAAACGGAAATTTATGTATCAACAACATATAATTTTTTAAGAAAAATCTATGTATTTGAAATTGAAGATTTGATGATTTTAAGACAAATTTTAGACTCTTTTTCGCAGATTGTATGTGCTTTCTATACAAATGTTCACCTATCTTGAAAGAATTCAATCAGTAATATTTAAGAGAATAAAAGAGATAAATGCATTATTTTTTTCGATTTCCAGTTACAGTTCAACGAGCCAAAGTTTTATTCAAATTATTACCAAAACCTGTGAAATAGACCATTTACTGTAACTTGACCTTAAGTCCATGTTTTTGACATTTACACGGGTATCTTTTTATAGTCTTACTCTTGTATGATTTTTACAACAATTTGTTAAAAACATAAGAATTCATGTAAATGGTGAACACACGAACCTGCGAGCTCTGCTTGTAAGTCTGCTCGGATAACAGAATAAACTAACTGTGAAAGGTTTGGCTGTGAGGCCACATACTGAAGGAGTGTATTGTCTGGTAATGGATACATGACACGGTCAAGAACATGAATGACACCGTTACTGGCGTTCTGGTTTGTAAGTATGACTTTACTACCTTCTACTGTGGCAACCTGTGGTAATTTATAAGATAGTCTTGATTTAACAGAATCATTCAACATCTGTAATATCTATATAGAGATGTGCGTTTAAATAAAAGGATTTTTACAAGTGTTGCCTATTTTTCAATTCAATGTTTTCTTCTAAAAGTTCCTTGTCTAACGTACAAGATCAATGGTATGTCGGAATAGTATATATATATATATATATATATATATATATATGTATAGGGTTATTTAACTTTAATGTGGTGAATTATGTTTGTAAGTGATGCATATATTATATTTAAAACAGCCAATGTTGGAAATCTATTTTCAAACAATATTTCATTCAAACAGTCATAAGATCTTACAAGCCAAATAACTCTTTCTCCTTAAGAGGAAAAAAACCCATTGCTGTATAAAACAACTTGCCTGTCCTCCTTGGTAAATATTAACTCGAATATTAAGACCGGACACCAGTGATGGAACAATCAACTCATTATTTGCCTCATCGGCGTAATGCATTCCTGATACTACATGGTATTTCAAGACTTTTTGTAAAAGCGCTTTATCTGACTGAAGTTTCTGAAGAATTTCTTGTGGCACAGCAGCGAATGCTTGGTCAGATGGAGCAAATACTGTAAAAGGACCTAAAACACACAAAGGTATATAATTATATTTGATAATTTTGATTATTATTTAAGGTAGTGAAAGTAAAAATTACTGAGGGAGGCCATATTCAACCTCATAAGACTGTTGTAGGTGTTTATGAAAAAAAGAAATATAGAATATAGAAATGAACTTTTTTGCATACATTTTTTTTAAGTGGAGGAAGACGTATACATCATTATATATTATGACTTAAATTGAAAAAAACTTAGGATTCATTCCAAAATTAGTTACAAAGGCTCGATGATAAAACCATTATAATTTCTTTTTTTTTACGTTTTTTCTTGTTCTCCTTTGTTTTTGTAATGGATTTTATCTTTTATATCTTAGATCTGTGATGTTGTGTATGAGCGTTTGATTTATGCCTAATGATTATAGACATTTTTTTTTTGTGAGGAGCTTGATGTAAGAATCCATTGATATATACAACAAATTTTAATTGTGAATTGTTGTAAAGATTATAATACTATTTGGTTTAGACAATCGTCGGTAAATAGATATGAGGAAGACATGTCACAATGCTTTTGTACCTTACTTTTCAGTGTATAAAAGAAAAGGACTAGAAAAAAGTCATTTAAGATACCATGCAGGCTTATAATTGTGTCCGCCAAACGCGCATTTCGTTTACACATTAGTCAATGGCGCTCGAATTGTAACAGTAGGACATGAAATTGAAGAGCATTGAAACAATAGCAGCCTTTTTACCAGTTACAAAATGTCTTCGTTATTGATGATAACGATGGATGGCTGCTTAATGTCCAGCGGCAAATTAATATGCATATGCAGGACGAGAACATGTTAATGTAATATGAATATTAACCCTGCTTTATACTAAACCGACACGCTGAGCCGGATTTTTAACATGCTAGTTCACAAGGTAACATTCCGCTGGAAGACAGACTTCGAGCCGACCATTCTTTGCTCTTACTCCTTAGTGCCACGTGCTTAGCGGAGAAGCAGCAAATACCAATTTTAATATAAAAGTCTTGTTTGACCAGGCCGGGGTTCGAACCGACGACCTCCCGCACTCGAGGCGAATACGCTGAGATGGTTTTTTCGTTATTGATTTATTACTTATCTTGACAAAAAATAACCGTAAAAAGCCTGATTAATTCATACCTCCATTTGCAAGTGTGCTTGTTAGTCCAGCCTTATGGATCAAATCAACCAGTGTGTTGGCTCCCAGACTGGTAGCTTTCTGTATTATATTTGCACCATATACAGTGCAAATACATAGCGAATAAAACGCCAGAATCTTCATTTTGTATTATAGCTTTGATAAACGTAGTGAACAAAGTGTAAGTCATATCCGACACTATTTATAACATGGAACTGTTATACAATACATAGATAATGGTCACGTTACGGTGTGGTAAGGTCACATTTGGTAGCAATCACATGGCAGTACTTCTGTTGACACATGTGAAAGCTTATACAAATGTCATAAGCGACGATCTGGGACTGTCTTCATTTATCAAATGTGATTATATGTTTTATGTGTATCATGTTTTGTTTGTGTTTTAGGTAGAGAGAAAGAGGAAGCTGGAATTTATAAAGATCATTTTATCATATTTACCGTCAAACTTGTTATATAAAAATAAGGAGATGTGGTATGATTGCCAACGAGACAACTATCACCAAAGTTCAAATAAAGTGGATGTAAGCAATTATAGGCAACCGTACGGGCTTCAACAATGAGAAAAACCCATACCGTATAATCGGCCATAAAAGGCCCCGACATGAAAAATATGAAACAATTCAATTGAGAAAACTAACGGCTTAATTTGTAACAAAACAATTTACGAAAAACAAATATGAAAGACGTCAACCAACAACAACCACTGAACTACAGGCTCCTGACTTGGGACAGGCACATACAGAATGTGGCTTGGTAAAACATGTTTGTGAGCATTCAACCCTCCCCCCTAATCTGGGACAGTGGTGTAACAGCACAACATAAGAACAAACTATAAAAATCAGTTGAAAAAGGCTTAACTCATCAGATCGATACAAAGAAAAACATCATACAAAAACACAGACAGGACATGGTAGGGTATATATCCATCCCTCATTCCTAACAACAAAAAAGACACTAATAAAATTGAGAATAGAAATGGGGAATGTGTCAAAGAGACAACAATCCGACCAAAGATCATAAAACAGCCCAAGGACACCAATGGGTCTTCAACACAGCGAGAAAATCCCGCACCCGGAGGAGGGCTTCAGCTGGCCCCGAAACAAAAATGTGTACTAAGTACAGATCTGAGAGTACTCGCAGTAACTGACAGCTAGATCAAAGCCAATAACAACTAATTAAAAAAAAATGTATCAAAGACTAAAATATCAATCGGTATACATCCAACATCCAATGGATTTAATGTAAAGGCGTCATTAACAGTCAGAGAAAAACATGACCTTGTGCAATGCCAAAATATAGGTATCAACTGATTGTAGTACCGTGAAAGTACATATGTGTAATAGTATGGTTTTAATTTGCTGACAAAATCAATATTTGTACCAATAAAAACAATATTCAAAGATTTGATTACAGTGTTCAATAGGTAACATTTTAGAATAAGTTTATTTAAAGGATTTATAAGTTTACCCGGATCGTATCTAAATTTCCGGGCTCGGTTAACAACATCACCGTAAAATTTAGGATGTGCTATTCCGTTTGAAATAAGTTTTCTACAGGTATAGCCAAACTTGCAAACCAAATCTTTGTATCTATGGAAGAATTTAGTAAAGGTTTTAAGCAATTTGTGGTAACGAAATCCCTGACTTAATAATTTACCAGTAATACATAGATTACGCTCATTTAATTCCAAAACGTCACTTCAGACACGGGCATAACGAACGAGTTGAGATATATAAACACCGTAAGATGGTGCCAGCGGAACATCACCGTCGAAAAAGGAAAATTAACAATAGGGAAAGAAAAATCATCCCTTTTGTCGTAAATTTGTGTTAGTTTCTGGTGTAAAACTGAAATGTCTAAATCTAGGAAAGGACACTTATTGCTGTTAATATTTGATTTATTTAAGGTAAATTCCTATGGGTAAATTTCGGCAGTATGTTTAGAGAATTCTTCATTATTTAATGAAAAAATATCATCAAGATAATGGTAAGTGTTGTTGAATTTATATCAAATGGAATTTATACTGGTCTTTACTGAGCTTGGTCCATAAACTGTGATTCATAACAGTACAGGAACAAGTTTGCTATTAAAGGGGCACAATTGGTACCCATAGGAATACCTACAATCTGTCGATAAACTTTATTGTCGAAACATACATAAATGTTGTCAAGGAGAAAATTTATGGCTTAAATCATCATTCTCATCACACCTCCAGTAAGTATATCTAGCATTTATCGTTCTCGTTTGAGAAAAAGGCTTTGTATGAGTTGCAGCAAATAAATTTGCAATCAGATTTATCGAACGACCATTTAATTAAATAGGAAAACTTTTGTTTGATAAGATTGTGTGAAGTGTAGTATAAAGAGTGGAAAAGTCAAAACTGCCAACCGAATCAAAAGGACTATCAAAAGCACGTAATTTATCTAAAACATCCAAAGAAATTTTTACACTCCAAAAATGGTTAATTCCACTATTTTCATATTTTTTTATTACAAAAATTAATGATCAGTTCTTTGATAGTAGTTAAGGAACTCGTTAAAAGCACTGAAAGTCTAGTAGTAGAACACTTACTAGAGGCCGAGATGAAACGATATTTTACGGGTTGTTTGTGTAGTTTAGGTAACCATTACATAGTGGGGACCTTCAAATGTGTAGAAGAGGCCTTAAGGTCAAGGAACAGTAAATGAGCTATGTCACAGATTTCGGTATAATTTTGCATACAACTTTGGCTCGTTGAAATATAACTGGACATCGAAAAAATAATGCATTTATCTCTTTTATTGTCTGAAATATTACTGATTGAATTCTTTTGAAATAGGTAAACATTTGTATATAGAAAGCATAAAAAATAAGCGAAAACGTTCTTAAATTTGCAAACATGATGAAAATTTGCACCCACACTTCCTAATAAAAAAGAAGCTCCAGTAAATTTATTTAACAAAGAAAGACAATTCAAGGCGAACAAAATAGCCTGCGTAAAGTTGGAAGTACAATAACTGACAGTGTTTAATTTATTGAAACCAAAATTGAGAAATTTGTCAAGAAATTTGGCAACATTTACAGCTTTAACAGATAGATATGATATTGTCAGTGGAAAATTATTAACTATATTGGATGATCTTGGAATTAATATTATTTACTAATTTTTATGTACTTCGAAATATATATACTGTTGTACATTTTAATAGCAGATAAGAAAAAGGTTTATACTTTCGAGTTTTCAATTTAATCTTATTTTATTTATTTTTAAGGGGGCATGTAATATGTATCATAGAAATTTTGGAAACGCAGATAATTTCTATATCACTTTCCTTTTATTTTCTACATTTTTGTCATTTCGGTATAGATTTGGTTGCAATAAGTAGGTGTTCTGGTTATGCAAACGGTCCATTTAAGTACTTTTTATATAATAATCCATGATAACTAACTCATAAATAGTAAAATTTTCTTCATAGGTTAAAGGGTTCTATTTGAAAACTAGATAAATAGATGGATACTTTATTCTCAAAAAACTAAATACAAGTTTACAGAGAAAAAGTACAATATAAATGCAAATACAATAGGCGAGGGTAAATAGATGCAGTACGATAATGTAAAATGAAGTATCACTTTATGATGACAAAAATTCGTTGGAAGTACTTGATAAATTGCATGCTTATATTGGTGATTTCGAATCTGTTCAAAGTTTTGATTTTTCTACCCTATATACCACTTTGCCTCATAATCTTATTAAGAAAAAATTCACACACCTGATTAAATGGGCATTTAAAAAGTCGGAATGCGAATATATATGTTCAAACTCGTTTAGATCATTTTTTAGTAACAACAAACAAAAGAACTATGTCAATTGGACCTGCTTTGATACTATAACTGCCCTTGATTTTTTACTAGATAACATTTTTGTTCGCTATGGAGATTCCGTATATCGTCTGGTTATCGGAATTCCCATGGGGACTAACTGTGCACCACTTATTGCGGACCTGTTTCTGTATTGTTATGAGTTACAGTTTATGACTAAAATCAGCAAAGACCCATCGAAACAACATCTGATTCAAAAATTTAATAAAACTTTTAGATATTTAGATGATATATTGGCTCTCAATAATGACGACTTCAGTACCTACACTAAAGAGATTTATCCTGCCGAACTGACTTTAAATAAAGCTAATACTAACAATGAACACTGCCCTTTCCTGGATCTTGATATCTATATCTTTAACGGGAAGCTTAATACCAAAATTTATGATAAAAGAGATGATTTTTCATTCCCTATTGTTAATTATCCAATTTTAGATGGTGACGTTCCCTTGTCACCATCTTATGGTGTTTATATATCTCAACTTGTTTGATTCGCTCGTGTTTGTAACAACGTATTTGATTTCAACGAAAGAAATCTCTGTATTACTGAAAAATTATTACACCAGGGTTTTCGATATCACAAACTAGTCAAAACATTTACTAAATTTTATCATCGGTACAAGGACATCATTCGTAAATATAAATCACCATGCAGACATCTTATACGTTCAGGTATTTCACATCCAATATTTTATGGTAATATTCTTTACAGAGCACAAAAATGTCGGCATTCACCTCAAAAGCTAACCAAACCTTTAAACAGACTTATTCGGAAAGGATATAGTTACGATACTGTTGTCAGGTCATTAAGGATTGCATATTTTGGTATTAATATCGATTCACCCATAGGGTCTTTGCATCGGAAATGAACACTATTATTCTAAACCAGTTGTTGGCATGATACGGGTTATGTTCTTCTCATATATTTTATGATTGTATGATACTAAACCCCTAACGGGAGGGATTGTACTTGATTTTCATATGATGAAGACATAATATTTCAAGCAGTTTAATTGAGGTCTGGAGCTGGCATGTCAGTAACTGCTAGTAGTCCTTTGTTAATTTATGTATCATTGTCATTTTGCTTAGTTTCTTTTGTTACCTATTCTGACATCGGACTCGGACTTCTTTTAAACTGAGTTTTACTGTGCGTATTACTATATGTTTCTTTATTCTACATTGGCTAGAGGTATAGGGAAGGGTTGAGATCTCACAAAACATGTTTAACCCCGCCGCATTTTTGCGCCTGTCCCAAGTCAGGAGCCTCTAGCCTTTGTTAGTCTTGTATGTTTTTTTAATTTTAGTTCATTTATATGTTTTGGAGTTTAGTGTGACGTCCATTTTCACTGAACAAGTACACAATTTTATATAGTGGCCAGCTGAGGACCACATGTGGATGCGGGATTTTCTCGCTGCGTTGAAGACCCATTGGTGGCCTTCGGCTGTTGTCTACTCTTTGGTCGGGTTGTTGTCTCTTTGACATATTCCCCATTTCCATTCTCAATTTAATACATGTATAATAAACGGTTAGACTAGATATGAAGAATCAATCTGGTGTTATACGTTTACATTGAGGGACTAACCTTTTTATTAATATACTTAATGAGTGAACACAGTTTTCTTATAACTGATTGTTTTTTAGTATTAAACAGTAAGAAAATTGATATTATATTCGGACTATAAAAAAACCACATTATGTAGAAAACAAAATTGCAATTACTGTTAAATTAAAAAATGACTGAAAGAACGTCTTTATCAAAGCAAATTTCATAGTTTCACAGTTGTCTGTACAACATAGTGAACGATATATTTACCATGATTCCATATTCTAATTAAAGTTTTCGTTGCAATAAACAGTCCCCACATAAAATACTATTTAAAACCACATTAACTGAGGTCTTTAACTGTTTAATCCATACTATAACTTTCACTTACGGCTAGTGATGCAGTCTGCTCATGTTTAATGAATAATAAAGTCAGACAAGCATTTTGGAAAGCTAATGCATAATAATTATTGTCACGTTAAGCAAATTATTTCTGGTTGGGTTGCTCATCTAATTTTGCAATTTTGTCAATATAACGGAATTATAAACAAAATTGTGATACAAGCGGAAGGTTTAGCTCTCTATAAAACCAGATTTAACACATATTTTCTTCAGAAAATGCCTGTACCAATTCAGGAATATGAAATTTTCAGACTGATATCCAGTTAAAATTAAACAAAAGAAATTGAACTCTTTATTGAAGAAGGTAACTTGTGACATGGCCAAGTCGGTATATTTTGATTGTTAAGATCTGTTTCTAAGGCTTCAAAAGTTTAATACAGATGCATTTTTGGGATTTTTTGAATCTGATATACTTGATTATATTCAGAATTTTTCATATTTTAATTTGAAAAGTATGGAACTAAAGGTATAGATAAAAAAACTTTTTTTTAAAGAAAATTACTTCAAAACAGACGCTATCGGAAGGTGCAAATACTTCTGGATCTTTAATATTCATAAGATGGTGGTGCCCATGGATGGCTGCTTAACGTCCTACGGTAAATTAATATGCATATTTAGGACAAGAACATGTTAATGTAATATGAATATTAATCCTGTTTTGTACAAGACCGACACGTTGAGCCGGAATTTTTAACATGCTAGTTCACAAGGTAACTGCCCGCATGTCACCTTACCCGGACACATTATTCTGACTCCGATCCTACCAGTCTTTGCTCTTACTCCTTTATGCCGCGTGCTTAGCGGAGAAGCAGAAAATACCAATTCTAAAGTCTTTGGTTTGACCCGGCCGGGGTTCGAACCCACGACATCCCGCGCGGCCGCACTCGAGGAGAACACGCTACAACAAGACTACCGAGGCGGTTAATAATATGCATTATAAACATAATCATTCCACCGCAAAAAAAAAAAACAATAAAAAAACAACAACAAAAAAATACAGAAAGATTGATCTGTAAAATGCATTAAAAACGTATTTAACAAAAATACTCCAAGACAAATTAAAAAAAATGAAAGTCCATAAAACCTGACAAGACTGATCAACCAACAGAACGAATGGAAAAAAAGTGTCATATTCCTGACTTGGTACAGGCATTTTCTGAACAAATTGGTGGGATAAATCTGGTTTTATAGTTAGCTTATAAACCCCCCACTAGGATGGCAGCTATTTGTAGTTCGGTTTTATTGACAAAATTGGTTGAGCAATCAAAATAAACATAATTGGTAAACGTGATAATAGTTGGGATTCAGCAGCAAAAATTGAAAACAACACGTTAAATAATTTCATGCGTCCGAAGCGCTTTTCTGGATTTACCTTCATCAGAAACGCTCAATGCCAAACATTTAAAATCCGAGGGATGTATAAGTACCGAAACAGTTGAAGAGCTATATGACAAAAATACCTAAAACAAATAGCCAATTTCATCTAAGGTCAACTTTGCCTGAGGGAGTTGAAACCTTAGTTTCTTTATAATTTCAAAATTTATAAACGGACAATTTTAGAAAAGTTTGTTATAAATCATGTCAGTACCGAAGTACTGACTACTGAGCTGATGATACCCTCGGGGACTGATAGTCCACCAGCAGAGGTATCGACCCAGTGATGTAAAAAATGAAAACAACACGTTAAATAATTTCATGCGTCCGAAGCGCTTTTCTGGATTTACCTTCATCAGGAACGCTCAATGCCAAACATTTGAAATCCGAGGGATGTATAAGTACCGAAACAGTTGAAGAGCTATATGACAAAATACCTATAACAAATAGCCAAATTCATCTAAGGTCAACTTTGCCTGAGGGAGTTGAAACCTTAGTTTCTTTATAATTTCAAAATTTATAAACGGACAATTTTAGAAAAGTTTGTTATAAGTCATGTCAGTACCGAAGTACTGACTACTGAGCTGATGATACCCTCGGGACTGATAGTCCACCAGCAGAGGTATCGACCCAGTGATGTAAAAATTGAAAAACACGTTAAATAATTTCATGCGTCCGAAGCGCTTTTCTGGATTTACCTTCATCAGGAACGCTCAATGCCAAACATTTGAAATCCGAGGGATGTATAAGTACCGAAACAGTTGAAGAGCTATATGACAAAATACCTATAACAAATAGCCAAATTCGTCTAAGGTCAACTTTGCTTGAGGGAGTTGAAACCTCAGTTTCTTTATAATTTCAAAATTTATAAACGGACAATTTTAGAAAGGTTTGTTATAAGTCATGTCAGTACCGAAGTACTGACTACTGAGCTGATGATACCCTCGGGGACTGATAGTCCACCAGCAGAGGTATCGACCCAGTGCTGTAAAAATTGAAAACAACACGTTAAATAATTTCATGCGTCCGAAGCGCTTTTCTGGATTTACCTTCATCAGGAACGCTCAATGCCAAACATTTGAAATCCGAGGATGTATAAGTACCGAAACAGTTGAAGAGCTATATGACAAAAATACCTAAAACAAATAGCCAAATTCATCTAAGGTCAACTTTGCCTGAGGGAGTTGAAACCTTAGTTTCTTTATAATTTCACAATTTATAAACGGACAATTTTAGAAAGGTTTGTTATAAATCATGTCAGTACCGAAGTACTGACTACTGAGCTGATGATATCCTCGGGGACTGATAGTTCACCAGCAGAGGTATCGACCCAGTGCTGTAAAAAAATGAAAACAACAGGTTAAATAATTTGATGCGTCAGTAGCGCTTTTCTGGATTTACCTTCATCAGGAACGCTCAATGCCAAACATTTGAAATCCGAGGATGTATAAGTACCGAAACAGTTGAAGAGCTATATGACAAAAATACCTAAAACAAATAGCCAATTTCATCTAAGGTCAACTTTGCCTGAGGGAGTTGAAACCTTAGTTTCTTTATAATTTCAAAATTTATAAACGGACAATTTTAGAAAAGTTTGTTATAAATCATGTCAGTACCGAAGTACTGACTACTGAGCTGATGATACCCTCGGGGACTGATAGTCCACCAGCAGAGAAACTGTGTAAACATACATCACAGGCATACAAACACAACTGATTTGAAATTCAAACAAAGTTAAAAATAAATCTGTCAACAACAAAAATATGTTTGTAGTTGATAGTACATACAGTAAATTAAAACATAATTTCAACTTTCCCAATAAAATTTACAGATATAGTAGATACATACGTATTTGATTTGACGTTCCAACTGTTTTAATTCGAGTGCCACTGATGAGTCTTATGTTCCACAATCAGATGGTGTCTAGGAAGATTAAGTGTTGGTATAGCTGCGTTCTTGTAAATGGAACAAGGAATCTTTAATTGTGTTCTCTTAAGGTTGTTGCTGTTGGAATTAAGCAGGTTGTTGGATAGTTGACAATGCGTTACAGCATTATGACCTGGTTCATAGTTCGGCTCTCTTGTAGTATTTGCCGTTGTGGTTGTTGTAAAAGGTGTATTACACTGATGGTTCGATGGTAGTCACCAATTACAAACCTCGCCGCCCTACGTTGTACCATTTCCAGGTTATAAAATTGAGAATGGAAATGGGGAATGTGTCAAAGAGACAACAACCCGACCACAGAACAGACAACAACAGAAGGTCACCAATAGGTCTTCAATGCAGCGAGAAATTCCCGCACCCGGAGGCGTCCTTAAGCTGGCCCCTTAACAAATATATATACTAGTTCAGTGATAATGGACGGCATACTAAACTCCAAATTATATACAAGAAACTAAAAGTATGCCTGTTGTTGATAGTGTGGGGTTTCATATTATATATTTATATATATAAACGCCTAAAAAGTGTACACAACAACACCAATAACAAAAAAGGAACTATATATGTAATTATTTATAAATATTTCGGATAACAGATATCCTTCATCAGTAAATATGATTGTGATGTTGAATGAATCATATATCAGTCTACTTAGATTAAACTATAACAATCTTGAAATTTATACAATAAAAAAGTCAAACCGAACATCAGGTAAGACGCTTGCACAATTCTAAATATGTGTTAAACACGACATAGGTTATATGACTAATTACAACAGAGAGTTCAAATATATGCTTTAAATAAAAATAATAATGTGCAATATGAACTAGCACAATTCTAAAGCTTTAATGGTGACGACAGTTATGATGTTACAAGAACGATTGCGTCAATAAGAATTCCAAATAAACAGCACTGAACGATCTAAATTTGTAAATATTTCAAATTTGACAACGGTAGAGTCGTTACAACAGAGTCTGCGTATTTAAATATCGCAAACAAACGGCCGTTAAAATATAATAATAAATTTTGACTAAGGTTAACTAGTTGAACGTGGCTTGGTACTTTTACATCCCTCAAAAAATTAAGCAATTTAAATTGGTATATTCAACAGATTTATTTTAGAGATGAGTAAGGTAAAGAAATAGAAACAGAGACTGTAATAATAAGTAATATAACCCAAATGTGAAGCACTGCATGGAGTCGGACTACATCTTTTCATTTATCCCATTTGGTGCCAAAGTTGTTAATTTTCTTATCCAAAATCTTTCCCGAGTGAGTCTATCCTCCCTAGACCAAGCAGAGTTGTGGTCAATGATTGTAATGGTCAGTCGATTGAGATCTGCCTTATTGTGGCCAGGGGATCTCAAATGTCGACTGAGAGGGAGGTCTGGCTTGCATTGGTAGTCGCTACGATGACCGTTCATTCGTTTGTGAAACCGCTGTTCTGACTCGCCAACATACTGTTTACCACATTTACACTGTAGGAGATACACAACATTTGTAGTCTTGCAATTTTAAACATTGCAAAATATGGTGTATTCTGTACCAGTGGAGTGACTGTTAAAAGTCTGGGTAACCAGTATTTGTTTGCAAGTCAGACATCGTTTGTTTCCGCAACCCTTGCAAGAGCCCACAGACGAAGAGCCTGCTTGAGAGGATAAATCAGCTCTCACCAGCAAGTCTTTAAGGCTTTTGGGCCTACGGAAAGCCAGTACAGGTGGCTCGGGAAAGATCTTGGATAGTTTAGGATGTTTTTCGATTTCTTTCCAATTTTCGCGGAAAAGGTGAGATAAGTTGTCAAATTTTGGATGGTAAGTCAACATAAAAGACACTTTCCTGTTGACCTTTTTGACTTTATATTGTAAAAGTTCATCTCGGCTGATGTTGTTAGCACGAGAAAAACTTTTATCAATGTCTTTTCTTTTGTAGCCCCGATGTTTTAGGTGACCGCGAAGTTCTTGTAGTCGTTTTTTTGCAATATCGTTGGTGGAGCAAATCCTTTTTATTCGTATGGCCTGGCTGTAGGGAATGCTCTTGGTGCAATGTTTAGGGTGACAACTCAAAGGAGATAGATATTGATGTTTGTCTGTGGGCTTGCAATACAGATCTGTAAATATGTTTCCATCCCTCACTTGCGTTGTAGTGTCAAGAAATGTGATCTTAGAGTCAGAGATTTCATACGTGAATTTTATTGAGGGATGGGCATCGTTGGCATGTTGAATGAACAAATTTAGTTCTTGTTCAGTATTATCCCACTTCATGTCAATATCATCAATAAATCGGAACCAAGAGAGGGGTTGATAAAGAGAAGAATTGAGAATTCTCTGTTCTAATTTCCCCATAAAAATATTGGCATAAGACGGGGCCATCTTTGTTCCCATTGCTGTTCCATTAACTTGGAGAAAGTGTTCACCATTGAATGTGAAGTTATTGCATTGTAATACCAAAGTTAGAAGCTGGATGAGACATTCAGTCGGTGGATGTAAGGTGTTACGAGAGTTCCAGACTTCCCTACAGGCTTCAATACCATCGTCATGGGGGATGTTAGTATAGAGGGAGGTTAGATCAAGCGAGACAAGGATCGTTTCAGGTGGGAGAGGGTTCAGAGATTCCATTTTCTTAAGATAATGTGTTGTGTCTTGTATATAGGATGGTAAATTTTCCACATGTGGTCTCAGATGAAAGTCAATAAATTCTGATATTTTCTCTGTAGGGTGGTCATTGGCGGAAACAATTGGTCTACCTGGATTATTGACTTCATGTATTTTGGGCAGAAGATAGAAACGCCCCGGCTTTGATATATATATATAATTCGTCTCAAATTTAGCCCAACAATGTTAGATCTTAAAATTTGCGTTAGCAAATTTTTGTTCTTCCCTGCTTCTGTGACATCGTGGCAACACCGCCTGCACCGTATCCAGCGTCCTGGACCACTCGACCATCTAGGCTATATTAAAATATAGCTTTCGGTGGTCGAAATTATACCTTTTCTCGTCGGCTTTATCGGAGACATATATATATGTCTCTGGCTTTAACTAGGGTTGTAACACAGATGTAATGTGGAAAGTAGATGGTGTACTTTTCAGATCAGCTATTTTGTCTGTTGTAAAGAATGATAATGTTAATAACCATGCCGCGATATCAAATTTTAATTTTATTATACACGTCTAAACGTCGAATCCCGCTGAGGGGAAAACAAAAATTTGAAGATCTAACATTGTTGGGCTAAATTTGAGACAAATTATATATATATTAAGGTGTTAGCCCTTTATAACCATGTGTTATCTGATGGAGAATGTCTGTCATAAAGTTGTCACGTGTATAATTAAATTAAAATTTGATGTCAGGGGCGGCATGGTAATAAACATTGGTTTTCCCGTTTGAATGGTTTTACACTAGTAATTTTTGGGGCCCTTTATAGCTTACTGTTCGGTGTGAGCCAAGGCTCCTTGTTGAAGACCGTACTTTGACCTATAATGGTTTACTTTTATAAATTTTGACTTGGATGGAGAGTTGTCTCATTGGCACTCATACCACATCTTCTTATATCTAATTATCATCCTTTACGACAGACAAAATAGCTGATCTAAAAAGTACTCAATCTACTTGCCACTATACATCATGTACTGTGTTACAACCCTAGACAAAGCCGACGAGGAAAGGTTTTACTAGGCATCGACCACCGAAAGCTATATTTTTATGTAGCCTAGGTGGTCGAGTGGTCTAGGGCGCTGGACATGTTGCATGCAGGTGGTGTTGCCACGATGCCACAGAAGCAAGGGTTCGAATCCCGCTGAGGGAAGAACAAAAATTTGCTAACGCAAACTTGAAGATCTAACATTGTTGGGCTAAATTTGAGACGAATTATATATAAATTATGGCGTTATCCCTGTATAACCACGTGCCATTCGATGGAGAATGTCTGTCATAAAGTTGTCACGTGTTTAGAACTTATATATAAATATATATACATAAGTACGTCTAAACAAGTGACAACTAACTATATGACAGATCCATCCATTGGATCACCAGTGAAGGTGATACACGGCTGAAAACACATATTATATTCATAATCACTCTAAATATCAGCACAACAATGTTAAATCTGCAAATTTGCGGAAGCAAATGTTTGCGCATATATATATAAACAAGTCTAAATTGAAAACAACGTTCAAACCTATGATTGCGTTGGATAAAAACCGCAATTTTTATACGTGTGCATGCAAAACAAATTTCTTGAAAGAGGGGTCTAAATACAGCACAAACAACATTTTCCAAAAGACCAAAAAAAGTGAAAAAGTATATTTTAACAAAACGCATTTGACTAGCAGGTCGAACAACAGATGCTCTTAAACCCTGCTGACTGCCATTGGCGATTGCCAAATAAACGGATCACAAGATGTTACAAAATGGATCTTTTAAAATTTATAAATTTAATACCAAACAGAAAACAAAAAAACTTGCGGAAAAGATGGTATACCGCAAACAAAGGGTGCAAAAATTAGTACACCATATCCGGATTTCGACAATTAATGTCTCTTCAGTGATGTTAGGGATCGAAACGGTATTTGGAAGGCCAAATAATTTACCTCAATTTAGGATAGACTCTTGAATTTTGAAGAGTCGAAATATTAGAAATAGGATGAACGGATCATATAAACCCGAAGGAAAATATAATACAATCCCAAACGAAAAAATATAAACAAGTCTAAATTGAAAACAACGTTCAAACCTATGATTGCGTTGGATAAAATATATATGTGATTATAAACCTAATATCAGCCACACTTGCATTTTGTATATAATAATATTTTGAGCTGCTTAAATTATGCTTAAGAATTAAGAAAAAGGTTAATTAACTCTTGATTTTATTTAATGTTATTTTTAAATTGTTTTAATCTCGAATTAGTGATTTGATTGTCATGTTAAATGTGTATACCACTTGTCAAGTTGGGGCCAATAACTGGAATAAAATATTCTTCTTTTCTTATTCTTTTGTATTTCAAAATGTCACAGCCCTTGAATTGCAGTGAAATATTTAAATGTTTTAAAAGTTTTATTTAAATACCTTAATTGTTACTGAAATATTTGATTCATCGTTTGAACACGTGATAGTGACGTTGTAGCGACAACCAATGTCCCAACAAACAATAATAAAGGATTAAATATTAATTGTATTTTCGGCCATGTTTTACTAGCTGTATTATTGATTTAAAATGGACACAGTTACGGAATTAATCTGTTGCTTGTTTCAGTTATTATTATCAGGTATGTGTGTGGGTTAATTTGCGTGTATTTTCTATGTCTGTTTATGATATTTCCCCTTATTAGGATATTTCAAAGCTTATTAATAGAGTATACGAACATCTATTGTTATCAATAATTGTTTATGTATGGTAAAATCTTGTTGGAAACTTCAGCATACCTCAAGGGTTGACTTTAAGAAAAAAAGGTCACCTGGCCTTCTGTTTGACAGTATAATACATGCTAAACGAGGACGTCTGTTTGGCTGTACGGGATATATAAATACACAGCCACATCTGAGATAAATTCGATACCCCATAGGCTACAATGCCAGTACAGACATCATTTTTGACATCGAATCATTATAAAAGTGGAATTTCAGAACCAACATGACCAAGCCGTCTGCTAACCATCATTTCCGAATGTTTAAAAGCTGTGGTCTTCTAATTACAGTGGAGGGAAAAGAAATGGGAAATTTACAATCCAGAATCAAAAAAAATATTCTTATAGCTATGTGTTTAAGTGCACAAACACTAGAAATAAAATAAAGAACACTGCGTTTTGATTGACTGGGATTGCCAGTTTCCCTCCCGTAGGTCAGGGGTTAACTACAGGTTCTTTGGCTTCCTCCGTTAATAAAAAAAATACCCGCCAGTATATTTGACAATTATCTTTACTGCAAATTTTGACGAAATTAAATACCAGTTCTAGTGATGAATTTGGAGTTTTTTAAATATTAACCACTTAGAATTTGAATCATTCATCGACCAAGAGTGACCCATAAAATGTAGTATTGTTATAAGTTTAGTTTTTAGAACAAGTACGAATTTGGGTGGGCTAAAAAGGGATTGAATTTCCTTACACATTAGCCCTTAAAAGATTCTACAGGTATATAGTCGACCTGCAGTGCTAAGAGTTGCGTTAACACCAACAATCACATGATCAAATAAATTTTCAAAACTGAGATAGCAGCAAGCCCTCCATCCAGAATCTAATGACCGTCCGCTTATTTACTAGTGATATGAATCATTCAATTTTCATATATTTTAGACTTTCTCAACTCACAACTCGACTTGTGTAACTCGCAACTCGACTTTCGTAAATCGCAAATTGACTTTTTTTAACTATTCAGTCGACTTTTATAAATTGCAAATCGACTTTTGAGTGTGGGACTGACAGATCAACGTTGTTAAATGGTAACAGTAAAATAGTGTAAGTTTCTCTTACTCCATGAAATATGATATACTTTCGATTCTTCTATTGGTTTATATTCTAATCTATACCCTCTGATCTATTTTAAATGAAGTGAGGCTTTTTCAAGTTGAAGTCTGCGGGGCTGAAATGCAAATGGTCACTGGCGGTATAGATTATAAAAATAAGAAGTGGCATGATTGCCAACGAGACAACTATCCATTAGAGAATAAATAAAGAAGATATAGGCACCTATAGGTAACCGTAAGGCCTTCAACAATGATTAAAATCCATACCGCATAGCAAGGTATAAAAGATCCCGACATGACAAAACGTAAAACATTTCAAACGAAAATATGAACTGTTTTGTTGAGAATATGTTATGATTATAAGTTCTCCACTTTTTTTTATTTTTCAGTAAACCTTGTAGAGTCTGCCCGATACTACAGATCCTACTATTCTGGTTACTATTCCAGATATTATTCTCGTTACTATTCTTATTACAACTACTATTACTATAATTATTATTACTATGACACGTATTATGGATACAGCAGTTCTGGCTCGTAAGTATGCTGTAGTACTGTACTGATTGATTTTCATTTAGTACATTAGCTACTCATTTAAGTCTTATTTATTTTGTGAATTGCACATTTGTTTCTTTAGCTGAATGTAAAATCCCTATCGCCAAATACCAAATAATTAACATAACTCAATGCATGAATTAACGTATCTGATGAATATTTAACCACAGCATCATGAGCAGTTCAGTTCAGTTTCTTGTATATTCCTCCATTAATTGTGGAGCACTACCCAAAGGGTGTAATTTTAGCAACTATATACACCTTAAAACATAAGGAAACATTTAATTATATACAGATGACTGAATTTGGTTATAATAATCACTAAATAATAAATATCATAATTAATTCATAGGATTGTCATCATAAAGTTTTTTTTAAAAAGTAATAATAATAGTTCATAATGTGCTGAGGTGTAAGAAAACGTTAAGTAACAACTGCATATATTTACAAATTAGAGTTTAAGTGGTCTCAAATTAAACTTTCTTATAATTGTTATTTAAAAATGCTATACATACATCAGAATCTATAATGAAAAGGTTATTTTATAAGACTTGTGTAAAAATGGTTGGGGTTTGGAAAAATTTTGCCATATATACATAAATTTTCCTTCACAGTTTAAATTTACTATATGGAGATCATGTCATAATTCTTTAATTATACTTGATATCTTAAAACTTTTAAAAAAGAGAAGATTTATTTTAAGTTCTTATAAGTCATAAAAAAGTAAGATGATATACTAGTATTAAGGAACTATTTTATTAAAAAGTTTACTTATACTGTACTTGTGATCAAGTTTTTTTATCCTTTTTGTGCGCAGCAAGTACATCTCATAACACATATTTCTAGCCAGAGTTTCAATGTTTTCATACACAGTTGAGTAACAGTTTATGTCCTTGCTAGTACAGTCCATTATGAGCTGCAGTAAATTCCCTTGTTGTATGATCTTCTTGTATGATGAGGTATCAATTTCATCCATTGTCTGTTCGATTTTTGAGCACTATTTAGATCTTATTTGCTCTAATTCTTTGCAGTGTAGAATAAAATGTTCTAGATCTTCATTTTCCTGTTCACAGATTGTACACATCGGGTTAACTTTCGGATCGAACTTAGCTCTTTTGGCTTGGAATATGTACGTTTGAGTACTTATTCTTGCTTTTATTTCTCCTGCCTTTACATCTTTACTATTGTTTTTTACACTTTTCCATATATTGTGAGCTTCATTTAATGGATTGTTCTGTATCTCTATGTATTTAAGTGATGTTTTTTCCATTTTTTCATTATGACATTCATTTTTCCAGTATTCCTTGATCTTTATTCCTACTAGTCTTTTCCATTCGATTTTATTCAGTGGTTTTTCTATGTAGTAGCTACTAGATTTCAAATTGTATTTTGATAGAGTTTTTTCTACTCTGTTGATAAAGTCTTTTCCTCTTTGGTCTGAAAATACTATTTGTCGGCGCAGAATTTCACATTCTATGGTTCCTGAATTTCGAACAATATTCATGAAGAAGGTAAGTAGATTTTTGTCTAATGTGATGGCAATAGGTTCTGCTCCTACCAGGGTATAGACAGCCATATTTGCTGTATTATTTGGAAGCCCTTGAATTTGTCGGAGGATTTTTCTCTCGGCCAGTTCTAGCATATCCTTTTCTTTTGCAAGTAAGTTCATCACCTCAAGTCCGTAGATGCTTCTTGGTACTGCATATGTTCTCCATAGCTTGTATGCGACCATGGGTGAGAATCCCCTTCAGACATGTAAACCAGCTCCAAGAAGGCTGTATATTGTTGCCCTACCGGTTCTTATTCTTTCTGAGATATTTGCACGGTTTTGCTCGTTTCTTTTGATACCTAGATGTTTGGTTTCATTGGTTATATTGATGTCATCGTCTTCAAATTGCAATGTTGATATGTGTGAGCACACGATACGCCTATCGCCAATGAGACAGAGACCAAATGACGTAGAAGTTACCAACTAAATGTAATCGTACGGCCTTCATCAATGAGAAAAATAAGCACATTAAACAACATGTATACTTAAAGTGAGGCTAGAATGAATAAAACTTGCACGGTTTCTTCATTTTTTCCCTGACATTTAACACATTACACAATTCATTGCATTAAAATGTAAAAACTACTTTTTAAAGGAAAAGAAAGTTAAAATCCAATCCTTGTTCTTCACATGATCATGTCTAATATAGAGATTTAAAACTAGATGATGATGATGTCGGATGATGATGAAACTTTAAAACAGTATTCTAGATAACAAAAAAATCTTTTTTTCAGGGCTGGTATGATCGCTGGGATAGTAATTGGTTGCATATTTGGTCTAGTTATTATTGTTACTATAACAGTATGTGTCTGTTATAACGTACAGAAAGGCAAAACAAAAACTGCGGTCGTTATTAAACCAAAGCCAGTAAAGACAAAAGTCAATGTTGTTAGAAGTATGTTTATATATTTTTCATTTATATACACATTTTGCCAAATACAAAATTTTATTAATTTAATTAAAATTTCTTAGACTTTGGCACAGACCAGACATGTGTTTCACAAAAAAAAATTTACGACTAAAAAGTCATGAACGATTCAGTTTATTTAAGATCAGTTTTGGATCGTAAGATATATTTTTTTAAATGCAGACAAGGATTTAAAGTTTAAAGCATTTTGTCCCACCTCGAGGAAGCTACGGGGGCATTACTTACGAGTGTCTGCAGCAGCAGTGTCAACAATTTTGTTAAAGCTTGTGGTTAGGTCAGTTTAAGGGGAACCACTAATTATAAATCAATGGTATGCAGTTGTATAACCATGGAGATTGTCTGCACCTTAGTCATGGTTCATTGACTTTGAATATGTTGCCTAGTTTACCTGTTAAGTATTGCCATTTTAATTTCAACATTTGCATTATACATACATGCGATACCTATCTCTGTGCTGACAGTTTAATATGTAAATGAAGTTGGAGAATATATAAGGTTTCAAGTCCTCTTACAAAATGTCATAGCTTTTTACGAGTTCTATGTGTCATAATAACTTGGTATTCGTTTTATTTTTAGCGGCAACAAATATTGCACCACCACCACCACAGCCAAATTCCTTCCAGTATAATCCAAATATTCCTCCACCAACATATGCATCACAGGATGCGGCTTACCCTCCACCAGCATATAATTACGGATACAGATAATACAGATACCAGTGTTATTATTTGCAGTACAGGAACGATCTGACATTATTTGAACAGTATTATGTTTAATGCCTTAGTCAAAATAGTCAAAATATACCTTATTTATATTGTTGTTGTTGTTTCATGCAAATATATTTATAATATTTTTGTTCGACCCATATAAACAACATGAACTCAAGTCATGTTTTCAAACTTTCAATAATTATGTTTTGTATGGTTAACACTACTTAAATACGGGGGATCAACTATGTAAGGGTGAGCAGTTCATGTTCTATTGGTGGCACCCATCGTGTCGCACATCACATGTTAAAATCATGAAATGAGTTGCACTTTGTAATAAGACGTTAACAAAGAAAGACTCCGTCTATTGAACGATTTGTCTTCATCTGAGAACATGATGTCAAGTATAAGTCCTTTAGAAGAAATGAACCCTTGATTAAATAGCTTCCTTGTAAGATGTTATGCTTATCATGGATATCCTGAAATACAAGCTCTGCAAAATTCAATAGCAAATAGATAAATCTGACGAAAATACCAAGAAATGAATAGAAAAAAAAAATGGAAAAGGAGATTATCCGAATCAGAAAATCTCGTAGACAGGACAAAATAAAAAAATAAACAAACAGAACAGACCGAAATCATAGATCTTATAATAATCTTAATATGCCAATCTATAACGAACAATATATAATTACTGGTAAATGTCTCTGGCCGAACCGTCATACAGTACAGAATTCAATTATCTAATGGTATGTCTGATCGAGGTTTTTTTCAGAACAAAGATAGACAAGTACCATTACCGATAGAAACACGTATATATCGAAGAATAAAATCTCACAAAAGGCAATACCGAAATTTAAGTAAAAGTATCGCTACCCAAGCTCAAGATATTGATGAACCCTTGTATTATTGAAGGATTGACAGTTTCTGCTCCTGACTGCATGGTGCCACCAAATATAATTTTTAAAAGACTTTCAACACACATATTAAACGTGTAACACCGCAGATGCGACAATAAAGGCTAGGTATAAATTATTAGACGACATTTCGGATTTTGATCAACTTTTGAACTCCATCTAGGTATTAAAAAATGGTATAAATAGAATCAATTAAATATTTGTGAAATATGTCTATGGATGTACGTAAAAAGCGGCGAAAATATTCTAGAAAATTCGGCCACATAATTTTGTTTTGATTATAAGTTATATGTTTGATTGCTGTAAATATTTTCGTTTTAACGATATGAAAATATTAGGGGTCATTGGATTCTTTTTTGCTGTCAAAATCATATACGAGTGATGTATGTAATCACGTGAACAAATACGATTTTGCAGTGTGACATCGTCACGGCGTTAACGATTATTTTGTTGTTAAGAACCTTTTTTCACGCTACATTTCGATACTAATTAATTTCTACTAAGAAAAAAATACGAATCCGATCACCCTTCATATTTTCATATCTTTTCTCAAATGGAAGTGAACATATCATTTCTAATTAAAATACTGTGAACGGATTTTCCCCCTTATATTCTACATTGTATGTACACAATGTATATCTTATAATTCCAAAAAATGCTAATTTCAAGACGCATAATGCCATTTGTATTTAAAGATTGGCCCTTTCATGTTACCATTGAAGTACTGCATTGTCAATATAATGATTCAATGCTTATACCAAGTTAGACTGCACTGAGCTCTTCGTTTTTCCCGCATTCTTGAATATTTCGTAGTATAAATAATAAATAAAAAATATTCATTGCATCCTGCAAAATAACCGCATTCAGTATGATCAGAGTATTGTGGAACTGAAATCAAGATTAAAAACCTCTAAAGACTTCACATTATGTTTTGACGGTGACGTTTATTTTTAAGCCTCTTTCGAAAATTAGCGGGAGTTCAACAAGGATTCAGCTGTACCGACAGATTATTTTATAGACTGTACAAATAGATACCCTTTTTTAATAACATCAAGAATTGTTTCTTTTAAAAAAATCTTTAATTTTGTTTAAGCTCTAGTTCCATATATTTTATCATTTTTTAGATTATTGTCTTTCATCAGACACCACACATTGATGAAAGTAGCGACAGGTTTTAGAATTTGTTTGGTCACGTGACAAAAACATCGATTCGTATCCAAGGACAAGAGATTCACATTTTAAAAAATAAGTATTTAATTGTGGGTTTTATTTAAACTGTGTGTGTTGTTTCATTTGTTTTCCTCTCATGTGTCAAAATGGGAATTGAATCATTATTAACCAATCTGATTCTTCAGCTATGTCTTACAGGTACGTTTAAACTCTTCAGTTTCTTATAATCTATTTAACCCTCGGTTTATTTGTGGAAATTAATAATTGAGGGTCAAAATTTATAACAAAGCTACTGGTATTGTAAAATCGTGTGGATAATTGCAAGAACACATTTAAATAAGTTAAAATATTACAGAATGTTTACTAAAAACATTAAAAACACAAAAAAAAATATTACGAAAAAGGGAGGTTCATTCCCCAAGCGCCTTGTGCTTTATATACAACTCCTAAATTGTACTATAAATATAACTTACAGTTATAGGAGAGATCGGTTAATTTGAAATACATTGTAATTTTACTAACTGAATATCATAACACAAATAATGTGAACTGTAAACCTACAAGTATGTATTTTTACCTATTGAAATGTGTGTACATTGTCGAGGTGATTAAACCATTGATTTATTGATAGAGAAAACTTTACATTCGACGATAGATTTTATTTTTGTGAAATTAAGTTTGAAACGTTCCCAGTGTTTACAAGTCATTGTATCCACTGTAATAAACAAATAAAGAACCCTTCACACACATCTTGAAAGATTGAACATAATATTAGTATAAAACAAAAACATACCGCACTATTTAAAACCAAATTGATGTCCTCAGATATTTCAAATTCTGTCTCCGAATAACGTCAGAATGTAATGGTTTGTTTTTAGTTTTGATTTTTTATACCTTGCTCATGAAAGAAACTGGACATTGTGTTGTCCGGTATCTGGTTAAATCTGGTTAAACTGAGGCGGTTAAAACTTTGGTTTAAGGTATACAGTGTACCATGAACTTGAAACTTAGTACACATGCATTATCGCATGTTCAGTATGTGTGAATTTGTTAAAAAATATGTATAATAAGGATTTCCCGGTGTGATAGTGTGAGCGGGGCATAGTGTCATATGTATACATTCTGTTTATCGATTCCAACTCATAACTCGAAAAAAAATAATTGACAATGCAATGGCAAAAAACGAAAAACGACAAAAAGACAAGCAACGGTACACAAAACACAACACAGAAAACCAAAAAAACTGAGCAACACGAATCCCACCAAAAGTTGGTAGCAATCTCAGGTGCTCCGGAAGGATAAGCATATGCTGCTCGACGTGTGGCACCTGTCGTGCTGCTCATGTAAGTACAAACCCGGTGATAAGTCAAATTCGGTATGTCACATTCGAGGAAAAGAGAACAGGATTGTGGTTCCGACAATTGCAACGTATCCGTCGTCATCTGTGAAACATATTCCACAACGGTCAAACAACTCGTGATGGCGTCCGTAAAATTTTCGAATGTATGATTTCAATTCACCACTTGGAACTCTTGGTTTAATAGTTTTCTTATAAGCAGCAACACTCTATCAAGGAAATCACGATAAGAAAAACAATCCCTAAAACATTGTATCAACTGGGATATATATACTCCTTATATATGCGCTGCTTGATTGTTGCTACATAGAAAATGAAAATTCACCATGGGGAAGCTGAAATCATCTCTTTTGTCGAAAATTTTTATTCTCGAACGACTCTTATTGTCAATTTCTAGATGTAGGTCAAGATATGAGGCAGACTTTACTGTTGTTTCTTTTATTTCAAGTTCGATGGGATAGATGCGTTAAACTTAATCACCAACCATTGAATTTTTTAGTGAGAGGCCATCATCTATACAGTGGAACGTAAAGTTAAAGGGGATAGTGCTAGCTTTTTTCATTCTGAAGAAGCTCCTGTGTGAAGTATGCCTCATATGAATAAAGGAACAAGGCGGCAAGAAAAGGAGCACAGGTGGTCCCCATGGGAATGCCGATTTTTTTTTTTTAAACACGTCCACCAAACCTCATAAATATCTTGTCAATCAAGCATCTTGGTAAAAAAGTCAGTTTCAGATCATTTTTTGTTTGCATCAGAGTGTTTTTTTTTTTTACAAAGTACGCTTTATAGCTCCCTAACTTGACAAGCTACTTGTACCTACGGTGGCCATTCCTTTTTTTCATTAAACGAAGCAGGACAAGTTCTTTCAATTTGTTTTTTAGTTTGGAATGGGAAATTGTAAAGGGTTAAAAAGTCAAATATTTTAATAAGACTATATTGCAGGAGGAAAGAGACTTTGTTTGTAAGTACTTTAACAGATCTTTGGATTTTTTGAGATTCTATATAGGTTCATAACGTCCCTAGATTAGGAAGTTTTCAAAATAACATTGAAGCCCGGCTTTGATTGCTGATAAAATTGATGATAACAATTTAGAAAGAGGTTTTGAGGAGCACATTAACCACCCAGCAATATAACTTTGTTTGTTATACAGTGGAACGTAAAGTTAAAGGGGATAGTGCTAGCTTTTTTCATTCTTCTGAAGAAGCTCCTGTGTGAAGTATGCCTCATATGAATAAAGGAACTAGGCAGCAAGAAAAGGAGCACAGGTGGTTCCCATGGGAATGCCGATTTTTTTTTTTAAACACGTCCACCAAACCTCATAAATATCTTGTCAATCAAGCATCTTGGTAAAAAAGTCAGTTTCAGATCATTTTTTGTTTGAATCAGAGTGGTTTTTTTACAAAGTACGCTTTATAGCTCCCTAACTTGACAAGCTACTTGTACCTACGGTGGCCATTCCTTTTTATCATTAAACGAAGCAGGACAAGTTCTTTCAATTTGTTTTTAAGTTTGGAATGGGAAATTGTAAAGGGTTAAAAAGTCAAATATTTTAATAAGTCTATATTGCAGGAGGAAAGAGACTTTGTTTGTAAGTACTTTAACAGATCTTTGGATTTTTTGAGATTCTATATAGGTTCATAACGTCCCTAGATTAGGAAGTTTTCAAAATAACATTGAAGCCCGGCTTTGATTGCTGACAGAATTGATGATAACAATTAAGAAAGAGGTTTTGAGGAGCACATTAACCACCCAGCAATATAACTTTGTTTGTAAGGGCACTTATGTAATTTGGGTATCTAATACAGTAAAACAGTGAAGGGAGATCCACATCTTCATATTTGGTTGAAAATCCAAATGAACATAGAACAGGACTGATTATTCAGGATTTCCTCTTTGGGGAGTGTCGTGGGGGTATATGTTGAGTTGAAAAGTGAATTGTCAATACCGATTTTCCTTTATCAAGCAGTTTATGTAATGTGATTTACGATGTTCTTTGGGGTTTATCTGCGGAGACAACAGCATATTTTTCATAGAGGTAGTACAGGTACTTGGCAACATTTTGGTCTTTAAAGATCGATGTAGCATATGTATTCATAGATCATTCAGTTTTTTTAAGTTTTAATTTGTTTCAACGACCTCACAGCCTTAACCCATTCGGAAAGAGTATCTACGTCATTCGTTTTCGCGTTTAGCCCATAATCCTCGAATGAACCTAGCAGTAAGGTTGTGTTTCCAATTGATGGATTTAGATTCATGATATTTCTGGTATTTGGATAACACATTTCGAAGAGAAATGTTATCGACAATGTTCAGGTCACCAGTAATAACTTAGCCAGCAGGATAATATATGAATGGGGAACTAGCACAGGTACATTTTGAATTCGTCTATTTTGAGATAATACAACACATGTTTTAATCGCAATTGGTTCTATTTCGGACTTAAGCACAAACAGATTGTATATACGAAATTACTAATGATAACATAAAGTATATTCAGTCGAAAAATGAAGCTAATTCTGACCATAAAAGTATTCAAATACTATAAAGTGATATTAGTAAAATTCTAAATCGCAAAAGACATAATTTTTAATGTAACATGGTCTTTGTGTTTTTATTCATACTCTTTCATGATAATATATGTAAACGGTGGAGTAAAGCCAAAGTCGCGGGGAGGAAACCGTGACCACTCTTATTATTTTTATGATAAATATAATTTTTATTTCAGCAGACCTAGCTGAGTGTGCTCGATACTACTACTCAAGATATTATTCCAATTATTACTATTACTACTATTATTACAATAGTTACTACTACTACGATAGCTACTATGGATACAGCAGTTCTGGCTCGTAAGTCCTTAAATACCAGATGTAAATTGTTAACAGTATATTCATACAATATTTTAGGGTCTAAGACTTCTCCAAGATATCTTTTACATGAATTATGGTTGTAACTCACGTTATGATTAATTGGCATCATAAATACATTTATATTTTTATAAGGACATGTGGTATGTTATGATCCCCAATAAGACAACGAACCACTAATTGAAAGCCCAAAAGACGAGGATGTAAAAGTAACCGTAAGGCCTTCATTAATGAATAAACAAGATCTATAAATTGCTGTTCTGTCATTTTCATATTTAATATGTTCTATATTGCTAAAGACCGACAGCACCGAAACATAACATCAAAAAATATGCAGTACTTGTCTATACTGTTCGGATCTCGAAACGGAATGATTGATATTTCAACTTGACAACCAAATAATCATGCTAGCCATCTATTGTGTAAAGGATGAATCGTAAGGTTAGACAAAATCAGTAAGGCATATGACATCAGAGTGGATTTTTAATTTTGTAAGGTATATTAGGCAAACATGTCTACACAACACCAGGTTTTACGTATGTAAACCCATGTTTTGACCTTGAGTCAATTTTGATGGTTTTGTAGTCTTTTAACTTAAATACACGAAGCCTAAGCTTATATATATGAAGGCGAAAAAGTAAGACAAAATTCATATGTTATTACTTATAGCTAAATAAAACTAACGGCGTGCAAGCATTAATAAGACGTTATTTGATAGATTTATAACTCTTTTTGGTATTTGCATTCAAAATGCCAAAAATATGGCCTTATTACCTTCTCTTTTCGAGCTTAACTAATTGTCTTTCCTTTAATAGGAGTCCTCTATTTTCAAATTAAATATTTCTGTGTACTTCGGATTCAATTTGTAAATTATAACACTTACATACACTTTTTCTGCTCTTATACTCCTTTTTTACAAGTTGAAGGAGCATATATATTCCGCTCTCATATCGGATTTTCTTGTTCTTATGTCGGACCAAACATTATCCTACTATACATTATTACAGCATGAAATCATAACAACAAAAGGCAGGTCTTCATAATGTGTAGGCATGTTTCTGTTTTTTTTCAGAACCGCTACCATTGTGGGAGCAGTAATTGGATCAATAGTTGGCATAGTATTTATTATTGTTGTTATAATTGTATGCTATAGAATTCGACTGGCCAAGGCCAAGAGTCCTGTTGTCTTAAAAAGAACACCACCAAAGCCCACCGTTACGTACACTACTACAAGTAAGCTCATACATTTTAATTATTTTTTTGTTGACTTGCTCAATTTTAACTGGTAAATTAAAATAAATGGCTGCAAACTACGGGTGATAAAAGATGTTTTTCAAACGCTTAGATTTAATCTAAATTATTTTATAAAAAAAATCTCTATACAAGTCCGAAATATCTGACCCTAATGCAGCATCAAAATGTTACAGACAACGGACTTTGTACAATCACTTTATTCTAGGCAAATCAAATATTTAAAACGAAGGTAGATGAAAGAACACTCACAATTAAACTATTATTATTCTGTTTTTGTCTTCAAATTGGAGATCATTAAATAAAATCAAAAGTATAAAACTGCATACCTTGATTGGGGAATTTGTGTCCGTTTTTATGGACTTCCCCCTTTTTGAATTTACAATGCAGTTCGGTATATTTGTTATACTTTTCTGTATAGTTATGTGAAAAAATAAATTTAAAAATAAGATCAAGTACATGTGTGGGTGGATGTTAGGCTTTCTGGACGTACAAATTGTGCAGGTAATCATGTTGCGGGGCGTCTGTTTGGCTGATCAAAGCAAGGAATCAACATCTCTTTTCTAAATGTACGTGGCAGTATATTGATACATCATGTGCAGGAGAAGGGGCGAACCCATAGCACCGGTCTTGCTGCCGGTTTGGAAATCCAGGTGCCCACATTGCTATACCTACGTAAACCGTTCGCTCAAAATTTATATGGGAAATATGTATTCAGTAAATATATGCTCTACTGTAGAAGAAAGTTTTACATGATATATTGTTTCCTTTCAGTGTTCGCCAACAGAACTCAGATAGCACCTCAACAGCACCCAACGCCACCGCAACAACAACCAATACCTCCACAACCAAATCCCTTCCAGTATAGACCAAATCTCCCTCCGCCGACCTACGCATCACAAGACCCGGCATATCCTCCACCAGCTTATAACTATGGATATCAATGAAAAGAATCTCGTTTAAATAAGAAATTGTGCAATCAAATCACTATGTGATTATAAATGCGAACTGTGATAGCAAACAATAGGCATTAAGACTACAGATTATTTGTATCATAATCTTTAGGATTAATATGACAATGCCAAATTTGAATGTTATTTATATCTTCATACATAAATGGAGGAAATTTCAAAGTTTTATCTTGTGTTTCATCAGATGTTAGAACATGAAACTTCTGTTTGCATCAGATTTAAAATTAATAAACGTTTTATTTTAGTGAACCTACTTGTCATTTGAACTGAATATTGTTTCAGTTGGCTTTTATATATATACTTCATATGCAGGCGCTACTGGAATGTTGCTACATGGAAATGGAAAACTTATAATTGGAAACTAAGAAAACTACTCATTTGAACAAGTTCGCTAAAGCTTGACTTACGGGACAAAGCATCTGTTCATATAACCCGTAATATATTATTACAAGTGAAATGTCTGCTATATAAGGTATAAAGAATGATTGTATGGTGTACAGTGGCGGATTCAGGGGCATAGAGGGCTGATGCCCCTTTTTATCGAAAAACTACCAATTTTGCATAAAATCACCACAAAAAAATCGCCTCTCTCGATTGGCAATTTAAATCGTATATTTTAAGTTTTATGGAATTCCGCCCTTCTTTCAAAACTTCTTGATACACCCTGGTGTACATCGTCTGTCTTGCAGGGTTTATCTTTCATTGACCTTATTTTCGTAGTTTATTGGTCAACCTTTATGTTCTTGGTAAGTTGCTTTCTCAGATACTAAAATTAATAGGTAAACTATATTGGATGAAGAGAAAGATTGTTAGGCGAACAGGTCTATATGGCAGGGTTCATCTGACTTTGACCTTATTTTCATGGTTCAATGGTATGCATTAACTTTGATAATAAGGTCTGTTTCTCAATATTAATATCGGGTAACTATATTGGGTGAAGAGAATAATTGTTAGGTGTAAATGTCTGTTTGCCAGTGTTTATCTGAACCTTAATCTCATTTTCGTGGTTAAATGGTCAACTTTATTGTCTTTATAAGGTCAAGTTACGTAGAATTTGTAAGTAATTAGTCAGCTATATTGTGTGTATAGAATGATCTGTTGGGCGTCTGTTTGGCTATCAAAGCGAGGAATCAACATCTCTATTCTAAACGTACGTGGTAGTATATTGATACATCATGTGCAGGAGAAGGGCGAACCCATAGCACCGGTCTTGCTGCCGGTTTGGAAAAATCCAGGTGCCCATATTGCTATACCTACGTAAACCGTTCGCTCAAAATTTATATGGAAATATGTATTCAGTAAATATATGCTCTACTGTAGAAGAAAGTTTTACATGATATATTGCACCACAACAGCACCCAACGCTACCACAACAACAACCAATACCTCCACAACCAAATCCCTCCCAGTATAGACCAAATCTCCTCCGCCAACCTACGCATCACAAGACCCGGCATATCCTCCACCAGCTTATAACTATGGATATCAATGAAAAGAATCTCGTTTAAATAAGAAGTGCAATCAAATCACTATGTGATTATAAATGCGAGCTGTGATAGCAAACAATAGGCATTAAGACTACAGATTATTTGTATCAAAATCTTTAGGATTAATATGACAATGCCAAATTTAAACCGTTCGCTCAAAATTTATATGGGAAATATGTATTCAGTAAATATATGCTCTACTGTAGAAGAAAGTTTTACATGATATATTGTTTCCTTTCAGTGTTCGCCAACAGAACTCAGATAGCACCTCAACAGCACCCAACGCCACCGCAACAACAACCAATACCTCCACAACCAAATCCTTCCAGTATAGACCAAATCTCCTCCGCCGACCTACGCATCACAAGACCCGGCATATCCTCCACCAGCTTATAACTATGGATATCAATGAAAAGAATCTCGTTTAAATAAGAAATTGTGCAATCAAATCACTATGTGATTATAAATGCGAACTGTGATAGCAAACAATAGGCATTAAGACTACAGATTATTTGTATCATAATCTTTAGGATTAATATGACAATGCCAAATTTGAATGTTATTTATATCTTCATACATAAATGGAGGAAATTTCAAAGTTTTATCTTGTGTTTCATCAGATGTTAGAACATGAAACTTCTGTTTGCATCAGATTTAAAATTAATAAACGTTTTTATTTTAGTGAACCTACTTGTCATTTGAACTGAATATTGTTTCAGTTGGCTTTTATATATATATACTTCATATGCAGGCGCTACTGGAATGTTGCTACATGGAAATGGAAAACTTATAATTGGAAACTAAGAAAACTACTCATTTGAACAAGTTCGCTAAAGCTTGACTTACGGGACAAAGCATCTGTTCATATAACCCGTAATATATTGTTACAAGTGAAAGGTCTGCTATATAAGGTATAAAGAATGATTGTATGGTGTACAGTGGCGGATTCAGGGGGGACATAGGGCTGATGCCCCTTTTTGATCTTGATAGAAAAAACTACCAATTTTGCATAAAATCACCACAAAAAAAAATCGCCTCTCTCCGATTGGCAATTTAAATCGTATATTTTAAGTTTTATGGAATTCCGCCCTTCTTTCAAAACTTCTTGATACACCCCTGGTGTACATCGTCTGTCTTGCAGGGTTTATCTTTCATTGACCTTATTTTCGTAGTTTATTGGTCAACCTTTATGTTCTTGGTAAGTTGCTTTCTCAGATACTAAAATTAATAGGTAAACTATATTGGATGAAGAGAAAGATTGTTAGGCGAACAGGTCTATATGGCAGGGTTCATCTGACTTTGACCTTATTTTCATGGTTCAATGGTATGCATTAACTTTGATAATAAGGTCTGTTTCTCAATATTAATATCGGGTAACTATATTGGGTGAAGAGAATAATTGTTAGGTGTAAATGTCTGTTTGCCAGTGTTTATCTGAACCTTAATCTCATTTTCGTGGTTAATTGGTCAACTTTATTGTCTTTATAAGGTCAAGTTACGTAGAATTTGTAAGTAATTAGTCAGCTATATTGTGTGTATAGAATGATCTGTTGGGCGTCTGTTTGGCTGATCAAAGCGAGGAATCAACATCTCTATTCTAAACGTACGTGGTAGTATATTGATACATCATGTGCAGGAGAAGGGGCGAACCCATAGCACCGGTCTTGCTGCCGGTTTGGAAAAATCCAGGTGCCCATATTGCTATACCTACGTAAACCGTTCGCTCAAAATTTATATGGGAAATATGTATTCAGTAAATATATGCTCTACTGTAGAAGAAAGTTTTACATGATATATTGCACCACAACAGCACCTCAACGCTACGCCACAACAACAACCAATACCTCCACAACCAAATCCTTCCAGTATAGACCAAATCTCCCTCCGCCGACCTACGCATCACAAGACCCGGCATATCCTCCACCAGCTTATAACTATGGATATCAATGAAAAGAATCTCGTTTAAATAAGAAATTGTGCAATCAAATCACTATGTGATTATAAATGCGAACTGTGATAGCAAACAATAGGCATTAAGACTACAGATTATTTGTATCATAATCTTTAGGATTAATATGACAATGCCAAATTTGAATGTTATTTATATCTTCATACATAAATGGAGGAAATTTCAAAAGTTTTATCTTGTGTTTCATCAGATGTTAGAACATGAAACTTCTGTTTGCATCAGATTTAAAAATTAATAAACGTTTTTATTTTAGTGAACCTACTTGTCATTTGAACTGAATATTGTTTCAGTTGGCTTTTATATATATATACTTCATATGCAGGCGCTACTGGAATGTTGCTACATGGAAATGGAAAACTTATAATTGGAAACTAAGAAAACTACTCATTTGAACAAGTTCGCTAAAGCTTGACTTACGGGACAAAGCATCTGTTCATATAACCCGTAATATATTGTTACAAGTGAAAGGTCTGCTATATAAGGTATGAAGAATGATTGTATGGTGTACAGTGGCGGATTCAGGGAGGGGGGACATAGAGGGCTGATGCCCCCCTTTTTTTGATCTTGATAGAAAAAACTACCAATTTTGCATAAAATCACCACAAAAAAAAATCGCCTCTCTCCGATTGGCAATTTAAATCGTATATTTTAAGTTTTATGGAATTCCGCCCTTCTTTCAAAACTTCTTGATACACCCCTGGTGTACATCGTCTGTCTTGCAGGGTTTATCTTTCATTGACCTTATTTTCGTAGTTTATTGGTCAACCTTTATGTTCTTGGTAAGTTGCTTTCTCAGATACTAAAATTAATAGGTAAACTATATTGGATGAAGAGAAAGATTGTTAGGCGAACAGGTCTATATGGCAGGGTTCATCTGACTTTGACCTTATTTTCATGGTTCAATGGTATGCATTAACTTTGATAATAAGGTCTGTTTCTCCAATATTAATATCGGGTAACTATATTGGGTGAAGAGAATAATTGTTAGGTGTAAATGTCTGTTTGCCAGTGTTTATCTGAACCTTAATCTCATTTTCGTGGTTAAATGGTCAACTTTATTGTCTTTATAAGGTCAAGTTACGTAGAATTTGTAAGTAATTAGTCAGCTATATTGTGTGTATAGAATGATCTGTTGGGCGTCTGTTTGGCTGATCAAAGCGAGGAATCAACATCTCTATTCTAAACGTACGTGGTAGTATATTGATACATCATGTGCAGGAGAAGGGGCGAACCCATAGCACCGGTCTTGCTGCCGGTTTGGAAAAATCCAGGTGCCCATATTGCTATACCTACGTAAACCGTTCGCTCAAAATTTATATGGGAAATATGTATTCAGTAAATATATGCTCTACTGTAGAAGAAAGTTTTACATGATATATTGCACCACAACAGCACCCAACGCTACCACAACAACCAATACCTCCACAACCAAATCCCTTCCAGTATAGACCAAATCTCCCTCCGCAGACCTACGCATCACAAGACCCGGCATATCCTCCACCAGCTTATAACTATGGATATCAATGAAAAGAATCTCGTTTAAATAAGAAATTGTGCAATCAAATCACTATGTGATTATAAATGCGAACTGTGATAGCAAACAATAGGCATTAAGACTACAGATTATTTGTATCATAATCTTTAGGATTAATATGACAATGCCAAATTTGAATGTTATTTATATCTTCATACATAAATGGAGGAAATTTCAAAAGTTTTATCTTGTGTTTCATCAGATGTTAGAACATGAAACTTCTGTTTGCATCAGATTTAAAAATTAATAAACGTTTTTATTTTAGTGAACCTACTTGTCATTTGAACTGAATATTGTTTCAGTTGGCTTTTATAAATATATACTTTGAATTTGTAAGTAATAAGTCAGCAATATTGTGTGTATAGAATGATCTTTTAAATGATATGTATGTCTGTTTTGCAGGGTTCTTTCAACCTTATCTCATTTTATGGTTCATTATGTTCATAAACTGGGTGAATATTGATTGTAACGCGTATGTTTCATATGAATTTGACCCCATTTTTTCATTGATTAATTTTACATCTTGGTGATCACACCGACGACTTCTTTACAAGCTAAATAACTATGAAAACTGGAGGCTCTAAAAATAAATTGTCATTTAAGGGAAATAACTCCTATAAGAATTTTGGTGTAGACAGACAGTAGGTAGATCTCAACCTTTTGGACATTTCTGTCACAGTCAGATTTGTTCTATTCATAGCAGTTTTCAAGATAATGAACAAAATTTGCATTTTTCCCTATGTTCTATTTGCAGCAACATTCAGAGGCGGATTTAGAGGGAGCCCAGGGTGCCCCCCCCACCCTTTTTGGAGAAAAATTTGGTTGATTATATAGGGAATCACTGAAGCATGACTGGAGCGGGCCCCTTCTTAGGCAGTCAGTGGGCCCCCCGTACGAGAATTTCTGGATCCGCCACTGACGTTGGCCATGTTGGTTGGCAGGCCGGATAATCAGACACATTTTTTAACTAGATACCCCTATGATGATTGTGGCCAAGTTTGGCTAATTTGGTCCAGTAGTTTCCAAAGAGAAGATTTTTATAAAAGTTAACGGACGACTCAGACGCCAAGTGATGAGAAAAACTTAATTAAAATTTAAAATACACTAAATTGGATCAAAGCTTTCTCAGCTATAGTTGTACATGTCTGCCTGGAAGGGTTCACTTGACCTCAGTCTTATTTTCATGATTATTGATGAAATTTTGTTATACCAGTGGCTGTCTTAACAGAACAAATTCTACAGTATTTGAGGGGATCAGTTTAGACCAATTTAACTGTAATCCATGTGTATGTCTACAATGTTTATAATGCATTTAAAAAACTGTACTTTTTTTTTATAGGAATTATCCACTGTAGAAATATAAATCATGTAAAAAAGCCTTGAAAGTCCTCTTACCCTTGCACCTCTTCACAGATTTTAACACAACTTCTATAAATGGTTTATATCAGTAGTACATTTGTATCTATAAACCAGTGCCAATTGAAAATTTCTATGGGAGTGATTACCCTTGGAAATCTTAATTAAATGAAAATTGCCTAATAAGCATTTTCATCCTTCATTTCAGTTCTTGATGGATTTTGATTGAATTATTCATTTGAGCTACAATCAGTGCAAAACTAATTTTGCGGTTGAAAATGTAAATCAGGTGAAAAACTGCATTGTGAGTACTTTTATGTTTACAATATGAAGATGATCAATAAGAGCCTTTTGTCAGAGCAGATTACTAAAGTATTGCTTCATGAATGATGAATTAGGGTTTTATGCTGATAAACAAAAGATGGATAGCAGAAACTAATTCTCTTTGTACTTAAGAATTAACATTTAACAAATATAAATGTTTCCAATAACTTCATCATTCATGGACTACAGGAATGTTTTTCCTTTATAATGAAAAAATAATTAAAGGATCACTTCCATTTAGAATAATGTTACAATATTCTGATCACCCTACGAATAGAGAAATTCTGTTTGTTACAATTTAATTTTCTTGACTTCCAAATGTTTTTGATCTCATCTGAACCAAAATCAGAATTTTTCAGTCTTTTTTGAGGTGAGACATGTGTGAAACTTCATCATTGTACTTTCATTTTAATGCTTTGAACTATAAATTTTAAATTTAATTTTTTGAAATTCAAATCTTCAACAGTATGAATGAAGTGACCCTTTGATATAACAATCAGCCTTACATCAGAACATTTTCATGCTATATCAAATTAAAGGGGCACAAAATCTCCATGTTTCCAAAAAAGATCAACACTTACAATGCCAACCTTACTAACTTTTCCAATGGGTTGATCCTCAAAATCATAGATTAAAATGTATCCAAAAGCAATTTTTTAGTGTTTGATTTGAAGAGAGTGTATCATGTTGTTCTGATTGCAATGGAATTTAGGTCTTAATATCCTTTAACTCTTTTTAACCGTATATTCAAGGAACAAGAATGCACACGCTGAAATGTCTCTCTTGCTTTACTGACCATTGATTTTATGTTGAAAGTCCTAAATATAAAGCTTTACTACAAGAATCACATAAACTTTACATGATCCAAGAAAAGGAGGTCAAGGTCAGATAAACCAAACCGGAAATACATGTACGCCTTACAATCATTCCATACACCAAATATAGTTGACCTATTGCTTATAGTTTCTAAGAATCAAACTTAGCCAGGAAAACTTAATACTGACCAATGAACCATGAAAATGAGGTCAAGGTCAGATGAACCAAGCCAGACAAACATGTACACCTTACAAACAATATATGCATTAAATAAAGTTGACCTATTGCTTATAGTATCTAAGAAACAAACTTAATCATGAAAACTTAACATTGATCAATGAACCATGAAAATGAGGTCAAGGTCAGATAATACCTGGCAGACAGACATATACACCTTACAATCATTCGATACACCAATTATAGTTGACCTATTGCTTATAGTTAAAGAAAAATAGACCAAAACACAAAAACTTTACACTGAGGAATGAACCATGAAAATGAGGTCATTAACCCCTCCACATTATGCATGTGCCTGTCCCAAGTCAGGAACCTGTAATTCAGTGGTTGTTGTTTGTTGCTGTGTTTCATATTTGTTTTCTATTCATTATTTTGTACATAAAGTAGGCTGTTTGTTTTCTTGTTTGAATTGTTTTACATTTGTCATTTCGGGGCCTTTTATAGCTGACTATGCGGTATGGGCTTTGCTCCTTGTTGAAAGCTGTACGGAGACATATTGTTGTTAATTTCTGTGTCATTTGATCTATTGTGGAGAGTTGTCTCATTGGTAATCATAAGGCATTTTCTTTTTATATCAATCAAGGTCAAATAAAACCTGCCAGACTGACATGTACATCGTAAAATATTTCCATACACTAAATAAAGTTGCCCTATTGCATATAGTATTAGAAAAAAAGACCAAAACACAAAAACTTAACTTTAACCACTGAACCACGAAAATGAGGTCAAGGTCAGATGACACCTGCCAGTTGGACATCTCCACCTTACAATGATTCCATACACCAAATATAGTAGACCTATTGCTTATAGTATTTGATATATGGACTTGACCACGAAAACTTAACCTTGTTCACTGATTCATGAAATGAGGCGGAGGTCAGATGAAAACTGTTCGACAGGCATAAGGACCTTGCAAGGTACGCACATACTAAATATAGTTATCCTATTACTCATAATAAGAGAGAAATTAACATTACAAAAATCTCAACTTTTATTTCAAGTTGTCACTAAACCATGAAAATGAGGTCAAGGACAATAGACATATGACGGACGGAAACTTCATAACATAAGGCATCTATATATAAAGTACGAAGCATCCAGATCACTATCCCTATGTCAAGCTTTCTGCGACAGAAGTTGCAGCTCAACAAAAATCTAATTCCCTTATCTTGCAAGCTTATACTTGGAAAAAGTATTTGGAACAGAACAGATAGAAGGGGGTCATGATGTATTCCAGTCTGGGTGTCATTTTGTTTGTACATTAGTTTGTTCCCTATCAGATTTAAGTTTTTGTCAATGTAGTTTACAACGAAATTGTGGTTACATTAACTTGAAACTTGTACCGGTAATGAACATGTTCATCTTGTCAAATTTAAAAAATATATGTTTTTTCATTCGATTTCCAGGTTCACATAGAAATATGAACAGGTGGTGAATGGTGTCCTGTAGACAGATTTTTCTTTGTACATGATTTTGGAGTCTGATTGGCACGAATGCATTAAGCATTTCTTTTATTCATTTGGTCTCAACTTGTTGGGTATCATCTAATCTTATGAAAACATACACTTTGCCCTGAAAAAGTACTTGCAATGGCTAAAAAAACACATGTGCAAAACAACTGACCTTAAAAATTGATACTGTTTAATGATGTTAATTTGATAAACATTATAGCAAAAATCCTTTTCTTTTTTGAACATTTAATAAGGTACCTGTTTATTTAACAAAATATCATATTATAATTTTAATAATTTTACCATCAATTTTTTTTTTTTTAATATTTTATCATATGTTTTTAGCAATATTTCATAATACAAACTATCTATCATGTGTTTTTTTTTATAAACATTTAATCACGTTCTTTCTTAATCTTCTTTTTCAGTTCCTTCTTCAACTTCTTTTCCACTGACTTATCTAACTGATCACCATCTGAAAGAGATTATGTTGTAGAATTGCCTTGAATTTCTATATTCACAGATATACATATTAGTTTTCAAAGGGAAGTTGAAATCTTCTTCTACAGGGAAACAAAATTATTTCATGAATAGGATGTACATAACATTGAGAAAAGAAGAACATGGAATTTAACTTAACTGATTTTATAATCATAGCTGTACCTTTTGGATGAAATGTCAATGAAATTAAAAGAATCATTAAAAATTTGTAAGGGGTTCCACGGAACCCTGTGTCTCGCCTGAGATAGCTGCTGTCAGTGTAAAAGTGTAATGTTGACTTAAAAAGAGAGTCCATTTATCAGTAAAATACAGAATTAAAAAAAAAATTCGAACTTTTTCTTTAGATGCTATTCCTTGGTCTTGAAGATTAGCTTATGACCAAGTTTCATAGCAATCCATAGGTTTACAAACTTATCATGTCAAAATAATTGAATCCCAGACTGTCTGTAAATGTTAACTGTAAAATACTAAATCCATCTATCAAAAAAATATTGAACATAAAAATGTAGTTTCAAAAGTTTGCTTCAGATATTATCTATTAATCATAAAGCTTCTGCCCAAGTTTCATAAAATTCATGAAGGTTTCACAAAGTATTTGATGTGTAACAAACTTTAACCCCAGACTGTATCTACTTGTTAACTGTAAAATAAACTTTTTCCATTTATCAGTAAAATATGGAAAAATGAAAGTAATTATTTTCAAAATTTTGCTCTGGATACTGTATTTTGGTCATAAACAAGCTTCTGTCCAAATTTCATAAAATTCCATGAAGGTTTGACAAAGTTATTGATGTCTAAAAAAACTTTAACCACAGACTGAACCTAAATGTTGACGCTGCCTACGCAGACGACGGAATCTAGGATCGCTATGTCTAGCTTTCGCGACATAAATGTTGCAGGCTAGACAAAAATGGGTCTTTGACTCAAAGAGCTCAATTGTAAAACTTTTGGTTTTTATTTTGAAAAGTCAATGTTAATGACACCAGTATCTGATAGGCACAAAAGAACATCAATTTAAATGATAGTATAAAGGAATGGTGATATCTGATATATCAAATGAAACCATAAAAATCCTTAAAAAATCGGATAACAAAATATGTGCAGTTTAAATATATGTAAAATCTGCATTAAAAAAAGTGTCTAAAAGCAGTATGGAAAGGTTGGATGTTGAGCAATGTTTACAGCAAACGGGAATCATTTATTTAATTTGTCAAATCATGTATTCCAAATGGGATGAGTACAAAGTTCACTTTTCTTCAAAACCTTTAAATTGTATTGACTTTGAAATTTACATAGCAAAATAATCATTATACTCGACCAAAATGACAAGTAATTTATTATTTTTTACAAGAATTAGAGTTGTCTACCTTTGTACACAAGGTATGTACACATCTTTAATACACATACAAGTATTTTAGAAACTTTGAAGGATCTGTGTTGAAAACTTTATGGGTTTTCTGTTATTACCTCATGATTTGTTACACTTGTGATATTAAATAAAAATAATCTTGTTTATCTGGGTTTTTTTTTAAACAGTTATCTGCTGTTTTTTTCCTCAATGTTTGTAGTCATTAGTTCTAAGCAATAAGATTTTATTTTTACAATAAAAACAAATAAACCACAATAAACATCATTTTAAAATAATGATGACTTTACAGTAATAAGACTGAAAGAATTATTTACAAACACAAAAACTAAACTTTGTAGAAGAAAATTTTTTTCAAGAAACCTTCAAACTGTCACATATGACTAGAAATGGTTGATTGAAAAATATTTAATTCCTATGTCTTTCAATCTTTGTTCAATTCTGACTAAAGGATCATAAAACTACTACCTACCTAAGTAGTCTTCTTCCCGGTGATGTTTCTTTTTATGTGACTTTGATGATGAATCTAAAAAGAAATATATTAAAAATGCAAAGTATTGTATCAGTCTATATGTATATACAAACTAGTATCAGTCTATATGTATATACAAACTAGTATCAGTCTATATGTATATACAAACTAGTATCAGTCTATATGTATATACAAACCAGTATCAGTCTATATGTATATACAAACCAGTATGATACACTTAAGCCCAATGGTAAATGTTTTTGGCCAACTTGCATAGTGAGCTATTTCTCAAGATTAAAGATTAAAAGATACTTGATAAGTCTGGATAAACTGTTTCATTTATTGTGGATTCATTATAATTGATGGAGTACCTTTTTTGTGGATTTCATTGGGATAGGTGAGCCACAAGTTCAACTAAGTACAAATTTCCTATGAAAATTTTGGCAAAACCATGAAATCAAGAATCCACATAAATACAATCTTACTTCAATCCCCAAAAAACACTTCACGCTATTTGAGCTTCTACCTCAGTAATAATGTCAGTTAAGCTACAATGATGTCATTAAAAAACATACTAGATTTATTTCCTTCGTGGTCACGATGTTTTCTTTTTCCTAACTTCACTGGATCTCCTGAAATCATAAAAAAATATTTTTGAAGAAAATTTAGTTTAGAAAAACTTTCCTAATCAATTACCTGGATCATTAGATTATCACTCATATGTTCTCCCACATTGATCTATCATTTATTTACTATAATGAATATAAAAAATTAATCATCTTCAGACTCTGGAAATGGGAAGAAAATTTAGCCAAGTGGTTATTTTCAGAAATTTCAAAGAAATTTAAGTACCTAAAAGGCAATTTTTTAAAATCTGTTTGGTAAATGTTCCCTTTTCCTACAGAATATTTTATAAATAATTAGGACTATGAACTTATACAATCTAACCTCAATAGGCAAAGGGACCCAACAAAATTATTTGAGTTATCAAGGGTTTAAATCATAGAATGTCATGAGTTACATTATGTTTTCCCATTTGTAAGTTGTAACTTGTATTGTTAAGGTTGAAGATGTATAAAAACGACAAAGAAGAAACATTACACATGGGTTGTTAACAAAGATAAGTATGGTCACACAGTAAATATTCCGTGGGGACAAACATGATGTTTTAGATTTAGAATCAACCAAGTTCGAATCATCACAGTCATCATTTAACAAATGAGAGGGACTGACAAAATGGCCCAACTATTGACTTATTTAAATAGCCCAACTAATCAGAAAACAAAACCAAGTTCGACACAATGAAGTTTAACTGTATTTGACCCCTTCTCCTACAAATCAATATCAATGACTCATAACTGTGAAAAATTACCTGACCCAAATGGTTCAAATCTAGGTATAAGACCTTTAGGTATTTTATGAGCTATTGGTTCTGGAATCTTTATTGGAGGTAGATCTGGAATCTCTAAAGACTGCATCACATGTATCTGGCCTCTGAACTTTGGACCTATCAAAATACAGTTGAAATTTAATAAGGAATTCTAATTGGCTTCTCATAATTTGTAGGAAATAAATAATATGCAAACTTAATTGTCCTGTAAGATTTTATTCAGTCTTACAATGTCCATTAAACCATCTGGAGATCTCTTAAAAGATTTGATTGAGTTTAAATTAGTAGCATTCTATTACATACCCCATATACGTTTGGTTTGATGCAGAATATTAAATTCAATGCAAGCATGGGCAGGATAGCACACTCTTTGAAAACTTTGAAAACTGCAGAACTTATAGACATGTCTAAGAAAGTGGTTCCTATGACATACAATAACCTGCTGTAAGGCTAAATTTCCTATCCTATCATATTCATATTTGAATTACGTGCATTTAAATAATTCCAATTTGTATTCAAGGGATAGGTCCTTTCTTGCCCTTTTTGGCGACAGGTACACAAACAAGCTCATTAGTTTATAAAAACAATTCACTAGTTCATTAAACTTCAAATACCCTCAGGGATCCTCTGTCAGCCTGTTTTTGTTTAATAACTCATGCAAATCATTGACAATACCTTTTGTTTTTATAGATTTTGATCGATTTTGACAGATATTTTTTTAATACACATTCACTAATGAGCCTTAAAAAAGCATTCAGAATTCGGTGTTGGCAGGGTTCGGATTGTTCAGGTTAGATTAACGTTAATTGATAGGGAAATTCCATTGGACTTTGAAAATTGTTCAGTTTAAACTGTAATTTGGTTTTATCAGGGTTTGTTCCCAGGTTTCACTGAACAAATATTTCAAAATCAGAAATCGAACAAATAAAAAGTTAATTTCTAATTTCTAATTACACAGCCATCTACATACCTAAAACAAAAGACAACTTTTCTCTGCTTGGAAAAATGGGAGCAAATGTTGACATCTGGAATAAACAATAAAAAACCTTCAGTAAAAAACTTCACATATTCCATACCCCCATATAAAGGGGGAGAGCTTGTAATGAACTATTGGCATATTTTTTTTCTGTTTAATTTTAGGTATGATTCTTTTCTGCTATGTTTTCAGAAAGTAATATTGTCTTACAAAAATCTATTTTCAGTGATTATGACCTCGACTTTAGACTTAGACTTCAAAATCAATAGGGATCTGCCTCTCACATATCAAAATAAGATTGCAAAACCAATAAGAAGTCTTTCTTACACAAATTATGGTCTATCTTTAAAAATAGGACCTCAAAATCAATTGGGAACTTCCTCTCCTCATTATATTTGACCATATACCCAAGTAAGGTTGCAGTCTGATAAAAAATCATTTGACTTACCTTCCAGATTTAATTTTTCTTCATAAATTTAAGTCTACTATAGTAACTATGACCTTGATCGTAGACACAGTGACTTCAAAATCAAAATGGATCTTCCACTCATTATATGTTGTCTTATCGCACCTTGGGAAAACTTGTGACGTTGTGATTGGTTTCACCCTGTCACGTGGTGACCCCCTATGAATCCATAGGGGGTAAATAGATTCCATAGGGGTATCATGACATTATTTCTACTATTAACAGTGACGTCATCTATTAATATTATTGTATTTCATTGTTTATTTTTACACAAAACTAGGCAGGAAAAGTCCTGTGTGCGATAAATTTATTGTATGGTTCACTACTGACCCGCTACGGATCCATAGAGAGTTAAAAAATTACACAAGGGGTGAGGTCGAACAATAATATTAATAAATGACGTCACCATCTGTCCTCAGACTCACCCCCTATGTATTTTACTAACCCTATATGGATCCATAAGGGGTCAGTAGCAAACTATACAACTTATAATATGACCAAATAAGGTTGCCATCCAATATATATATAGTATTTGATTTAAAAACAGTAAACAACTTTTCCTAACAAATTTCAGTTTATCATTAGTAACTGTAACCTTGACTTTAGATGTAGTGACCTTAAAATCAATACAGATTTTTCTCTCATAATATCTCACCATATACCCATGTAAGGTTGCATCTGATATAAACTATTTAAAACGGGGGCATTTTAATCCTTTTGTGATAGGGGTGAGTGGCTGAGACATCAAATACCCTTTTCATTTTGAATAACAAAAATATACATGTATACCCTTATCATATTTTCTTCAAAAAATATACCTACAGCTATCATGATTACAATATTTCATGGAGAGATGATTTGATTTGACAAATAGATGATGCATTTACGACAGAGGTTTTAGTCTCATCTGTGAAAAATATTAACATCTGATTAATTTCAAATACTTATGATTCGATCGACAACCTTTTCATATATTTCATCTTAATTTTTCGACCTTATTAAAAAACATGAAGCTTGAAAATAGTGAGCTATTCCAGCGTCTCATCCATACCTTACCTAAAATGACACATTATGCATTGACACACAGTCTTATCCCAAAAGATAGTTTAGCCACATTAACACAGATGTAGCAAATATCTTTTTGGATAAAGTTGTAACTCATATTTAAATATTGATGACAAAATCATAAAATGAGGCTTTTTGCAGTTTAAAATCAAATGCAGAAACTTTGAAGCCCTGAAACAAATACAGCCAAATGAAAGGCTATTCTGTGAACATTTGAAGGATGTTTAGTTTAAGAATACTTCAAAAACCTCAAAATATTATTAAAGCATAAGAATTTGCGTCCAAAGGACACCATGCCCAGCTTACACACTCACATTTCTATGTTCAGTTAACTTCAAAATTTTGGTAAAAAATCTTATTTGGCATATAGTTTTAATAGTTCACATCATGATAAACATGTGTATTAAGTTTCAACTAACCACAATGTCCTGATAAACTACCTTAAACTAAAAATGTTCCCTGATTTTAGGACGGACAGACGCATGGACAGAGGCATGGACAGAAAATATTATACTCCTCTACTACCAAAGGCAGGCCATAATAAAAATCTTGCTTAATAAAAACTTTGTACTATAATTACCTCATTTGTAGTATCTTCTGTTACATCCACTTCATACAATTCATCCTGAAAAAAAATATGAAAAGAATACCTTTATAAACCTGTTTTTTACAAGCTATAGATAATTCTTTTATATTTATATCAAGTGATATAATGGATGAATAGGGTAATATTAAATGAAACCTTTTTTTTTCTAAAACTGATGGATCAAAAAAAAAATTCTGTACTCGCTATCAGTAAGCTTGTCATGATGAAAATATGCTTAGGTATTATCTAATGTAATGGTATCGATAAATCATCAACTGGTCTCTTTTAATCATACATCTGATCAATACATAACATTTTGAGATATTACAACTGATTTTGGTGTTGGACATTAGAAGGTTTTAACTTGACTTACACCAAGGTCAAATGATGATTTTCTAAACATTATAGTACTGTGGATTCCTTTATTTTTGTGGATACTAATTTCAATGGATTTAGGTAAAATTATGATTTCATGGTTTTGGCTATAAGTGTGTATACAAACCTACAGAAAATTTAAACTTCATTGAACATTTAAATTTGTGATTTACCTATACCCACGAAATCAAAAAATAAAATGCTTCGCTGAGTGCAGCCTGATACGACCACAGAGGTCGAACCCTGAACAGTTCGGGCAAGTTTGGACACAATATTCAAGCTTGATACTGTCTGAATTTGGATTGTGATCAACTTTTTTATATAATATAGGTTTCAGACACAAAATAAATGTGGTCAAAGATCTTAAAAATTTGAAATGGGACATTTAATTTACCTTGTATGGTCTGATATCCAAAATCTAACAACAATAATTCAGTTTTTGATGAAATCAAGCAAAGTGTAATTTTGGACCTCAATCTAGACCAATTTAAAAATGGGGCCCAATATCCAAAATAGTAACACAAGGTTAGAACCCCCAAAAATTAAAGACTTTAAATTAATCCCACTGAAATTGGTTAAAAGATTTGTATTTATTTTAATTGAAGATTTCTTGCTATTGCACAATACTTAGTTAATCTGTTATATATAATAATTTACACACCCTGTTTGGTGTGTATCTCCTGTCATATCAGTATGTGTTGCTTTTAAAAATAAATAAGAAATAATCAATGTAAAAATGAAAAATTTTTGGGAAAAAAAAACAAAAAAAATTAAAAAAAAAAAATCAACCCCCAAACTTTTTGAAACCCACCCTCCCCCCAATTTTTTTTGGAAATTTTGAAGATTATTTTCTTATCAGGAAAAATGTACAATTTCAGAGAGTTCCATAAACTTTAACACAAGTTATTGTCTGGAAATTAGAAAAATACTTGTTTTTGGCCCCTTTTTTCCCCCATAATTTCTATACGTTTGGGGCAATTATCCCCAAACTCAATCCCAGCCTTCCCTTTGTGGTATGGAACCTTGTAGTACAATTTAGAGAGATCCATACACTTACACACAAAAATTTCTGAATGTTTGGGGCAATTACCCCCAAACTCAATCCCAGCCTTCCCTTTGTGATATGGAACCTTGTGGTACATTTTAGAGAGATCCATACACTTCCACACAAGTTATTGTCTGGAAACTACAAAAATGCTTGTTTTTTGGCCCCTAATTTCTAAACTGTTCGTACCATAACCCTCAAAATCAATCCCAGCCTTCCTTTTATGGCATTGAACCTTCTGGTAAAATTTCATAGAGATCCATTCACTTAAACTAAAGTTATTGTTCGGAAACCAAATGTGTCTTCGGATGACGATGACGACATCATAGCATTATACGAACACAAATTTTTTGCGGTCGTATCAAAATTGGTATTGAATTCACAGTATCTATTATCTTTTGTCGAACTTAAGTGGAAATAATGACTTTGAATTACATTTTACTAAAACTTCCACTAAAAAAAAACAGATTCTCTTCTTTAAGCATCTTACTATTAGTGATCACTAGTACAGTAATTTTCCACAACTTGATAGGCAAAAGCATCCACAGCAGTCAGGTCAGACTTTGTAGAACTATCCCATGCATTTTTTGTCATAGTATTTGGAATGGGTCAAAATTTTTACATTTGGGGCCAAATTGGGGGATATAGTTATGTACAGAATTGTATTTAAGAAATTTTTTTTTTTTTTTTTAATCAGTTTAATTTTTTAGAACTGTTCTTGGGCAAATACCCTTCACCAGAGAAGTCAGTCTTGGTACAAGTATTTTTACATTGCATATTGGTTTTAAAAGGTGTAGATGTTATCATGAAAAACTGTGCTTTTGTCTATTTTACATGTTTTTCCTGTACATATTCACCATTTCTTTTGAATGTGAGACTATTGATACTTACATCTTTAGAACTAAACTCTGTACATCCATTTAAATCTATTGCCATCCCATTCAGATTTTGAATATCAAACTGAAAATATAAATGTCCAATTGTCCATAAACTCTTAAAACATGACACAAGATTGGAAATTTGAACATTTTTTCTTTGCAATTTAAAATAAATGTAGAAAGTCTTGCTTGATAACTTGAGAGAATTTTTCTACATAATGATACTTTAGTTATTTCTCTTATATATCAATTGACATTTTATATCCATTCTGACCACACGAGAAATGAATGCAAGTAATATTTTTGTATAGTATATGGTACTGCACAAAGAATTCAATTCATTGTAAATATGTTTTAGTTTACAGTCAATGTTTATATCATTGTCTGATTCTTCAATAAACTTGCACTTAAATACTAAATAATCAGTTTTTCTTCAATACATATACAAAATATTAAGGTTTTACTTTAGAGTCTACTTTAATTGTTGACTGTATCAAATAAATGGGGAATGTGTCCATGGGACACGGATGATGCCCCGCTTGCATATCATATAAAGTTATAAAGGGACATAACTGAAGAACGGTAAAAGTGACGCTACTCAAATTTGTACTCGATCTGAGTTTTGTGGTATTAAGTATTGTGTATAAGTTTCATAAAATGAGGCAAACTTAAGTTAGAGAATGGAAATTTTTCCATTTGTTAAGGGGCATAACTCTAGAACAGTAAAAGTGACACCACCAAAATTCCAACTTGATCTGTATTTTGTGGTAATAAGCATTGTGTTTAAGTTTCATAACATTTGGTTGAGGCAAACTAAAGTTAAAGAACAGAAACGAAAAAAATTCAGCCATTTGTAAAGAGGCATAACTCTAGAACGGTTAAAGTGGCCCCCCACCAAAATTCAAACTTGATCTGTGTTTTGTGGTAATCAGCATTGTGTACAAGTTTCATAACATTTGGTTGAGCCAAACTAAAGTTAGAGAACGGAAACCAACTTTGGGATGTACGTACGTACATATGGACAAGGGTAAAACTTAATGCCCCCTCTGCTACGGCAGGGGCATAAAAATTTATGTTGTTATTACATAATAATACATGCCTACGGATTATTTAATCACTTGATTGGTTGACCAATGGGTGTTAAATGTGTAGACTTATTAAACCCTGCTGGGGTTTAAACAGCTCCATAAATCATACAATTATAAATTGTTTGGTTGTTATTTTCATTTGATCTTACAAAAGGTTAAGAAAAAATATGTAACTTGTATTTTCCAATGAACTTATTACTTGATGTTAAGGTAGTATTAACCTTCATATGCAAACCATGTTAAATATATGACTACAATTTCAGGACATACATTTACAGGCGCCTTAATAAGCCATAGTTCCTTGTGTCTGAGATCTTCTTTGCACATATCTGTATTGGATTCAGTAAGTTTAGATGGTTCATATCCTTCTGGAATGTTGTATCTACAAAATATATATGAAAACCTGCATAAGATAATCTTCAAAACTTTTTTAAATCCCTGTTTTGAGTTATTTCCCTTTCTAAAAATTTTTTATTAACTTTTAACAAAATGCTCCGCTGGACACAGCTTGATACGACTGCAGAGGTCGAACCCTGAACAGATGGGGCAAGTATGGACACAACATTCAAGCTTGATACAGCTCTGAATTTGGATTGTGATTAAATATTTGACACAGCATAGGTTTCTGACACAGAATGAATGTGGTCTAAGAACTTAATTTTTTTTTATTTACCTATTATGGTCCAATATCCAAAATTTAAATACATGGTTAGATTCAGCATATCAAAGAATCCAAAGAATTCAATTTTTGATGAAATCAAACAAAGTTTAATTTTGGACCCTTTTGACCTCAATGTGGACCAATTTGATAACGGGGCCCAAAAATCAAAAATCTAAATACATGATTAGATTCAGCATATCAAAGAACCCCATATATTCAATTTTTGTTGAAATCAAACAAAGTTTAATTTTGGAAAAAACCTTAATCAGCAACATTTTATAGTAATATCTAAGAAAAAAATTCCTTTGCAACCATAACAGCCCATTTAAATACATCATAAAGGTATTAAAATAGAAAATGACATCATAGTCATGGCTAAAAATAAACAAAAAACCTAAATCAGCAACATTTTACAGTAATATCTAAAAATAAAATTTCTTTGTAACCATAAAAGCCCATTTAAATACATCATCAAGGTATTAAAATAGAAAATGACATCATAGTCATGGCTAAAAATAAACAAAAAAAAACCTTCATCAGCAACATTTTATATTGGCAAATTTCCAATGGAGTTTATTATACTAAAGTTATTGGCAAATTTCCAATGGAATTTATTAATACTAAAGTTATTGGCAAATTTCCAATATATATAATTTAAAACCAGTGTAGCTGAGTAATTCAAATGAGTTTGAATTACAACCCCAATAAATTTGCAACCACAATAGCCCATTTAAATACATCATAAGGCTATTAAAATTGAAAATGACATCATAGTCATGGCTTAAAAAAAACAAAGACCTTCATCAGCAACATTTTATATTGGCAAATTTCCAATGAAGTTTATTATACTAAAGTTATTGGCAAATTTCCAATGGAATTTATTAACAATAAAGTTATTTGCAAATTTCCAATATACATAATTTAAAAGCAGTGTAGGTGAGATATTCAAATGAGTTTGAATTACCAACCTTACACTGCTTTAAATTATGTTTTGTACTTAAGTAATAGTCTATTAACCTGGAAACCCTTGTTTTTCCCCCTTTTTTGCCCCTTATTCCTTAAAGGTTTGAGCCATAACCCCCAAAAGCCAATTCTTACTTTCCAATGGAGTTTATTATACTAAAATTATTGGCAAATTTCCAATGGAATTTATAAACAATAAAGTTTTTGGCAAATTTCCATTATACATAATTTAAAAGCAGTGTAGGTGAGATATTCAAATGAGTTTGAATTACCAACCTTACACTGCTTTTAAATTATGTTTTGTATTTAAGTAATTGTCCATTAACCTGGAAACCCTTGTTTTCCCCCTTTTTGCCCCTTATTCCTTAACGGGTTGAGCCATAACCCCTCAAAGCCAATTCTTACCATCCCTTTGTGGTATGGAAACTTGTGGTATAATTTCAGAGAGATCCATACACCATTCCACAAGTTATTGTCTGAAAACTAGAAAAATGCTTATTTGGACCCTTTTTTGGTCCCACATTCCTGTTGGGACCAAAACTCTCAGCATATTAAAGAACCCCCATAATTCAATTTTTCATGAAATCAAACAAAGTTTAATTTTGGACCCTTTGGACCTCAATGTGAATAAATTTAAAAACGAGGCCCATAATCCAAAAATCTAAATACACGGTTAGATTCAGCATATCAAAGAACCTCATATATTCAATTTCTGTTGAAATCAAACAAAGTGTTATTTTGGACCCCAATTTAGACCAACTTGAAAACTGGGCCCATAATCAAAAATCTAAATACATGTTTAGATTCAGCATATCAAAGAACCCCAAGAATTCAATTTTTGTTAAAATCAAACTAAGTTTAATTTTGGACCATTTGGACCTTAATGTAGACCAATCTAAAAACAGGGCCCAAAATCCAAAAAATTAATACATGGTTAGATTCAGCATATCAAAGAACCCCGAGAATTCATTTTTTGTTAAAATCAAACTAAGTTTAATTTTGGACCCTTTGGACCTTAATGTAGACCAATTTGAAAACAGGACCAAAAATTAAGAATCTAAATACACAGTTAGATTCAGCATATCAAAGAACCCCAATATTTCAATTTTTGATGAAATCAAACCATATCATTATTATTTGCTTTTATATATTAATCAGAAATAACCAACTTAAAATGGAAAATTTTAAAGAAAAAATAAAAGGAAAAAAAGGAAAAAAAAATTCCCCCCTCCCCAATTTTTTTTAACCCCCTTATGATTCATCACCCCCAAACTCAATCCCAGCCTTCCCTTTGTGGTATGGTACCTTGCAGTACAATTTCAGAGAGATCCATACACTTGAACACAAGTTATTGTCTGGAAACTAGAAAAATGCTTGTTTTTTGGCCCCTTTTCGGCCCCAAATTCCTAAACGTTTAGGGCAATTACCCCCAAACTCAAACCCAGCTTTCCCTTTGTGATATGGAACCTTGCGGTCGTATAAAAATAACCCAAGAAGAAAACTTATTAATTGATAATATTTTGCCCCAGTTTTAAAGATATTTTATTCTAGGGCATAATTGGCCAAGAATCATATCTTTTCCTCAGCTGGCATCTTTATTTTTATGAAAGAATAAAGGCATGTATTACCTCAGTTTTAAATTTTGCTCCCTTTGGTTTGTCATATCTTCTTGATCACTTTCTATGTTCCCCATTGTGTGAGATTTTCTCTTCTTCTTATGAACCCTTGAAGACGCTTTTAACTGACTACCAGATGTAGAAGTACTAAATATTGATTGAGACATCAGTGATTCTTCATCACCAGAATTTTCATCTGAACTGTCTGCTGTTGTCTTTGCTTCAATTATTCTTAACTTTCTTTTTTTCTTTGGTGAAGCTATACTAAAATCTGACATTTCATCCATACTGGACTTTGCATGCTGTTCAGCTATACTGTGAATTTCTCTCTCTACACTTTGATCAGAATCAGAAATGTCATGTTCTAACCTATGTTTGGAAGAGTTTAAAGATGAATCAGAACCACTTGAAGTTGTAGGTGATTTTGAACGATTTGACCTTTTTTTACTATGTCTCTCATGTTCTAATGAAATCTTCCTATTTTTAACTGAATTGTTTTTTACTCCCTGTTTTGAAGGACTTTTAGATTGAACAATTCTTTGCTGTTTATTTGTGTTTTTTGCTGAAAGTTCATCTTTTCCTGTTTCTGTAGTTGATATGTCCAATAACTTCCTCCTTGATGATTTTTTTACATGGCTGTCACTAGTTCCAGAAACCATAATGCTTAGCAATGAGATTTAATAAATATTTTCCTGCTTATTTTCCAAACAACATGAACAATGATCAATTTGCCTCAAAAAATTTTTCCTCTCATTTCTCAAAATAAGTTACATTGTATTTCTATTTAAATAATATGGTCTACCCGACTCTACCGTCTAAGTAACTTCACTCTATATTTCAACTCTTTACTTCAGATAATTCTCTCTACAATTAAGCAACCTCTTCTACAAAGTAAATAATTAGAATTAGATAATTTATCACAGATATTCCAACTGACAGCTACTACTCTGGTTACTACATGTATATACAGGTAACCAATCATAATTCTTGAAAAGGAAGATGAATGTATCATTAACCAAAGTATGGGAAAAATTGGCTCATACATGTAACAGGATTTTTCAAAATTTCTTAATTATTTTGTTCTTCAAATTTTCCATTATTGAAATAATAGCAGCCCTTGGGTAAGGGCAGTTAGGACTGTTAACAAAAACTTTTTCAGAAGATTGTAAATTTATTATCTTATTTCAATTAATTATCTTTTTCTTCTTGCTGTGGTAAGTATCAAAGTGCCATCTATTGTATTCTGCTGGAATGACCTGCTTTCTTAGAAAAACTAACAGTTATTGTAAATTTCTGTTTTAATTTTTGATTACTATGACTGAATCCTCAACAATTGATGATAATGGAAGACTAATAAAGGTGGTTCTTGTTCCTATTGTAGTAGAATATATCCAAATTTTGACTTATTCTCAGTGTCAAATTTTTCATTCAAATAAAAACACTGCATTCACCTCCGCATTTACAATATTTTTAATATTGTGCAAAAAGTTTTCTGTGATTAAAAATAAAAAGATACATTCATATATAAGATTTCAAAAATATATTTATCATAAGCACTTTGGGTATACTGTCCTATTTTGTTATGTTTTTAGTGTATACAAATGCATGATTAAACTTTGTAATATCAAAATGTGAAAAAAGCTAAATGACAGGAAATATGCACTTTCTAAAGTTTAAGATAATTTACAGAATCTGAATTTGGTTAGAATCAACAAGCTTACAATACTGAACTTTAAAAACAGATATTTCTACACAGACATGACAGATCAATTCTATCGTTTTGGAATTTCTCCACAGACTGAGACATGACCGATCAATCTTTTGTTTTGAAACTCAGTAAATATCCCAAGGCCCATGAGTTACAGTTCTGCAGCTAATACTTTGAATTTAGAATTATTGTTGGAAAAAAAATGCATGGTACCAGCAGGATTCGACCACTCAATCAGCGCTCTAACCGACTGAGCCAAAGAAGATCTTTCCTAACTCAACCAGTTAAGACTACTTTTATATGAAATTGCATCTCTATTTAAACAACTCTTGAACCCCTTTTCTTTTTTCATGCTGCATACCATCCATTGGAGCAGCTCACAGGTCAACTACCGGACAAACCTAGGTCTTTTACTTTGAAACCCTCTGGTCAGTTCCTTGCATGACATAGTCATCCCTAATGACCTGCTGGTCATACCATAGTCCAAATAATTATGATGTCTTGAAAGGCTATTGTAATTTTTTTTGCTGTCACTCCTTTCTAGTATCTACAAATCACAGCTATAAAATAAAATAGCCTTTCAAGACGTCATAATTTCATGTATAATTTGGACTATTTATACCCCATGACTCTCAAAAGATATTCATTTCAAATCACTGCCCTACTGACCAGGGTTATGTTGTTCTAACCCGAATAATTCAGTTGTTATATTCCACTGCTCTACGATGGCTACCTCGCGAGTGGGAGAGTCGATCACGGGGAGGGACTGAATTATTCCGGTTTATGTCGTTCAACCCCTGTGTTCTGTAGTTAGAATATCATACATTATAGTATAATATTTAAATAGAAGGTTTTTTTTCTTTTACACTTAATATATGTTACATTTCAGTTTAGGGCAAATAATTTATGCTGCAACATTCAACTTTACAAAATGCAATAATATTGCCAAAAATTCCCTTTAAAAATAAAAATTATCCATTTTTGGTCAAGGAAAATGGGGGTGGGGAGTCAATAAACGAGGAGCATACTAAAAATTCCAGATTTTTGCATCTTATAAATTTAATTTTGTGTTCCTTGTGTAACAGCGAGCCTATGTTTTGTAACAGTATTACTTCCCTTTAAAATGGATTGTTGTAAAATTAACATTTAATTATTATTGTTAATATTAATTATTGATAAAAATGGTTGTTTAACATGTCGATATATGTAGTTACATTATTGTGCTATAATTCATTGAATATATTCTCAGATTTTGTTAAATTTGCAACTTATTTTTTTTAGTTATAGAGTGTTTATATTTGTCTAGTATTTGTTAAATAAGTGCTGAGATAAATATTTGTATTGTGCTACCAACCGTGCGAGGGCTTAACAGCCAGTCAAGGTCGTTAAACACCCCCAGTAGTAGTAGCATTGCGCTTGATTTAAGGATTATGTACCTTTGTGTTCATTCAATACGAAACATATGGAAATTTTATAAAAAATCCACAGCCTTTCCTCTTGTACTCTCACATTTGGCAATTCAGTGCTCGATAGATAGAGGATTATTGCATGCAGCGCTAGCAATTATTTCCTTAAAACAAGTTTATAAATTTAGATATTGGTTAAAACAAATAAAAATATGGACCAAATCAAGTACACCTTCTAGGGTGCGCTCGACTTTAGTGACTCAGCACAAGGTTTTTTTGGATTTAAAGGTTGTTCAGCACTTTTTGTAAACAATAAATGCTAGCACATCATAGAAAAACAAGTGAGTAATCTATGTTTAAAATTTTATAACAAAAATCTCTGTATTAAAGTCTGTGGATTTTCTACAAAAATCTTGGTTTTATTTGCCACAAATTCCCCTTTTTCTATTAACATGATTAAATGCAATGAAACAATAAATAATAATGCTTTGCACGAAGTTTCCCCTTGGTATATGTATAAAATGGCCCATCTCTATCATTCATTATCCTTGCTGTTTTGATACAACTGCAGTTTGAAAATTTCGTAATTCACATGGCTACAGAAGGGATCATAAACCTTAATAAGCCATCTGGTTGATATAACAACCTCTCATTTTAGCTTTTAATCAAGAGCTTACTGGTCTTGCACAGACCTCACTGTCTACACGAAAGGTGTAATGCATTTTACTGCATAATTATTTGTACTGGGCTTTACCGACCGTGCATGGGCTATATAGCCAGTCATTGTCGTTAAACACTTCCATTTAGTTTGTACTGGGCTTGTTTTAATAAGCCATCTAGCTGATATAACAACCTCTCCTTTTAGGTTTTTATTCAAGAGCTTACTGGTCTTGCACAAGCCTCACTGTCTACACAAAAGGTCTTGTCTACACGAAAGGTGTAGTGCATTTTACTGCATCTAGACATGATGTCGCTCTTGTGTCTAGCATTATAATGCATCTAGACAAAGGTTAAAATAACAGATTGAGCTATGTCACTTTGTCACTTTTATGTGAATTTTTACTTGCTTTTCATATACATGTTTCATGTTTTTATCGTTACAAAATTGTTGATATTTGTCGAATTATAATTTGCTAATAAACTATGAAATTTTGCTAGTGTTAAGTTTTGCAAAGCCAAATATGAAGAATCAGAGACTCAGGATCTAGATTTTAACTCTTTATGCAGACAGGGGTAAACGGTTGGTTAAAATATGTCGAGAATGACACAGAAAATACAAAACGTAAAGACCCCTCCTGTTACATTTTGGTGGCAGCAGTGGGATCCTGAGGTGAAACATCTGATCTTCTCATCAGGCGTCAATGCTATTGATACTGTTAAATACATGTATGTTAAGTAAAATTGTCAAATTTAAATATTGTAAAACAAATGTCATATTATGCTTATTTGATAATTTTAATTTTAAAAGATATTGCCATGTTTATGCATGTATGAAATAATGATGAGTAATCATTTCAGTTTAACTTTACAGAGACTGATTATAGATTGGAATAGAGATAAAGTATGTATTGATATTTATGGAATGTATATGCAATTAATTGCATAGATGAGAAATTTTCAAGAATGGTATATTTTGATCATATTTGTCTTTTTTAACACATTCAGTAATTATACATAGCTCAAGATGAATGTGTATGAATCTGCAGGAACAACATTGTAAAGTACCTCATTGTTGTATCCTTTTGGCCCATGAAAAGGGCTGTCGCTTACATCATTTTATTTTATGCTAACTTGCTTAAAGATTATTATGTTTATGTGGATATAAGCTTGGATGCCAACATAATTGTTTCGGCACGATTGACGTGTTTTAAAATGCAAATGTGAGCCTCTGATTCACGTAATCGCTTTGGGCCTATTTAAAAAGAGCTGGTCGTGGCATGATTGTTTTATTCTATAGTAAATATCTCTTAAACACATACAGAATATCTACTTCTAAGACAGTTACATCATTTCCATAGCATTTGACACAACAGTTTACTGGGTGACAATTTAGTTTAACTATTTGTTTAATTTTGTTGTTCAATTTTTCAGCACTTGTTTTCAGTGATGGTGATGATATGAGATAATATACGCGTGTTAGAACTGATATTGGAGATGACCTGGCCAGCATTTCTAGTGTTCGAATAATGAAGGAATTTGAAAGTGTTTCATGTGCAATATAACGAAAAATACAGTGCAGTTATATGTATGGAAGAATACTGTGTATATAATGGATATTCAAACGTGCCTTGTTTTTAAACTTCATGGCTTCAGTTTTTAAGGTGGGAGGAATGTAATGGCGAGCCTATATTTTGTAACAGTATTACTTCCCTTTAAAATGGACTGTTGTAAAATTAACATTTAATTATTATTGTTAATATTAATTATTGATAAAAATGGTTGTTTAACATGTCAATATATGTAGTTACATTATTGTGCTATAATTCATTGAATATATTCTCAGATTTTGTTAAATTTGCAACTTATTATTTAGTTATAGAGTGTTTATATTTGTCTAGTATTTGTTAAATAAGAGCTGAGATAAATATTTGTACTGGGCTTTACCGACCGTGCATGGGCTATATAGCCAGTCAAGGTCGTTGAACACTTCCATTTGGTTTGTACTGGGCTTGTTTTAATAAGCCATCTAGTTGATATAACAACCTCTCCTTTTAGGTTTTTATTCAAGAGCTTACTGGTCTTGCACAGGCCTCACTGTCTACACAAAAGGTCTTGTCTACACGAAAGGTGTAGTGCATTTTACTGCATCTAGACATGATGTCGCTCTTGTGTCTAGCATTATAATGCATCTAGACAAAGGTTAAAATAACAGATTGAGCTATGTCACTTTTATGTGAATTTTTACTTGCTTTTCATATACATGTTTCATGTTTTCATCGTTACAAAATTGTTGATATTTGTCGAATTATAATTTGCTCATAAACTATGAAAACTTGCTAGTGTTAAGTTTTGCAAAGCCAAATATGAAGGATCAGAGACTCAGGATCTAGATTTTAACTCTTTATACAGACAGGGGTAAACAGTTGGTTAAAATATGTCGAGAATGACACAGAAAATACGAAACGTAAAAATCCCTCCTGACCTGTTACACTTGCATCTGCAATCTTAAGTTTTGTTGTTGTCGCTTACCATACCATGTGCACAATATAGCCTGGTTTCTGGTTTCGCTAGTCAATTCGGACGGAACCAGTCGATAACTAAAATAAATATACAATCCCGTATGGATAATTTGTTTTTCATAAGTATGAATAAATGAATACTTCAGATTAAAAAGGTAGTACAGTTAGTAACAATATAGTTTATCTTCCCATTGGTTCCTCCTTAAAATAACAAAAAATGATTCTTATATGAATAAATGAACATTGATACAATTCCATACTAACTGATTTTTATAGTTTGTTCTTATGTTGTATGTACTGTTGCACTGCTGTCCCAGGTAAGGGGGAGGGTTGGCGCGCCTTCAACCTAGTTTAACCCCGCCACATTCTGTATGTGCCTGTCCCAAGTCAGGGGCCTGTAATTCAGTGGTTGTCGTTTGTTGCTGTATATCATCATTTGTTTTTCGTTCTTTGTTTTGTACATAAATCAAGCCGTTTTCTCGTTTGAATTGTTTTACATTTGTCATTTCGGGGCCTTTTATAGCTGACTATTCTGTATGGGTTTTACTCATTGTAATGTTGAAAGCCGTACGGTGACCTATAGGTGTCAATTTCTGTGTCTTTTAGTTTCTTTTGGAGAGTTGTCTCGGCATTGTCAATCATACCACATCTTCTTATTTTGATATTTCATACGCTGTAAAGAGTCAGTTGTGAAATAAAATATTTCAAATATTTTCTTGTCTATACATTGAATATTCCATATATGTTTCTTTTGTCTTTTCGTCGTTTTTCTTCGACTTTCGATTTTTATTTGCTAACTAGTATCTTCTCTTCCCTTTTTAATGTTTATGATCATCTGTCGTCAAATTGAATGTCCATATCAAGTTTAATGTAAAGCAAAATATTGGCCCTGATATAATGTCCCTAAAGAAAATATTTCATGACTTTGTATCACGAAATTTTGTCCCCATCTATGAAATAATGTCCAGGAAGTACAAATTTCCTTGTGAAATATTGTCCATATACAGGCAATATGTCATAGATAGATAGTATGACCGTTTGTCTTGTAAAAGGGAGGTTATCCAAGGTTATATATTGTGTTTAGTGAGACAATATTTCATAAATAAATTGTCATGAAATTTTGTTTCATGAAAGGTAAGGCTATAAACATTCAATATTTTGAATAATAAGTATCATTAGTTTTATTTGATTGATAATAAGGAACAAACCTGCATAACTTATTTATTCAGCAATTTATGGTTAGACACATACTTTTCATGAAAAATATTAAATATTTCCAGTCACTTCCATGGCAAAGGATTTCTCAGGGAAGACATCATTAGATTAAGAAATATTTCCGTGGACAGTATTTCATAGTGAAATATTGTACAGACAGATTTTCGCATTGAAATATTGTCATGGACAAAATTTCAAAGTGAAATATTTTCATGGACAGTATTTTATAGTGAAATATTATTCAGAAGGAGGTGACTAAATCTCCTGGACAATAACTTATATGAAATTTTGTCCGACTGACAATATTTCATGGGGACTTTATTTTATGTTACATTAACACCTCAGTTGATACTGTCTCGTGGGGTTAAAACAAGTCCACTTTAGGATTGAAAACAACTTCAAACATTTTTGCAGTTCTGGAGTGGTTCTGACTGCTACTGCTCGGCTTAACGTATGTAATTTGATACATGTTTGAGCATCTTAAAGGGCATTAGCTATGAGATATATTAAAAAAAATCAATCTAATTAAGATATAGTTCTCTGATTTCGTTTATACTTATATGTACGAGGACGCGAGTTAATATAGGTCTGAATTTTAATCAGATTGATATCATTTTTTTTTTCAATCATGAATGAAAGTGAAATAATGAAATAATAATTCGCGTTTAGCAGTCAGTTTGGTTCAATTTTGTCAAAACAAGCTAAGAAATATCGCTGATGAAATACTCACTTGTAAGTGAATAATCTGACCTCACTGAATCCGTATTCATGTGACCTACATTTTAACCCCTTAGCTAGAGATGGATTACGCATACACTAGGCGTGTTCAGCTATTAAAAGGAAAAGAATGTCAACATTGAAAGTGAAACAAGGGTAAATCATTTGGTTGACTGATTCGATCCACACAAAATCATTCTTATACAGGTAAAGACGATGATTGACATATTTTTAACCTATAATATGAAATCAAACAGACGTAGAAAAATCCAATTGCACGTGTTCTCTACCTATTTATATCTAATATTTGTTTATATCGGGTCATATCATATCAAATGACCGTCAGCATTCTTCGGAGGTCACCTAGATGGTTAATTAGATGGCGTCTAGACTAAAAAACACACGAAATACTGATACATATTATCGAGTACCTGGATATCCTACATCGTAAATTGTTTATTTTTTATGATTTGAATATATGTTTTAGTATATTATAAATCAAATATAAGAATTCGAGTCAAATCGGTGAACATTAATTTGACAGCTAATGCCCCTTTAATGTTAACTTTCCTGACTAGCTTTCATTATAATTTTGTTTAATGTTTCATTATGTTATACCCCATCACACTAGGACCAGGATCCCGCTACGACCTCAGAAATTATGAAAAATTTTGGAAAATCGTAGTAAGATCGTGGTGGTCGTAGTAAGGACGTGACAAGGTCTTCATGATAGTGGAGGTCCACGACCAACTTGATCATGCTCAAAACATTCGTAGTGCAGTCGTGGCCAAAACTAGTCGTAGTAGAAGCGTTGGAAGGTCGTAGTAATGACGTAATAAGATCGGGGTGGGCAAAGAAGCATGTATTGGAAACGTGGTGCAATCGGGAAGCCGATGGAAAAGATTACGCTGCGACCTGACTACGATTTTACTGCGACTATCCCGATTTCACTACGTCTTTATTACGCTTCTACTACGATATTGATACGATTATACTATGATGAAGAAGGCAATAGTTCGCTGCTACTACACGCTTGCCGTGCTTAGTACGACCTTACTGCGATACTACTACGAATTAGCCACGATAATTGCACGACCTCATTCTGTTGATACCTCTACTTTTAGCACCACGACCTCTAAGTGTTTTTGATACTTTTGGTGGCATGTTTTCTCAAGGAAACTGGAGTGTACAATGGGAAAGTCAAGATATTTATAGGAACAAAGAGCGCAGTGACAACGTAATGGAAACGTAGTGGAGTCGTGGTTCGATCGTACTAGACTCGTATTGAGATCGTAATGCGATCGGGAAGGTCTTGGTAGAAGCGTACAGTGAGTAAGTACACGTGTAAGTCGTGGTAAGGTCTTATTAGACGTAGCAAGAGCGTGACAATATCGTAACTAGAACGTGTTACTATCGTAGCGGAATCGTAGTGCTGCCAGGATCATTAAAGTGGTTTATTTTATTGAACACACATATATTACAGGTATAAGTGATAGTCAGTACTTTTCTTATATCTAAATTGTACAATATGGTACAATTAAGATATTTGACTTTAAGTATTTATAAATGCAAATTTGAAATTAGCTTATGATAAAATATATAATTGTTATGATAAAATATATAATTGTGCCAGTAAAATCAGAACCATGACACGCGATGAAAATAGGAATCGATGCTATCAACATCAGCAACGAATGTTCTTCATAACAAAGAATTAACATATAAAATTCCGCTTTATTTTCAAAATCAGTGCACTTAAAGTATTTAACAATAAATAAGTATTGCAAGATTTCGATCTATACTTCTTGAAAACCCCCCTGACATGTTACTGTTCCCAGGCCACTCTCCATATATTTACAAGCCCTCTGGCCATTTAATTACTGGTGATCTGAACATTATTCAACATGAACATCTCAGGAAGGTGATATGTCATGGTCCCAAATTTAGAGTGCCAAACACATCAATTGAAACCATAACTTTAAAATAATAATGGACTCCGTTGAGGATTACGCCAGAGTATGGAAAAAACGAGAAGAAAGTGAATAGAAATTCTGTCAGAATGGGTTAAAGCAATTAATTGGTTGATACAGCGTAGCATCCACATATTGAAAAACTGTGTAAATGTTCGACCTAAGTCCGTATTCAGAGATAAATAAGCTGTAAAATGATGAAGTCTCTTTACGAAAAATATGTTGTTGTTCCTGCTGACAAAGCGTCAAACAATTTTGTTTTTGTCTGTAAACTTTGTCCTATTACAACGAGTATCTTATCAAAGAATTAGGAATAAATGACCAATCGGGTAATCCCACGTACAAAAACGTAACTTTTGATAAGGATGATTTCTTGGCAAACCATATGTCTTTCATGGCCCCATTGAATATTTCAATTAGCAACTAATCTGAGCACTTACCTTGTTTGTATTGGATACATAAACTCCACAGAGCTCCGTTCAAACACCGGTACAGTGCCAGCTCATCTGCATGTTCTACCAAGGAATTGTCGGTCAGATTAACAAAAATGTGTCCGCGGTGAAATATTTATTGTTTTGGAAAATAATTCGGCATATTTTGTTAAAAATGACCCCGAAAATAAAACATGCTACATCGAAGAACAAGTTATCAGCATGCTGGAGTTTCTCATTGACAACACATTTGTTGAATTTGGAGGTCGAATTTTCTAACAGATTGTTAGCATTCCTATTGGAACCAATGTGTACCTCTCCTGGCCAACCCTTTCTTATTTTCATGTGAGTCGGAGTTCCTTCAGACACTTTTAAAAAGAAAGAATTAAAGACGCTAGATCATTTAATTTCACATGCAGGTATTTTGATGATGTACTTTCAATTAACAATCTAAACTTTTCTGATTTGGTGCCATTGACATATGTTCCTGAACGAGAGATTAAAAAAAAAAAAACACACACAGATACAGCTTCCTCCGCCCCATTTTTAGACAATATACCTCGAATTTGACTACAGCGTTGATATCAGTATATCAGAATCTATAACAAACGAAACGATTTCAATTTTGAAATTATAAATTTTCCTTACCTTAGCAGCAATATACCAACTTCACCCGCGTATTGAGTATACAATTCTCAACTAATACGATATTCAAGAGCTTGCAGTTGCTACTCAGACTTTGTATAACGTCATCGGTGTCTGAGCAAAAAATTGACGAGCCAGGATTTTGTTAAAGTGCGTCTCGTCTTTTTTCTTGAACTAGTAGGAAAGTACCACGACCTTATAGATAAATATTCAGACTCTACTTCACAAATAATACAAGATGGTCTTGCGTTATAGATTCTAGGTGCTGAAGTTGGGTATCTTTTTATTAACTTAACAGTTTTCCTTTTATTTGTCTTTGTTTTATTAAGTTCCTTTTGGTATGACTCTTGACGTGACTGCGTATCTGTGCATCCAGCTATCGGGTTTCTGGCTTTGGGCGTTCCTGGTGAAGATGGACTCAGAGGTGCGATTCGTTCCGTTGGTTGATAAAGTCTTATGTTTGATTTTTTTTTCTTCAGTTTTTATGGACCGGCCCCTTTTTGAATTTACCTTGGAGTTTGGTATTTTTTTATTTCCTTCTTCATCTGATGCATGTATAGCTTCAGTTTCATATTATTGAAGATTACGAATACATAAAATAAATACTTGCCTTACAAACTAATTTCCATTATAGACATAAAAATGTACATGTACATGCTTGTGTACTATAGAATTATATGATGCAGCATTTCACAGTAAACATACTTTTCAAGATACATATTCCAAAGATTTCAGAAACACTCTCACCATCATTCATGGAGTATGATTTCGCAGGGAAGATATACTTTGATGAGGAAATATTGTTATGGACAGTATTTCATTATTGAATATTTGTCATGGACAATATTTCACAGTGAAATATTGTCAGGTACAGTATTTCACTGTGAAATATTGTCCAGAAGAGCCTGACAAAATTTCATAGACGGTGGGTCACTATTTCATTATAATTAAAATATTGTCTTGTCGGTGTCTTAATCAAGGATTGTCATAATAATATACAAATCCTTGCCTTGATGTAAGCATAGATCTCTCATGTAAGAAAGAACTTTTGGAAATTAATTTATAGCATTTCTGATGGAAAATTGATTATATCTAAATTAGTCCTAGATCATTATAAAATAAAAGATGTCTGAATTTTCTCATGTTTTGGGCATTTTATTTTGAATGATAAACGGTTGGTTTTACCTGAGACTACTATAACAGTGTTATAGCAGTCTCAGATTTTACCAGAAACATTGTATGTCTCTGCATGGTTTTACAATTAATATTTTTTTATTATTTTAAATATTTTTTTTTTATTATCGGATACTGAATACATCTTTTATCATACAACTTTTGGGTCTGCTCCTTGATCAAAACAAAAACAGAGAAATCCAAACATTTGTGTTGCCGCTAGGAATGTAGTCAAGTTAACCGCAACTGCTTCAGTGCTTGTCGACTGCTGCTGGTAAGTCTGTTTGGTGTTTATTAGTCCAGAAACAAATTGATAATTTCTTGTTTAAAATAAAAATAAGGAGATGTGGTATTATTGCCAAGAAGACAAAGTTCTAGTTACTGTTACTCTACCCACCAAAGTTCAAATAAAGTGGATGTAAGCAATTATAGGCAACCGTACGGCCTTCAACATTGAGAAAAACCTATACCGTATAGTCGGCTATGAAAGACCCCAACATGAAAAATCTGAAACAATTCGATTGAGAAAACTAATGGCTTAATGTTTAACCCTCTTAATTGATGCCAGTTTTAAAACTTCAACATTAACGGTTATGACGTTGCCAATATGTAGTAACATTTGGACGTCGCCAGTGCCAAATTCTTAAGACGACGTCTTTTTAGACGATTTTTTTTAATATATTTTCTTAATTGATTTAGCAAGTTATTTTTCTATGTGAACGGCATTCATTTAAAAATAGATGAAGTGACCAGAAGAACATTTTGATAATTATGTATAGTGACTGATTAAATACTGTTGAATTTGTGCAATTAAAGTGTTTATAACAGTTTATTATATTAAGTCACCCGTTTATTTTCTTTGTCAGGTATTGAGTCTTTCCTCTTTTATTATGTCAAATCCAAAAGGCAAGACCAATTGCATATTGATTTGGGGTATGATCTACATAAATTATCATATATAGATATGCTATTGAGAATCTTACATTAGCAATGGTCAATTATTATATTAAATTTAATCAATGCATTTATATAAGTATAGGTCATTCTTTCTTGAATATTTAATTAGTCATTGTTAGTATAGGTACTGAATTTCAGTGAATGTTATATAAAAATGGGTACGTTTTTTGAGACAAAAATGGCACTTCCCTACCAAAAAAGTATCAAGTTACCCCCAAATACAAGACATTGATGCCTTTAATATAACTTCAAGCTGAACACAGATGTTGAATGCATGGATAGAAATGCAGAATAGTTGCATGGAAGTGAAAAAACATCTGTAAAGGTTCTATAAAAAATCTAATTAAGCTGATTCTAAAATTTGATTAATACTCCCCAATAAAGTAACTCAATTTTGTTTGAAACCGTATTGGAATAGAAAAACAGAACCCGTAACATCCCACTGAAGGTTAAAATTAAGTCATTTTCCATATTTTTTTCATCAAATTATTGAAACTTTATTGCCATACTCACGCCATACTTGTAGTACACAAGTCTTGGAGAAGACGTTACTAAGTTGAAAAACTTGTGTCTAATTCATTTGTCCTTTTTGAACAATAAAATATGTTTAAACTAAAACTAAACACGAGTATAAAATTGAGAATGGAAATGGGGAATGTGTCAAAGAGACAACAACCCGACCACAGAACAGACAACAACAGAAGGTCACCAATAGGTCTTCAATACAGCGAGAAATTCCCGCACCCGGAGGCGTCCTTAAGCTGGCCCCTAAACAAATATATATACTAGTTCAGTGATAATGGACGTCATACTAAACTCCAAATTATACACAAGAAACTAAAAGTAAAAATAATACGAGTATGAATTTTCTATATGCAGTTATCAAGTAATTTAGGATGTCATTAAGGAGGGTCATTTTATATAAAATCTATCAAAATTATGACCCATATTTTTGGCACTTATCCGTATACCCAATAATAGGAAGTCCCCCCACCCCCTTCGGGTGGTATTTGAAATCTGTCTTTTTTGGAGTATACAGAAGTAATTGTAGTGATCTTGAATTTTACTAAACGTATACCACAGTGTAAATTACTGAAATATAGATAATGAGCTGAAAAAAACTTTAACAAGGTTCTCTGTGAGTTCGACATTCATTTTTGAAATTTAAGGGGTTTAGCCGAAAATATAATTCTCTATTTCTATGTGCGAGGATTCACGTTTAAAAATCCGAAATGAATAACTAATTTCTTTGCATTGGTTAGAAGAGAACAAGAAAAGATCTAGGAGAAGACTCACTCTGCTGGTGCGAATCTATTTACAAAAATTCAGCAGCGGTAATAGCGGCCTCTAAAATCTGGAACTATTTTAACCCTTTGCTTGGGTTGATGATGTAACATATACAATTTAAAAATGATATAGGGTTTGTTTCAGGTAAAGAATACGAGGGGTATTTATTGGTACTAAAATTATCCCCGATCATAACTACGGGCAATACTTCTTTCAGCCTGTTTTGCATTTGTTTATGTTTTTGAATTAGATTTTCTACAGAAACATATATACCAAAGGACAAACAAGAGGCTAGCATCTATTTAAGGGATGACTGTAATATTTTTTCTGTCTATGAAGAAATAACATCAAAAATGTGGTGCACACTGAATAACCCGCGTGTACACATTTTTGATGTTATTTCGAATAGACCGAAAAAATATTACAGTCATTCCTTATAATTTAATTCTGAATTCCTTTTTAAAAGTAAATCATGAAAAAACGTCGATGTCGTCACGGTCACATGATAAAATTACGTCTATGAGCTGATAGACAAAACACAATCAGCCAATCAGAAGACGCGTTACATTCAATCAAAATTAAATTATATAAAATTACGTATAGTAAGTAGTTCCGAGTCAAGACGTGTTAAAATGCCATAAAGTTCATTTTTAAATTGCAAGAGAACATTGTCAAGTATTATGCAATTAGTATTTGCCAGCTACAACTTTTGGCTTGATATTTTATATACATGTAATTGCAGGTTTTTTTTCAAAAACATATTTTGAGGGCAATCATAGGTGGATTTTACCAAACCTTGTGTTGAAAGACACATAATTATTGAATTATATTTGTTTATTTGGGTATAATTTCATCTTCGGTTGTTATCATTTTCTCCTGGTGTGAACATTTATAATAAAATTTCACAAACTAATTTGGTTAAAATGTATAGAAAATTTCAATTTTTATATCATCAGTAAAAGACAACTCTTCACAGAAATAAATAATCATATTGACAAATACATGTAAATATGTGCTAGATTTTTTATTTAAGAAGCTTATTTTTTTATGTAATATATATCAAAAAGTTGTACTTGACGAATACTTCTCGCCACTGTATAAAAGGGGTTTATACTTAATTTCTTGTAGATATGGGTAATGAAGGGTCAGTTATAATCATTTATTCTTTCCATGTTGAAAAGTGTTTGTTCTTCTCAGTAACATTTTGATATAAAAATAACCAATAGAAAGGGAGGTGAGGATTGCCAGGAATATTCTCCCCGAAGTATTTTACTGTATTGTCTCAAGACATGAATCAGACGAACAGTAGTCTTTTGTATACATGTTCGTGATTTTTTTTCTTGCTTTTAATGTTTAGGGTTTATTTATATAGATTTTATGAGTGAGACCATTAGCTTTATCGATTGATTTGTTTCACATTTTTCATGTCGGGGCCTTCTACCGCCGACTGTACGGTATGGTTTTTTTTCTCATTGTTGAAAGCCGTGAGTTTGCCTCTAACTGCTTTCATCCTCATCATTTTAACTTTGGTGGATATTGGTAATCATACCACATCTCCTTATTTTTATACGACCGCAAAAAAATTTTGTGGTCGTATATTGGTATGACGTTGGCGTCGTCGTCGAAGACGCATTGGTTTTCGCACTCTAACTTTAGTTTAAATGAATGGATCTCTATGAAATTTTACCATAAGGTTCAATATCACAAAAGGAAGGTTGGGATTGATTTTGGGGTTATGGTACCAACAGTTAAGGAATTAGGGGCCAGACATAACTTGTGTGTTAGTGTATGGTGTTAGTGTCTCTGACATTGTACCACAAGGTTCCATATCACAAAGGGAATGCTGGGATTGATTTTTAGGGGTAATTGCTTCAAAATTTTAGGAATTAGGGGCCAAAAGGGCAAAAACAAGCATTTTCTAGTTTCATGACAATAACTTGTGTGTAAGTGTATGGATCTTTCTGAAATTGTACTACAATGTTCCATATCACAAAGGGTGCTAAAGCTGGAATTGAGTTTGGGGTAATTACCTGAAACGTTTAGGAGTTAGGGGCCAAACATTAAAGACAAAGAAAATTAATTTATAAAGGGTAATTAACCAAAAAAAAATAAGCATTTTAAATACAATTAAATTCTAGTTTCAGACAATAACAGTTCAAACTAATTTTAGTATTATTTTAGAAGAAAATATGATAATCCTTCTTTGAATTGAATATACAGTAACCTCTTGAATCAAAATATAGTGACAGACTGAGGGTCTACAGAAGTATTCAATTTATGTTGTGATACTTTTGGACTGATAGCATAAAATAGGTGTGAATAAAAAATAAAAAATAAAAGTGAAAATATTTCAATTTTTCAGATGGATGGCGAGGAGGAATGGTCAGACTGGTCTGACACTGACCTGCTGAAAATTCACAACTATTATGAATTAAATGGTGGACAGTCTACAGATGAACCACATCATACAACAAGTGCCAGTCAAAATCAACATACTAAGAGCCCTGGAAATGGTGACAATGAATCAAACCATTGCCTTTCTGAAGAGTCTGAAAGTGGACCATCAAATATTTCAAGTGAGCAATCATCAAGTACAATAACAGACAGGCCAAGTCAGCATGATGACATCCCTGGGAATGGTAGAAATGAAACCAATGCATGTCGTTCTAATACATCAGAAATAGAACTATCCAGTACTTTAACAGAACAATCATCAGCTAATACTACAAGGGATATAAGTGGTGAAAATCAAGATGAAAATATGCAGATTAGACCAGAGAGTACACAGGTACAGCATGAAGATGTTCAGTCAAAACACCAAAGCATACTTCTAAATAATAAAACGACAGCAGAAACTTCTGAACATCGAACTTTAGCTGGTTATACCTCTAATGATTCATCAAATGATGATACACCACTCATAAAGCTGACTAAAAACAAACATAGGCTAAAGAAACAAGATGCTCTGAGAAAAAGTGCTTTGAAAAGGCTGTTAAATGCTAAACGTTATATAAACAATGTTCGTGATAAACGTACAAAAGCAAGCAACATGACACCAGTACCAAGAAAAAAGCTTTACCATTTCCGTAAAAGACAAATCCTAATGAAACAGACACCTATGCCGACAAGTGATTTGTCTGATGATTCAGGAGATGAACTGTATAAACCAAGCAAAAAGGATCTTCAATCCTCAGGCTCAGACATGACATCTGAAAGGGACTCTGTAAGTGAACCAGAATCTTTATCCAGTATACAGTTGGTAAAACCGAAGCAAAGGCATCGGGACAAAAATTGGAAAAGAAAAGGTAAAAGTTTAAAAAAGAAGTTTGAAAAGCAGGGGAAAATTATACATGCAACTAGCTCGCAGAGGCACAGATCAGGACCCTGGAAAATTAAAGAAAAAGAAAGTAATGCAGAAGCAAATAGAACAAACTTAACAGAAACAGAAGCCATCAGATTAAGCCAAAAGGCAGCAATGAATAGAACGATCGTTCTGAAATACCACACAATTAGATTAGACAACCTCCTACTCAGTAATGGATTGAAAAGAATTCCAACAATAGCAGACGGGAATTGTTTTTTGTCAGCAGTTGTTAAGCATATCTCACCAGAAGGGGATGATATGAATGTCCAAATCCTCAGGGAAAAGCTGGTTGATTACATGTCACGTGAGGATTACCACTACAAGAGGTTCATATCGTTTGACCATGAAACAACTGTTAAGGGACAAAATAAAAAATTTGATAGTCTACTGCAAGATTTTAGTATTGATGGGCATTGGAACAATGAACTTGCTGACTTTATGCCTTTGGCCATAGCTAATATGTACAACACACCATTAAGGATATATTCAAGTATGGTGTCAAATTCAGTTTATGACATTATTCCTGACTTACAAGACACTGAGCATTCTCAGGAGTATATCAAAGTTGCTTTAATTGCCATAACAGGTCAGGAGCATTATGATGCAGTATGTCATTTGGATGAAGTTCTTGAAAGAACCTCTCAAGCAGATCAATCTACAATAGGTGATTGCAGTCCACGGTTATGAATAATGTGCGAACACCTATGACGAATAAAAGGAAAAGAAGTACTCCAGTAACACCAAGGAAACGTGCAAACTATAAAAGTCCTGTCAAGAAACAACTATTTCGAAAGAAAAAAAAGAATCAAGAAGTTTGGAAAAGAAATGTAAGGCAATTTAACAGAGTACATGGTTTACCTTATACTGGTCTAACAGGAAAAGAACAAGCAAAGAAAAAGATGCAATATCGTGACTGTTCAAAATGTAAATTCAAATGCTCTTTAAAGATAACGGCACAACAAGCAGGGGATATTTTCGCCACTTATTATCAGTTGGGATCATATGAGAAGCAAAGAAACTTTATTTGCCAACATGTAGAGCAAACTAAGGCCAAAAGATGTACCACAAATAGAAAAGAAAATTCCAACACCTATTTTTTATCTACAGACGGAAAAAAAGAGCGAGTTTGTAAAGCTTTCTTTCTGGGAATACTTCATGTCAGCAAAAAAACAGTAGAATATTCCTTGAAAAAGAAAGAGCATGGAGTATTTGTTGGCCGTGATAATCGCGGAAAAAACCCATCCATAAACCGAACTCCAGAAGGTGATAGGCATTTTATTAGGGAACACATACAATCATTTCCAACGGTATCATCACACTACACACGAAAGGACTCAAACCGTCAATATCTTAGCTCAAACCTGTCAGTACAAAAGATGCACCAACTTTATGAAAAAGAATGTCAAAGGAAAAGCAAAAAACCATGTAAAATAAATGTATATCGTGATACTTTCTGTAACGAGTTTAACCTGGCATTTCATAAACCGAAAAAAGACCAGTGTTCAACATGTACTATCTATTATGAGAAGAAACAAAGAGGTAAAATTACAAAGGAAGACGAAGAACAATTTCAAGAACACCAAACGATGAAAGAGAAATCAAGAGAGGAAAAAAGACTTGACAAGGAAAGAGCAAAGACAGATAGATCTTTCGCTGCAGTTACCTTCGACTTGGAGGCAGTGCTGCCAACACCCTGTAGCATGGTTTGGGATCTTTTTTATAAAAGATGTCTGTCAACATACAACCTGTCATTCTATTCACTTGGGGATAGTAAAGGCACAAGTTATTTGTGGGACGAGACGAATGGCGGAAGGGGTTCAAGTGACATTGGATCTTGCATACTAATGCACATCAACTCAATAGCGGAAAAAAATACCGCTGTTGAAGAAATTACATACACTTCAGATACTTGTGGTGGTCAAAACAGAAACCAGTTTGTGGCCTCTGCATTGCTGTATGCCTTACATTTTCATTCAAACTTAAAAGCAATTAATCACAAGTTTTTTGAAAGGGGTCATTCGGAAATGGAAGCCGACTCCATACACTCGTCAGTGGAGAGAGCTAAAAAAAGTACAAAGGTATACCATCCGTCACAGTGGGACACTGTCGTGTCAATGGCGAGGAAGAGAAATCCTTATATAGTTATTCCAGTAAACTATAGAGATTTTTATGACCTAAAAGGCTTAAAAACCGACTTTAACATCAATTTGAAAAGAACAGTTTCGGGAGAAACAATAAATTGGCTGAAAGTCAAGTGGATTCGGGTAACGAAAGAAAATCCAGGAAGTGTATTTTTAACAACGGCTTTGATCCTGAGAATTTTATGGTACTTGTGTTCAAGTGTCGATTACGGATCTCTCTGAAATTGTACTGCAAGGTACCATACCTCAAAGGGAAGGCTGGGATTGAGTTTGGGGTGATGAATCATAAGGGGGTTCAAAAAATTTGGGGGGGGGGATTTTTTTTTTTTTTTCCTTTTTTTTCTTTAAAATTTTCCATTTTAAGTTGGTTATTTCTGATTTATATTTAAAAGCAAATAATAATGATATGGCAGGAGATACACACCAAACAGGATGTGTAAATTATTATATAATAAGTATTGTGCAATAGCAAGAAATTTTCAATTACACAGTATTGCGCAATAGCAAGAAATCTTCAATTGCACAGTATTGCGCAATAGCAAGAAATATCCAATAGCACAATATTGTGCAATAGCAAGAAATTGTCAATTGTACAGTATTGCGCAATAGCAAGAAATATTCAATTGCACAGTATTGCGCAATTGCAAGAAATATTCAATTGCACAGTATAGTGCAAAAGAAGATACTTTGTATAAATTGCTTATTTCTTGACCAATTTCAATGGGGTTTTATTCTTGAACTTTTGGGGTTCTTTAATATGCTGAATCTAACCGTGTATTCAGTTTTTGGATTTTGGGCCCCGTTTTTAAATTGGTCCACATTGAGGTCCAAAGGGTCCAAAATTAAACTTTGTTTGATTTCATCAAAAATTGAATTATTGGGGTTCTTTGATATGCCGAATCTAACCGTGTATTTAGATTCTTAATTTTTGGTCCCATTTTCAAATTGGTCTACATTAAGGTCCAAATGGTCCAAAATTAAACCTAGTTTGATTTTAACAAAAATTGAATTCTTAGGGTTCTTTGATATGCTGAATCTAGACATGTATTTAGATTTTTGATTATGGGCCCAGTTTTCAAGTTGGTCCAAATCTGGGTCCAAAATTAAACTTTGTTTGATTTCAACAAAAATTGAATATATGGGGTTCTTTGATATGCTGAATCTAACCATGTATTTAGATTTTTGATTTTTGGGCACCGTTATCAACTTTGTCCACATTGAGGTCAAAAGGGTCCAAAATTAAACTTTGTTTGATTTCATCAAAAATTGAACTCTTGGGGTTCTTTGATATGCTGAATCTAACCATGTATTTAGATTTTGGATATTGGACCATAATAGGTGAATGTCTTAGAGTTCTTAGACCACATTCATTCTGTGTCAGAAACCTATGCTGTGTCAAATATTTAATCACAATCCAAATTCAGAGCTGTATCAAGCTTGAATGTTGTGTCCATACTTGCCCCAACTGTCCAGGGTTCGACCTCTGCGGTCGTATCAAGCTGCGCCCTGCGGAGCATTTTATTATATTATAAGTATGAAATATTTGTCGCTGAACTAAATTGACATTCATTTAATTAATCGTAAATTTAGTCAAGACTTCGGAGGTAAAATCAGTAAAAATCTTTAGTTAATGTAAAATAAATATTTCGTCTATCAAGTATGTGAAGATGACAGTGAGTTTCCGTTAACAATGCGCCATATGATGTTTAATGACACGAACTAATTCATTCTAAAAATCTGAAAAAGTTTATAAACATGTTTTTTACAGGATGTACACAAATAAAACAGGCAGTGTACCAGATATATGTTTGAAAAGTATGCAGTTACCAATACTAAAGAACACTTTAAAACATTGAAAGAAGTATAAAACAGGGTCAAAATTGATTTGTGAAAACTACCAATATGATTTTTTATTAATCAAATTAACTAAAGATTAAAGTCAGGTATTTGTCACTTTCAACCAATAACCGTTTCCATAAAGATTAGAAAATGACGGTTTGTTTAATGCATTGTCAGTGTGTTTTTTTATCAACAATGTTAGGGAAATTACTATTTGAACATGCGTAATGTGCAAAAATTTCTAAAGCAATTTTCAACACACGGTAAATTTTAAGTCAGACAAAGTTATGATGCAAAAAGTGGTGACGACTCGGTCTTGTTGTTAAATCATCTTGTGTTTCCAGCTCTTTATATATCAATCTTTAAATCTTCAGCACCAGTGTCCATGTGCGCACGGAAAAAAATATAAAACCAACGTTGTCGTTTGTCGTACTAGTAGACGACTTTTATGTGTTTTAAGACACAAAATTCAATTTACTCTTTTGCCATAATTATAACATCACAATTACGTCATGGATATTACGTCATTGCTTCAAAATACACTTAGATGACTGATGGTCAACAATGTTATAAACATGATAAAACATTAATTAATTAGTGTATTATATATTGCAATTTTTTGATTTATAATGTATACTTATTGCAATATTGACGAAACGACATATATGTCGCCTTGGCATTAAACCCCCAAACGACATATGTGTCGCTTTGGCATTAACACTCAAACGACATATATGTCGCTTTGGCATTAAGAGGGTTAAGGTTCATGTGGACCCTTTGGCTAAAATGGCTGCATTTTCACCTCAAAATTTACTCTGAGTACAGACAAATATGTGTATCTAGAAAAGTTTTAAGGCATAGCATGCCCTAGATAAATAAAATTCAAATATATTCTATGTTTTAGAAAATTAAAAAAAAAACAGGATTTTGCAGTGCAATTTTTTCATTCCTCCAGAAGGTGCCAAAATATAATAAGTTGGGAAAGAGGTTTGAGAACTTCCCCACAGGAAATAATTGAAGTGAACTGTATTGATTGACATGGACAGTAGAGGGACAATAGATACCTAACAATAATTGGTGATTTAAACTGTGTACCTGAGTGGACCATATCAAATGAAACTCAACGGTTAGTTAATTTTATCATCTTCTGCAGGGACGAAAAAAGTGTACAGCAAAATCCAGTTAAGTTTTATAATTAATTACAGGATAAAAACATAAAATGCATTTGAATTTTATTTATCTAGGGCATGCTATGCCTTAAAACTTTTCCAGATGCACAAGTTAGTCTGTACTCAGAAATTTTGAGGTCAAAACGCAGCCATTTTAGCTTAAGGGTCCACATGAACCTAAACAAAAAATTTTAGGAAAAACAAATATGACGGACATGAACCAACGACAACTACTGAACTACAGGCTCCTGACTTGGGACAGGCACATAAAGAATGTGGCAGGGTTAAACATGTTTGTGAGTCCTCAACCTTCCACCTAACCGGAGACAGTGGTGTAACAGCACAACATAAGAACAAGCTATAAAAATCAGTTGAAAAGGCTTTACTCATCAGATTGATACAAAGGAGAAAAAAAACACAGACGGGACATGGCAGGGTATTTATCCATCCCTCATCCATAACAACAAAAAAGACACTTACAATGACTTAGTACAGATCTGAGAGTACTCACAGTTACTGAGAGCTAGTTCCAAGCCAATAACAACTAATAAAAGAATCATGTATCTAAGACTCAAATATCAATCAGTACACATCCAACATCCAATGGATTTAATGTAAAGAAGTCATTAACAGTCAGAGAAAAACATGACCTTGTGCAATGCTAAAATGTAGGTATATAAAGTTGTAATTAAAACCATGTCAGTATGCACATTTTTCATGATAACAAAGAAAACTGCAGAATTTATGCCAATTCGGGGCACAGTGTATTGCACAAAAGCAAAAAAATTAAATATAAATTCAAATCATATAACCAATTCTAAGTTCTTTGACTACAGTTATTCTGTGTCAGAAACCTATTATGTGTCAAATATTTAATTACAATCCAAATTCAGATCTGTATCAAGTGCGAATATTGTGTCCATTTTTGCCCCAACTGTTCAGGGTTGGACCTCTGCAGTCGTATCCAGCTGCGGCCGGCGAAGCAATTTATTGAAACTTATTGTAAATATGCTCATTTTCACCCCTAGCATATGCCTTGTAATCTTCAATATATTGCAGTTAAGAATTATTAGGTAGATGTAGATGCATTTCAACTTGAGGAATACAATTTTTTGTTTCTTGAATGCAATCCCGGGTTTTCAGGGTCAAAAGAAAATAGATAATGATAGAGGGTCAAAATTTATAAACTACTATTATAATTATTGTAATATCATATGGGAAAGAGCAAAAACACATTTAGATAGTGAAAATAAGTTAATATATCTCAGAATATTTACTAATAAAAAAAATAAAATCACAAAAAAAAAATTAGAAAAAGGGGGTCCATTCCTTAAGCTACTGTGTTTTCAGGCTATAATGGGTTTATGGAGCAGAAAATCAAACTCTTGTATTGTCTAAAAACAAATTACTGAGTCCTGCAACTGCATATAACTTAGTTCATTATGGAAGTATGTCAAGCACAAAAATGAACATAATTTTTGAATTTTAATAGTTTTTTGTTCAACATTCCTGGTCTCCAAAAACATTACCATGTCACGTTAGATTTCCTTAAAGTGGGAGAAGATACTTAGGAAGCAAATTGGAGAAAATAAACTATACATAGCCAAGAGCAAGACAAACAACATTGACTTTCATTGTCAGTAATTTTAATATTGATGTAATGTCAATTCTCCATTTATAGCTATATATAGTGAAGAAAATAAGACAGAGACAATTTTTTTTAAAACACCCATTTTTATACAACCGCAAAATTTTTGCGGTCGTATATTGGTATGACGTTGGCGTCGTCGTTGTCATTGTCGTCGTCGAAGACATTTGGTTTTCCCACTATAACTTTAGTATAAGTTAGTAGAAATCTATGAAATTTAAACACAAGGTTTATGACTACAAAAGGAAGGTTGGGATTGATTTTGGGAGTTTTGGTCCCAACAGTTTAAGAATTAGGGGCCAAAAAAGGGCCCAATAAGCATTTTTCTTGGTTTTCGCACAATAACTCTAGTATAAGTAAATAGAAATCTATGAAATTTTAACACAAGGTTTATGACCACAAAAGGAAGGTTGGGATTGATTTTGGGAGTTTTGATCCCAACAGTTTAGGAATTAGGGGCTAAAAAAGGGCCCAAATAAGCATTTTTCTTGGTTTTTGCACAATAACTTTAGTATAAGTAAATAGAAATCTATGAAATTTAAACACAAGGTTTATGACCACAAAAGGAAGGTTGGGATTGATTTTGGGAGTTTTGATCCCAACAGTTTAGGAATTAGGGGCCAAAAGGGTCCAAAATTAAACTTTGTTTGATTTCATCAAAAATTGAACTATTGGGGTTCTTTGATATGCTGAATCTAACGGTGTATTTAGATTCTTAATTTTTGGTCCCGTTTTCAAATTGGTCTACATTAAGGTCCAAAGGGTCCAAAATTAAACTTAGTTTGATTTTAACAAAAATTGAATTCTTGGGGTTCTTTGATATGCTGAATCTAAACATGTACTTAGTTTTTTGATAATGGGCCCAGTTTTCAAGTTGGTCCAAATCGGGTCCAAAATTAAACTTTGTTTGATTTCAACAAAAATTGAATATATGGGGTTCTTCGATATGCTGAATCTAACCATTATTTAGATTTTTGATATTTGGGCCCGGTTATCAAATTGGTCCACATTGAGGTTTAAAGGGTCCAAAATTGAACTTTATTTGATTTCATCAAAAATTGAATTCTTGGGGTTCTTTGATATGCTGAATCTAACCATGTATTTAGATTTTGGATATTGGAATACCACAAAGGGATGGTAAGAATTGTCTTTGGGAGTTATGGCTCAAACTGTTAAGGAATAAGGTGCAAAAAAGGGGGGGAAAGGGTTTCCAGGTTAATGGACAATTACTTAAGTACAAAACATAATTTAAAAGGCAGTGTAAGGTTGGTAATTGAAACTCATTTGAATATCTCACCTAAACTGCTTTTAAATTATGTATATTGGAAATTTGCCAAAAACTTTATTATTAATAAATTCCATTGGAAATTTGCCAATAACTTTAGTTTAAAGAACTTCATTGGAAATTTGCCAATATAAAATGTTGCTGATGAAGCTTTTTTGTTTATCTCACCTAAACTGCTTTTAAATTATGTATATTGGAAATTTGCCAAAAACTTTATTATTAATAAATTCCATTGGAAATTTGCCAATAACTTTAGTTTAATGGACTTCATTGGAAATTTGTCATATAAAATGTTGCTGATGAAGCTTTATTTTTTAGCCATGATTATTATGTCATTTTCTATTTTAATACGGTCCAAAATCAAACTTATTTTGATTCTAATAAAAATTGAACTCTTGGGGTTCTTTGATATGCTGAATCTAAACATGTATTTAGATTTTTGATTATGGGCCCAGTATTAAGTTGATACAAATCAGGGTCCAAAATCACTCTTTGTTTGATTTCAACAAAAATTGAATATATGGGGTTCTTTGATATCCTGAATCTAACTGTGTATTTAGATTTATTGCACAATAGCACAGTATTGTGCAATAGCAAGAAATCTTCTATTGCACAATAGCACAGTATTGCGCAGTAGCAAGAAATCTTCAACTGCACAGTATTGCGCAATAGCAAGAAATCTTCAATTGCACAGTATTGCGCAATAGCAACAAATCTTCAATTGAAAACAAATACAAATGTTTTAACCATATTTCGATGGGATTAATTAAGTCTTTAATTTTTAAGGGTTCTAACCTTGTATATTTTTTTTGGATATTGGGCCCCATTTTTAAATTGGTCTACATTGAGGTCAAAAGGGTCCTAAATAACACTTTGTTTGATTTCATCAAAAACTGAATTATTGCGGCTGTATGATTTGCTGAGTCTTATTGTGCATTAAGATTTTTATTTTGGGCCCTGTTTTCAAATAAGTTCATATTAAGGTTTGAAGGGTCCAAAATTAAACTTTGTTTGATTTCAACTAAAATTAATTTATTGGTGTTTTTTTTATGCTGAATCTAACCATGTTTTTAGATTTTGGATATCAGACCATTTTAGGTAAATTAAATGTCCCATTTCAAATTTTTAAGATCTTTGACCACATTTATTTTGTGTCAGAAACCTATATTATGCGAAGCATTTTATTAAGATGTGGTTTTTATTTTTGGCTATATTCTTGAAAGCAATGTTAAATATATCTTCAAGAGAATCTTCAAACAACAAAAATTATCAGCTAGACAAGATCTACAAATAGTTCCACATGGATGAAATCATCAGAACTTTGACTCATTACACATGTTACAGGAATTATTGTCCTTTAATGATTTTTTTCACCAGTTTTTTGCATTCTTGGAGAAAACTAGACTCCTTGAATGAAACTTTAAACAGCCTAAATGATCAACAAGAAAAGATATTCAAATTTATAAGTTCAATGATCAAAAATCATCAGTCAAATCCTTATAGGAGTAATTTGACAATTTTTATCCATTTTGGTGTTTTTGGCTGTAATCTTGAAAACTGGTATAATCACTTTTTTTATGGGAGTTATTGACCTTCAATTACAACTTTTACCTATTTTTCATGTTTTTGTACCAAAATAGAGAGTAACTGTGAACAGAAATAATAATAAGAAAGATAAGATCTACAAAAAGGTGAACATAACTTGATTTTGGGATTGACTTCTTATAGAAGTTACTGCCCCGTAACATTTGCTCAGTGACAATTTTTGATCAGTTTTAGCGTTTTTTGTGATTATCTTGAAAACTTTGTTAAATAATCAGCAAGAAAAAATCTACAAGAAAATAAATTGATGAAATGGTCAGTTGACGCCTTTTATTATATAAGCACTGTCCTTAAAGTGGTTTGGCATTTAAAATTTATTATTTACCTTGAAGCCTCTAGTTTTAAGAGTTAAGGACTATGCAAGCATACATTTTTCAATATGTTTTTTCTCATTGTTGAAGGCTGTAAGGAGACCTATAGTTACTTAAACCCACTTCATTTGGACACTATTGGATAGGTTGACTCATTGGCAATGAAGCCACATCACCTTAGTTTATATTTATTGCATTAATGCATACCGGTACATCATGTATTCAAATGTATATTACATGTATAATAAAGATTGGCTAAGTTTTGTTCTTTTGAAAAGTCCACCCTATTTATTTCCTTTTAAGTACATAATTTAATTCTTTCGTACAATGATATAACATACCCATGTGACACAAATTGATTTCATGTCTGACTTGAAAAGAAGTGAAAAATGAGGTCAGGTTGAAAGAAGGTGAAAATTAAGTAGCTGAACTATATCCAGTTTGACAATTCATGTTAATATTGCAAAAAGTCATTTTAATTGATGCTGTTATACATGTAAAATATATAAAGCTAATTGAAGCAAATTTTTAATCAGATTTACACTTTATATAAGCAGAAAAAGAACATTTGATGGACTTGATAATGAAATTCATCAAATGCCTTTTGTGCACTTAAACCTTTAAAGGTCAATGGAAAACCCAGATTTCTATATTTGTTCTGAATACCAAGAAACTGATATTGAATGGCTATCATATTAAGTATTTTAATATGTTGTACATCAAAGTCCATGTGTGTGAATGGAAGGAAGTGAGTAAGAACAGCTGATGATGGCTTCCTTGAAAAGATGTCATGGAATTAAAACATGCAAATATAATGAATTAGTTTTACATGTAAGTATTACCCGTATTAACTTTGCCTTTTAAAATATATTAAATCATGTAAATCGTAAAACTATTGCATGTACATATTAATTCATGCATGTGTATCTGTCCTTGCATACTTATATAAACCTCCTTGTAAGTCAAAGTCCATTATTGGTTGCATTAAACTGTTTATTGAATTCTTTAATCATCAAGGTTTTTTATAAATAGGAGTGCCTGTATTTGTTGAAGTTTGTAAATATCCCACATTTTTCAACAATGTATTTAGATTGGTATTGTTAAAAATTTTAATCACTGATAGATCTTATCCTTAACTACATTGATTAAGAAAAGATTTTTCTTTAAAATCTGTAGAATATAAAGTCAGAGGACACAGTTTTTTTATTTTCATTGTCTATAAATATAGACCCTAGTGTGGACAGTGTATAACTTGCAAATTTTTTTATTTATATTGTATGCATAAAATATCAAGTAGGGGGATGAAATTACATGTTAAAAGAATTGGCGTGATCAATTTTAAGGTAAAGTAGTGATTTGGTCCAGTTAAAAAAGGTAAAAAATTAGTTTGTCTGAAGCTGTCAAACTGAATTGTAGACCCCTGTAACATAGAATTGTCCATATTGTAAGTTAGAGCCGGTAAAAATTTGATATAATTTGTTCCAAAAGTAGTACACTTCACTCTAAAAATCTTATTGCGAATTTAGAGCAGGTGTAATTTTTTTATATTGAATTTATTGTCTAAAAAAATGCACTAAGAAATCCAGGGAGATGAATTCCAGTAAATGTAGAATCTGTACTTTGGCAACTTCTCTGAATAGTATGCTGGTATCAATTTGTCAAACTGAATAAAAGTAAAGGATTTACATCTTTATTTGATAGAAATTCTGTAAAAATATCTTGATTTTGGCAATATTTGACCAAAAAGCATTTTTAAGCATGCTGACTTTCAATCAGACAGGTTTTTATGCTTTGATATTTGTGTTTCTATGCTTAATTCAAGTTTTATTAATCATTTGTGAAAATGTGTTGTATTCATTGTCCTGGTTGAACAGTCGGTTTGATGTATGTGAAATGTAAGGAACTTTGTACATAAAAATTGAAGTCCATCATAAATATTTCACATAATCTATAAAAAAAGCACTTATAATGATAAGTGCACCTTAGTCATTTCATATACTACCATTATATTTTCTGTAGAATAGTAAGTGGTTCAAATATATGCCTGTTGGGACTAAAATTACATGCAAGTTTTCCACTGAAAAGTGATAAAACTGTGCATCAGACCATACTATCTGCGAAAAAAGTTGAATGCAAGAGTCCTTTTAAGTACTTATTTGGTCCAGATAAGAAAGAAAATTGGAGGGGATATTAGGTCTAATGAAGATGGAGGGGATATAAGGTCTAATGAACTTTTGAGGGGCTAATGAAGTTAGATAGAAGTATTAGGTTTACATCTTGTATCTTGTATAATTCATTACTAAGAGCTAGTAATGATCCTTGATAAGACTTGGTTAGTCAAATAAGAAAATCCATTAATTAACCAGTTTGCCCTTCAACATGGTGACCAAGGAAAAGAACTCCAACTCTAATTACACCATTTGAAAACTACTAAAATTTATTAGTTTTGCAACTCGTGAACTTAGACGTCTTGCTTTACTCCTTGAGAACAAGCCGTTTATGAATTTGCCCCTCAGTAAGTTCCTTATAATACATAGTCCTGAATACCAGAAAATAAAAAAAATACAATGGCCTTCAAATTTTTTTTTTTTTTTTAATTGAGGCAAATATATCATGAACATAAAACATTAATAATGCTTAATTATCCACCAATTGATCCATGATCTATACATTATTAATTATCCACCAATTCATCCATGATCTAGACATTATTAATTATCCACCAATTCATCCATGATCTATACATTTTTAATTATCCTCCAATTGATCCATGATCTATACACTATTAGTTATCCACCAATTCATCCAAGATCTATACATTATTAATTATCCATCAATTCATTCATGATCTATACATTATTAATTATCCACAAATGCATCCATGATCTATACATTATTAATTATCCACCAATTCATTCATGATCCATTGTTAATTATCCACCAATTCATCCATGATCTATACATTATTAATTATCCACAAATGCATCCATGATCTATACATTATTAATCAGTATGTGTATATGATGTAAGTGTGCTGTGTACATGTTGATGCTCACCGATATATGGTTTTCATCAATACACTTATTTGAATTTTATAAAAGTCATTTACTGTAACCTAACTGTTCTTCAATTGAGTATGATATACTATATAATACATATAAACACGACTGATCATTGTAAAGTTTATGGTACAAAATTGTTATAATGTCAGGCCATAGATGGGTATTACATCTATGGTCAGGCTAATACAAACTTAACACTCAAAGGTTTAATGACAGTTATATAATAATGTCTATTGCAGATATTTATGATGATTTTATAGAATTTTGTTTCTTTTTGAGAGAGTTTAAATGATTTATTACCTGGTGAAAAATTCAATATCAGAACAATACACTGATGGGATTCATATTGCTTTACTTTTTATTAATTGAACAATTATGACTGTGGATGCAGATCTTTCATTATCAATGTCTTTACTGATTAAACTTGCAAACAGTATATATCTATAAGGATGTGATAGCCCACGTCAGGTCACGTCAGTTTGAATCAGTTAACTTGTGTGTTGACACACAAAACAGTAAGAAATGGATCAAATAACAAATAAACTTGAATGTTGTAATAAAACATAAGAGATTGTTGTGCAGATCAAGCATCTTGTTGGAAGATAAATAAATCGGTCAATAGTGGAAATATAAAAGGAATTATGTATAATAAAAATTCAAGTATTTAACAGATTTTAAAAACAGTTTGTGAGCTTCTTGGCATATAATTATTTCTGCTTTCTGTGGTAAGTTTTTAAATGTAAGTGTTTTGTAAAATTATTGTGTCAACTGCACATTTAAAGAACATGAAAATAGATGACATAAAATACTTATCCAATATATTCTATGTAACAATCATATTCCGCATGTATAGAGCTAGTTTAATAAACATCTCTATAAAATTTTTATTAAACTGATAAATCTACCAATAAATCTGTGGCCTTGTGTTTAGTATGCATGAAGCAGAATTAGATGATGGGAAGGAATCAAATGAAACTTAATTACAAGCTTGATTGAATTTAACAATTATAACTGTGAGTTTACAATTTTAAAAGTTCATTATATAGGTTGATTGACCGAAGCGGAGGTTTTATTTTCTTATTCTTTTTTTCTGATTTTTGAATTTTGGTGAACAAACAATAAATTATTTTGACTTTTTTTTAGAAATTGTCAAATTGATATAATTACATACACCTAACTGAATTGAATGTCCTAGTAACATTTCACAGATAAGATAGCTGACTTTGGTAGTTATTTTGATCAAAGATAGCTCTCATGACGGATGTTTATCATAGTGGAATAGGATCCAACAGTACTGACCAAATTCGGGAAGGACAAAAATCTACCCCTCATGCATTTATAATTTAAGTGATGAATATATATCACATGGAACAAAATCATTTAATATGGTAGGGATTTATTGTCTGTTCTGTATCTATGGTCTGTAACTTTTTATTTATTTCTTTGTGCCGAATTAAAGATATCTGAGACCACTATTGTTATGGTAATACATGTATATTTATTTGTTTACTATTATGTCAAAACAGTTGTCATACAAAATAGTTTTGGTGAAAATTTTGAAATTGAAGATGACAATTAAATCCTGACTTGACTCTTTTCTAATAAAATCTTAATTCAAATACAATTCTACAACAACATATTGTTTACGTTTCAAAGAAGGCTTTGTACTGTCTTAGAAATATATATCCTGTGTTTACATTTTGTTTTCTCTAACAGCATGGATACAATATATGAATAGATTTTTTTCCAGGAAATAAAGTATATATACTGATATACAATGTGTTAACATCAATGTTTTTTTAAATTTCCAGGTTCACTACCAGTAAAAATGTGATTCAGATATTTGAATAATGGGTTCTACACCCTATGATACTTTTAGAAATATAAAACAAAGGCTAGAAGAAGAGCCAGAGAATATTTCATGGACATTGCCTCGGAAAGTTTGTATTCTAAAGGTGACAGGAAAATTGGGTATCAAAGTAAAAGTATATGAGGTATATATTATTATATATATTTGTAATCTAAATAAAAATATATTGGATGATAAGGTTTCATTTCAACATTTAAAAATCTGAGGAATCAGGTCTAAATACAAAATTGTACCCTTATTCATAGAGGGGGCAAAATGTAGATATTTGATGTACATTGTATTGTCATAATCAAATGATTGAAAACTTCCAACCTGTAACTGTAATTTTAAAGTAGTTCAAGTATTACATTATTAGGAAGACACATTAACTCATTTGGTGATTAAATACTGCATCATCAGGGACATTTCCCCATCTTTTTCTCAACATGTCATGAAGAAATTTGAAAATTTTAGTTAACTTCTTAATGAATGTCCTCAGAAATAGAAATAGACTTGATGCTCCTGAAATTTTGCTGAATCACTGATGATGGCAATCATTCAACTGAATGGATAATTATTTCATATTTCTAAATGAAAATTTAACTCCAGTCTTAAATTTCTGTTTCAATAATTTCAGCTTTAAATTGTTCAATATGATTTTATGATTTTTTTTTATAATCTATTGCATTACTGTTAGTTGGCACTAGTTTGTCACCTGTATAGTATAATACTAATGTAAATCTTACATACATTTAGTACTAGCTTCACAAATTAAACTGTAAAAATGGTATCTATACCAAGCATACAGTCAAGAAATATATGTAAAAGTTCTGTAGGTGTTAAATATTTCAGTATCAATGCAACTGTATAAGGAAGCTTGCTACAAAAAACGTTTATGTGTCATTGTATGTCTGATAGGAAAAGAGCTGGTAATCTTAGAGGCAAAAATATCTGATAACAAAAGTAAAAGTTTATAGAGATGTAATCTTGATGATTAAGGTACTTGTATATAGATCCTACAGAAAAAGTATTATACCATAAATAAATTGAAATGCTTGTAAGCAATTTAAAGTGTTGCTAAAGATCTTCGCTGGATGCTTAGAGATATTGAGAAGGTGAATGCATTCCAGCACTTCAAGTTTCATTTGATATTTTTTCTTGTGTCATTTACCCCTTTCCCATTAATTTTTTTCCACATATAAACATGTATAACTTACTGAAAACTTGATTTGTGTCAGGGTACAATCCTAGCATATACCATGGAAGTAATATTTAAATATTACTTCCATGCATATACAAATCATAGACATAGTAAAAGAATAAATTTTAGTGAAATTATTGTCATTTTCACACTAGATTAAGATGATGATTATATTTTGTGTATGAATTGCTTACTTAAAGTTTGCATTTAAAGTCCAGATCAAAGCAGCTAAATGTAATCGAGGAATGATCTTTTGTCAGTGGATGGATTGATCATGTTTAGAGATGAAGGTCCTTATACAAGTTAGGTCAACTTGACCTTCATCAATGATTTAAAAAAAAATAATAGTAACTGAAGGGATTAGGTGTTCTTAATGATGCTTTATTTCTTAATTTTTGATTGCAACTGAACATGAACTCTTCATTATCTCCTTGAATTAAAAATATTTTGGATTGTTTCATTACAGTGAATGTACTTTAACTTACTCTCATGGACAAAAATATTTGTTTTGAATATATTTTATACATATACAAAATAACTGACTCAAAGATAATTATATTAATCCACCATGAATACATGCTTTGAAGAATAATTGAATTACCAGTAGAACTCTGAAATTAAATATTAAATAATACTTCTGTGATAAGTAAATCATGACTTGATAATGAATTATGTAAATATTCCTTATAAACAGTGTTACATATTATAAGTACCAAGCCATGTTTGTCTGATTTGCGATTTTTCTACTTAATATTTGATATTTTATTTTGATGTAATGAACTTAAATCTATATACACTGGCTAATATTTAAACTCTATTATCTAAAGATTTTAATTGTATTTATAGACATTGTTCCCTTCCCATTAAATTCTAAGGTATTTTCGTGGGTAGAGTGTATTGAACTTCATGTACATATAACATTTACACAAGTTTATTGAACCAAACACTAGGTATTCTGTTAGTTTTTCAGATTAAAAAATCTTATGTAGTGATGTAATTTGATACCTGTGCTCAAATATAATTAAGTTATCTAATACACAGGGACAAGAACTATGGTTTCTTACTTATGTAGGTAGCAAGATTACAGTAAGTTCTTTTTCATATAAAAAAATACATGTCTAAAGAATTTCTAATTTCATTTCTACCTAGAGATTATTTTGGTTAAATTAATAAAGATTAAGACTTGGACACAATTATTGATATAATTTTTTAATTAAATAATGCAGATAATGGTTTGTTATGGCACTATTGCATAGATTAGAAATTTTCCTCTTTCAAAATGATGAAATGTTATCAGATTATATTCAAATTAAAAATATTATTCAGTTACTGTAAATAATTTTTTTTCTCATTTCATTGGACAAAGTGTGTTACTCACTTGATCATATCTGGATCCAGGATTATAAAAAAGGGGGCCCCCAGACTAGTCAACATTTGGAGTGGGACATGTAAAAAGTCTATGTGTTAACCATATATGTGGCTCCATATGGGGGCCTGGGCCCCTGTCCCCACCCCCTAAATCCGCCTTTGTTGATATCATTTACTTATGAACTATAATGTATCAAAAGTGTTGTAACACTGGAATCCTCTTCCTCCCCCTCCTAAAAAAAAGAAAAGGTTCCAGTAAGGCAAATCTCCACTAAGGTCAAAATGTATGACAAAGGGATTGTGTTTTAACTGTTATAATGTAAAAAAATAAAGGAATAATGTGAATTATGAATTAATCTGTAATACAGACGTTTAGAGAAAGATGCTATATTTTGATTATTAAAATATTTAAAAAAATCCTTGGTTATGTTTTTTCCCTTAGTTCATCTAATACCAAACAATAAAGAATCAATACATGTAGATTTACAGTATTTAATCTTGATAAAACTCTTCATAATGCCTTTGTTTTCTAAATTTTTAATCAATGGTAATATTGATAGGTTCTGTCAACAGTAGAAATATGACTGTATTATCAGACTTTCTTTGTGGATGGAGAATGTGATTACATAAAAATGACATTTCAGAAGATTTGTACATAACAGGAAGTAAAGGGGTGCTTTAATTGTAGTTCATGATAACAAGAAATACTACTTATAAGCAGAGTGATGGTTGTAAACAAATAGTGATATCTCAAATAGAATATATATTATGTTTTATTTTCCAGAGTAGAATATGTGATAAGACCTATGCAATTGTGACAAGGGTGAAAGACGAATGTCGGCTGATACAGGGACACAATTTGGCTGAATATGAACGAATTATTTCCATAAACAACACCAATATTGAGACTTATACAGAAGACTGTGTTCTACACCTGTTACAAACTCATCAACCTGATGTAGAACTTCTTGTGTGTCGTTTAGACTTGAAAAGGTACCGTGACCCATCTGGATCTTATACAAGTGAAATGTCTGGTCGGCCTTCAATAAAGATCAAGCAAGTCAAACCTGAAGAAAGTACAAACCAAATAATTTCTGCAGAATCGTTACCCGATTCGCTTGTTCCAGGACATTTTTTAGAGGATAGAAATATTTCTGTACCTGTTATTAATTCTCCGAGTGAGATGATGTATAACCTAGAACCATGTACCTGTAATTCTTTAGATTCAGCAACCAGGAAACCAAAACCAAATATTAACCCAAAGGGTAATACAGAAATCTATATAAAATATCCCCACTGTGTCAAGTGGTCATCAACTAAAACAATAACACTCGATAGAGGAAACAAGCAGAACTTTGGATTTAAGTACAAGATTAAACAGTGTACTTACGTAAGTTTACAGAATAATATTTAAAATTCTTGCTCACTGTTAAAGGTGCCTAAAGTGATGGCTCTGATACAGAGACTTCATAATGTTTTTACAGTTGCCTGGGTCCACACAAATTAAGAGGTTCATGCCCCATAGCCTGTTTTTTTTTTATTTTACAAACAGTAGAAAATATGTTCTCTCAATGGCTGCCTTGTTCTTTGAAGATTAAGCAATATATTTTTAGGTTTATTAATGTGACAAACTCTGTCTCATATTTTAATGAATACCTCAGATTCTCAAAAAATGGGAATATGTATTTCCATTTATTTGGTCTGCATTTTAGGTAGATACATATGTATTTATGTATATTAAGTGCCTCTTAGCAATGACCTACTTACTACAGCTGACTGACACTGATAAGATAATTTATCACAAGTTGAAAAATTTGCTACTGCTTATTACTATAGTTTGTTTGGAATACTTTTATAATGATATATCAAATCACTGGTTGCCACATAGTAGATACAGGATTTAGATTATGTTATTTCAAAGGAATGACTTAGTTGTAATTTCTTTGCCTTTTTTCGAAATGAGATAATTTAGGCGGTTCTCTTTGACATGTTCAGGTATCAAGGTCAACTTTTCTTACTGTGATATTATATTGACAGAAAATAAATGTCATCCACACGAATTTATCTACATGTAGTTAAATATGTTTATTATATTGCTAAGGATATTGTACTTGAAATAGTGAATCCAATGTTAACCTTATCAATCCTAAAAGCCTATGTGTTGTGATTTATTTCATCAATATTCATTGTAAATATTGTTTCATTGGATAGTTTCTAGGTAAAAATTCCCTTTATCATGACTTTTATATCTAAAACTACAGTTTATTGAAAAACTTGCAGATTTAATTAAAATTTGGATCCAACATTTAACATAGAAACACCAGTAAATTGTAATATTATTGATTAATATATGCATCATGCCCTATTTTCTGTTTGCCAGTTTCAAATACAAGGTATATATTGAATGTTATTGAAAGATAACTGCTTTCAGTAACTTCTAGGGGGTGGTCGAAGATTTTGTAGATATTTTTTTTATCCTGATTTTGAAATAAATATCAAAAAGGCTAATCTTTGTCAGATGAGCAATATTGGTTTTGTTCTTGATTATGAATTCTTGTAAGGGTTTGTTGTCATGCATTTATATAGTTGTTTTATATTTTCTATGAAAGAAGGGTGCACTATGTTTTCTGGTCTTTGTGTCTATCTGTTTGCACATCAGTCCAGGAATAAAGTTAATGTTTTGGTTGAAGGTAGTTTATAGTTTAAAAGTTGTGGACTCATCAATTTGAAACTTAGTACACATATGTTCATTGTGGTGTGAACTTCAGCATGGTATCAGCATTCCGTGTGTATTTTAGTCTTGACGCCATCTAATTAACCATTGAGGTGACCTCCGAAGACTGCTGATGGTCATTATATATAACCCGAAGTAAACATAAATATAGATATAAATAGATAGCGAACTCGTGCAATTAGATTTTTCTAGGTCTATTTGATTTCATATTATAGGTTACAAACATACCTTAATCATTGAGTTTACCTGAATAAGAATGAATTTTTGACTAGGATTGTCAGTTTTCCTACCGAAGGTCGGTGGTTCTCTCCGGGCACTCTGGCTTCCTCCACCAATAAAAACTGACTGCCACGAAATAGCACAATAGTGTTGAAAGTTGCGTTAACCACCAATCAATCAATCAATATAATTGAAGAACAACTTGCCTTAATTTTTAAAATGTTAACAAAATGATCATAGAGCATAAAATACAGTTCAAGTCTGATATTTATAGTTTTGACATTTACTGTTCAAGAGTTGAGTAATGCCAGTAGTTACCTTAAAAGGTGATTTTTTTAATATCAGTATAATAACTAGTGTACTTTTTGACCAAATCTTTTGAAATTTGATCACAAAATCATGGATCATAAAATAAAAGTCTAGTTTGTTTTGATGGATTTTACATTTACTGTTCAAGAGCTATTCCCTTTAGTTACCTTAATATTTTTGATTTTTTTTTGTTTCCAGGTTATAATGAAGTCTTTTTAGATTTAAACACTGTTATGAAACCAAAAAAAAACAGGTCGTATTCCCTTTGAAATCACCTTCACCTCATTAGTTTTTATGCAGGCAGAGGTATCTTTATTTTTGATCACAGTACCAGGGCATCTTATTCTAGTTTTCTCTTGTAATTCTTCAACTGAATTCTCATGTGCTGTATGATATTTTTTCGTACATATATAAAAATAAGGAGATGGGGTATGATTGTCAATGAGACAATGCTGCCTTGACATACAATGGAGATATGAGGGTATGAAATCCTTATATTAGATTATTGACTAACCAAGTATGCCACCATTTAAGGGTGAGGTCATATTCCTATATTATTGGAAATATCAGGCATACATTTTTATTTTGGTATGTAATTTTGTTTTTCAACAAATTTAATACTTTTATGAGATAAGAAATGTATGTAAATTATTGTGGGATGCAACGTTTTCATTGTAGAAGTACTGTACAAAATGATAATCAGAGTATAGAAATATATATTATCTTTTTAGCGACAAGATGATTGGTACACACTTGTTGTAGAAGTGAAGGATACCCCTGCAGAAGGCAAGCTGATGATTGGTGATTACATCAGATCTATAAATGGCCAGGCTTTGGCAACACCACATGAGGTTTGCTCTTGTTTTATAACTTTTTAATAGTTCATTGCTTTGCTTTGAGGGTAGGGAACATGACCAGCCACGTTCAATCAGAAGGGAATGTTGAATCTGATGCCATGTGAAGGGATTGTCACACTTAATTTTTGCAGTATTTTGGGTAAAATTTACTGGGATTGATATTTTTGTTGAATTATTCATAAAAATGCATTTGATAAGTGTATCAATACTTTTCTTATAATTTCTAAAAACAAAAAACAAGTCAACCATAAGTACTAACTTAAGAAACAGAACAAAAAGAAAAGAAACGAAGTACCATGGGAATTTCTAAATTAAGAAATGAAACAGTTTCATATTGTTTTGTTCCATGTCATTCTTTTCTGTTTAGTTTCTTGTAATATCATCACCTCACCTGATTAAATTACAAAACACTTGAGTTTTAAGGCTTTTTGATTACTGATTTTCAAACATTTTTTGGAAAACATACCCAAATGCTGATTGACTATCTGAAATATGTTAGGCATTGTATAACAATTAGTTATTTTACCAGAATTTAATTTTATTTCATTTGCTCATTGTGGTGATTGTTACTTTGTAGGCATTCAAAATGATGGATAAATTGGAGGATTCAATAACAGCCAAGATTGTTCTGCAGCGACCAGAAGATGTTGTTGAAGACTTCAGGGGCAAAATACAACAAGCCAAAGATATTTGCAGTGCAAAGCAGATAAATCCTGCCATTAATGAACCCGAAAACAGGAAACCAATGAGACAAAATAGTTCCACATCACAGAAATCCACTGGTTCAGGAAAACTGTTCCCCGGCGAACAAAAACTGATGGCAGTGCATCCTTCTAAAACTGAGGCAGCTAAAACTGGCTTGAAATATAAACAAGCTGATAACAATACTCTAGTGTCAGGATTATTTAATGTTGTTAGACCTGGATCTAGTTGTTCAAATTCCAATGAGTCCCATATGAACTTTTTAGAAAATGAAAAACTTGTTGATAACTCAGAAGTTCATTTAATTGTGCCAGAACCACCAGTATTAAACAATAACAATCAAATTTTGTCAGAGTTTCAATCAAATCGGACGGTAAAACTACCGAAAATTAGGATATTTATATGTGGCAATGAGGCAAGAGCATTAGCCAAATTATTAGTGCCATCAAGTTTTTTAAAGACAGACACTAGCAGTGCACATTGTTTGTATGAATGTGTTAAATGTACAATGGACATGAGTAAAGCTGGGGATGTTAGTTTTATGCCTTGGTCATCATATGACAATCTGTTACAGTCAGAGGAAACTACAAGGTTAGTACCATTAGTACTATTTATATAGGAAAATAGACTCATTTTGATTTTTTTAATTGTTCATTGGGAGCAAAACAAAATTGCACTAAGAACTTTATTTCCACTTACCATGTACACTAAATATCAATCTTGTATTACATTTTACATTTCCTGTCTGTGAAATTAAGATTATATAACTTATTTATCTATTCACAAGGAAACACTTCATAAAAATGAAGAAGGAAAGCTAGTAATGAAAAACAACTATGACATAAAAATTATATAGATTTATGTAATTTATATATTATAAGTGTTGATCATATATACCAGTATTACCAATACTAATATACAAACTGATAAAGATAGCAAAAATTAAGACCAGTGCATGTTTTAGTTTAAAAGATCATTGATATTTCTGTAATGCTCTAAGAAAAAAAAACATGATATTACTATCATAATATTTCGGTACTTTATTCTGCTATAAAGTAAAGCTTTGATCAACATCATTTCAGTAACCATATCTAAATTTCATGGTTTAGTGACTTATTTTTTCCCAGCAACTAATGATGACAATGGATGATGTCACAATATTTCAATATTACATTTTCTGTATACATTACAATAAAATTTTATATCAATTTTGCCACTTTGATCTACATTGAACTATTAAAGTTGTTACTCTATTAATGTTCAGTGGCAACTATCACATACATATCAGGAATAGATGTTATTTGAATATGTACTCTGGTTTGTACTAAAGTGACACACTAAGCCAAATAATTTTTCTGAATTTCTTGGAACATTGTTTATAAGCAAGTTTTGAAACTTAAGTTATTGATGTTTCAATACACATATCATGTAAAATAATGTGTGGATATTGAAATCTTTCAGGTTACATGCTAGTAATGATTCTCTGGTCAATGGGGAGGTAAACAAACAAAGAGAAGAGGATTATTTACATAGAGGTGTTGTCAATACAGAAATATTCATTGTGCCAGATGAGAAACTATTTCAATATGGATGCCATTACCTATTTACAAGGACAAGTTTATTTTTGCTGACATTTAATGGTGCCAAAGTTTTAAATTCTGCTGCAGGAGAAATTCTACGGTTACAAAATTTGATCCATACTATAAGATGTTGTGTGGGGTATGATAGCAATATCTTTACATTTGGTCTTTTGAACAGTGAACAAGCTGATTTCAAAGACGAGGTTCAAACTTTATTTTATACATCCTACGGTCAACAGATACGCAAATATAGTGTGACGATTCCTGATTTAATTATATCTGATGAAAATTCTAATCAGATTCCATCCAAAATATTGAAAAAGAATGTATGGAAAGCTGTAAGTGAAACAATTCAAAAACAACCTGTGTCTATTCTCTCTGTTGTTATGATGGCACAACTTGAAAGGCTGCGCCAAGAAGGAAAACAAATAATAACAGAAGAAGAATTTGCAAAAATGTTCAAAATGGCTGTACCAAATGGTGAACCTAGTCTACAACATGTTGTATGGACTACCTTGAAGGAGTTCGGTGAATTACTTTCTCCAAGTAGGTCATATATTATATACTCCAATTTTAGAAAAACTTTTCATTACAATGCACTTCTTCTGCAAAAATCTTTTTTCTTTTACATTTTTAAAACATGCTTACTCTTATCTGGAGACACTGCGAAGTATGCATTCTACTCTGTTCACAGTATAGTAAGGTCTAAAGCTATTAAAGTTGTTTGTTTTTTTTTTTCTTTTTTGGATGTTACAATATGTTATGGAAGTCAGGCATTTTGTATTTGTAGATTTAACAAGTATATAGTATTTAATACCCAGTAACATTTTGTAGTTAAATCAATTAATCATGTGCTAATTGAGAACTGAAATGAGTGAACAGACTGCAGTGTGCAATGGTAAAATTAATTCATACCTAATAACTTTTCAAAATCTCCTTGGACATTTTTAATTTAATATCGAAATTGTCTTTCCAGAGGCAGCACCTTTAAATTTACCCAACAACCAGCAAATGGAGAAGTTGCTATTTATAGATCCGAGATAATACTGCAGCATGTCCAAGGCTTGGTTTGTATACCACAAAGACATTCCTCAAGCAGTGATATCACCAAACACTGGATTAAACTTGTTGCTACTGGAAACATATCAAAAGAAGACCTTTTGTCAATCATAAGTTCTCAATCGATTAATGCAGAGAAGATTTTGAATCTTATGTTAGCATTTGGCATGATTTTCAAACATTTTATTGATCAAGATGGCATTGAACAGTACCTTTTCCCGTACTTTCTGTCAGAACAAGGGCATATAAACCATCAAAGGACAGACCAGAGCAATGCCTGTTTGTATTTACAGTGTGTTGATCAGACTCATTTGTCCAGCATGCAGTTTTATCAGCTTGCTTTTAGTATCAGTAACCAGTCTGATGGTAACAGGATCTCGCTGACCAGTGCTTACTCATGCACCCTACATCACCAGGGTCATGAGATCACTCTGGTACATCACAAATTTCAGGACAGAATGCAGATAATTATTCAAAAGTGAGTAGATAATTAATATATCATTTTACATGTTTTATAATTGTATATATAGAAGGATCAAAAGAGCAACAGATAAACTTTTTAAAATTATTTGCTTTGTAAGCATTATTGCCATAAGAAGCTAACAGTACAATGCCAGTTTTTGTCTCGCCTTGACGGAGGTTTGCTGTTTCGGGTGGCAGCGGCATCAACAATGTATTAGTTTGTGATTAGGTCTAGCAGTTGTATAAGCATTGGCATATCTCATTTTCATGGAAATAATTTGGCCCGCCCCCTCAGTCGTGGTCTATTGACTTTGAAACTTTTGCTTAGTTTACATGTATCAGTTTGTGATTAGGTCAGTTCAAGGGGAACGTTAGTGGTAGGTCAATGATAATTGGTAGGCAGTTGTATAAGCTTTAGCATATCTCATTTCCGTGGAGAATATTTTGTCCTTACCCTTGGCCTATTGACTTTGAAACTTTTGCTTAGTTTACATGTATTAGTTTGTGATTAGGTCAGTTTAAGATGAACCACTAATGTTAAGTCAATGATATTTGGTATGCAAATGTATTGGCATTTGCAAGTTTCATTTCCATGGAGATTGTTTAGCCTTGTACCTTCAATCATGGTTCATTGACTTTGAATATTTGCATAACTTACATGTTAAAGTATTGCTATTTTAATTTCAACATTTGCATTATCAAATAACAAATAGGCCAGACATATCTCTGTGTTAACAGTTTATTAATTATTTAAAATATCTTACAAGTGCAGTGATTCTTCCATGACAAGTATAAAACTGAAGCAGTTTTAATGATATCACAATCCTTGATGTATTACATGTAATAAGCTTTAAGCAATGAAAATATTTTTTTGTTAAAATCAGGGATAATTTGCATAGCAAACCACCTTGTTTGTAATAGAGTTGATTGCAAGAAAATTCCTTTAGAAGCTTGCTGTTGATAATACAAATATTATTTATCTTTGCATGTTTAACTGTAATCCTATTTGTCCTTGAGATATAAATAACCTGTACTTTTTAAACCATTTCCTATTTCCTTAGATAAATAACACTTGGTCAAGTGGTATGTTGTTCCGTTGGAAAGAGAAGCTTTAAACAAATTAAATAAAATATATGAAAAAAAGTTTCTTAAAATGTCATTTCTTGTGGGTTTTTTTTTTGTCTCCCCTTGACAGAGTCAAAAAGCAAGACATAGGTATGCTGTTTCTGGCAGCGGCAGCGACAACAATGTATTAGTTTGTGATAAGGTCAGTTTATGGGGAACCAATAGTGGTAAGTCAATGATATTTGGTATGCAGTTGTATTAGCATTTACACATTTCACATCCATGGAGATTATTTGGCCCTGTCCCTTCAGTCATTTTCTTTAGACTTTGAAACATTTGCTTAGTTTACATGTGAAACTTTTGCTTAGTTTACATGTATTAGTTTGTGATTAGGTCAGTTTATGGGGAACCATAGTGGTTGGTCAATGGTATTTGGTATGCAGTTGTATTTCCATGGAGATTGTTTGGCTCTGTACTGTCAGTCATGGTTCATTGACTTTGAATATTTTGCATAACTTACATGTTAAAGTATTGCTATTTTTAATTTGCATTTTACCATCAAATTAACAAAAAAACTCTCAATCTCTGTGTTGACAATTTATTTATCGATAATGACACACAGTTCTGAAACACCATAACAGCAGTATTACTTTTAACAAGGAAATATTTATTTGCATCATATATTTTTATCATTTTGCCTTATTTCATGTAATTTATTGATAAAAATATAAAATTACAAAAACACAATTATCTATTAAATCTTTAGTACTTAGATTTCATTTATTTCCATGGATACCTATTTCTAATCTTGATGAAAAGTTGCTATTTTGATAGTATCTGATTTCTTAGTATAAGTTTTTAGCTCACAGGGCCCGAAGGGCCCCATGTGAGTTTATGCCATCACTTTGTGTCCGTCGTCGTCCGTCGTCTGTCGTCCTTGTCTGTCGTCGTAAACTATTTAAAAAATCTTCTCCTCTGAAACTACTGGGCCAAATACCTTCAAACTTTAACTAAATGTTCCTTAGGGTATCTAGTTTATAAATTGTATCCAAAGTTTTGATCCATTGAAAAACATGGCCACCATGGCTAAAAATAGAACATAGGGGTCAAATGCAGTTTTTGGCTTATATCTCAAAAACTAAAGCTTTTAGAGCAAATCTGACATGGGGTAAAATTGTTCAATTGGTCAAGATCTATCAGCCCTGAAATTTTCAGACGAATCAAACAACCCATTGTTGGGTTGCTGCCACTAAATTGGTAGTTTTAAGGAAATTTTGCAGTTTTTTGTTATTACCTTGAATATTATTATAGATAGATATAAACTGTAAACAGCAATAATGTTCAGCAAAGTAAGATCTACATAAAAGTTAATAAGACCATAATTGTCAATTGACCCCTTAAGGAGTTATTGCCCATTAAAGACAATTTTACACAATTTGTTCATCAAGTTTGCTAACATTTAAAAATCTTCTCCTCTGAAATACAGGTGAGTGATTCAGGCTCTTGAGAACCTCTTGTTAATCTTCTTCTTTGATGTTTATACCAGTAATAATTTCTTTTAGTTTGTATAGAATAATTCTATCCATAAAATTCGTAAAAATTTTGCATTCTGCAAATATCAAAGAATCCACATACAGTTTATGCAACTTGTGTAGAAAGAGGCATGCATACTCTGTCCCTGCTTTGAGTCTACATATCACACATGCACTTTTTTCTGGACTTTTCCTTTATGTACAGGTTTCAGCTTGCTGATATATGATACTAAGCTAATATTACTTTACATGTTTGATATTGAATTGAGACCTGTTCTTTGTTTCAAATGCCATGAAGAAATATATACATATGTGCATTTGATCAAATGAATACCCTATCTAAGCAACAACTAATTAGAACTTCTTGATGTTGGCCGGAAACGACTTGCTACTTCATTTATATGTTTTAGAGATTACTTTGTTGCTTCCTGTTTACTTGTTACATCAGTAACATTCTTTGAGATTGATTTGTAATAATATTGTTCAGATAGAATGTTTAAATGACAGGTTTTGTTTACAGTTGCTGTTATTAGACAATGTGATATTACCTAACAAAAGTACTAAAGAGAGGTGAAAATTACAATAGGGACATTCAAACCTATAAGTCGAAAACAAACTGACAATGCCATCTAGCAAAAAATGAAAAACGACAAAAAGACAAACAACACTATACAAAACACAACATAGAAAACTAAAGACTGAGCAATAGTTAATTAGATACCAACATAGAAAACTGAAGACTAAGCAATAGTTAATTAGATACCAACATAGAAAACTGAAGACTAAGCAATAGTTAATTAGATACCAACATAGAAAACTGAAGACTAAGCAATAGTTAATTAGATACCAACATAGAAAACTAAAGACTAAGCAATAGTTAATTAGATACCAACATAGAAAACTGAAGACTAAGCAATAGTTAATTAGATACCAACATAGAAAACTGAAGACTAAGCAATAGTTAATTAGATACATCATCAATAACTCTTTATAAATTTGGTGCATCCATGGTGCTTTCTTTTTTTGTTGCTTTCATCATGTTCATTAGGAATTGTCAAAACCAAAAAAATCTAAACCTAAGGATTTATAAATACTTGACGAACTAGATGACCAAATTGGACATACGGACCTAATGAATACCGGTAGCTATTTAAAGACCACTTTACCTGAGTGAGTTAGAACCTTAGTTTTTTAATAACTACTAAAATTTAAGGAATGTATGTTATAAATCATGTCAGCAGAAGTGCTACATATATTAATATACATTTGTAATTTTGTTTTCAGAAGTGAAAGAAACAAGAAGTTACATTATATATACCAATGGTTCTGTGATGTTTGTCATGCTGTCCTACCACCTGAGGTTCACTATGTTTTAGGTCCAGAATGTCCACTTCAGGAGGATTGTGAGGTGAAAGGATCAATGACCAGCATGCATGTAGTGGACATTTCAAGTAGGAGGTCCATTTTATGTAAAACAACAAGGATTGATAATCACAAGGCTGTACGACGATGGCTACAAGATCAGGTGAGTAAAGTTATTGAATTAAGTAGAATTTCAGAACACTGATTGATTGGTGTTTAACGCAACTTTCAACACTATTGTGCTATTTCGTGGCGGTCAGTTTTTATTGGTGGAGGAAGCCGGAAAGCCTGGAGAGAACCACTGACCATCGGTAGGAAAACTGACAAACCTAGTCAATTAAGATTGGAGTCGAGCGCACCTGGCACATGCGGATTCGACCTGAGTGTTGACTGGCTAGTGATACAGTAGTTCGACTACTTAGACCACTCGGCCACCGAGGTCAATTTAGAACACTGATTACTTGAATACTTTCTAAGTTCAAGTTATTTGAAGAGGAACCATTTAATAATGAGACAATATCCATAAAAAACACAGTAAAATGCACCTATCAGAACCAACAATCAACAAAACAGAGATCTAACTAAGCCATTGGAAGTCACTAAATTTCACATTACTTCTTGGCTCTCAAAATTAATCACCATACAAATGATAATTTAACACAAAAATAGATTTTTTGGTCTACAAGAATTCCAAATTTGGTCTGAATGGCAATATCCAAAAGGCTACGGAAAAGTTTCAATAAAACAGTTAAATCTAACCATTTATAAAAGATGCTACAGTAATAATAGCATTCACTATATGCATGTTCCACATTTATATCATTTTCATAGGGTACTAATTTAAAATTTTGCTGCAGTAAAAAAATTTAATTGCAAAATTAAATTAATATTGTTGATCAGAAGAAAATATGCTTTCTATTGCATGCTTAACACATTCTACTTAATGAGTAGCAAAACAAACCCCTTAAAAAACCACATAACAAAAAAGAAGAACAACAAAATAAAAACATAAAGAATAATACAAATACATAAACAAAAAAAATGGACAAGGTGAAGGCAGCATATTCTTTCTTGAGTTATTCCTGTTAAAAAATGTATGAATTCAATCAATAAGCAAAAATAACTTTAATTAATAAAAGATCAATGCATAAATCATATATTTTTAAAATGTATATTGTTATGCTTACAGAGCACAGAACCAAAAGTTTATATAAAAGATTTGCCATACAATGTGTTCCATAAACTTTTTACATATCTGCAGTGTGGGACAACTCTTGGGCAGGATTGGAAAGGTTTAAGTGGTAAGTACAGTATACATGTTTATAATCTCTTTTAACCTTTAAAATCTGACAAGAGGAAAACAAACTTTTGGGATTAAGGGAGGGGGACACTGTTCAAAAGCGTTCTTCAAATAAAGAAAAAATGTAGACGATTTGAATTTTGGTTTAGGTACTGTTAAAAAGTTATCTTTAAGCAGGGGTATCTGTCATCACTGTATCACCATTCTTGTTTAATTTTATTGGTATCGATTCTGGTTTGAAAACATTCATTATTTCAAAGTTTCTTAATTTTGTGATTTCATCATTTTGTCTTATCAAAAAAGTAACTTAAAAATTGTATTATGCCTAGTACATGTATTAAAATTTGAAGTTTTCCCCTACCAAAAAATATATCCACAAAAACTGGTATGTTGCAAGTATTAATGAATTCACATGTATTTAATCTAATGATTTTAGCTTCTTTGGGCAACTGTGAGATATTGACGCCTGTAATTTGTTTTCTATTAACTTTTACAAAAAATCTTCTCTGTAAATACTGGGCAAATTGGAACCAAATATCTTCATAATTTGTAATGGCCGAAGGAAGTCTAATCAGGCAGAAATATTCAAAATGTCAAGGTCTACCCACCGTCCATTTGAAAGAAAAATGTCAGAAAATTCCTTATAGGAGTTATTGAACATTTTATTATCTTGAAAATCATAGTTGATAGAGAGAAATTTCAGACATGACAAAGGATCAGCAAGACAAGATATATATAAGTTAACAAGTTAACATGGCTAAATTGTCAGACAACTCCTTATAGAAGTAATTGCCCTTAGAGGAAAATTTTTAACCATTTTTGTCCTTTTTTGAGGAAACTAAAGTAGATAGCTATAAATAGCAGAAATGATCTGCCAAAATAAGATCTACAAATAAATCAATCATGCCGAAATAGTCAGTCAACTCCTCATAGGAAAGACAATTTGTTCCCATTTTTGCATTTTTGGAGGAAACTTTAGTAGTTAGCTGTAAACAACAAATATGGTCAGCGAAATAAGTCATATGGGAAACCATCAGTCCATGCCTTACAGGAATAATTTCTCTTGAATGATCATTAACAAACAAAATTTAGTGTTTTTACCGAATACATGTATCTTGATTACTATAACACATATTTAACAGGAAGATAGCATGATAAGAAAATGTCTATGATAGAGTTTAATCAGACAAACTTTTACACGACAACCATGAGAAAGGGTTATCAATCGAGACAGATAAATTGTTTATTTCCTAAATATCAAATATTTAGTGTAAACTGTCCTGATTGATAAGTACTTGTTACATAATAAAAAAAAATATAACTTACGATAATTTGTGCAATTACATCCTTATTGCTAACTGAGATCAATTCATGAAAGTTACAATAACAATCATAAACATCAATTTTAAGAGGGTAATTTATGAAAGTAATAGAAAAATATAAAAAGTAAACCAAAGCTGATTTTATTTGTGTACTTACAGGATTACTTGGATTATCAATAAATGATATCAATGTTTACGAAACAAAAAAAGATCCTGCAATGGTCCTTCTTTTGGACCAGGATCAAACCAATAGATTGACTGTCCATGAGTTAATAGAATTATTGGACCATCCAGATATGAAAAGAAAAGATCTCATAGAATTGTTACAGAATTGGTTAGATAGCCGAAATAGATAGTCAATAATCCCAACTCATACATCAAGACAGACAACTCTTACTTCACCTGATTCATTCATATGGAGTTTACGCTTGAACATCGAAACCAAATACTGATACAGTTTTGAAGGAACCCAATGTCATCTTACTGCAGATAGATTATTATTCATTTAATACCAATTTTCAATCATTTATCCACAAAAGTACAATTTTTCCTCAATCCATGAGAATTGGTGACCACAAAAATAAATGAATCTACACTAGTTCAAACTAAATGTTTGAATTAAAATTGGTATTATAAATTTTTACAAGAAGAAATGATTGATATTCAGACTTTTTTTTATATTTCTAAAATATATAAAAATCCTAATGATATTGTTACTAAAAAGAACAAGGATAAAAAAAAAATTATAAGATGTCTTTATTTTAGTTAGTTTGATTGAAAAATACAGTTATAACTTTGGACAATGAATGCACTGGGCATCTTTTTCGAAAGGCATGTTAACCGTCTGCCATCAGTGCATTACATTTTTTAGCACATTTTGCAAAGCTCCATGACATGATTTATTCAAACATTTATTGAGATTACATTATTTATTCTTTGAATATCTCATTTACCAAAAAATAATCTTATGTTTTACTGGACTTTGTAATTTTTGTGAATATTTTAATAGTATGCAATTTTTTACACAATGCAGTGTGAAGTGTTTATATATTTATTAAATAGAAGGAATGTGTTTGATATGATTTAACAGTTTCATATACTATAGATAATATGGATTTATATTAGATGTATACATAATATGAAATGCTTGATATAGAAATTCTGTATATTTTTCTTGTCTCTTCTACGATTTTAAATTGTGAAGTAGCTACTGAATTTTTATAATGATAAAGTCATAGTAAAATAGTGAATCATCGGGATTCTTATAATTTTATTTCTTTGTTTTTTAACTTTTACAAATTTAACCAACCACTTTAGAATTGTACTCTTTGATAATAAAAAAAATCACTAAAGTTAGGTCATGTTAAAAAAGTTATCTTGTTCATAGATACTGGATTTTTTAGAAATAGTGTATTGTATATACAGACAAATTTCTGACCACCTTTTTGGTGTCGTTTCTGAACTAGAAAGATGAGATTTATATATGAGTCAAATTGAATAAGAGCTGGTATAATACCTAGTGTTTTGGGATGATTTTGATCCAGACTTGCTTTAATCTATATTTTGATATTGCTTTTGGAGGAACCTATCATTATAAGTTTCATAACGAGTGAGAGTTGGATAGCACTTGTATCAACTCCAGTTATTTAGTTTCAATATAATGATAAACGAGCCTTTGAATAGTTTATTAATACTATTTAAATAAAATAAAGAGAGTTTATATAAATTGATAGCCAATTCTAACCATTTGTGAAACCTATTCTTTTGCACATACCAGTTTGATGTCATATGTCCTGTTCTGACATCAAACTTTAACATCAGACATTTTTCAACTTTTTGTACGCTTCAGATTGTAATAAAATTAACAAAAAGAACATTTTCAGGTAAAAAGTGTGAGTGTTTTGTATATTACTGAAGAAATCACACATTTCTATTTTGACCTTTGAAAGTCACCAATGACCTAGCGAATAGCCAGTGTCGCACTATCCTTTCATGATGCAATATAAGCCAATCAAATTAAAGCATTTTTTGTATCACTTTGGTGGAGAATTGATAACAGGCGACAACCATGAGAGAATGTATTTTTGTAAGCTTTTTGTTTATTTATGAATTGGACAGTCCCAAAGAAAATAATTCTGCTGTTATCTGAAAAGCTTATTTTTGGTTCTGCAATAAACTGCTGAATAGATTTTTTTTGTATTTATATATATTTTATGCGTGTTAATTAAGGGCAAACTCTTGTTTTTATACGCCCGTTTACGGGATGTATTATGATATACCGTTGTCTGTCCGTCTGTCCGTCGTCAACATGTCGGACATTAACTCAAAAACACTTTAACCAATTTGCATGAAACTTTGGTGAATTGTTTATATCTATTGATGTGAGCTCCCTTTCGTTTTTTATAAATTTTTGATTTTACGTTTCCAAGTTATGGGGTTTTATTCATTAAAAAAAGGGGGATTTTTCCAGTTTTTCGGACAATAACTCAAAAATGCTTTTACCAATTTGCACGAAACTTTGGTGAATTGTTTATATCTATTGACATGAGCTCCCTTTTGATTTTAATAAATTTTAGATTTTACGTTTCCAAGTTATGGGGTTTTATTCATTAAAAAAAGGGGGATTTTCCAGTTTTCGGACAATAACTCAAAATGCTTTTACCAATTTGCAAGAAACTTTGGTGAATTGTTTATATCTATTGACATGAGTTCCCTTTTGATTTTAATAAATTTTAGATTTTACATTTGTGAGTTATGGGGTTTTATTCATTAAAAAAAGGGGGATATTCCAGTTTTTGGACAATAACTCAAAAATGCTTTTACCAATTTGCAAGAAACTTTGGTGAATTGTTTATATCTATTGACATGAGCTCCCTTTTGATTTTTAATGAATTTTGGATTTTACGTTTCCAAGTTATGGGGTTTTATTCATTAAGAAAAGCGGGATTTTCCAGTTTTCGGACAATAACTCAAAAATGCTATCAGCAGTTCTCATGAAACTTTGGTGAATTGTTTATATCTGATGACGTAAGCTCCCTTTTCGATTTTTGTCTCGCCTTGACGGAGTCAAAAAAGCGAGACATAGGTATGCTGTTTCAGGCGTCGGCGGCGAAGGCGTCAACAATGTATTAGTTTGTGATTAGGTCTAGTTCATGGTGAACCACTAGTGGTAGGTCAATGATATTTGGTATGCAGTTGTATTAGCATTGGCACATCTCATTACTATAGAGATTATTTGGCCCCGCCCCCTCAGTCAAGGTCTATTGACTTTGAAACTTTTCATAGTTTTCATGTATTAGTTTGTGATTAGGTCAATTTATGGGGAACCACTAGTGGTAGGTCAATGATATTTGGTATGCAGTTGTATAAGCATTGGCATATCTCATTTCATTTCCATGGAGATTATTTGGCTCCGCCCCTTAGTCATGGTTTGTAGACTTTGAAAATTTTGCTAAGTTAACATGTATTAGTTTGTGATTAGGTCAGTTCAAGGGGAACCATTAGTGTTAGGCCAATGTTAATTGTTGTTCAGTTGTATAAGCATTAGCACATCTCATTTCCATGGAGAATATTTGGCCCCGCCCCCTCAGTCATGGTCTATTTACTTTGAAACTTTTGCTTAGTTTACATGTATTAGTTTGTGATTAGATCAGTTTAAGATGAACTGCTAATGTTAAGTCAATGATATTTGGTATGCAAATTTATTGGCATTTGCAAGTATCGTTTCCATGGAGATTATATAGCCCCACCCCTGATCATGGTTCATTGACTTTGAAACTTTTACATAGTTTACAAGTTAATGTTTGTGTTTAGGTTTGTTTAAAGGAAACGACTTATAATAAGTCAATGGTATTTGGTATGCAGTTGTATTAGCATTGGCACATCTCATTCCATGGAGATTGTTTAGCCATGTACCTTCAGTCATGGTTCATCGACTTTGAATATTTGCATAACTTACATGTTAAAGTATTGCTATTTTAATTTTAACATTTGCATTATCAAAATTACAAAAAGGCGAGACATATCTCTGTGATAACAGTTTATTATAGATTTAAGTTTTAACATTTCCTAGTTATGGGATTTTATTCAGAAAAAAGGGGTGATTTTCTAGTTTTCAGACAATACCTTTACAGTGCTTTGAGCAGTTTTCATTAAACTTTGGTGCCTGGTTTATATCTATTGAGGTAACCTCCCTTTAATTATTCATAAATTTCTGATATGACATTGAGAAGTTATTGAACTTTATTCTTAGAAAATGCGAAGGGCGTATCATGCTCTCATGGCGCAGCTGTTTATTAATATTTGTTGTATAAAAAGTTAATAGTAGTATTTAATTAGGATAACCATTATTTCTGTATGTAAGACCTAGGCAAAACAAATAATGACCATAGAACAGACAAAAATAATGATGTTAAAACCAAAGTTCACAGGGCATTATCATATTGCGAAAAAAATCAATTAAAACAAGGACAATATTCATTTATGGTTCAAATAGTGGTTGAATTTTTTGCACAGTTAAAATTTTGGGAAATGATCTGAGAAATTGAAATTGTCTGACCTTATGAGATGTACATGTATATCTATGTAAAATGAATGTGCAATATATATTGTTATTTTTAGTTAACATTTCATAATGCCTAAGTCATGCATCAACATCACTCTCATCATGTCAGAAGTAGGGTTTTCTTAAAAGACAATAATATTTAGAAAACCAAACTCTTTTACTGTAATTGTCAGATTAGACTACTCTATATTAATACTTAGTATAGATGATATAAATTAATCTAAACTGACCATATGTGTCTCTCACAAATGTACTGTTCAGAATTGTTTGGTGGGATGGTTAACAAGTCTTGTACAACTGGAGCAGTTAATCAAAATTGATACAGCAAACAATTTACCGGTGTTTTACATAAAAGAATTTACAAAATAGAAAGCTGAAAAGAATTGTTGGATATACATCAATGTGGCAGCAACCTAATGACACTTAAAGGTAAACATTGTCTTTATCAATAGACAAATGTGTATGTAGTCTGTTAATTGATGCAGCAACCTAACGACACAAAAACACCTAGAGGTAAACATAGTTTCTAACAATAGACATATGTGTATGTAGTCTGTTAATTGATGCAGCAACCTAATGACACAAAAACACCGAGAGGTAAACATAGTGTTTAACAATAGACAAATGTGTATGTAGTCTGTTAATTGATGCAGCAACCTAACGACACAAAAACACTGAGAGGTAAACATTGTCTTTATCAATAGACATATGTGTATGTAGTCTGTTAATTGATGCAGCAACCTAATGACACAAAAACACCTAGAGGTAAACATAGTTTTTAACAATAGACAAATGTGTATGTAGTCTGTTAATTGATGCAGCAACCTAATGACACAAAAACACTGAGAGGTAAACATAGTCTTTAAGAATAGACAAATGTGTAAGTAGTCTGTTAATTGATGCAGCAACCTAACGACACAAAAACACTGAGAGGTAAACATTGTCTTTATCAATAGACAAATGTGTATGTAGTCTGCTAATTGATGCAGCAACCTAATGACACAAAAACACAGAGGTAAACATAGTCTTTATCAATAGACAAATGTGTATGTAGTCTGTTAATTGATGCAGCAACCTAATGACACAAAAACACAGAGAGGTAAACAAAGTCTTTAACAATAGACAAATGTGTATGTAGTCTGTTAATTGATGCAGCAACCTAATGGCACAAAAACACCTAGATGTAAACATTGTCTTTATCAATAGACAAATGGGTATGTAGTCTATTAATTGATGCAGCAGCCTTATAGCACAAAAACACCTAGATGTAAACATTGTCTTTATCAATAGACAAATGTGTATGTAGTCTGTTAATTGATGCAGCAACCTAATGACACAAAAACACCGAGAGGTAAACAAAGTCTTTATCAATAGACATATGTGTATGTAGTCTGTTAATTGATGCAGCAACCTAATGACACAAAAACACTGAGAGGTAAACATAGTCTTTAAGAATAGACAAATGTGTATGTAGTCTGTTAATTGGTGCAGCGACCTAATGACAAAAACACTGAGAGGTAAACAAAGTCTTTAAGAATAGACAAATGTGTATGTAGTCTGTTAATTAATGCAGCAACCTAATGACACAAAAACACTGAGAGGTAAACAAAGTCTTTAACAATAGACAAATGTGTATGTAGTCTGTTAATTGATGCAGCAACCTAACGACCCAAAAACACTGAGAGGTAAACATTGTCTTTACCAATAGACAAATGTGTATGTAGTCTGTTAATTGATGCTGCAACCTAATGGCACAAAAACACCTAGATGTAAACATTGTCTTTATCAATAGACAAATGGGTATGTAGTCTGTTAATTGATGCAGCAACCTTATAGCACAAAAACACTTAGAGGTAAACATTGTCTTTATCAATAGACAAATGTGTATGTAGTCTGTTAATTGATGCAGCAACCTTATAGCACAAAAACACCTAGAGGTAAACATTGTCTTTATCAATAGACAAATGTGTATGTAGTCTGTTAATTGATGCAGCAACCTAACGACACAAAAACACCGAGAGGTAAACATTGTCTTTATCAATAGACAAATGTGTATATAGTCTGTTAATTGATGCAGCAACCTAATGGCACAAAAACACCGAGAGGTAAACATAGTGTTTAACAATAGACAAATGTGTATGTAGTCTGTTAAGCTCTAATGTTTGAAGTCAAGAAAAGTTGTGAATTGTATCAAAGATCTGCAACTAAAGGACAAATATCAAAAAAGATTTAATAAATTACAACCTCTGACAATTTTCCTGACTTGGGACATACATTAAATGAGTGGTGGTATTAGAAGTAGTTCTTGTAAAACTCATCACTCTTCTTTTGAATCTTCATCTGTGGAATAACAAAATTAAGGTAGAAACTGTCCAAATAAATCAGTGTGCTTATATAGCTGCAATTTGAATTTGATTTGTAATTTTTAAATTTTGACAAATAAAAGAATAAAAATATGTGTTTTGAACCCTCCAGTATAGTATATAGCAAGTTATTATATAGCCTTGTGAATACAAGAGTTATACTTATTTTACTATTTTTGTAAATGGCATGTACATTTTATCTCATTTTAGAAATCCAACATCATAAGTAGTGTATGATATATTAAAGTTTTATTTTCTTTTATATTTGTGTATTTATTTTGTTATAGGATATCAAAATTGCATATATATATATATATATATATTTGTTTTGATTTGTTTAATAAAACTTATGTAAAAGTGTTCTTGAGTTGTAAAGTTGAATATAACAAGAATGCACATGTTGTCATGCTGAACATACCCCCACTCATAATTCAAAGTATCTGAAAACAGGAAGGATGTGTCTTACAAATTCATAAAGTGCTCATCGTCCTGAACATGCATGAAATATTTGCCAATGGACATTAAGCAACCAACAATTAATCAATCATAAAGTGCTCACACGTTCCAACTCATCCCTACCAAACTGCTTGCCTAAAGGAGTAAGTTCACAAAAGGTTAAAATTAGCCCTAAGATTTTGCTGTTTTTTAAAACAGGCCAAAATATTATAAATTTCATATAGAAATAGTTGTGATATTACTAGTAATACAAAATAACTTTATTTTGGCACATCACATTAGAAATGAAGACGTATTGGACTACTTATGTAGGCATTATTGTGTTGTAATGTCAGTTTTGGTCAAATTTTCAATAATTCTTAACCGTATATAGCATCATTTACTTTGGCCGCCACCCATGATCCAGAAAGTTTTTGTGTCTAGAGATTCAATGTCATCATTGGCAACTTTTGGCTACAGAACATTTTGGATCCTAGGTTGCGGCCAAGGCTTTTCTCAAGCTTGAAGGTCTGAAAAATGCACAAAATCTTCGTATTTTACCAATATATTCAAAATATGCTGATTACGAAACCAAGAATGTACTCTTATGAAGAGATTTATTTTCAACAAAGAAGTAAGGCTTTTGAAATTGATCCATTCAAGAACCAAATTATGGCCATTTGGAAATTATATGATAAAATTGAAATTCAAGGCCAAATTTGGCCTAAAGGAACATTGTCATTCGAAGTCATTCATTTAGAAGTACTGGAGAAATGTGTGTCAAAAATTTTAAGTTCATTCAACATATTGGAAAATTCAAAGTATCCGCAAGCGGGAAGTCAGTGTCTGACAGATCCAAAAAGTTATCCAACTTTCCAACTCATCAATGTCAGACTGCTGACCATACATGAAGTCATTCTGTTCAGTAGTATCCGAGAAAAGTGTGACAGAAATATTTGCTGGATGCACAGACGGATGTACGGGCAAGATGAAAGCAATATAGGAATAATAATAAAAAGTCAAAGAATTATGAAATATATGATAGTGGGATACTGAGACTACTATAACACGTGTTACAGTAGTCTCAATGGGATAGCAGACGTCAATGCAGTCTATTAATTTTATGATTCTAGCTAACTTGGAATATAATAAATTAACTTAACATAACTCACTTAAGTTCGAAATATAGACCAGTGTGACATAATTTTGATGATTAGCTGTTATACTTGCCTATACGCATTATTGAACAATCTCATTTCATTATAAATCACTAAGTATTTGAGAAATTAGCTCGTATATAAAATTTACCAAAGTTAATGACCTTTTTAAGCTGTTATACTCCCCAAAAAACATCCTTACACAAGGTTTCTAGTACAATTATACAAAATTGTAAGTTGCTTAGTATTTTAGGTCTGAACTCGAATGTAAAACTGAACCAGTTACTGAAGTGTGAAATGTAGACTAGTAAGTGTGACCTGGGACATAATATATTGACAGTCAGTGTGACCTTGGACATAATATATTGACAGTCAGTGTGACCTTGGACATAATATATTGACAGTCAGTATACTATTCGAAGTTTTCTGCAAGATCTGATTCAGAAGTTTAACTGAAATTAAGTAACTGATCACAAAGCACGAAATGTAGGTCAATGGGGTCTTATTTGACGACGATATGTAATAGTTACTAGTATCTAGATGCATCTTTACATCATACTACGGAATAGTAGATCACTAAGAATCTAAGAACTTAACCCAAACGTAAAATATTTAACCGAAAACGTTGAAAAGTGTAGGTGTGGTCTTATGCTACCGACAAGCTGTCCCTTACTGTATGTTTTGCAGGTTGGCAAATTGTCTATGCCCATTTTCGAAAAGCTTACATTCCAATTTTATGTGGCGGTAATATATTGATTTCTCTAATACATATGTTACTTTCATGCCGTTATCATAGGAAGTATGAGGCGCCGTTTTAGTATCCATTCCTTATTTTCTGATATCAAAACTTCAATTTTTTGATATCAGGAAATCGATTTCTTGATATAAAAAAATAAAAAATATTTTCTGAAAAAAAAAATCAATTTTGTTATTATAGGATTAAACGCCTTTTTAAAGGAATTTATTGGTGAATAAACTCGACCAATTCACTCACAAATAAAAGTCCCAAGGACTTTTATGATACGTTTGTGAGTGACTTGGTCCAGTTTATACACCAATAAATTCCTTTCAAAAGTAACCCGAATAATTCAGTCGTTATATTCCACTGCTCTACGATGGCTCGCGAGTGGGAGAGTCGATCACGGGGAGGGACTGAATTATTCGGGTTATTTCAAAAGGCGTTTAATCCTTATAATTCTTTAAAATTGGTGATAAGGAATTTATTTTTCCACATTCGTAACCTCTATAACACGTAAATTGTCTATATGCGTCATCGAATTGGCCTGGCGCATGAATATATTTGTTTTTAACGCAAAAATATGTACTCCATGAAATTTGCTATATGATAAAAAATAAACTAAAAAAATATCCTATTATCATTCAAATGAATGTTTTGTGTTTATTACTAAATTAACGATTAACACAAAGTGAAAATAAATATTTTCAACGTCGAAACCGGATTGAGTTATTATCGCCGCCATCTTGTTTACATTGGTTACAAAAAGTAGTTCGGTCAACATCGTCTATCGAAAAATAAACAACGTCAAGATCCACTACCGGAAGTCCTCTCGACCAATCATATGAATGTATTCCCTAATATGCTAATCATATAAGAATTATATCAAAATATATCAAAAATTCATTTTTTTTATATCAGGAAATCTTTTTTTTTTTATATCAGAAATTCGAATTTATGATATCAGAAAATATTCTTTATTTTTTGATACCAAGAAATAGATTTTCTGATATCAAAAAATGATTTTGTGATATCAAAAATTCGAATTTCTGATATAAAAAAATCATTTTTTGATATCAGAAAATAAACCGAAATAAATGAATGGTGGATCCCTGTGTGTCAATAAAAGCATCCAAGCTCACAAATGAGCCCAAACATCAGGAAATATCTGAAATAATGTTCCCGGTAGACCACTTGTTTTATAATTTGGAGTACCGCTACACGATATTGGTCATTAAATTGATGTCATAGGTCCCTTGTTACAAAAACAAAATGCTAATACACTTCAAGTTTTATAAACATGATTTAGACTTCAAGTCTCCAGAAAACTGCTATTTAATAACAATGTTTAAAGCAAAAAACATGTACACTAATCTTCAGTTTGACGAAACTGAACGAGTACTGAATTACCTCGATCCAACTAATTACGAAATTCGAGTCCCATGCACTAAAAGACAATATACTGAAGATTTTTGAAATTATTCTAAAATATAACATATTTACTTTGCGTCGAACAATCCCGATCGGCGGAATTAGTCGACCTAAGAATTTACTAAATATATATTCAGGAAAATGTTTTACAAAGCTTGACACATCGAAACAAAATACTGATGTGTTCAACATTTAGATACGATGGCTGGATGATATATTCAGGTTCAACTGACGTTATATGCGATCTTTTCGCCTTATATATCTAATACAATGCATACCCACCTAAATTTTACTTACCAATTTTCTCAAAATGAAGTGTAACTTTCTTGACAGTCGTTTTAATACAAAGACAAACGCTTCCAAAATGAAGGTATTTTAGAAATGAAAACGTACATCAAACCTACTGAAACTTTTCAATACTTTACAGAAAAAAACTCATATAAAATAAATGTATTTAAAGGATCTATGCAAGGCGCGGTACATAAGAAATACTAGCAGTCTTTCAAAAAAGTCTCGTAAAAAGACGAAATAGACGAAGTATTTGAAAATACAAGACATGCAATATTTTTATTTGTTCTTATTGGCTTTGAACTAGTTGTCAGTAACTGAGAGTACTCTCACATCTGTACTTTGTGTCTTTTTGTTGTTGTTACCCTGCCACGTCCGGTCTGTGTTTTTGTTAGCTGTTTTTCTTCTTTGTATCGATCTGATGAGTAAAGCCCTTTTCAACAGATTTTCTATAGTTTGTTCTTACATTATGTTGTGTTGTAACACCAGTGTCCCAGGTTAGGGAGAGGGTTGAGCGCTCAAACACGTTTAATCCTGCCACATTCTTTATGTGTCTGTCCCAAGTCAGGAGCCTGTAGTTCAGTAATTGTCGTTGGTTCATGTCTGTCATATTTGTTTTTCGTAAATTGTTTTGTTATAAATTAGGCCGTTAGCTTTCTAAATTGAATTGTTTCATATTTTTCATGTCGTGGCCTTTTATAGCCGACTATACGGTATGGGGTTTTCTCATTGTTGAAAGCCGTACGGTTGCCTACAATTTCTTACATCCACTTCATTTGAACTTTGGTGGATAGTTGTCTCATTGGCAATCATACCACATCTCCTTATTTTTTTACTAAACAGAACTAACTAACTTACTAAATTCACAACATAAACGGGAAAAAAATAAAAACAAGATTACCAAAACACTGGGGCTTACTTTCACAAAATCCTGGCTGCACAAATTTGTTTCAGAGGAAACCAATAATTGTTTATAAAAGAAGCAAGAACTTACAATTGTTGACTTTAAACCTTAAAAAAATTAATATGTGAAACACAAACACACAAAACTTCTTATGACTGATGAAGCCGAACTCTGAGATATACTTTCCTTGAACACAACCGAAACACCAGACCTAATGTTAGGGCTCATGGGTGAGCTCGGATGCTTTTATTGATACACAGGGAGCAATCATTCAATTTTTTCTTATTTTCTGATACCAATAAATCACTTTTTGATATCAAGAATTCGAATTTTTGATATCAAAAAAATCATTTTATGATATCAGAAAATGTATTTCTTGATATCAATAAATCGTCAGTATTATATATCAAAATCTATTTTTGATATCATAAAATGGATTTCTTGATATCAAAAAATATTTTTTGATATAAAAAAAATCGAATTTCTGATATCAAAAAATAAAGTTTATTTTCTGATATCAAGAAATCGAATTCTTGATATCAAAAAGAATTTTTTATATAAAAAAATTGAATTCCTGATATCAAGAAATATTTTTTGATATCAGAAAATGAGGAATAAATAGTAAAACGGCGCCTTATACGGAAGGACTTACAGGTCAAATCACTACAATAAAGCCCGATTGGACTAACAAAAGAATTAAAAAGTTTCATATGGGAAAACATCTGTTTTATCATAATGCAGCATTTACTTTATGCAAAACAATGAAGATTTACTGCATTGGTGAACACTTCAGATGGCATAAAATAATAATAATAATACCGTTGACTGTTTAGTTACATTTCTCACAGTTTAACTTATTTAAACAATTTTGCAATCCTTTTGTCTAACTCGATGGATGTGGGAATTTTCTGTTTTTGTTTACGTAATTCAACACGTACGAAATTATTAAACAAACACGATAGCATCCTTTAATTACTTAATTTTCATTTCAAACTAATGCAGAAATTTGGTTAATTTGAAATTTTTGATACTGAAGCGTATTTTTTTGCCAAATTTTATTGCGCAATGTAGTAGGCAATGTAGCAATCGACTTGAAAAAAGCTATAAATAAATTTTGTGCTGATCAAAGTTTGGTTAGATAATAGTCAAGGTCGTCGTAAAGTTTGGTGTTTCTAAGAATCAAGATCTAGGACACATGATTTTGTGGAAATGTTGCATCTATTAATTCCAGTTAGAATTAGTAATGATTGAAATATTGTATATCGGTGGGATATTACACCTACACAAACAGAACAGACATTAAACGAGAAATGAAAGAATGTCTCCTGAAATTTTGTTAAAATATCCACATGGGATTAAGTGGTCATCACCGGTTGTTATTTTACTGGACAGGGATGGTAACCGGAGTTTTGGTTTTCGATTTAAGATATGCCAGAGCAGGGTAAATAAAGTCTTCGTCGTTCAATAAAATTGTTATTAATTGTTCTAATTATTACAAACATAAATTAACACAGACAACACAGACAGCACAAACAAAATGTTTACAAAAAGAAACAAACTGTTGTACAACTATTTTTAGCTCACCTGGCCCGAAGGGCCAAGTGAGCTTTTCTCATCTTTTGGCGTCCGTCGTCCGTCGTCGTCGTTAACTTTTACATTTTGAACTTCTCCTAGAGAACCACTGAATGGAATGAAACCAAACTTTGCAGGAATATTCCTTATGAGGTGCTGACCAAGTGTTGTTACTTTGTAGCCGATCCAACATCTAAGATGGCCGCCAGCGGATGACTTCGTTTAACATAGGACCTTATGGACAATACATACAAATGTCTTCTTTTAGAGAACCACTGAATGGAATGAAACCAAACATGGCATGAATGTTCCTTATGAGGTGCTGACCAAGTGTTGTTACTTTGAAGCCGATCCATAATCCAAGATGGCCGCCTGCGGGGGACTTAGTTTAACATAGGACCCTATGGGAAATATTTACAAATGCCTTCTTTTAGAGAACCACTGAATGGAATGAAACCAAACATGGCATGAATGTTCCTTATGAGGTGCTGACCAAGTGTTGTTACTTTGAAGCCGATCCATCATCCAAAATGGCCGCCAGCGGGGGACTTAGTTTAACATAGGACCCTATGGGAAATACATAAAAATGTTTTCTTTTAAAGAACCACTGAAAGGAATGAAATGAAACATGGCATGGATGTTCCTTTTGAGGTGCTGACCAAGTGTTGTTACTTTGAAGCCGATCCATCATCCAAGAGCTTTTCTCATCTTTTGGCGTCCGTCGTCCGTCGTCGTCGTTAACTTTTACATTTTGAACTTCTCCTAGAGAACCACTGAATGGAATGAAACCAAACTTTGCAGGAATATTCCTTATGAGGTGCTGACCAAGTGTTGTTACTTTGTAGCCGATCCAACATCTAAGATGGCCGCCAGCGGATGACTTCGTTTAACATAGGACCTTATGGACAATACATACAAATGTCTTCTTTTAGAGAACCACTGAATGGAATGAAACCAAACATGGCATGAATGTTCCTTATGAGGTGCTGACCAAGTGTTGTTACTTTGAAGCCGATCCATAATCCAAGATGGCCGCCTGCGGGGGACTTAGTTTAACATAGGACCCTATGGAAATATTTACAAATGCCTTCTTTTAGAGAACCACTGAATGGAATGAAACCAAACATGGCATGAATGTTCCTTATGAGGTGCTGACCAAGTGTTGTTACTTTGAAGCCGATCCATCATCCAAAATGGCCGCCAGCGGGGGACTTAGTTTAACATAGGACCCTGTGGGAAATACATACAAATGTCTTCTTTTAAAGAAACCACAGAATGGAATGAAACCAAGCATGGCATGAATGTTCCTTATGAGGTGCTGACCAAGTGTTGTTACTTTGAAGCCGATCCATCATTCAAGATGGCCGCCAGCGGGGGACTTAGTTTAACATAGGACCCTATGGGAAATACATAAAAATGTTTTCTTTTAAAGAACCACTGAAAGGAATGAAATGAAACATGGCATGGATGTTCCTTTTGAGGTGCTGACCAAGTGTTGTTACTTTGAAGCCGATCCATCATCCAAGATGGCCGCCAGCGGGGGACTTAGTTTAACATTGGACCCTATGGGAAATACATATGAATGTCTTCTTTTAGAGAATCTTTGAATGGAATGAAACCAAACATGGCATGAATGTTCCTTATGAAGTGCTGACCAAGTGTTGTTACTTTGAAGCCGATCCATCATCCAAGATGGCCACCAGCTGGGGACAGTGTTTAACAAAGGACCCTATGGACAATACATACAAATGTCTTCTTTTAGAGAACCACTGAATGGAATGAAACCAAACATGGCATGAATGTTCCTTATGAGGTGCTGACCAAGTGTTGTTACTTTGAAGCCGATCCATAATCCAAGATGGCCGCCTGCGGGGGACTTAGTTTAACATAGGACCCTATGGGAAATATTTACAAATGCCTTCTTTTAGAGAACCACTGAATGGAATGAAACCAAACATGGCATGAATGTTCCTTATGAGGTGCTGACCAAGTGTTGTTACTTTGAAGCCGATCCATCATCCAAAATGGCCGCCAGCGGGGGACTTAGTTTAACATAGGACCCTGTGGGAAATACATACAAATGTCTTCTTTTAAAGAAACCACAGAATGGAATGAAACCAAGCATGGCATGAATGTTCCTTATGAGGTGCTGACCAAGTGTTGTTACTTTGAAGCCGATCCATCATTCAAGATGGCCGCCAGCGGGGGACTTAGTTTAACATAGGACCCTATGGGAAATACATAAAAATGTTTTCTTTTAAAGAACCACTGAAAGGAATGAAATGAAACATGGCATGGATGTTCCTTTTGAGGTGCTGACCAAGTGTTGTTACTTTGAAGCCGATCCATCATCCAAGATGGCCGCCAGCGGGGGACTTAGTTTAACATTGGACCCTATGGGAAATACATATGAATGTCTTCTTTTAGAGAATCTTTGAATGGAATGAAACCAAACATGGCATGAATGTTCCTTATGAAGTGCTGACCAAGTGTTGTTACTTTGAAGCCGATCCATCATCCAAGATGGCCACCAGCTGGGGGACAGTGTTTAACAAAGGACCCTATGGACAATACATACAAATGTCTTCTTTTAAAGAACCACTGAATGGATCGAAACCAAACATGGCATGAATGTTCCTTATAAGGTGCTGACTAAGTGTTGTTACTTTGAAGCTGATCCTTCATCCACGATGGCCGCCAGCGGGGAAACTTCCTTTAACACAAGACCCTATTGGAAATACATACAAATGCTTCTTTTAGAGGTGCACTGAATGGAAAGAAACCAAACATGGCATAAATGTTTCTTATGAGGTGCTAATGAAGTGTTGCTACTTTGTTGCTGATTTAGTGTTCAAGATGGCCACCAGGATTTTTTATCAAATTACAGGGACAATATTAAACCAAATTTGGCCTCACTCATTATTAGGGTATCTGTTATGATTTTAATGTATTTTAACATGATTTCCAAAACCAAAGTAGAATCAGGTGAGCGACACAGGCTCTTGAGAGCCTCTAGTTATGAAACATGGAAGAAACGCAAAGCTTGCTGGCATACCGGTATATAAAATGAAGATATGTGGTATGATTGCCATTAGACTAGCCATTGAGACAGCTATCCACAAAGATCAAATTACAATGAGTCATTGACACAGCTATCCACAAAGACCAAATGACAAGGAGCCATTGATACAGCTATCCACACAGACCAAATGACAAGGAGCCATTGACACAGCTATCCACAAAGACAAAATTACAAGGATGTGAACAACTAGAGATCACGGTACGGTCTTCAACAATGAGCATGTTTCTTAGACTTAAATACCAATCAGTACACCTCCAACGAACTTAATGTGAGAAGGTCATAAGTAGTCCGAGAAAAGCATTTGTAAATTCCAAAATAAAAAAAGATCCAACAGGGAGTAGGAAAATTAGTGTTATTCAATCTTTTAAAAATAAAAACTATGCCTGGAAGATCGATATAGACGATATTTAACGATTTTACTACATTAGATTGCCATGTCTTTCAACAAAGAAAACAAATATTATATATACATTAGTCATCATTCTAATATTTCCGAGTGATTTGAGTTTATTTCAGTCGTTGCATCTCGCTCACATTTCATTTTGGAAAAAAAATCATATCACTTCAGTGCTGTTACAATAATAATATTTTTCAGAATCCAGATGACTGGTACACGCTTGTTTCTGAGGTTTCTAGTGCTCCTGCAAAAGACAAGCTGAATGCTGGTGATTACATAAGATCCTTAAACGGGAAATCGCCGGAAACACCACAAGAGGTATAAAAAATAACACCAAATTCTTGTTTTTTTTCAATTCAAGAGTCCGCGAGCATAATTATGTATACCCAGTGTATGTAATGTGCGAATCCTAACGTGAATGTCATTTTTACTGTATCCGTGATGAATTTCTGATGTAGAATGATAAATAAACAGACGACAAATTCCAGATTTTTTAATTAAATAAGAAATAACATATAATGTGTAGTGTTTTTATAAATTCATGATATAGGTATGAGATGCGGACGGGTTTTCATCGCGCCTACAGCCATCCAGGTGCAAAATTGATACACCAATAGATAAATATTAAGAATAGTTCACGAACAGAACGTGCAAGAGATTTAAAAGTAGCAGTTAAGTTTCATTTGCAGAAAAATGTACCTTTTAACATAATTATTAATGTTGTTTAACTTAAAACAGGTTTTGTTATACAGCTTGTTGATATTGAATCGAATTCCACTATGCTGTTTTCGTTATGCGATTCATGTTTTCTGTTGAATAATGATACTATACTTTCATTTTCACTGTAGGGCTATTCATTTCTATTGTATATGCGATGCATTTTCACAGAAGGAAATTAATTAATTTTCATTATATAAAGTCTTAATTCAGCCGACTCTCTAACAAAATTTATGAAGTCAGAAGGATTGATTATATATGCATACTTAGTGAGTGAAAGTCTGAGGTAATATATCAATAAATTCCTTAAACATGGTATTTATTGCTAATGTAGTCAATTCTATTTTCTCAAATAATTTGTCCTGATCTATATGTAGGATAAAATTTATTCTTTCCTATGACACGTCATCATTAAATACATATATCTTGGACAGTTAAGACAATCCACGTCACCGGAAAAGCAAAGTTTCTGTTTCGGTCTAAATCTACATCGCATACTAATAAATTAAACGTCATTAGAGCTAATTTCCTAATGCTTGTAGTTAAAAGGTGTGGTTGGCCTTGATTGTTTAAATGTTGCCTAAGCATTGTAATTAAGATTGAGCAAACGTTTATACAAACAAAGCAAGCAAGCCAACCAAACCTTTAAACTACAAGCGTTAGGAAAATAGCACTAATGGATGCATTTGAGATAACAAAGAGCATTCACAAAACGATCTTCATTTCACGATTGAATGAGTGGAAACGTTTTCATCTTGCACAAACAAATGACGCTTGGATGACTGGATAATTGATATTTATCATGCTATTTTGTATAAATCTTATACAGTAAAGAAAGTTCGAGCAACAGTCGAGTCACCTTAAATATGCTTGAATTTCTTATAAGTCGGTGTTACAAATAAGCCAATACGCAACTGACAGAATACAAAGAAATATTGAAAACAGTTTATTATTTAATACATGTTTAAATGGTTCTATACCACGGGGTATAACCGCCGTACAGTTGATTCCGGACGTTAATCTTTGGAAGATATACCGTTCTTATATTTACACCAAAGACTAATTGTCTAACTGTTCAGGTAAGTATTCAATGTTTATGAAAACAAAGTTTACTGCTCCTGGCAGCATTGTATATCATTTATATTACATGAACACCATGTGACTATTTTAAATAGACAGGTCTGTGAATTACTTGTAAACATCGCGAAACAAACACTATGTGTAAATCAAACTTGATTAAACTTCAAATAGAGCATAGTTGGTTGGCTCTTTCACTGAAAACGACCGTGTATTTTGTGCTTTGTTGTTGTTAAAATGCATAATACGAATGAGAAACCCGTTGTTTTAATTTTATTTGAAGACATTTACTTGAAAAATTGACCTCAGAATTTTGACACTGTACGATTCATTCTCTTTGTAGTACCGTTCGTTACTGTTCGTTGTGCAAAAGCCTATCAATGCGATAGAAATGTGTATGACACGGCGTGACAAATGTTCAAAGCTTTTTGAAGCGAGTTATAAAACTTTTCAAAGAAAATTCGTCGTAGAAAAACGTTATATTCATGGATGTTCTGCTCCAGTAAATTTTCGGATCCATGACAAGCTAATAGCAAACTCACCAACAATATTTGAATATTCATGATATGAACGTGGTTATACCCGTGTATATTCAAGTAAGCATCTACGACTAGCTTGCATTTCAAATTGTAAATATCATCAATATTAAAGTCATTTAAAAACTATTTTCAGTTGTTGTATGTCGAATAATTATATAAAACAACAATGAAAATTCATCGCACTTCCAAAAATTCCACATCAGAAATGATTGCACTTACAGTGATAATTCATCGCATCTATAGTTAAAATGAATCGCATTCAGTAATCAATATTATGGATTCTGCTGCTTAAATAACACTTTTTTGGACTTTAATCCTGTTATTATACATTAAAAAGTTATATTCTAATGAAATTCTGTTAAAACATACATTCAAATCTATTATTTTGTTTTTTCAAAAAGTAAACAAACGCAGTTTTTCCCATCATCCTTTATTCTATAATAGACATACTCGCATACAACAGTGAAAATGAACAACAACAAATGGGAGTTTTTAACGACCTTGACTGGCTTTGAAAATGAACTTACTGGATTCGCACCTTATATACACTGTAAACCGTCGAGTAATTACTCCACTAACTTTTACTAGTTCCTGTCAATAGTGGTTGTTGTTATTTTTATTGATCACGATATGAGAATATCTCACTGATAACAAATTTGCGTTTATTGTTTTTATCATGTAAATCTGGCTGGGTCGTTGTTTTTCTCTTTTGAATTGTTTCACATTTTGTCACGCCGGGCCTTTTATAGCTTATTATACGATATAGGTTTTGCTAATAGATCAGTTTCACATAAGCAAATTATCAACGCTGATCTCTAAATCCTATGCGCGTTTGAGTTTAAATCCCGCGATAATTAACGATATCATACGTGACAGGGGGCTACATCAAACTGACTGATATTTAGCAACACAATAATAATTCAACCGATAATACACATCTCTCTCTCTTGGTGTATGCTGGAGATTATTTAATTTTAAGATATTAATAATCGTTTATTTTATATATTCAGAATAAATAGTTTGACCGTTTATACAGAGAATAACATAAATTTGAAATAAAAAGATGTGGTATGATTGCAAACGAGACAACTATCCACCAGAGCCAAATGACAGATGAAAGCAACCATATGTCACCATACAGCCCTCGACAATGAGAAAATCCATACCAAATAGTAAGCTCTAAAAGGTCCCGACACAAAACAATTCAAACGAGAAAATAAATCATCCTGTTGCTGTAAAGAGTTCATAACAGTTGTGTTTATGAGTGAAATGGTTTTGAAAAAGTATTACTCTTGTAATTGCTTTCTTTTGCTTACTGCGCTATGTACATTGCTGTATGTCAGTTTGATTTTTCGTGAAAAGAGAAAAATATTTTGATAAAAAGAAAACAACATAAACATCAGAAAAACATTTAATTTCAGTTCTGTTTCAGTATCAATTCGCAGTTTTTCTTAAATATGTTTTTACATCTTCTTGTGACATGCATGTAAAGGGTTACGGCCTACATATAGGTTTAGCATCAAAGACTCGAACTTTTTTTTTCTTTTAAACAAAAAAAGGTAACTGTAAGGTGACTTTTGCGTGAATTTTTTGGGTACAGGGACAAGTTACCGGCACTACTAAATAATCGAAATTTCCACTAATGGTAGTATAGAAGTATAAACGAAAATTGATAGAATTTTTCCTTATATCCTTTTTCAAAGATGTAGTATATATTGTGATATGTAAAAAATATGAAAAAACACAACGAAAGGTCACCGAGTTTGTTTTCAAGGTACAGGCTGTGAAAATATGAAACATTTTGTATGGATTATACAGGGAAAATTTTTAAGGTATCATTATATGAACATTTGAAGGTAAATGATTGATAAAATTTCAAGATAAAATGTGAGCAGATAGCTCTTAAAAAATACTTTCAGCTTGGAATACCAACAGAAAAAAATGAGTCACCATGCGTTTTATCCTGTTTAGCATACATGGCATATAACATAAAATAGAACACTTTCCTGCTATTAATTGTAATAGACATGTAGTAGATAGGGCCCCGGCTCCGTGTTGAAGACTGTACTTTGACCTATACTAGTAGTTGTTAACTTTTCATACATTGTGACTTGGATTGAGAGTTGTCTCATTAGCACTCATACCACATCTTCTTATTTTTATGTACATTTGTTTCAAATATTTCTGCGTCAGTGATGTTTTAGACGGTCATGATAATAAAGTGAGATATATATGGCAGTTTTTAAATACGTATCAGAAATACAGGTTTAACTTCAATTTTCAAACAGCACACTATAATACAATGCATTCAAAACAATTTTAATTTCTAAGCTATGTTTATGATCGACTTCGTCTAAGCAGAGGTTCAGTGCCAGCGGACAGAGTAATTTTCTACATATTTTCAACTTTATCATTTTTCATGCCATTAAAAGTAATTGAATATCATATATTTACCACGCTTTGCCACAAAATAAGATCAAATTGCTGAATGACCCCCCTCCAAAATTATTAAAATATTCCCAGTAGCATTAACCGTACTGGCCATGATATCAGTGTAAATTAGGTACCAGGGTTAACATTTTAAACATCTGTATTAGGGGATAACTATTTTGATTTTGAGGGAGGATTTTAGAAAATTAAATATTCTAATAGGAGTTAAAAATAAATAATTATGACCAAGGCAGGATGGAAAAGAATAGTCTGCAACACAAAATGCAGGAAATAATTGTGTTCAAAAGTTGAATAAATTAATCAAATGGTCGTCCTTTTTCAGTAACTGTATGTATAGAAAAGGGTACGTTTTTATCAATTGTCACCTGGTGAGATTGTACAAGGTAAAACGAGGATTCCACATGGCTAAGGTGTTAATTGACTTCTTAATTTATGACCTAATACTATGTATATGAAGTGAGTCCCGCTTATTTATCTAATTTATTCTTCCTGTTAAGTGAACGACCTCAGCGTGAATTCGTGACAATTAAAGGTACAATTAAATCCAGGCGGCAGATCGTATATTACTGCAACCAACAACACAGCAGTAGTCCGTTTTAAAATCTTTTAATGTGTCATTGTTAATAAAGTTGTTTCGTCAATATAATTTTAATATTTTGATTTCAAATAATGCTAATGTTGCTTGCATGGACATGTAAACACAAACACTTGATCAGATGATTGTTTTTTAGAAGTCTGCATGGTCACTGTATGTGACAGAATATAAGTTCCCCCATAACATTTGTTCCATTGGGAACTTTCAGCATATAACAAAAGTTCCATTGGGAACTTTCCTTATATAATATTTTATCCAATGCTATAAGAAAATTTCCTTCACAAAGGATAAAATATTACATAAGGAAAGTTCCCAATGGATCTTTTGTTATATGCTAAAAGTTCTTTGGAATAAATATTATGGACAATGTTATATTATAAAAGTTCCATGAATATTTGTTATGTTATAAAAGTTCTAGGAATATTTGTTATATTATAAAAGTTCCAGGCATATTGGTTATATTATAAATGTTCCAGGAATATTGGTTATATTATAAAAGATCTAGAAATATAGTTATCATGGTTATTAGATGATTAAAGTTCTAGAAATAGTTATTATATGATCAAAGTTCTAGGAATGTATACTACAATATCCAAAATTATTTCTAGCTACAAATGTATGGAAGTAAATTTCCAATGATAAAGTACAGGCATTTTCATCTGAAATTTGTGGCTAACTTCATGCTCGACTAAAATATGTAAAAATTGTGTTATATTCCTCAGACTCCATTCTATGTATGTACTACATGTACAGGTAAATGTCAGGTGAGGTGAGCATTAATTAAGATGCAATCAGGTGTAAAAAATCGCATGCCACTCTTTCTTTAAAGGAACAAATATTATGAAACCATATGATGTTTTAGTTCCAGGAAAATATCTTATGAAGGTGGAAATAATATGATGTAATGTTTGTTCCCAAGAACTTTTATTATCCGTAGTTTTGTTCCAGGGGGAACAAGTATTATGCGGAACAAATATATGTTCACACATGTGTATGCTTATCACCGTTAGCCCCAGTTGATGAACTCTCGGGAATTATCGCGTGATTTCATAGTTTGGCTAATAAGTTTAGACATGCGCAGTTAAATGTGAAACCGGTGTATTGTTGAAGACTGTATGGTGACCTACAATTGTTACATTCCTCGTCCTCTGATCTTTCCATTGGAAATCATACTACATCTTATTTTTATATTGAAGACGATGATATTATTTGTAAAAAAGAAGTCTGTGCATTGTCCTTTAAATATAAAAATAAGAAAATGTGGTATGATTGCCCACGACTCGGACTACTCTCCACCAGATACCAGTGTTCCTTTTCGATTTAATTAATCGACTTATCGATGAAAAAATAATTATAATGTTATCTATCCTCTGATTTATTGTTTGAACACAGATTATAATGTTTCTTTTATTTTTTCTGCATAAAAATTCTGTACATTTTTTTTTAAATTGCACAAGAACGTTTCTTCATGTACTGATGATTACATTTCTGTACATTTATGTTCTTCTCGTATATTTTATGATGGTATGACACTAAATCCCTAAAGGGAAGGATTGTGCTTGATTTTCAAAATAACCACGAACACAGGACAAAGCAATTTACCCTATATGCAGGTTCAGGCGAATACACACCTACTTCATTATCAATAAATCAAGCATCACTAACTACTGGTAACGTTTACAGGTTAAAATCCCATATTTGATACACGCAGTTCCATATATTGATTTAAAAACTATGTACATTTTAAAATAATGAATTATTAATCCGTGAAAATATATAATTTTGATTGAATAAGAAGTCACATGAAACGAGTTTATTTTGAAAATAATTATTTTACCTCTGGATAAAACGTCACAGATAGTATAAATCTGCTACTCTCTAGCTGCAAGGTGTTGTACTGCTCTGCGGTCCATACAAAATGTGATACTGCCGACGCTGTTCTTAAAGGGATAGTAGCTACGATTTTGACAAAATTATGACCAAGTTTCAAAGCTGCTAAAATCAAAGATATGTACTTAAAATTAACAATAAGATCGCTGGAATGTTTATATAAAGTACAAAAGTGTTAATAATTGATAATTAATATCGTGTAGCGTGCCTTTTCATCTCATTAATTATGCATCGGGTTTACTTCCCGAACTTTGCCGACACAGCGAAGCAACGTAATCAATGTAAGGTCGGAAATGTGATCCATACTATAAACGGGTGGATATTGGATCAATATACATATAATTTACGTAATCAATGTAAGGTCGGATATGTGATCCATACTATAAACGGGTGGATATTGGATCAATATACCTATAATTTATGCAGATGCTTTCATTTTTGATCTCATCCTTGAATCTGATTACACGTGTAATCATGATCCTCGCTTGTAGCTATGTCAATCATATTTCTGATCAATGAAACGTGCTACAACCTAAACCTCAAACCTCAAACCAACCAATTAAAACCAAGATTTTAAAAATAGTCTGACAAATTTGCATGTAAATGGAAAATAAACCAAACATGGCATAAACATGCAAAATGTGAGCAATATCAGAAGAAAACACGCCCACCAAATCTCAGTACTCCTTATATCAAGGAAACATACTAGGAAATCTCAGACAACTTTAAAACGCAAATAGACTAACAAATACCTATACAACTACCTCAAGATGGCAGAAAGCATGGACCCCAATATTGTCATTGACAATGATGAAAATACAGATACAAACGAGGAAGACAACTCTGAAGTAAATGACATTCCAAGTGGACAAAAATAAAGGAATGAGCTACAAATATCTGAAGATGCAATAAAGTATATTAACAAGCTTAACAAACAGAGATATCCATTGCTAACACTTGTGTCTCTGATGAAATATCAGAAGAAATGTAACACTTGAAATGGAGTCCTGAATGTGTCATTTAAAGGAAGTGTTGGTCCGAAAGAAAACAGTGAATAACTAACAGCATAGACAATGTCATTCAAACATCCATGCAAGGATACACTGTATACATCCATATTAGAAACGCTTACCAACAAAATAAGTGATATTGGTCGCCAGCTAAACCAGACATATTCTGAAAATATGGACATAATTGGTACCCAAACAGAACAGAGTGGTGAAGCTAGAACTAGACTGAGCTCAAAAAGCAAGGAGATAAATGAACATTTTACACATAAACTGAAATTGTTCACAGCCTCTCTGAAACCATGAACAGACAACCAAAACTACCAAAAGAGAACAGACAATCAAAGTTATCAAAAGAAAACGTGGACGACGAAACCAAAAGCTGATAAACATGTTCTAAGAGAACTACAAGATCTTGTGGCAAAACTGAACAATTAAATATTAACGCCACTGTAGACAACTAAACAAATGGAACTTACTTTTGTGAAAAACGCCAGTGAAATTAGGAGTTATAAACAATTCAATTACTTGGATATTAATACCAAATTCACCTTGTAAGTTTCATACTTTTTTATACTTTCATATATTGTCTTGGTAGACTTGAATAAAAATAAAATATATATGTAATTTATATTTTAGTTATATTTAAAAAACTTCTGTCTATATTTAAAACTGTTACTTAAATTTAGCATACAATCTAAGTCAGAATATAAAACTAAACTGCTCAATATACAGAGTTAAATAAAGAAATTATGATGTTTGGATTAGTGATGATTTTACACGGCAAATCAATAAAATTGCAAATTTTTAAATTGGTAATTTTATTGATTTTCTATTGGACATCAACGACTCAAACTACAAAATTATCTTTACACAATCATTCTAACAGATGTACGAAAGAAGAAACGCAACACACTTAGCCAATAAAACAATTGATAGAAACATGGAAGTAATATTGAAAGGAATAACAACGTCGTCACTTCAAAGGTTTCATCTGCGTTACCGCCCATCTTTCGATAACTCGTTAATTGGTTTAATTATATGGCATGGTAATTGACTCTCGACATGTGATAGATCAAATCACTGACACTTTTCGGTCATTTTCGTGTTCCCGGAAAATTACGAATAGACCGGTTGTTGTCGTATATACGTACGAAGTAACCCGAATAGTTCACTCGTTACATTCCGCTGCTGTACGCTACCGAATAGAGTCAGTCGTTCAATGTTGATTTTAGTCTATTTTTCCTATTTATGTCTTTTGATCTTAATAGTTTAGGCCGACAGTTATCACATATGGAATTTAAGAAAAAGGGTGGATCATTTTCAATTTTAATATTTAAAACCAGTAAATTAAGAAGCCATTTCTAAAAGTTAAGAAGATGATTGTACAAAAAATATGTTTCGACCCCCTTTTATTAAATACGAATAATCCAAGTCTTTCGTGTATACCAGGCAATTTAAATATTCACAATTTTAAACGTTTCTATTCTTTAATTTGCGGTTAGACATATAGCGTCAAGCTCATTTTGTTTGGTTGATTTTCTTTTTGCTGTAACGTGCTACATTAATATTAGTATTCAATTGTAAACACTATTTTAAAATAGATATAAATTTAACATGTTTACGAACTTATCATCCCGATTTTAATTGTCCAGTTTCAATAATGTTATCAATTACTTGAAAGTAAATATTTTTATAAATCTCGATAAACTTGGCACATTTCAACAGTAAAATATTCTATGTCTACATTTGTCTACAACATCATGTGAAACCTGATCGCTTCATCGTTATTACCTGTTTTACTCGTGATTCGCTTTTAATCGGAAAACACTTTTAGATCAGTTTAAAACAAACAATAAAAAGCAAAAATATGCAAAAATAAATATAATTATCCATGTTAAACTGTTGTAGTTTAAACAATTCTAGTCCGTTTTTCAAGTTTTTTACATCATTCGATTTCTTTCTGAAGGTAGAAGTTTTATAGGATACAGCGCCACCTTGTTACCATTCCCCATGTGAAATTGAAAAACCGTCGAAAAGAAATAATCCACAATGCTTTTCATCATAAAAATGGTAGCATACGCTATAAATTTATTACTTTGGGATACCATAAGGCATATTTTGTTAATAGTGAACAAAAGGGTAAAACATGCTACACAGAGGAACAAGTGATCAGTATGCTGGAGTTTCTTATTGACAACATATTTGTTGAATTTGGAGGTAGACTTTTCAACAAATTGTCGGCATTCCTATGGGAACGAACTGTGCGCCTCTCCTTGCCGACCTTTTCTTATTTTCATATGAATCGGAGTTCCTTCAGACACTTGTCAAAAACAAGAAGATCAAAGAAGCCAGGTTATTTAATTTCACTTTCAAATATATTGATGATGTTCTTTCCATTAACAATCCGAACTTTTCTGATTGGGTTCCATTAATATATCCACCAGAACTAGAAATTAAAGAAACAACAGACACGGCTTCCTCCGCCTCTTTTTAGACTTATACCTCGAATTTGACATACACTGTCATCTCAGTACCAGAATCTATATGACAAACGAGACGATTTTAATTTTGAAATTATCAATTTCCCCCACCTTAGTAGCAATATACCAACTTCACCTGCATATGGGATATACATTTCCCAACTTATTTAGTATTCAAGAGCTTGCAGCTCCTACTCAGACTTTGTAAAACGTCAACAGTGTCTGAGCAGAAAGTTGATGAACCAGGGGTATGTCAAAGAACGTCTCGTCCTTTTTCTAAAATGTTCATCGGAAGGTACCAAGAACTTGTTGATAAATATTCCGTATCAACTTCACAAATAATACACGATGGTCTTGAAGTACAGATTTTACGTACTGACGTTGTTTATCATCTTAATAACGTGTTATAGTATTCTTTTATTTGTCTTTATTAATATTACTTTTACTGTTAAGTCTGTATTTTGTGATATACATTTGACGTGACTCTGTACTTATGTATCCCGTCATGCTTTGAACCACACAATTATTTTATTTATTAATATTACTTTTACTGTTAAGTCTGTTTTTTGTGATATCCATTTTACGTGACTCTGTATTTATGTATCCCGTCATACTTGGAACGACAAAATTATTTTATGTCTACCTGTGCGAATTTCAAACGCGCGATTTTACGCCAGTACTTAAAACCTTCCATCCTTTATGGGTGGTTTTTACATAGATAAATAAAATCGTATAATATAAGCAAAATTAGGATGTTAAATTTGATGTATGCCTTTTTGTGCTTCTTCGTTACATTTGTTTGTTTTTTATAGTGATTAAGATGATAACACAATGTTGACTGCTGTACCCCTATTTTTGACATTTTTACCTATTGTGTCTGTTTGTTTTGTTCACGCATCGTTGTCTATACTATGGAATTTGATGCGACTGTCATACAAGTGGGAGGTTTAGCTAGCTATAAAACCAGGTTCAATCCACCATTTTCTACATAAGAAAATGCCTGTTCCAAGTCAGGAATATGACAGTTGTTATCCATTCGTTTGATGTGTTTGAACTTTCGATTTTGCCATTTGATTGGGGACTTCCCTTTTTGAATTTTCCTCGAAGTTCAGTATTTTTGTGATTTTACTTTTTATTAATAAACTAGGGATTTCCCACAGGTGATTTATAATTACCGGACTCGATATAATGACGTGACTGATAAGAAATTCCAGATGCCATTTTACAACCGCGGTATCACAGATAGTAACCAAAGGGGTCTTGCCGCTGAGACTATAATTGGATAAAATCATATGACTTTAGTACAGAGCTCTGCAGGCCATAAATACATGCTAATTAGTCGTTGTTATTCCTTTTAAATATTACTTCCATGATAGAAATAAATTCATAATTGATAGAGGAAAACAAGATAATCTAAAACCAATGATCCCTGACTAATCAGGACACCTAGAGAAATCGTTACATGATACACTGTATGTCTTTCAAAACGTTATCACGCCTTCTCATTTGCGAGGAATAGACTGACCAATCAGATAATCACTATACAATTATTAGCCTGGGATCCTGGCTCACTGCTCCACAGTAGACGAAGTATCAGATTGGGTCAGGATGCCAGGCTACACAATTATCTAATTAAAATTATGTTATCTCAACAGATGTAAATTAATACCACCATGCATCTATGATACCACACAGTCTAACTGTGAAACATATCTAAACACAGACGATTCAGACGATTCAGCCGAAAAAGCAAAAAATGTTTATACATTCATTAACAAAAAACAGCAATTAAATATTGCCTCCCAAAAAAAAAAAAAAAAACAACAACCTAAAAATGCCAAACAATTTGTTTTGAACCTCTCAAATAGAAAAAGTTAACAAACACAGAAATTATGACGTTGGGCAAAGGCTTGAACTTCATACCTGCGGATAAAAACTTATGGACAAATATCCTCAAAGATTTCAAAAAATTCGAAAGAAAACTAAGATTAAAGCATTTCTTTCATGAATACAAAACTATTCCGAAATCAAACCACCCATTTAAAGAAAAGTCTAAATTTAGCGTTCCTATTATAGGCGACAATCCTATAGAACAGTAAATATTCCACACAAAAATGGAACTTTCAAATTATAAACCAAATAAAACCAAAAAAACATGACGAAAGAAGAAACGCAATGTCTACGACACATTGAAACAATTACTATCCATAAAAGCAGATAAAAACAACATAACAGTAGTTCAAAATAAAAACAACTACGCCGATGAGGGTGAACGTCAATTAAACGACGGAATACACTATGTTGAAATACCAGAAATCAACATAAAAAATACCATGAATAAAATTAATGAAATTGTATACAACATGAACAAAGACAATTACTTCGACGAAATAACATTTAAATACATCAAATACAAAAAAATATATATAAAAACACCCTTTGCCTGCTTTCTGCCTTAAATCTATAAACTGGATAACGAAATATTGAAAGACATTTATAAAAAACAAACTGAAATTAAAATGCAAGTACCAGCAAGGCCTATCATTTCACAATGCAACGGTCCTTTAGAAAGAATCGGACGGTATTTGGATTTCTTCCTCATGATTACCAATAGTTAAAACACAAACGACGTACATATCTGATACAGGTAGCTTTATTCGTCTACTCAAAAAATCAAAGATAGAAACCGATACTCTACTGGTGACTTATGATATCACTTCCGTTTACACAAATCTAAGATTTAGTGAAATTATGGACGCTGTAAACAGTGTTACGGGGATATATGAAAACCTAAAATACAATATAATAAAACCTAGTTTTGACTATTAACTACAAATAACAAACTTAATTCTCCTCAATAATGAATTTACCTTCAACAAAAAATGTTATAGGCAAATTATAGGAGCTAGCCAAGGACATGTAGCAAGTCCTCAAATCTCAGATATAGCCATATACCAACATATAAATAAAATTTAAAATATTTTTCCACACAGAAACAAAATATTATTTCAAGGCACTGCGGAAGAAGTAAAACTTCTTTTCGAAATAGCAAACACAAACCACAACCTACTGCAATTTCCTTATGAAATTGACAGACAAAGTTTGAAATTTCTAGACTTAGAAACGTATAAAGGACAGAGATTTCGAAAAGAAAATATCTTAGATATTAAATGTTTCACAAAACCAACTGAAAAATTCCAATATCTACACCAAAATTCAAACCGCGCTAAAAGCTGTTTTAAATCCTTTATTAAAGGTGAAGGAATAAGAATTCTTAGAAAACCTCTGATCCTGACAACTTTAATGAAAGAATAAACTTATTTACAGAAAAATCAATACAAAGAGGTTACAAAATCGCTTTTGTGGATAAAATATTAAAAATATTTCCCATACAGAAAGATTAAACAAATTAACAAACATAGAAACACGCATAAACAAAAACACAGATAACTATAATATATCTGTCATAACACAATACCACGCTAATGCGGAAAATATACAAACCATTATAAGAAAACATTGGCATTTAATTCAAGACAACCCACAGTTCAAAAATCTCTTTGATAAAAACCTACAATAGCTTTAAAAAAAAAAACAGGAACATTGAAGAAATCAATGTCGCCCAATAGAAATTAATTAGACCGTTACACTCAAACCAATGGAAGGTGCGCTGACAATGAAAAATGCATATTGAAACGTATCTTAAACTAAATCTAATTACCCAAACCAGTAATCCATACTTTGATTAAACGTACAATAATAAATAAAATGTACAATAATAAACAAATAAACATTTATAAAGAATAAAAAACATTACGGACGACCTCTGAAGAGAGCTACTAGTTACCTGGAATATAATTCCGAAAGAACTCGAAATATTGTACACGTAGCACGTAATCAATGTAAGGTCGGAAATGTGATCCATACATCCATACTATAAACGGGTGGATATTGGATCAATATACCTATAATTTATACCTATAACTTATATAATGACTTTATCTGCGTGACAGGTGTTTGTAAATGATTCTAATGACCGATCTCATCGCCGTTATTTATTTCAATTTACAATAACTTGTCTGCACCCTTTACTGTTTCTTTTTCTCGCAGAAACTGTAAACACTTGTTCCATTTCCGCGATAACATTCCTCTGTTCGACATTTTTCCTTCGAGGGACAACTTGCGATTGCGCATTGGGAACTGCGGAGTTAAGGTCAACATAGGTCATATGAATAAGGGTTGGCTTAATATCGAATTTTTGTCTACAGACAAAAATTAAATTCAGGTGTAAAACGTTAAAAAGCTTCTGAATGCTAATTGGAAAGTAAACAGTGATGGCTTTATTCATTCTAAATAAACCTTTTGTACAAAATCCGGCATATAGATTACAAAAATAATTTTAATGAAAATCGTAGCTACTATCCGTTTAAGAAATGTTCAGTTCTTTTAAAAAGGATGTTTTGTTTTCTGAAGTAATAAGCATCTGTGCGCTTTTCTTTAAACAATTATGTTGTTGTATCTAACATTCTAACGTCTTCAGTCCAAAGATTCTACAGAACCAGTAATGGAGTAACAATAGAATATTATATTTTTATTCTGTTCTGTATTTTCAGGTTTATTCTGTTCTGTATTTTCAGGTTTTCATTTATTGAAAAATATCTGTTGACTATGGTTTATTTAAAAAAAAATATTCTGTCAAATGTGTATATTTAATGTATTTTAATAGGCTGAACAACTCATGTACAGTTTGGAAAATTTAGATTCATTGAGGGTTATCGTGCAGCGACCACAAGACATTCTGTCAAAATATAAAAGATGTATTTTAAAAAAACAGGGACGCGATCGGACCAAAACAGTTAGTTGCAGAGGAGTATCGATGCAGAAATCCGATTTGAATGTTTATATCGATGATATACCACCCTCATTGTATGACCGATTGTGTACAGATCTTCAGATTCAAATGCCGCGTGAGAATGACTGGAAACTATTAGGTGGTAAGTCATAATGTGGAATTTGTAACCCAAAAAATAAAACTAGACAGAAGAAACTGATATAATCAAAATTATCTTTATTAATGCCAAATTAGTCCTAATAACGGATATGGGCAACAAGATAAATGACATAATATATAACAGTTAATTTGTATTATCCTAAGTAAACTCTCTCCTCTTTTCTAATGACTGTTTTATAAAGGATGTCACTGCTTTAATCTTGCTTGATGTCGGATTCAGAAGCCTTTAATTTTATCAACGTGTCTTAAGTATTTATAATTATCTTCTACAGTGTTACAGATATATATTTAAATAATTGTTCACGAATATTTTTTGCTAAAGTATACAGGACAGAGATAATTAAATGATTGGCATAACTTGATTTTTACATCAAATCTACTGGTCATTTTCTATATCTGCCTATTACAATCATTAGTGTTTATACTCATTCAGAAATATATGATCTCTAATTATTTGAATTTTGTGACGCACGGCTATACTTGCAGAATTTCTTTTTGTGGTTTCGACAACATACCTAATGAATTTCTTAAATACGGTGGTGATAAACTGGTTGATTCCCTTGTTAAGATAACCGCCTTTGAATGCATTCCAGTTGAATGTCATAAAGGTATATTAAAGTTAATTCACAAAAGAGGCTCGGTTCATGATTGGGCTAATTACAGGGGCATACTTTAACTTCCAATGTATATAAGGTTTATTGTAAAATTATTGAGGACAAAAATATGAATTATATTGAAGATAAGAACTTATTAGGTGAAACTCAAGGGGCCTTTAGAAAAGAGAGAAGAGTTGAAGATCATGTTTTCACCATTCATGGACTCTGCTCTTTAAGGAAAACAAAAAAGGAAAAAACTTTTCTAGCTTTCTAAGATCTATCCTCTGCTTTTGATAAAGTCTGGAGAGATGGTATTTTTTTTATCTTCTTTGGCAAAATGGTATTCAAGAAAATGCTGAAAACTACTACGTTCTCTTTAAAAAAATGTAAGTAACAAGGTCATTTTTGGAAATTACGAATCAGACTGGTTTGATCAAGAATTTGGCCTAAAACAAGGATGAATTTTATCTCCTACAGTATTTTCTATTCTAATGTCTGAGCTTATCTCAATGATAAAAGAAAAGAATCTCGGTATTAATGTAGCGACAGAAGTTATAAGTAGTCTACTCTTCGCAGACGATATTGTTTTACTACGGAAAACCGAAGAAGAATTACAAACCCTGTTAAATGTTGCCAGTGAATTTGTTTCAAAATGCTAAAGTTTAATGCCAAAAAATCGAAAGTTCTAGTGGTAGGAAAAAGACTTAACGCAAATAAAAACTGGTTTCTAGAGGATGTTTTAACTGAGTAAACAAATATAAATACTTAAAATTATTTCTCAAGAACGTTAAAATTTAATCATCATATCGACAAATACCTAAAGGAAAACTTTGAAAAGAAACTTAACTATATTATTCGCGTCTTAGGAGAATACGGAGATTTTAATCGGTTTAATTTTGGCTGTGCTTTGTGGATTTCGGTAATACGTCCATCCATAGCTCATCATCGGCTTGTGGCGTATGGTACTCCACGTCAAAATCTGGAAACAAAATGCTAGACAGCTGGCAGTACAAAGTCGCAAAAGTAATAATTAACTCCAAAATGAACTTTCCAAAATGCTCTGTTTTATCGGAGCTAGGATGTGAATCTTTAACTATTATATGGACCGTCAAAGGATCACATATTTTGCTAGGTTAGATTCTTTACCTGGTACAAGATATTGCAATAGCAAAGTTATTTTTAATGAACTTAGATTTTACGTTACCCAAGCACGACAATCCTATGTAACAAATGAAGATGATTTTTGGGCCTCTCTTCTTTAGTTTCTGGCTAGAACAAACTGTCTTCCGTTGGATGCTGTGTTATTCCGCATGAAATTGAAAGATAGTGATATATGTCAAACATGTTGTATTGAAGAATCTGTTTTGCATGTATTATTGGAATGCCAGGCATATAATGATATTCGAGAACGCTTCTTTTCTGATTTGCGCGATTTTCTTCTCAATGCAGGAACCGGCGTGTTTTTCTCAGAGTTGCCTCGCTTTAAAAACTTCAATTAATCATCGGCGACATAGCCTTTTTGTTCGGTGATGATATCGGGAAAAAGGTTGATGAAAAGTGCAAAAAATAGCTTACCTCAGTCATTAAAGCTCGCAATGAGTTGTTGCATGTTAATGTCTAAATTAATTTATATGTATGAAAGTTTGAAAGTGTCCCAATGTGAATTTGTATTTTAAGAAAAAGTCTAAATCTTATGTGTAATTGTGTAATCTTTTAATAATATTCAAGATATAGCACTGCACTTTTACGGTTTCTTTTATTCATTTTTATAAATGTTTATTATCAAAGGTTGGATTTTAAAAGAAATACTTATACGGTTATATTGACATTTTGATTTTATAGTGATGTGATTTTTTACGTACACTGCATATATTGTATAGTTTGTATGACCCAAACACTAATACCCCGCTGGTATTTGCCCCCGATATAAAGGAGTAGTTTCTCAACAAATATGTAAGTAATATAATATATATTTTGTCCTAAGGATATTTCTACAAAATTTTAGGTGAATATTTTCCAGATATGTTCTATCATAAAAAGTAAGTGCATCTAAATGAAATTGAGACTTGGGGTTTTCTTCTTTCGTTGAGGGTCTGTAGTTTTTTATTACAAATACAAATATACGGTTGCCTATTATTGCTTACATCCACTTCATTTGAACTTTGGTGGACAGTTGTCTCATTGGCAATCATACCACTTCTCCTTATTGTTATCAGAGACATATAATTCTATATATATGTCTCTGTTGTTATATAATAAAATTTAGAATTATAAATTACTATAGGTTTTACCAACGAGTCAAAAAGATTAAAGGTTTATACATCTGTATATATATCCTGGTGTTTTAGATCTAGAGAAAAGAGTACTTTTCTGGCTTTTTATAGGTCTTCAGTACTGGGAGTTCAACTTCCATTTCTCTTCACTATATTTCCAAGAAACTTGTACTCTTTTTAGTTTTAATAAAAATCAAATAAAACTAACATACCTTTTGTTGGATTTTGTTTTACACCTTAAGGCATTTAATGTAACAACACATTGAAATAAAAGAATCCTTATGTTCACGTAGACCCAATTCCCCCTGTACATATTTCATCAGCAGGGTCATTTCATATAATTCTAGAATATGTAGCGACATACACAATATCACAGATATGTCCACTGCTTTGAGGTTCTGATTTTATCAGATATTAATTTCTGGTGAAATCCTGAGGAATATTAAATAATAAAGTATTATAGCATAGAAGTTTTTCTGAAATGTTAGTAAATGGTTCAAAATGCAAATTTCGAGTACTTGCATAATAAGGGCATCTCCTCTTATTCAAGTTAAACCAAACTTCAAACTCAGTCGAAAAAAGATATTTATTACTTTGGTGTTTGCTTTCCATGTTATTTTCAATACAATAGTCTTCAACTAACAATGTATTGATAGAATAACTGTTTTCCTACAGTCTAAATGTTACAAAGTCTCGACTCAATGGTCAACTCAGAGGTCAACAAGAAACAGTGTAATACCGATTTGGATGCTAAAGACAAAATCCTTTTCGTATCTTAATTTTATTACTTAAAAGGATGGTCGACTTTTACCCCGTCAGTTAATCAAGTAACGGTCACATTGTGATTTTCTAATCAGTCTATCTATTTCATTTTCTAATCAGTCTGTCTATTTCATTACTAGGTTTTTGTCAAGGTTGCCGGATATTCGTAATATTTTAATTGAGTTGAACATTAATATTTATAGTATATATTTATGCAAATTTTTGGTCAAATCATAAAGAAAAAAAAATTCTGGTGCTTTGTAAGTATTTTAAACAATTTTGTCGATAAAACGTGTGAATGAATAACGTACAGAATGTTGCCTTCAGTCATTGCTCACGAAATTATACAAATGCAATCTTTTTTTTCACTCAAAATGTGAGATATATTTCTCATCTTCTTTAAAAGTTGTCACCAAAATACACTACTGTTTTTTTTTAAATTGCTTAACTCTACAGAATAGACAGAACATGTTAATTCTTGCAAATTCAGAAAGTTGTTCAACCAACTGGATCCGGATGTCTAAATACACTAAGTATATATGTACTAAATCCTCAGAATAATAAGGCTTTGATAAACATCTAAAAGCTGGATAAAAAAAAACACCTTTGTATATTTCAGAGTTAATTCTACGTTTGACGACTCGTGATGTTGAAAGATACAAAACAAAGACAAATCCAGCTGATTGTTTGTTGCGGGATCTTAGAAATGAGAAAGGTTTTACAGTCCCTAGATTGATCAACTTTCTTAGGAAAATGGAAAGAGAAGACATAATATCACCTTTACAAGAGTGGTTAGACAGTGAGCAGAAATAGATCAATTACTAACCTACAAGGAAACTGCTTATTTAGTCATGAGTATGCACATAATAAAACAAGCCATGAACACCAAAACTGAGAATAAACTTTGACCGTCTTAAAAATGGTACTAGGTGAGAGAAGAAAATTAAACTGAATAGAGTAAAATGGACTAAAACTGATAACTTGGTATTTAGATGTAATTCATTTCAAATATAAATGACGTTCTCACAAACAATAGATCTTAACTGATATATAACCATCTAACCATCATCATTAAAGAAGGAATATAACTTTTCATTGAGAAAGATAAAAAAAGATTGGTCTGTTAAAAGCATTAATTTGCACCAGTAATTTGTGAAGAAAATTCTGTAATAATCTTATCGCGAAGAAGATACATTTTGTATTCTGGTATGTTTAAACCACTGCACTGTTCTTAAAACGTAAAAACAAAAAATTGATATATCACTTCGCTTCAGATCGTATTAATAGTTTTCATGCTTCAATCAGTCGGCAAAATTCCCTTAAATTATTTCCTGAAGATTATATTGGAAAAGCACACAATTATGTTAACTAAAAGAAAACTATATGATATAGTTTTAAATTCTGGGGGATAGTGTTCATTACATTTTCATTAGATACTTCCAGCAAGTAAAACTGAGGGAGTAACCTTGCTTGGTTTCTTGCTACAACACAAAATGTCCTAATTTACAGTACATTTCATTTTGAATTAAAAGACATTTTGAGTTACCTCCCCGTATATGTAAATGCGCTGAGTATCATAGCAATACTGGGAAAATTCATTTTGATTTTGAGATTTTAACTAAACGGGATGCCATTTCAGAGAAGTGCAAAATTTGACAATATCAGTTCTCATAACGGGGAGACAATTCTGACAAAGAAGAACTCTGTCCGAATAATATATTGTTCAATGCTCTTAGAATGACGGATGCTGTCCATGGCTCGTTACTCTACGCTTAACATGCTTAAGGAGCATAAGAGATTAGTTTTAAGACAGATTTATCTGTCTATTCAATAGAATCTTGCTAGAAGAAAAAAAATGTTGATAATTAAGCAGTGTAAAATAGTCATCATGGCTTGTATAAAACAGAAAACAATCGGTCATATGATATATATACTTATGAAAGAACATGACAGCAACAGTTAGATCAGATTTCGTGAATAACAGACTTTATGCCCAGAAAAGGGACCAAAGGACTTTTGTCTGGCATCGAAGTTCAGCTTTTTTATTTTAACTGGCGTAATTCGGATTTTGCTTTTCTTAGCTTTAGGTGGTATGGGAGTATGAACGATAATTGATAGAACTTTTTTTTCATACTTTGCCAAAATATATTATATATTGTGATATGTTCAAAAATATAATAAAAATGATAGGTCACCGAGCATTTTTTCAAGCTACAGGTTGTAAAAAATGACACATTTTGTATCGATTATATATGAAAACCCATCATTATGTGAATAGAAGGTAATCTAAATGATAGAATTGAGAAATAAAATACGAAAAGATAGCTCTTAGTAAATGCCTACAAAACATCGAAAGAAAAGATAGGGTCATCGTACGTTTTTCCTGCTATAACATGAAATAGAAAAATTTCATGAAGATTCCTCCAGAAATTATACTATTTCAGAGTTACTTCCTCTTAATATGATTATTAAAAAAAAAAATGAAAATCAAGCAAAAATAATCTATGTTTGTAAAAAATATAAGTAATAATAAGTTAAATTCTTATAAATTTGTTAATTTGAATGAAAATTCACATTAGTTGATTGCATTCCTGCACCTAATTTTCCCGACTTGATTGAAAATCTGGACCTGTTGTGTTCTGCTATTCTATAATCCCAAGATGGCGAAAGACACCCATGCTACCTTAAAGTCGGAACTTTGACATTAAAATATATAAGGTTTCTGGAAAATATCAGAATTCGAGATTTAGGTATTGAAAGTTTACTTCAAATTTTAAAAACTTACACCTAGGGACTGAAAGTGACGAGGGTCGCTTGAGAAGTTAACTTTACGCAAAAGACGCGACTATTTTTATTTTCCATTTTATATAGCAACATGCTTGCATCACGATCTCCTTGCGTATAGGGTAAATATCTCTAAATTAATGCGTTTTTCGAGCGGTTGTTTCCTATCAGGATATATTAAATAAGTGGTAAGTGCTAAAAAGGAAGCTGAATTTTAATAGTGAATTTGACGTTATTTCTTCAAATGGGTTTTCGGACGCCATCATGATTAAACTTACTAGTACCATAACATCTGGATACAATTTACAATCTGTGTCACAGATGACCATGATCTGGGATCATAGATATATTCAATTTTTTATAGTTCATCCTCTTTGCCTATGATCACCAGATTTATTTGTCATGAGCTAAATGACGGATGTCACTTGAGGAGCAGGAACTGCTTAACCATCCCTTGGGTTTATCCTATTTATTTAGGACGTTCGTGTTGCTCGATCTTTATTGTCTTGTATTTTGTGTGTTTGTATTCTTGTATTTCTGGGCAATTGTGTTGTAATTTTTCGAATAATGACTTCTGGTTGCCCCTTTGTATATTTTCTTACTTTTTATCTATTTATCAGTATTTGGGAAAAATCCTGCTGTCGGTCTTCTTTAAGACTTATGAATAAAAAATTAGAGGCGTTCAGAAGTCTGAATCGCTCACCTGGTAAAAATATGTAGCACTAAAATCATTAGTAGCAGTGACAGCTATATTGCGCACACTAAGTAAGGTAGTAACAAGTTTTGACCCAGAGCCTATCGGAAAATATATTATATAGGTCTTATCATGGTGATCAGTAATGCTGTAAACAATTTCTCTCTATAAATCAACATTAATAGCTTTCTTCAAGAAATGCAAAACAGGGTAAAAATCATAATAGAATTAAAAATTTAGTATGTCAGTGATGATAATGTATTAAAGTGTAAGAATGATAAAAAATATACTTATTGAGATATAAGCCAAGGCATTACCCCTGTGTTCTATTTAAAGCAACAATGGTCATGTCTTATATGGTGAATTAACCCGAATAATTCAGTCGTTATATTCCGCTGATCTACGAAGGCTACATTAACGCCTGAACGTCTTCCTATATGAAGACCGTCAACCGGAAAATTCGCACCGCTATGCAATATGGGAATTTTGATTTAAGTTGGCAGCTCAAGAAGGAGGAGTTCCGGATGTTAACTGATGTTAAATGATGTAAACTGATGTTAACTGATGTTAATTAACTATTATCGGATTTGTGTTAATTGAACACACGTGTTTGGTAAGACAATTACAAGACAGTTGCGCAGACTCATTATCCTGATCGCCGCCGATTGGCTCTCTCTCACAGAGAGCAGGCGACGCGGCCAATGATCATAAGGAGTTCAAGCCCTCGTGTGGGAGAAAATCTGACACGGAAAGGGCTTGAATTATTCGAGTTAATGGTGAATCAAAATATCGGATACAATTCATAAACTAGACATACAAAGAAACATTCACACACAGTTTATTTGAAGTCCATAGGGGAATTTTGAAAATTAAAATAGTTACGCAAAGGACGACGGACGGCAATTGATGGAAAGTTCACCAGGGGCTCTTTTCACAAAAACTCACAATGACAAAAATTGATCGTAAGTTATACTGAAATAAGTCGCCAAACCTGTATTCCAGGTGATTTAAACAGATTAACTCTCCCATTTTATTAGAATTTTACAACAATGTATGTGTTTCTTTCATATTAAACAAGAAAACATTAGTAATGCTTTAAACACATCAAAATATTGTCAAGTTATTATTTTTTCTAAATTGTTGGTCTCTCTGTGGAATAAATTTCAAATTATGATTTATTAGATCTGTTTGACCTCTGGATGGCATTCCCGCCAATGTATAATGTCCTTGGGGCTCCAGATGATTTTATCTGATTCAACCTATCTCTAGCAGATAACGCATTGACAGCGTCGTATATTTCGGACAATTTTTGGTTCTGTTTATCCAGAACTGTTTTATAAGTAGTGTCCTCGGTTGTGGATTTTTCTTTCTGAACGCGTATAATCTCATGAATTCTTTCATAAGCATTCTCGATATCTCGTTTCAAATCATCACGTTCTTTTTCTTTTTCGTCTAGTTCTGTTTTAAGATTCCTGTTTTCTGTCAACAAATGTTTAGCCTCCATATCTGAATTCAGTTTTCCTTTTCTGACAGTTGATACTTCATCTTGAAGTTCTTCTACTTTATCTTTCAATCGATCAACTTCTTCCTTTAACATAGTATTTTCGGCTTTTAGTTGGGAATTTTCCAAGTTTGATTGTGTCAGTTTTTGCCAACGTTCGTTTTCCTTTTCTCTCAAATCCTTCTGGTGTTGTTTTAGTTGATCATATTTCAATTTGAGTTTTTCACATTCATTTTGTTTTCGTTGTAGACTTTCGATACTATCTTGTAGAGATTTTATGGCACTATCATTCTGCAATAGCATTTGTTTCTTCTCTTGTTCCCACTGTTCGCTGAATTTTCCCAGTTTGGCATCTATATTTTCTTCCATCTCTCGAATGTCATCTTCTCTTCTTTTTTCAAAATTGGTGACTAATTCCTCTGTTAACTTTCCACTAAATTCTGATAGGACTTTTGACATAATAGAAGCAACTTGGTCAATATGTGTATATCCACTGGCAAGTGCTGGTTCGTCAGAATGACTTATCTAAAATGACAATATATAGATAATATACACTAGTTAATTAATATCCAATTGGGCACAAACCAAAAGTTATCGTTTTCCTGTACGTATACCTGACAATTTGTTTTTCTCCCAATAATTATCAAACTTATTCCATAAAAATTTCTAATTGTATTTAGCATCTTTCGACGATAAACAGGAACTGAATGCGAACATTGTTAAAAGTTTCACATAAAATAGCACTGAAGGATTGCTCTAACCCTTTTAGATTTTTAACATATTCAAATGCATGAATGAAATAAATCCCAAACAGGCATAAAATAGGACATGGAGATCAAATCATGTTTTTCAAAGCAAAATGCATTCTTGGTATTGGTCTGAAATCGAACTTTATCTCCTTTTTTGCGTTTTGACAATTATGTTTAACACAGCAATAGATGTCAATAGAAAAACTGCTCACCTGATTAGATTAAATCTACAAATAAGTCAACAGAAGCGAAATTGTCAAACGACGCCTTATATGAGTTATTGCCCTTTAAATGAACATTTTAACCCTTTTTGCGTTGTTTGTTATTATTTTTACTGAATAGAAAAAGAAAAGCTGTCAACAGCAAAATTATCAGTAAGATGAAAAAATAACAAATAAGTCACCATGATCCCTACAAGAGTTATAGCACTTAAATGACAATATTTATTCATTTTTTCGTTTTTATACGACCATTTTTGCGGTCGTAAAATGATATGAAGTCGTCGTCGTCCGAAAACATTTGGTTTCCAGACAATAACTTGAGTATAAGTGTATGGATCTCAAGAAATTGTACCACAATGTTCCATACCACAAAAGGAAGGTTGGGATTGATTTTGGAGGTTATTGCCTTAACAGTTTAGGAATTAGGGGCCAAAAAGGGGTCAAAAACAAGCATTTTCTTGTTTCAGGACAATAACTTGTGTATTTGTGTATGTATCGCAATGAAATTGTACCAAAAGGTTCTAAACCTCAAAAGGGAGGTTGGGGTTGATTTTGGGGGCTATGGCCCAACCGTTTAGGAATTAGGGGCTAAAAAAAGGGGGCAGAAAAACAAGGATTTTCTGGTTTCCGGACCATATTTTGAGTATAAGTGTATGGATATTTATGAAATTGTACCACAAGGTTTCATACCAAAAAGGGAGGTTGGGATTGATTATGGGGTTTACGGCCCATCCGTTAAGTAAAAACAATAATTTTCCAATACTTTGTACACAATGCTTATTTCTTGACAAATTTCAATGGGGTTTGATTTAAAGTCTTGGATTCTTGGGGTTCTTTGATATGCTGAATCTAACCGTGTATTTATATTTTGGATTTTGGGCCCAGTTTTTAAATTGGCCACATTGATGTCCAAATGGTCAAAATTAAACTTTGTTTGATTTCATCAAAAATTGAATTCTTGGGGTTCTTTGATATGCTGAATCTAACCATGTATTCAGATTTTGGATATTGGATCATTATAAGTAAATGTCCAATTTCAAATGTTTAAGTTCTTAGACCACATTCATTCTGTGTCACAAACCTATGCTGTGTCAAATATTTAATCTCAATTAAAATTCAGAGCTGTATCAAGCTTGAATGTTGTGTCCCTACTTAACCCAACTGTTTAGGGTTCGACATCTGCGGTCGTATCATGCTGCGTCATTTTATTGCTATTATCTTGATTACGTTGATAGATAAAATAAACCATAGATAGCAAAGCGTAGTGTGTGATGATTTTTATCCTTTTGCGTTTTCTTTTACTGTTATCTCGAATAAAAACTTTAAGTAGCAAAAATGAGCAACAAGACACGACCTAAAAATAAGCTAACTATATCGAAATTGTCAATGGACTCTTTGTAGGACTTATTGTTCTTTAATGATGACTTTTAAATGATGATTTTTCACCTGATTTTGCATTTAAAACAATTATAAATAAGAAACTACATGTATCAAACAAAACCGATCTACAAATACGTCAACATGACCAACATTTATTTTACCTTTGTTTGCATTTTTATCTTTGAAAACTATAAGTCAAAGATTAACTGAAAACAGCAAAAATGACAAAATAATCAGGATCTACAAAAAAGTAAAGTATTGGAAAATGTAATTTGACTTCTTATGGGGATTTTTGTTCTTCAGCAATTTAAAGGGTGGTTGGAAATATTCTCGGAATGGATCTTGATTAAACCGGATTACAAACAAAAGATGCGTGAAAAAGATGTCTGTCATTGTTGGTAAAAGTTTTAATGTTGCATATATTGTCAGGTACGCGATTCGGGAGCCTCTAATTTATAGTTATGTACTGTACCGCTTTGCACTGCGAGTCATGAAAGAGAATAATCAACACGTTGGGACTAAAAAGACTGACTTACCGTTTGAACAGGCTGCCTCTTGTGGGGAGTTTTTGCTCTCATTGGACCTGGAAAGCAAACAGAAGAAAGATTTCTATATTGTAACGTCACAAGGGTCAAATGTTTTTTTTTTTTTTTTTTTTTGATTACAACGATTCTTATTTTTTTTGGAGCAACTGACAAACTGAGATTATGTTATCACTTGGCATCGGTCGTCGTTGACCGACGTTCGTCGTTAAAAAAAATCTTTACCAAATCAAATATGTTTACACTTGGAAGTAATGTTTTATTGCATGTCCTCTACAAACGATCCCCATTTTGTTTTTATAGGACGAAAAAAATGATAAAATAGAACATAGGGGTAAAACTGCAGTTTTGGCTTATCAATTAAAAAAACTAAGTAGTAAAGCTGACATATGGTATAAATGATCAGTAGGTCACGATCTTATCATCTATCTATAGCCTGACATATGGTATAAATGATCAGTAGGTCACGATCTTATCATCTATCTATAGCCTGACATTTTCAGAAAAAATCGGACAACCTAAACTGTCAAATTTTATCAAGATCTGCAATTATTTTTTCTAGTATCCGTTGGAAACTGTTTCAGATAGAGTTATACTATATGGCAAACATGACTAGCAGGTAAATATCTACAGATCGGAAATTGTCAAACGACTCTTTCTAGTTGTTATTGACCTTTAATGGCGTTTTTTTACACATTTTTGTGTTTTGGGCTATATTAAATCTCGACACCACAATTCGATGAAGAGAAACTGTAAACAGCAAAAAGGATCAGCCAAATCTATATAAAAAATAAGTAAACAAAATTGTAATTGTCAATCGATTCCTTTTAGGAGTCATATCGGGTCACGATCTTAATTATATATATAGTTGTGTGAAAGATGGCTGCAAATGTTGCAAATGATTTTAAAGTTGCATATTTTAAAATAATCAGTTTACGAGATGAGCGTTTAAAGATCTTGGACCATTAGTTATAAAATATAAGACTTCTAAACAGTAAATGCAATATAGAATAAAATGCGGTGATTTTCCTGAAGATTCGCCAAATAAAGTCTTGAAGGTGACACATCACCAAATGATGAAGGTTCGTAAAACTGCCGTCAATAATATGGTTTACTGTGAATTGGGACGTTACCCAATGTATTATGAAAAACACATAAGCATGATTCAGCCTAAAATATTAAATACTGATAACTGTTTATTAAAAGCATGTTATGAAGATATGTTGGAGAGTTCATTTAAATAACCAAACGACAAACTGAATTTGGCATGCTCAGTCAGAGATATTTTATGTAAATATGGTTTTCATGGTGTATGGTTAAAACAAAGCGTAAATAATGTTTATATTTATACATAGACTTAAACAAAGAATGAAAGAAATCTTGATCACTGATGCTAATGCGTTTTTTTTTTAAATTCGTGTAAGTGTATACTTTATAGATAATATATATGACACAGACATATTGCAATTTTATTTAGATCATGAGACCTGCTAATCAAATATATAAACCTTATATATGTAAATATCGGATCTCTGCCCATGGTCTCAATATAGAGGCAGGCAGATATTACAACGTAGATAGAGAAAAAGGTTATGTACTACATGTATGTTCAATATATATATATATATATATATATATATATATATATATATATATATAAGTCTAAAATTTGCACAACGATACTAATATAAGATGGTATATCAATAATACAGGTAAGTTTTAATCTATTGATTTTAATCCGTAATCTCGAACATCATAATATAAACAAAACTCGATACTCTAATATACGTGACTGTGTATATTTACATTCCAAAATGAGTGAAAAACAAAACTTAGTATTTCTTATTGATGCCGTTTGGATGATGTACATTTAGTTCCTTTATCCAAAAGCTTTCCTAACCTGTCGCTGGGCATCACTCCAGTGAATGTTCTGTTCAATCACTAGGATTTTCATGCGATTAAAGTCATCAAGTTTGTGACCTGATTGTCTGAAATGCTGAGAAACTGGGAGAAGTGGCTTCTTAGAGATATCACTCCTATGGCCATTGAGGCGTTTGTGGAAAGGCTGCTTTGACTCACCAACATATTGGAGGCCACAAACCGAACATTCCAGTATGTAAATAACGTTCATACTTTTGCAAGTAACATTGCAAAATATCTTATAGTTATTTTCAGTTGCCTTACTGTGAAATGTTGATGAATGCTGCATCTGTAGGCAGCATTTGCAGCGTTTTCCTCACACGAACGACATTCTCCAGAAGAACTTCTATTATCAGTCACTTCAGCCCGCACTAGCAGGTTCCGCAGACTGTTGGGTTGCCTAAAAGCTATCATGGGAGGCTCAGGAAAAATCTTGGATAGTTTGGAATTCTTTTCGACTGTTTTCCAATGCTCACGAATGACACTAAAGCTGTTTTGAGGATGGGTGGTAAGTGAGGACACATGGAGTCCTTTTATTTTCTTTTTATCTTTGTATTCTAAAGTTTACTCCTAGGAATTGATTCCGCTTTCTGAAAACTTTTTGATATTTCTGTGTTTGTATCCCTGCTCTTCAAGCGGGTTTCAAGTTGACGTAATTGTTTTTGGTTGTTTCTGTGTTGGAACATATTCGCTTGACTCTTAGTGCCTGACTGTACAGGATGCTCTTAGTCAGATGAGGAGGATGGCAACTTTTGGGGACAGATATTGATGAGTGTCAGTAGGTTTAGAATATAGATCTGTGGATATGATGCCATCTGTGAGCGAGCTGGAAGTATCGAGGAAGGCGATTTTGGTTTAGATTTCTCATGAGTAAATTTGATACTTGGATGTATGTTGTTGGCATGAGTGATGAAAGTATCTAAATCCTCGTCACTTTTATTCCATTTCATATCCACATCATCTATAAATCTAAACCAGGAAAGCGGTTTTCGATGGAAGATTCAATGAGTTGTTTTCTAATTTGCCCATGAATATGTTGGCATATGAAGGAGCCATTTGGTGCCCATAGCAGTTCCATTAACTTGCAAATAATGATCTCCATCAAAAGTGAAGTTGTTTTCTTTAGTACCAGCGTGAGCATTTGACCAGGCATTCAGTAGGTGGATGTTTCACTGGTCTGGAATTTCAAACTTCTTTACATGCATCAATGCCATCTGCATGTGGAATATTTGTGTAGAGGAGGTGACATCCATAGAAACAAGTGTCGTGTCGGAGGAAGTGGATTTAAGGCCTGCATTTTCTAAGATAATCAGTTGTATCTTTAATGTGAGATGGTAAGTCTTCAACATGTTGACGAAGATGGAAGTCAACGAATTCCGATATTTTTCCGTCGGATGACCGTTCGCTGAAACTATAGGTCTTCCGGGGTTATTGGCCTTGTGAATTTTAGGTAAAGATAAAATCTGCCCGGTTTTGGATTTTCTGGTTTCAAATATTCAAGAGTTTTGTCATCGATGAAACCATCGTTGTGCATTTCTACCAAGCTATCAGTTATTTCTCTGCTAAAAGATGTTGTAGGATCAGAGTCTAGTTTTGGTAGAACCTTGCATCGCCAAGTTGTCGTTCAGCCTCTTGAATATAGGCAGATTTATCCATGACAACCACTGCACTGCCTTTGTCTGCAGGTTTAATGACGATATTGTTGTTGGATCGTAAGTTTTTCAGTGCAGTCCGTTCTTCATTGGTAAGATTGTCAAAAGGTTTATTGTTATTTCTGGTATTTCTAATAATGTCCGACTTAAAGTTGTCAATAAATGATTCCAAGGTTGCATTTTGCTCGGTTTAGGGATCCAAGAACTCTTTTATAAATTTGTAGTTGTTCTCGTCTTCTGAAATTTCTGAGTCACTATCCGAGCTTTTGTTGTTATTCTCCTTCGACGCGAAATATTCTTTAATGCGTAGACTTCTGGCAAAATTGTCAGGTCTTCCGACAATTTAGTTTCATTGACAGGGGCAGGTAGAGGACGAAATTAAGGCCTCTCGAGAGAGAGATGTTTCGATTCCGTCAACTGGTGTTTGGAAAGATTGACCACAATGTTGGAGGTGAATCAGTCCTTTGTGGTCTACGTTTAAAACGTCTTATGCGTTTTCTCTTTTCTTCAGATGGTAAAGAAGGATGGATATATTCGATACCATCCTGCGGAATTTTCGTTTTGTCTTTCACTCAAACTTTTGGATTGTATAGTTGTTATGTCTTTAAGGCGAGTATTGATAGCATCACAATTGTCAGATGTTAGATCTCTTTTGCAGCTATTCAAAGGGTATTAAATTCGCCAGTAAGAGTTTTGAGATGTTCTTCGCAGTGTTGTTTGAGGAGGACCACTAACCGCTTGGAACAATGGTAGAGGTTTGATCCCATCTGCGAAGTGATGTGTTGGATAAATTGCCAGGTGCTTGTGGCTTGATCTTGATTTGTAGTCCGTTAGGAATACTTTCATTATACTCATAATGAATCAAATTAGATAAATGGTGTTCAGTTCTAATTTGTTTTTGTTTAATAGCTCTTAGTTGTTTAAAATAATCATTGGTGTTCATGTTATAGGAGCTAGAAACTTAAATTCACTGGGATTATGTGAGTAACATAATACAGGTCATTCACAGGAAAAATAATATAGAAGTCTATAAAAAGGACCAACCAGCAAATTTACTATGTACCGGATCGTCTAGAATAGACGATACTGTGCAGATAAGGAAAAAATTATATAAGTCTAAAAATTTGCACAACGATACTAATATAAGATGGTATTATACGAAGATGTTGTTATTAAATCGTGTTGACAAATATTTCGGCTTAACAAATAGCCTTCTTCAGTGTCAATGAGTTTAACAATACTGATTGTAGGTTAAAATAGATCAATAATACAGGTAAGTTTTAATCTATTGATTTTAATCCGTAATCTCGAACATCATAATATAAACAAAACTCGATACTCTAATATACGTGACTGTGTATATTTACATTCCAAAATGAGTGAAAAACAAAACTTAGTATTTCTTATTGATGCCGTTTGGATGATGTACATTTAGTTCCTTTATCCAAAAGCTTTCCTAACCTGTCGCTGGGCATCACTCCAGAAAAGGAGCTAAATGTACATCATCCAAACGGCATCAATAAAAATACTAAGTTTTGTTTTCACTCATTTTGGAATGTAAATATACACAGTCACGTATATTAGAGTATCGAGTTTTGTTTATATTATGATGTTCGAGATTACGGATTAAAATCAATAGATTAAAACTTACCTGTATTATTGATCTATTTTAACCTACAATCAGTATTGTTAAACTCATTGACACTGAAGAAGGCTATTTGTTAAGCCGAAATATTTGTCAACACGATTTAATAACAACATCTTCGTATAATACCATCTTATATTAGTATCGTTGTGCAAATTTTAGACTTATATAATTTTTCCTTATCTGCACAGTATCGTCTATTCTAGACGATCCGGTACATAGTAAATTTGCTGGTTGGTCCTTTTTATAGACTTCTATATTATTTTTCCTGTGAATGACCTGTATTATGTTACTCACATAATCCCAGTGAATTTAAGTTTCTAGCTCCTATAACATGAACACCAATGATTATTTTAAACAACTAAGAGCTATTAAACAAAAACAAATTAGAACTGAACACCATTTATCTAATTTGATTCATTATGAGTATAATGAAAGTATTCCTAACGGACTACAAATCAAGATCAAGCCACAAGCACCTGGCAATTTATCCAACACATCACTTCGCAGATGGGATCAAACCTCTACCATTGTTCCAAGCGGTTAGTGGTCCTCCTCAAACAACACTGCGAAGAACATCTCAAAACTCTTACTGGCGAATTTAATACCCTTTGAATAGCTGCAAAGAGATCTAACATCTGACAATTGTGATGCTATCAATACTCGCCTTAAAGACATAACAACTATACAATCCAAAAGTTTGAGTGAAAGACAAAAACGAAAATTCCGCAGGATGGTATCGAATATATCCATCCTTCTTTACCATCTGAAGAAAAGAGAAACGCATAAGACGCTTTAAACGTAGACCACAAAGGACTGATTCACCCTCCAACATTGTGGTCAATCTTTCCAAACACCAGTTGACGGAATCGGAAACATCTCTTCTCGAGAGGCCTTAATTTCTGTCCTCTACCTGCCCCTGTCAATGAAACTAAATTGTCGGAAGACCTTGACAATTTTGCCAGAAGTCTACGCATTAAAGAATATTTCGTGTCGAAGGAGAATAACAACAAAAGCTCGGATAGTGACTCAGAAATTTCAGAAGACGAGAACAACTACAAATTTATAAAAGAGTTCTTGGATCCCTAAACCGAGCAAAATGCAACCTTGGAATCATTTATTGACAACTTTAAGTCGGACATTATTAGAAATACCAGAAATAACAATAAACCTTTGACAATCTTACCAATGAAGAACGGACTGCACTGAAAACTTACGATCCAACAACAATATCGTCATTAAACCTGCAGACAAAGGCAGTGCAGTGGTTGTCATGGATAAATCTGCCTATATTCAAGAGGCTGAACGACAACTTGGCGATGCAAGGTTCTACCAAAACTAGACTCTGATCCTACAACATCTTTTAGCAGAGAAATAACTGATAGCTTGGTAGAAATGCACAACGATGGTTTCATCGATGACAAACTCTTGAATATTTGAAACCAGAAAATCCAAAACCGGGCAGATTTTATCTTTACCTAAAATTCACAGGCAATAACCCCGGAAGACCTATAGTTTCAGCGAACGGTCATCCGACGGAAAAATATCGGAATTCGTTGACTTCATCTTCGTCAACATGTTGAAGACTTACCATCTCACATTAAAGATACAACCGATTATCTTAGAAAATGCAGGCCTTAAATCCACTTCCTCCGACACGACACTTGTTTCTATGGATGTCACCTCCTCTACACAAATATTCCACATGCAGATGGCATTGATGCATGTAAAGAAGTTTGGAATTCCAGACCAGTGAAACATCCACCTACTGAATGCCTGGTCAAATGCTCACGCTGGTACTAAAGAAAACAACTTCACTTTTGATGGAGATCATTATTTGCAAGTTAATGGAACTGCTATGGGCACCAAATGGCTCCTTCATATGCCAACATATTCATGGGCAAATTAGAAAACAACTCATTGAATCTTCCATCGAAAACCGCTTTCCTGGTTTAGATTTATAGATGATGTGGATATGAAATGGAATAAAGTGACGAGGATTTAGATACTTTCATCACTCATGCCAACAACATACATCCAAGTATCAAATTTACTCATGAGAAATCTAAATCCAAAATCGCCTTCCTCGATACTTCCAGCTCGCTCACAGATGGCATCATATCCACAGATCTATATTCTAAACCTACTGACACTCATCAATATCTGTCCCCAAAAGTTGCCATCCTCCTCATCTGACTAAGAGCATCCCGTACAGTCAGGCACTAAGAGTCAAGCGAATATGTTCCAACACAGAAACAACCAAAAACAATTACGTCAACTTGAAACCCGCTTGAAGAGCAGGGATACAAACACAGAAATATCAAAAGTTTTCAGAAAGCGGAATCAATTCCTAGAGTAAACTTTTAGAATACAAAGATAAAAGAAAATAAAAGGACTCCATGTGTCCTCACTTACCACCCATCCTCAAAAACAGCTTTAGTGTCATTCGTGAGCATTGGAAAACAGTCGAAAAGAATTCCAAACTATCCAAGATTTTCCTGAGCCTCCATGATAGCTTTTAGGCAACCCAACAGTCTGCGGAACCTGCTAGTGCGGGCTGAAGTGACTGATAATAGAAGTTCTTCTGGAGAATGTCGTTCGTGTGAGGAAAACGCTGCAAATGCTGCCTACAGATGCAGCATTCATCAACATTTCACAGTAAGGCAACCGAAAATAACTATAAGATATTTTGCAATGTTACTTGCAAAAGTATGAACGTTATTTACATACTGGAATGTTCGGTTTGTGGCTCCAATATGTTGGTGAGTCAAAGCAGCCTTTCCACAAACGCCTCAATGGCCATAGGAGTGATATCTCTAAGAAGCCACTTCTCCCAGTTTCTCAGCATTTCAGACAATCAGGTCACAAACTTGATGACTTTAATCGCATGAAAATCCTAGTGATTGAACAGAACATTCACTGGAGTGATGCCCAGCGACAGGTTAGGAAAGCTTTTGGATAAAGGAACTAAATGTACATCATCCAAACGGCATCAATAAGAAATACTAAGTTTTGTTTTTCACTCATTTTGGAATGTAAATATACACAGTCACGTATATTAGAGTATCGAGTTTTGTTTATATTATGATGTTCGAGATTACGGATTAAAATCAATAGATTAAAACTTACCTGTATTATTGATCTATTTTAACCTACAATCAGTATTGTTAAACTCATTGACACTGAAGAAGGCTATTTGTTAAGCCGAAATATTTGTCAACACGATTTAATAACAACATCTTCGTATAATACCATCTTATATTAGTATCGTTGTGCAAATTTTAGACTTATATAATCAATAATTTTAACAATACTCAGTATATAAACAAGTCTAAATTGAAAACAACGTTCAAACCTATGATTGCGTTGGATAAAAACCGCAATTTTTATACGTGTGCATGCAAAACAAATTTCTTGTTAGAGGGGTCTAAATACAGCACAAACAACATTCTCCAAAAGACCAAAAAAATGAAAAAGTATATTTTAACAATATATATATCAATATTGTTGAAGATGAATACCATTTTATGAAAGAATGTAACAGGTATAGTGATGTAAGAAAACAATTTATTGAATAATATTATTGGCAATTAAACTTATACAGTTGCTATCAGTTCACAATGTGAAATAACTTAATAGTTTAGGTAAATTTTAGTTCATTATCGAAAAAATCCGTAATATGTAGTTGTACTCCTTATTTATCATATGATTATTGTTATTCTCCGCCATATGTGTATTTTGTATAATTATTGTTTTTGATATGACACTGATGCATTGAAAACATAATGTAAAAATTTACATTCTGTAAGTTGTATTGCTTTTAAATACAGTATTATTATTATTATTAACTTAATGTCGAGTTGAAGAAGAGCAATCATCAAAATGCTGTTTTTTTGATACACGGTTATCTCCCTTGTATTTTTAGGATATTTGTCCAATATACATCAGCTCAAAAGTCCCTTTCGACGTTATAATCTGTACAGAATTATGCTCTTATAGGAAATTTCCCCTATTCTCAAAATAAACATTTATCCGGAGGTTTTAATCTAAAGTAGTTTGATGTACATGAATCTTGCCAAAGAAACATGTTTCACTATTCATTGTGAAATAAGGTAAAACATTCAATCTTCAAAAAATAACAATTATTGTGCTTATATGGCAAATGAGCATGCTATATCGAAATTAAACTGTACTGTTGCATATGCTTCTCATGTAGCTACTAGTACCTAATAAGAAAATCTTAGCTTAATTATAACGATGATCCTCGACCGTCGAAAATACGTCATATTTGTCTACTAGTATTTTAATCATGAAACCTGGTTTTTTTAGGCTTAGTTTATCTGCTTCACAACAAATTGCTTTATACCTAAACTTCAACAAGATATTTGTCATGATCACTGAACAAATGAAATCGAAGTCTCACCTATATGTTTGTTGCATTTTAAAGATATACTACATCTGATGCAAGTTTAACGCAGGAAAGGATACATGGGGAGGCTAAAGGAACTGTTCTCATTCCTTATGACCGAGAATTTGTTTTTTTGGGGTATTTTTATAACTCTTGTCTATCTCGAACGAACGCTAAAATGGAAATTTAAATGCCTCGTTGCTTGATGCAATTAAGAAAAAACTTACCAGTATCTAGCTTTACCACTGTATTTTGAAGTCTCTCCACCACATAAAACTGTCGTTCATTTTGAAGTGCTTCAAGAAAGGCATTGTATGCTGCAGGGTGCGAAGATGACAGTAAAAGTTGAATGAATTCATTAAACTTTCTCTGAGGTGTTGGTGGAGTTGCAGCATCGATCCTGGAACGATGTTCTAACTGAAACACGTCTCGTTCAATAAGATAATCCAAAAGAGGATCTAAATCTATCATTCTTTCTTTCAGATAGGTCAAGTTTTGAGTAATCCTCTTACGATGTTCTTTATTCATACTGTATCTTTCTTTACAATTTTATCAAATGAATTATAAAACTAAATGTGTTGTGTTTTCCTCTAACACAAATCGAAGAATATAATTTCAAACTGAATTATGTCACCTATCTAATAAATTCTGTTTTATGCAACCCAAAGTGATAGGTGTACTAGTGCTACATGCAAAAAATGTCGAGTGAATAACATTCTAGTTAGCAATTTACTTATTTTTGTATCGATTATTTAAACTTAAAAGTGATCCAACAGTTAAAAATTTACTTAACCCAACCTATCATTTATTCATCAATACATGTGAATTTAAATGCAAACATTGTCAAAATACATGACAATGTAATGTTTACGGTAACTTGGATAAGTCCAATATTGTATCTGCACAAAACTTCTATTCAAATCGATTTCTGATGTATACAACTCATGCTTTTCCAATTTTAATATAAGGATTACTCCAAACATTATTATAATATTACCAATTTCCTTCCTGTTGGGACTTATAGTTAACTAATAATTAAATGGCATGTAGGACAAGTTCTATTGAAATCATCAGATCTACAGGTTTTTTTCTATATTCTTTTCACTCGTATTAAGAAGACCTTAATCAAAAATGTTCAAATCATAGTACGCATTCATCCGTGAGAATATAGAACGTTCCATATGAATTTCGGCGGTTGGTAATCAAGTTGCCTGGTCAATATTTATACAGTTTTTTCTACGTAAACATTTTGCTCCGGACCAGAACTTTCTCATAATCGTTTGACGTTAATTTAAGATCCTTTGCATGTGAGTGTATCACTCCGATAAGATGACGAGTGGTCAATATTTGAGTTTTGACTTCAAATTATTTTTTTCAACTCAGACAAAACCTTTAAGGCATATCTGTCACGTGGATGTATTATCATAAGATGATGTTTGACATAGATTGCATCATAAATTACATTTGCATGTTGTCTTCAAAAATGAATTCATTATATCTATATATATATAAATGCATGTCCGAGCAAGAAATTTTGTTATCTTTTGGCGCGGACTTATATTTGCATATATATGGCAGATTACTTCAAGTTCAAATCAATCATTTTTTTTGCAGGTAAGCACGTCTAGCCCAGAAATATGTTACTTTTGGCATGCGGTTGTATCCCTATAATGACAGTGCCTGGCACACCAAAAACACCGATGTAAAAATTAATATGTCACCTTGAATTTTCACCTCATAGTCAAACTATTAATGTTTGATTAAATAAGCCAGAACCTTTTTTGCTTTGACATGTATGTAAAATAATATCCAGCGTGTGACTGACATAACCAGTTCATATCATAATGTAGTTGAATGGCAACATTTCCTGTACCACAACTTAGTTATACGGGCTCTATTACAATACCACTGAACTACCGGGATGAGGTTTTTACAATTTTTTATGAATAAATTTTTATAGTCCGAGTAATTTGTTCACAACACTTTCTCAACAATCGGAAACAGACAAAATAGAAACACAAACTTTGGTCTACTTAAGTTCTTGACAGGTTTCTAATAAAAGACAAGAGTGCACACGCTGAAATATCTCGCCTGCTTTACTGACCATTGATTTTATGCTAAAGTCTTAAAGATAAAGGTTTTACTACAAGTATCACATAAAGTTAACATTTCTAAATATCCATAACAATGAGGTCAAGGTCAGATAAATCCTGTCAGACAGACATGTACACGTTACAAATATTCCAAACACAAAATATAGTTGACCTATTGCTTATGGTACCTGAAAAACAGACCAAAACACAAAAACTTAACACTGACAAATGAACTATGAAATTGAGGTCGTGTCTAACATTGACCAATGAACCATGAAAATGAGGTCAAGGTCAGATGAAACATGCCAGACTGACATGTACTCCTTACAATCATTCAATTCACCAAATATAGTTGACCAACTGCTTACAGACTAGTATCTGAGAAACAGACCTAATCATATAACGTTAACCTTGATCAAGGATCCATGAAATGATGTCGAGGTCAAGTGAACTCGGTCTGACGGACATGTAGACGTTGCAAGGAACCCATATATCAAGTAAAGTTATCCTATTACTCATAAGTGAGAAATTTACATGACAAAAAAACTATAAATTTTTTTCAAGTAGTCACTGAACCATGAAAATGAGGTGAAGGACAATGGACATATGACTGACGGAAACTTAAAAACAAAAGGTATCTGTATACAAGGTATGAAACATCCAGGTCTTCTACCTTCTGAAATATAAAGCTTTAAACAAATAGTTTACACTGTCACCGCTGATAGAAATCCATATGTCTCGCAGGCGAAACAAAAACACGCACTACGACTACTACAACGGTTTCACCTCTTTCGTCAATTATTTCACCCTCAATTCTGAATCTTAATGTCTATTAGCAAGTGTCTCAAAGGTGCTCTCTGATAGATTTTACTCATTGTAGTTATCTTCTCTGTCCTTGTATGCATGTACTGGTTAAGAGTGAGTACGATGATCTAGAGAATTCAATCCGCCAGTCTGGTCTATGAAGCCATCATCTGTAACTGTTTGTTTCCTTATAACGTTATATCATTTCAGAAACTGACAAAGTTATGCCGGCATTTGATAGCTTAAAAGCATATTCTTCTACCTCATAATGTTTAGTCAGAGACTTCAGGGAATTTTTCTTTATTCTTCATAGAAGTACTAGCTCGAGATTGTACTTGAACACAAAAAGTGACTTCAGCAATTCTACATTTCCTTCAATTGATATACTCTGTATTAACAGGTGACCTATGAAGCATCATAATTGAGAATATGACCCTGACCAGGAAAAAAACGTTGATTATTCAAACGTGAAAAAAAGGTCAAAGTCTGATAACTACTGTCAGCTGTACATGTACACCTTGCAACAAATCATAGACCAAATATAAATGATATTTACTTATCTGACCCGGAACACGAAAACCTGACTTTAGAACATTAGTGAAAAAGCAAAGAGCTTAACGAATTTAAAGCCATAAGATATCTTTACCTACAATATATGGATGTTAAAGCTCCTGTGCTGTATTAAGTTTTATACATTAGGTGACAATGTTGCTGCCACAAGATTGGCATGTCTTATAAATAAGAAGATGTGGTATGAGTGCCAATGAGACAAATATCCATCCAAGTCACAATGTGTAAAAAGTAAACAATTATAGGTCAAAGTACGGCCTTCAACACTGTGCCTTGGCTCACACTGAACACTGCGCAAGCTATAAAGGGCCCCAAAATGACTAGTGTTAAACAATCGGAAAACAAACGGTCTAATCTATATAAAAACGAGAAACGAAAACCACTTATGAACCACACCAACAAACGACAATCACTGAACAACAGGCTCCTGATTTAGGACTTGCATTCTGCAACTTTGATCACAGGCTAGACAAAAAGAATTTTCTGGTTTTCCAATGTAGTTGTTTTTACCATATCAGAAGAGTATTTTATGTTTGTCATGACAATAAATTAAGTACTTGTACATTTATTCTGACAAAAACTAAATCCTATATATACATTGAATATTTGCTTTACACAAATGGACACCTTGTTGGTAAACCATTCATGACATATCCCAGTCACTCTTTATCAGCTAAGATTTCAAATGATATATGTATTTATTTTAGTGAATACATGATAATGAGTGCAGATTATTTATACTTTAGTTTAAGTTATCTAAAAGTAGCAGTTTAAAAATTCTCTGAAAACCCTAAATTAAAAAAAGAGCTGATTAAATATCTGCATGGGGCAAATATAACAAAACTCAGTGTTATAATAGTTCTCACTATATAACCAAATCTTAATCATGTTTCCAACCGTAAAATTTAAACAGGTTTGTATTCCCATTTAACTAAATATATTATGTTTTGTAATTGATGTGGTGCAAGTAAATACACATTGAACCAATTTCTTATTCAGTAAAGGACAATGTACATTTTGGGAATAATTTGGCCCCACTAATTTACATTTCCTGAAATAATTATCAATCACATTCTATAATCATCAGAGAAAGGCTTTCAGAAAAGGTGAACATTACCAAACATAAAAATAAGAAGCTGGAGTATGATTGCTAATGAAACAAATTTCCACCATAGACCAAATGTTGTACAAGTTACAAATAAGAGGTCGGTCACCTTTGAAAAAAAATTATATATATGCTTGTTTCTGACCTCCGGTGAAAAATAGGGTAGGAAGTTGGAAATTTATCTTATTTTTTATTTTAATTTTTTAAGGGGCATTAGTTGTCAAATTCATATTCACTGATTTGACTCAAATTGTCATATTCGACTTACGACCTACTAAAACGTATATTCAAATTATAAAAAGTCTAAAATAAACAATTAACGATGCATGAACACTATGATATGTATGTGTGTATTTTAGTCTAGACGCCATCTAATTAATTATCGAGGTGACCTCCGAAGACTGCCGACGTCATATAACCTGATATAAACATAAATATAGATATAAATAGATAGTGAAATCGTGCAATTGCACTTTTCTAGGTCTGTTTGATTTTCATATCGTTTTACCTGTATTAGAATGAGTTTTTGTGGATCGAATCAGTCAATCAAATGATTTACCCTTGATTCACTTCCAAAGTTGACATTCTTTTCCTTTTAATAGCTGAACATGCCTAGTTCATGCGTAACCCATCTCTAGCTAATGGGTTAAATTGAAGGTCACATGAATACGGATTTAATGAGGTCGAATTATTCACTTGCAAGTGAATAATTCATCAGCGATGTTTCTTAGCTTATTTTGACAAAATTGAACCAAACTGGCTGCTAACAGAGAATTATTATTTCACTATTTCACTTTCATTAATGACTGAACAAAAAAATCATATTTTTATTTTTTTTAGATTGGTAGCTAATGCCCCTTTAATTTGGATACAAGAAAATTTCAGAACAGGGGATATTCAAAACCAATACCAAAAGAGCATTACTGAACATTTTAGAAGAAAAAGATAATAATTATTTGGCAATTGCCTGATTCAGTGGTTGACATTTAGCCCACATCTCCATTGGGGTTCAATATTGCTAATAAACTCATCTTAGATACCGGTCTTAAAATTGTGTATGCCAGATGTGCATTTCATCTACAAAAGACTAATCAGTAACACCTACCCATGTCAATCTAGGTTGATTAATTATAATATTTATTTTCCCTTTTAAGGTACAGGTATATACCGGTAAATAGGCAATCGTAGAAATTTTTATGAATTTTTGCAAGCAATTTTAGTGTGTGGAACTGCATATTAATATCCAAAAAATATTTAAGTAACTTTTGTAAAAAGAATGGCGAACGTAGATACAAGTATCTTGTCTTGGGGAGGGATAAATCCTACTTTGTAAAGAATCACTCTGATTCAAACAAAAAATTCTCTGAAACTGACATTATCAAGATGCTTGATTTCTTGATTGACAACATATTTGTTACGTTTGGAGGACGTGTTTTTCAACAGACTGTCGGAATTCCAATGGGAACCAATTTTGCCCCTCTTCTTGCCGACTTGTTTCTTTATTATTATGAGGCTGACTTCATACAGGAACTTCTTAGGAAGAAAGATAAGAAGTTAGCAATATCCTTTAACTCTACGTTCCGCTATATAGATGATGTTCTCTCACTAAATAATACAAAATTTGGTGGCTATGTTGAACGAATCTATCCCATCGAACTAGAGATAAAGGATACTACAGATACAGTTAAGTCGGCCTCATGTCTTGACTTACATCTAGAAATTGACAATGAGGGTCGGTTGAAAACAAAACTTTACGACAAAGAGATGATTTCAGCTTCCCAATTGTGAACTTTCCATTTCTATGTAGCAACATTCCAGCAGCGCCTGCATACGGAGTATATATCTCCCAATTGATACGATATTCCCGGGCTTGTGTTTCCTATCATGATTTCCTTGATAGAAGATTGCTGCTCACAAGGAAGCTATTAAACCAAGAGTTCCAAATGGTGAAGTTGAAATCATCCCTTCGAAAATTTTACGGACGCCATCACGAGTTGGTTGACCGTTATGGAATAACCGTTTCACAGATGATATCGGATATGTTCCTTATGTCGTAACTACAATACCCTTCCCTTTTCACGAATGTGACTTACCGAATTAGACTATTTACCGGATTTGTAATAACATAAGCAACACGACGGGTGCCACATGTGGAGCAGGATCTGCTTACCCTTCCGGAGCACCTGAGATCACCCCAGTTTTGGTGGGGTTCGTGTTGTTAGTCTTTATTTTCTATGTTGTGTCATCTGTACTATTATTTGTCTGTTTGTCTTTTTATTTTTGGCCATGGCGTTGTCGGTTTGTTTTCGATCTATGAGTTTGACTATCCCTCTGGTATCTTTCGTCCCTCTTTTGTACTTTCAGAAATATAGCAAATTGAATATTCTTTAGAAAGAAGTGCAAATGTATAGGATGCGCGCAAATATCAGAAACATATTGAACATCTGACTTTAAATTGCCCTTTCTCAAAAATGTGTCCTACGAATTTTTTTTAAATTGATATGTTATTGCCACTTAAATTTGCTGATTTTTAAAAGCTTTTTACATGTATTCTATGCATTTGTACTACTATTTTCAGAATATTTTATTTGTTATATCTCAGAAAGTATAGCAGTTATATATATAATTTTTTTGATGTTCATGTGCAGTTCCTCATGCTCTTAATTGTATGCAAAATTGGAAATTATAGAAAATATCTTCCATTTGTGCATGTTGGGGCCATAAACATATGTCTTTTGCATTAAGGGAAAGAAATAGTTGATTTTCAACTGCTTTTTAAGTCAATTTTTGTTGCATGACGATATATATTTTTTTGGTTGTAATGCAACATGGGCATTTCTAGTAACATTAACTGCTGTTCTTTTTTCCTTAGTTTGTGTAGTATTCAAGAAAAGGAATATGGAACACCACTGGGACCCTATGTAAAATGCATTACGAATAATTGCGCTCTTGTAACCTTAAAGTGTAATAGCAGGTGATTGGTATGTCTCGCCCTTTATTTCATATGATTTGTTTTTTTGTCCTATACAAAATTATATATGGTTTAGGAATGGGGATCTCAACCATTTACATGTTCTTAAACAAGAAGAAGGTGGGGATGACCCCAGGGGACTTGCCTTTCATTTCATTTGATTTGTTTCATTGTAACATACAAGAATATACATGTATATGGTTTCGGGGTGGGGATCTTGACCGTTTACAAGTTTCCAAAAAGAACGGGGTTGGGGTTTACACCAGAGCACATCCCTTCCCCTAAATTTCATTTGATTTGTTTATTGTCCCATGCAAGAATATATATGGTTTAGGGGTGATAAACATATATACTAGCCTACCCCCTTCTAATAACTATAAGAGTATAACACCAGATGGTATTGGGGAAACTACGCTTGTACAACAGAGTCAACAGAACAACACCATTGATTGCCCTCCTGTTACATTGGCGGACTATACTGTTTGAGGAAGTTAACATCAGATCTGGAAATATGACTGAAAACTCAAATCCATCAGTCAACTCCGATAATCAAGCCCTGAGTAGTAGTATAGAACCGGTAATAAATAACCTGTCAAACTCAACGTCCAAAGCCATTGATACTGTAGCAGTAGAACAATTGCCTGTAAAACAAACCAAAACAGTCGAAGCTACACCAAATCTAAAAGAAAAAGAGCTAAGACAAAAGGAGCTTCGATTAAAGAAATGGGAAGAAGAGCTCAAACAACAAAATGCCACAAACTCACAAAATTCAACCGAAAATACTAAACTTCAAGCATACATCATGAAATTAGAAGGTAAAATTAAAGAACTAGAGAATAGCAATAGAATTCTTAGAATTAAAGTAGCGGGAAATGTAGATAGTACACCAACTAATGCTATAAATAAAGATATTACAAACCCAGACCTGCTCCAACACCAAACAGAGCATATCACAGGAGGTATTCCAATGCATCTAGAAACTCAACACTTGCAATCTAAAATACAAAGTATGGAAAACATCTACAGCCTTAATAGAAAGGTTTCTGACCTAGAGTACAACTCCCTAAAGCAAAGACTAGATGCACTCGAATTGTCAAAACAACATTGGCTATCTCCTCAAGGTAATCATCTATACCATGGGTACCAGAATCATATATCAGGTCCATATGTAAATGGGCATCAGAACCATATGCCAAATCCACATGTAAATGGGTACCAGAACCATATACCAGGTCCTCAGGTAAATGGGCACCAGAATCATATACCAGATCCAAATGGAAATGGGTACCAGAATCATATACCAGGTCCACATGGAAATGGGTACCAGAACCATACACCAAGTTATAATGTAAATAGCTACTATAACAAAATACCTAATCCACAAGTAAATGGGTACCAAAATCTTAAACCTGATATGCATATGAGAAATATACAGCCAATGCCAAATGTACCATTCAATGAGTCGCATTCACCAGGACATTTGCCTTTGAAGATGAACATGCCACATATGCACAACCCCAATAGTCACACCTATCCATGGAATTTACCACCACCTTGTTACATGAAAATGCAACCAAAGTCTGGCACACAGTCTGATATCGAAACAAGGTCTGACCAGAAACCACCGACGATGAAATGTAATACAAATTCAATGAAAAATCTTGTGACAGGCCTCCCTCTTCATCTAAACTCCACCCTGCCTAACAAGCCTCTTACTGATCCACAACTTTCAAATGATGCTGGATGTTCTAATACTGTAATACAAGAATTGGATTATGCAACGGTAGTAAATAAGGAAATAGACATACATCATGAGCAAATTGCTTCAACAGATCCAGAAACCGAGTGCAGACATGAATTCAAATCAAAATCTAACCTACCTCTATTAAGCACTCCTACCGTAATTGCTGCTGCTAACATACTAACATAGAACCGTCGGAACAAGACTTGACAGCCATAGGAAATTATAATCAGGAGGAACATTTTTTAGGAGTAACAAAGCCTCAGAAGGACCTTGGATAGACCAACAGCCAATACAAGCACTGGATATCGTTTCTTTCAATTGTAAAATGTACGTAATAATATGGACTGTATAAAAGATATTTTATTTAAGGAAAATGCTGACATTGTTTGTTTACAAGAGCATTGGCTTTTAATTTTGAGAAAAATAGCTTTGATGAATTGTTTCAAGAGCATTGGCTTTTAATTTTGAGAAAAATGCTTTGATTGGACCGCAAAATCAGTTGACGAGCTCAACCCAATTGGACCAACACAGCGTCCACGTGGTTTTGGTGGACTTGCCATACTCTGGAGAGAAAATATCAAACATTTAATATAGAAACTGGAGGAGGGCAATGAGAGAATCGTCTGTGTGAAAGTGGATGTGTCTCCAAAACCCTTCATCCTGATATGTGTATACATGCCTTGCAGAGGTTCAAAGTACGTTAACAATGAGTTCAATGATATATTGGACCAATTAAGAGAAATAATTCATAAGTATTCCCCAAGGTATCAATTTGTATGGTGTGGTGACTGGAACTGTGATATATCTAGTAGATGTCAGAATATCAAATTGACAGAAAGACAGGATGCCCTGAGGAAATTTCTCCAAGAGACACATCTTACTTTCAATGAGACCGATGTAACCTTTATACATCCGAATGGCCAAGAAGTCTCCACAATTGATTATATCTTCAGGAGCAATGATATAGATCCAGGACTATATCCCTCAAAACGCCTAGATATGTTACCTTCAAATACTTCAGATCACCACCCCATCCATACAATGATACAATGTCATTTCGAATCAAAAACTAAAAAAAAACAGAGAAAAACCAGTATCCATCAAAGGTAAATTGGTCTAAAATAGATTTGGGAAAGTATCAAACAGAAATTACAAATAAAGTCAATGAGCTGGAAGCTAAAGAAAAAATATTGGACATCAAAGATCTCATCCATGCTTTAACTATAGTGCAAGAAAAATTTGCCAAAAAATCCAAACCTAACAAACAGAAAAATACTCACATCTGGAACGATGAGATAGCTCTTGCACTATTAAACAACAAAAAAGCCTTATTTGAATGGAAAGAGGATGGAAAACCAAAATCTGGTAAAAGTGCAACTCATAGAAAAGACACTAGATCTGAACTCCGTAGAGCAAGGCGGCATGAGATTGCTAGACAGAGGGACGAGAAGTATGCTGAAATTATGAATACTCGGTCCAGTAACACCAAATCATTTTACAAGTTAATAAATAATCAGCGCAAGCAAGGAAAGTCCTCTATAACTGAACTTACAGTACAAGGGAAAGTTTATGACAATTCAGCAGAAGAAATAATAAAGGGGTGGAATGAACATTTCGCAAATCTGGCTACACCTGCTGCTACTCCTGAGGATGACTATATCAACAGGGAGGCAGACATTGATGTCATAATGGAATCCTGTCTTGATGACGCAATTCCGATTTCTTTTACAGTTTTAGAAGTTCAGAATGCCATTAACAAATTAAATAAAAATAAAGCTCCTGACATTTATGGAATAACAGCTTCATCCATGGTGGACCAGACCTGGTTGGTGCATTGACAAAAATAATTAATAACATCTGTATATCATGTGCTATCCCAGATTACATCAAGATGGGAATTTTATCACCAATTTTCAAAAAGAAAGGTTTACCAACAGATCCTAAAAACTACAGAGGAATTAGTTCTTCCTGTTATTGGCAAAATCCTAGAAATACTCCTTAGGAACACCTATGGCAAATTATTGCAACCATCCAAAACCAATTTCAGAGAGGATTTACGTCTAAAATATCACCATTATTTTGCGCCCTTCTACTTAATGAAGTGATTATCGATGCTGTATACAGGAAAACACCTTTATATGTAGCTCTGCTTGATGCAAAATCAGCCTTTGACGTCGTTAACTACAGTAGTTTATATAGAAAGTTATACCTAGCAGGGATCTCTGGCTCATTATGGTTACTTTTGCATGATCTAAGTGTTGGTGCACAAACCTCAGTTCGATGGGAAAATCTGGTCTCTGAACCCTTCGATATTAAGCAAGGAGTTAGGCAGGGTGGAATACTAAGCACAGAGTTATACAAACTATATATAAATGACATTCTTAACCAAGTAGATGACAGTACACTGGGATCCTATATTGGACATATTCACTGTCCTATACCAACTTGTGCAGATGATGTCACTCTGGTCGTAAATGATCCTACCAATATGCAAACCCTTTTAACAATCGTGGAGAATTACAGTCAACAGGAGAAATATTCATTACAGCCTACAAAATGTAAAAAAAAAGGTTGAACATGTGATTACCATGTCTGTCTACTACAAGAGTATTTCATTTATTTCTACATCCAATTTTAAAACTGGTCATCTACACAATGCTCTAGCAAGTTTCCAGACTTCTGCAAAAGACATCCAGCGTCTCCCCATCAAACTTAGACTCCTTACTGGTACATACATTCTCGAATGTAATAGGGCAGCTTTCAACCAAGTTGACATCAACCCAACATGTCTCTTCTGCGAGGAGGACGCTGAAACATTAGACCATTTCATTCATTCATGTCCTGCTTTAGCTTCTGCTAGAAACTATCACCTGCTTGAACTTTCAAATATTATCAATAAAAGCGAGCTCTATCCGAAATGTAGAACAATAGAAAAACTAGAAATTAATACACAACTAATATTGGATGCTAGTGCCTTGCTCTGTAACTGTCAATGTAAATGTGGATGTACAGATTTTCTTCATCTTGTAGAATATATAAGTAGAAAACTTTGCTTTGCTTTGCACATTAGACGTAATACAATATTATTAACATTGCTGGTGAATAAAAAGAAAGGATGCTTGCAACCACTCAGTCAAAGGCGTGAATATTTAAAATCTAAATTATCTTTTGTTTTAGATTTTAATAGTGTAATAAACATTTTATGGGTGTTAAATACACCATATCCTACTCTGTAACTAGAGGTGTGCCTTTGAAAGGCAGGATCTTCACACAAGACAAGACAAGACATAACAAAACGGATCAATTTATCATGTGTACAAACCAATTGTTTACGATTGTAAGACATGTGCATAAAAGTGAAAGCTCGAATAAATATGAAAAAAATAACAAAGGGATAGCTCCAAATACCATTTAATAACAAAAAACATATGGACAGGTCAAGATATCTTTTTGGTAAATAAAATAAAGTATGTAAACTGGTTCTGGTCCGACTACAACACTTTGTTCGAGTGTAGCGTAATACAAGCAGATTCCAGTTAGTATGTAAAATAGTAAATATGAAACCGAGTGCGGTAGGCAGAGGCATAATCAACTTCCGTTAGTTCTGGTCAATGGTATCGGAAACATGCCACTGATAGCGTCATTTTCCAAAAACTGCAAAATTCCTTAAAATTACCAATTTAGTGGCAGCAACCCAACAATGGACTGTTAATTCATCTGAAAATTTCATGGCTGATAGAACTTGGCCTAATGAACATTTTAACCTCTCATCAGGTTTGCTCTAATTGCTTAAGTGTTTGAGATATAAGCCAAAAACTGCATTTTACCCCTGTGTTCTAATTTTAGCCATGGCAGCCATGTTTTTTTGACGAAACAGAAAATAAAACACAATCTTTATTCTAGATACCCGAAGGATCATTCAGCCTAATTTTGGTTGGAATTGGTTCAGTAGTTTCAGAGAAGATTTTTTAAAGTTAGAAAACATGATAAACAAATTGTGTAAAATTGTCCTCAAAGGGCAATACTCCTTAAGGGGTCAATTGACAATTTTGGTCATATAAACTTATTTGTAGATCTTACTTTGCTGAACATATTTGCTGTGTATAGTTTATTTTTATCATTAAAGACCGGGGCTAGGGTATAAAAGGGAGACAATCTATGAAAATATGGATATATTCAAATTTAAGGCAGGGTTTAGGTCTATGGAACATTTTTTAATATTTCTTATTCATTACTTACTTTTTTTACTATAAAAAATGTATAGAGGTGGGAACATAAACAAGAATTATTTAGAGCCAAACAGTTTGAAAAAATTCCAATTAATAATTAAAACATTTTAAAATGAAATTCTGAGGTGCAAGTATTTTCAAATTCAAATCTTGTGATTGACAGATTGGGAGGAGATATCCATGGCAACAGCTTCTTGTTTATATTTACACAGGAAGTAGTGTGCAACATGTGAATAAATTCATGTCTAGATTATACTTCATGCACTAATTTATAGATAATCCACTTACCAATCAACTTGGGAATAAGTATTATTATCCTAGTCAAGTATCAAGAAATCCACAGAATGGTCACTGATAAGTGTATTTTACACCACAAGAATTATATAAAATCTCTATCAGTATAAGTTTCAATTTCACAGATGAACCATGTAATACTATTCACTTTTTCAGTATTTTTAAGAATAAGATGTTTTATGAGGTCTGGATTTAAAACAAAACTACGTAAATAAAGGATTATTAATTGTAAAACTTATGACTTGGCAATTGTTATTCCCATAGGTGGCCCATGTATGGGATGTTATCAGGATTGGGGTGCCAGTTTCGCACAAGTTTCAAAACACAATTTGGCATTATATCTCGTTTATGCCAGATAAAATTTTTGAATTTTGGATCACCTGCCAAAGCTAGTAATTTTCTTTCCTGATATCTATCATCTCTGCAAACATCTCGACGGTACATCATTGTCCGAAAATATTTATTTTTTTCCTTTCTCAAACTGTTAATTTATTTCTCCTGTGTCGTTGCTGACACTCCGTCTCCCACCACAATTGTCTGTTACTTTCATCAGTAATACATGGAGACAGAAAGGACATGCATCACTATCTGCATTTTGCTGAATAACAAATCTGTTTTCAGCTGTTTCCTCATTTGCATTGTAATCATCATTTTCAAGAATTTCATCAGTTTGGGTTGTTTCATTGACACATGTTGCCTGTTCATCATTCAATTCTTTCACATCCCAGTTATACTATCCAAACAAACTTAAAATTGTTTCATTCTGTTCTTCATTTACAAAAAGTGATAATTTTGTGCTCTCATTTGACATATTTGCAGAGATGACCACACTTCTACGTAGAAACTTGTGTAAAAACAACTTTCCCTCCAAAAGTTTTATCTAAGATTTATGGACAGTATCATGTTCTATCACATGGCATTGAGGAATTCCTAAGACCTTCTATTTGTTTTATTTATTTTGTGTGTAGAACAGCTGAGATTCCACAGACATAATACAAATCAGAGTTTTATCTATAACTTTTATGTGAAGAAATTAATCAACCAAATTAAAAGACAAATAAAAGGTGTTGTCATGCTGTGATGCCTGGTTAGTTTTATGTCGCATTTTACTTAGGGGTCAGTACAGGATAAATTAATTAATTCTGTTAACTTCTTTTTCTTAAAATAATTCATATCATTGATTTCTTCTTTTTATTTAAATAAAAGAGGAAAACTATTGAAAAAAAAATTATTTCAATAAGCAAGGAATCCTGAAAGGAGAAATGCACCAAGAAGCATGAAAGGAAAGAAAAATTATAAACCTCCATCTTACTCTTATAGAAACAATATATGGAAAAGACAAATACACTCCATTTATCTGTGACCACATTTTTGATAGACAAGACAGTTTTGAAAACTATTAAATTCTACATAAAAATTTGGAATTATGACAAAAATATTAAGAAAGTGGATTAATTTTATTTAATTGTTATTTTTCATTCTTTATATTTAATCTGGATAGTTATCCTGTAAATAATGTGTACAGTAAGTTATTTTATTTACATACATTTCCTATCCATTTCAACATGTGTTATTGTTTACCTTATCATCATCAGCTGTTTAATCCATTTCTTATCTATCTTAAGACCGCCCATATCCTAATAGGCTTAATTGCTGTAGGGGTGTAAAATTTTCTAGGTCATCCCCGGTCTTTAATACTATTCAAGATAATAACCAAAAACTGCAAAATTTCCTTAAAATTACCAATTTAGTGGCAGCAACCCAACAATGGGTTATCAGATTCATCTGAAAATTTCAGGGCTAATAGAACTTCACCTAATGAACACTTTTACCCCGTCAGATTTGTTCTAACTACTTTGGTTTTTTAGATACAAGCCAAAAACTGCATTTTACCCCTATGTTCTATTTTTAGCCATGGTGGCCATGTTTTTTGACGAAACTGAAAATAAAACAAAAACTTTATTATAGATACCCTAAGGATCATTCAGCTTAAGTTTTGTTGGAATTGGTTCAGTGGTTTCAGAGGAGAAGATTTCTTAAAGTTAGAAAACATAATAAACAAATTGTGTAAAAATGTCCTTAAAGGGCAATAACTCTTTAAGGGGTTAATTGACAATTTTGGTCATATTAACTTATTTGTAGATCTTATTTTGCTGAACATATTTGCTGTTTACAGTTTATCTTTATCATTAATACTATTCAAGATAATAACCAAAATTTCTGCAAAATTTCTATAAAATTACCAATTTAGTAGCAATTAAGCACATATTTTAAATCTAAATTTGCTTTCAATCTTTAATATATAAAAAAACTAACAGCAGAAGAACCTTAACAAAATTTAGACTGAGTAACCACAGTTTGAAAATAGAAATTGAGATACATGAAAGAAAAGTAGATATTATTTAAGGAAAACATGAAATTTTGTCAAGAAATGAAAGGCTCTGTCAACACTGTTCACTGAATATGAAATAAACTTCATTTTGTGTTAGAGTGCCCTATATATATATATTCCTTTCCATGATTAGAATTGTCAAAAATGTATTTCAAAAATTTCTAAATCTGAAAACATAAATTTAGAAAATCTCCTTATATGGATAATGACATTTTAGTCTATATCTAATTTTTTTTTGTGTTAGAGTGCCTATATATATATATTCCTTTCCATGATTAGAATTGTCAAAAATGTATTTCAAAATTTCTAAATCTGAAAACATAAATTTAGAGACCAGACAGGGAAAAATAGACAAAAGTTGAGATAAAAATAATACAGTTATCCCTCTTTGTACTGGCCCTCTTCTATCATGTACTTATATTTATAATCATGTTTCCATATTTGTTCTAAATCATATTTTATTACTAGCAATCAGTATGTATGTTAGTATGCATTTGTTGTGTGTATATTGTATGAACTTTGTGATTTGTATTGAGTATATGCTCTTTATGGGCCTTTTGATTAAGAATAAAGATATGTGTGAAGATATGTGAATTTACCCATTTAAATACATCATAAAAGTATTAAATAGAAAATGACATCATACATGGTAGTCATGGCTAAAATTAGAAAACCTTGATCAGAAAAATTTAATAGTAATATCTAAAAATAAATTCCTTCATCAAACCAAACCCATTTAAATACATCATAAAAGTATTCAATAGAAAATGACATCATAGTCATGGCTAAAAATAGAAAACCTTGATCAGCAAAATCTAATAGTAATATCTAAAAATAAATTCCTTCATCAGCACTTAATATAACTTCTAAAAATAAATTGACAGCTAATCACCTCAAGAGAATACAACATTTCTTTATAACAAAACCACTGAGAACTTAAAATTGGTTATAGGATTTGAATTTATACTCAATTTTTTGCTTTTGTGCAATACACTATGCTGTTGCAAATTGCCCCCTCCCAAAAATAAAAAAAATTACCCCCTTTTTTTGATTTTGTGCAATACACTATGCTGTTGCATATTGACCCCCCCGAAAAAAAATCTGAAATGAGAAAAAATTGTCCCCTCCCACAATTTCTTTTTTACCCCCTTTTTTTTGCAAAAAATATTTAAAAAAATATTTTTATCCCCGCACTTTTAATTGAAAAAAAATGTATATGAAGAAATTTTCTTTTTAATTTCGGAAATCTGAAATGAGAAAAAATTGTCCCCCTCCCACAATTTCTTTCCCCCCACTCCCCATTTTTTTGGTCACCTCCTCACCCTTTTTCCAAACAAAAAATTCTTTCCCTCAAGATATGGTCATAATCTCAATTCAAATTTCCATTGGGGTTTGCAACCATAATTACCCATTTAATACAACATAAAAGTCTTAAAATAGAAAATGACACACATAAATGACACCATGGCTAAAATCAATATTCCTTAATCATCATACTTCTTAAAGTAAATTGACAGCTAATCACCTCAAGACAATACAACATTTCTTCAATGTAAGGGAGGTAATCCTAACCATCCCTTTGTGGTACGGAAACTTGTGATATAATTTCAGAGAGATCCATACACTTAAACACAAGTTATTGTCTGGAAACTAAAAAAATGCTTATTTGGACCTCTTTTTGGCTCCTAATTCCTAAAATGCTAGGAATATAACCCCCAAAATCAATCCCAACCTTTCTTTTGTGGTTATAAACCTTGTGTTTAAATTTCATAGATTTCTATTTACTTACACTAATGTTATTGTCCGGAAACGAAGTATCTTCGATCGACAACGACGATACCAAGATACGACCGCAAAATTTTTGCGGTCGTATAATAATAAAATTTTTTTTGGAAGTTATGCACAAAAGAGATCCACAAGTAAAGTCTGTCATCAAGTATTTTTAGTAAAATATTGTTATTCAAACACGCCTACTCTGTTGTTAAAACTCACTTGAAAAGGTTTTTCACTTATCCCATATATTTCATTTTTCAGTACTGTGAAATTTTAATGTTATTATATCAACCTGTAGCCTAAATATATAAAAATAATAGAATCTGAATCAAGATGATGTATCAATTATTTTTGCTTTATACATTTTCAAGACAAAATAGTCAACTCAAACACGCCTGATTATAAATAGGTGTACTCGACTTCTCTTTTCGATAAAAACATTGCCCAGGTTTAGGATTAAAAAAAAAAACCTATCGCCAGGGGCAGAGATGCAAATTAATGCTTTAAAAAGATCAATCTTTAATCTTTCAGTGGAATTGTTTTCGGCGAAATTTATGCTGATGCACAAAAAAAATCCACATGTATTTGCACTAACCACAATCGACTCTTTGTTGAAAATTTTTCTTTAATTTAAAAGTTTAAATGTTTGAGGCTCCATACTATAATTTAAGCAAAAACATGTATATAAGATGCATAAAATCGTAAATCATGCTCCTGTATTAAACTTTTAAAGCCCATAGAAACAGATGTAAACAAATCAAATATACTATCTTTTTTACCTTCTCTAATAAAGAGTTCCATTTCTTTTGTTTTATTTCAACTGGGTATCAGACTGCAACCTAACAGTGAAAGTCTGATACAGTTTAAAACACATATGATTTTAGGGCCAATTTCACCCTAAAATCTCCTCATCACACTCAGGAATAAATAAACAACAATCAAAAATAAAAACCAATTTATTTGTGTTCTAACTGAACACATGTATGAGCACAATAGTTTGTAAATATGATGAGCACTAAGTTACAATAAAACCAAATATGTATGTACCTTAGCAACACATGTATTATATTATCGGTACCCCTTTATCAAATTTTGTCAAAATACGAAGTTTTAAGATGTATTTAAAGTACTTGGTATCAATAAGCACTATTGACTGCAATTCCTTAAAGATGGTAAACATATCATGGTGCTTTGACAACAGGAAGTGCATTAACAGTGAAAAACACCTCTATTTAAAAGAAACAAAAACAAGTTTAATAAGTTACCTAGCCTACCCAGATTATTGTGTATTCATCAAATAAAACTTTGAGAAAAACCATTTGAGCCCCAAATTGAAACAAAAATGTTTTTGAACCCCATTCAAACAACTATTGCCTTTTGTGGCCAATTTGTAACTTTTTATAGGCTTTCAATGGAAATTATGTACCATATTTGTCACCTAATGAACATTAAATGAAGATTGATTGTTGAGGAACAAGTTTCAAAATATTGAGCCTTGGTGTTGGAAATTAGCTATACAGAATCAAAAGATTACCTCTGCCTGTTTTGTTTTTGGATTGTTATTTGCTTAACATACAGTTGCAAGTATTTCACACATAACCAAGACAATCATTTTTCTTATATTCAATTACATTTTTTAGAATGAAACCAGAACTTTTGATAAAAGTCCCTCCATATATTATTCCTGACATATTTTGGTTCAAATTGGTGTGGTTTTTCATGGATGAAAATTAGTATTATTATTAAATAAGAAAAGCATTCATTTTAAAGAAGATGAACATTGGAATCAATGCTTCGCTATAGCAAGATTTGCTCTGTGCAAAAAAACCTTTCAGTTTTGACAAGCAAGATAGTTACAGAGAACTGGCCAAATATGTCTGCTTCTAGTATTCATGTTTTTATCCTATCTGCAATGACATCCTGGACATTTTGTGCTTGATTCTTACCACATTTTGATTCATGTTCGTTCAATAAGTAGACAAGAAATAAGCTGTCAAATTTCAATATTTTGAGGGCAACCATTGTTGAATTTATTCTAATGTATGGCGCTTTAAGGCTTGTTTGACTTGACACATTTTGTGTGTGTCTGTCAGTATACAAAATGTCATTTTCCAATCTATCAAGGACCATAACTCCTGAATGGCAAAAGTGAATAAACTGCTTCGCGAGCGCAGCTGAATACGACCACTGAGGTCCAACCCTGAACAGTTGGGGCAAAATGGACACAATATTCAAGCTTGATACAGGTCTGAATTTGGATTGTAATTAAATATTTGACACATTATAGGTTTCTGACAGAGAATAAGTGTAGTCAAAGAACTTGAAATTGGTTGTATAATTTGAATTTATATTCAATTGAAGATTTCTTGCTATTGTGCAATACACTGTGCTGTTGTGCAATACTTAGTAAATCTGTTTTCAGACTATATACAAAGAATTAGCTAAATAAATTGTGACCCTCAATTTTTTCTTTGAAAAATTGGCAATTTCTTAAATCTTGAGGAAAAAAATTGATCCCCACTCTCCCAAATTTTTTTTATTTACCCTCCAAAAAAAAAGTATTTGAACAGAATTTTCTTTCGGGAAAAAAATATATTGTGATTGAATATTTGACACAGCATAGGTTTGTGACACAAAATGAATGTGGTCAAAGAACTGAAATATTTGAAATTGGACATTTACCTATTATGGTCCAATATCCAAAATCTAAGCTCATATTAGAATCAGCATATCAAAGAACCTCAAGAATTCAATTTTGATGAAATCAAACAAAAGTTTAATTTAGGATCCTTTGGACCTCAATGTAGACCAATTTGATGAAGGAGCCCACAATCCAAAATCTCTCAATACATGATTAGATTCAGCATTTCAAAGAACCCCATAAATTAAATTTAATTTTGGACACTGATTTGGTCCAACTTGAAAACTGGGCCCAAAAATCTATTATTTAAATACAGGTTTAGATTCAGCATTTGAAAGAACCCTATGTATATTTAATTTATGTTGAAATGAAACACAGTTTAATTTTATCCGTAATATTTTCTGTGCAAAAGGTAATAACTCAAACTGGATAAATCGTTCTCTAAAATAAGATATGATGCAATTTTTCAAATTATAATCAATAATATAATAACAACAACCAGTGATGACTAAGTTCTCTAAAATTAGATATGATTTAACACTCAAACATTGTTAGAATTAGCATATCAAAGAAACCAAAGAATTCAATTTTGATGAAATTAAACAAAGTTTAATTTAGGATCCTTTGGACCTCAATGTGGTATTATCTTATTAATAATGAAAATAAATACAGGTTTAGATTAAGCATTTCAAAGAACCCTATATATATTCAATTTATGTTGAAATCAAACACAGTTTAATTTTGGACCCGATTGAACTTGAAAACTGGGCCCAAAATCAGAAATCTAAATATATGTTTATTAATAGACAATATAAGCTTAGTTTTTAAAGGAGTTCACTTCATCAAAAAAAATATATAGCATTCAGAAAATTAGTTTTACAGAATAACAAACAAACCTGCCACAAAATTCTTCTAATAATTTACCAAAGAAAAGAAGAAAAAATGTATGTCATTCAAATCTTCTTGAAATGACGAACAGGAATATATATGGTCTAGGGGTGAGGATCTTGACCGTTTACAAGTTCTCAAAGGGAGGGTGTGTGATCCCAGGGACTCACCCTTTATTTCATGATTTGTTTCTTTTGTCCCATACAAGAATATATATGGTTTAAGGGTGGGGATCTTGACCATTTACAAGTTCTCAAACAGGGCGGGGTTTGACCCAGGGACTCCCTTTATTTCATTTGATTTGTTTTATTGTCCCATACAAAAATATATATGGTTTCGGGTTAGGTCTTGACCATTTACAAGTTTTCAAAAGAAGGGGATGGGGTTACCCCGTGGACTTCCTATATTTCATTTGATTTGTTTTATTGTCCTTCTCCTAAACAAGAATATATGTTTCGGATGGGGATCTTGACCGTTTACAAGTTTTCAAAAATAGGGGAGGGTTACCCCCATGGACTTCCCCTATATTTCATTTGATTTGTTTTATTGTCCCATACAAGAATATATATGTTTTCGGGATGGGGATCTCGACCGTTTACAAGTTCTCAAACAGGAGGGGGTAGGGGGTGACCCAAAGGGACTCGCCTTATATTTCATTTGATTTGTTTTATTGTCCCATACAAGAATATATATGGTTTTGGGTGGAGATCTTGACCGTTTATAAGTTTTCAAAAGAAGGGGTGGTGGTTACCCCGTGGACTTCTATATTTCATTTGATTTGTTTTATTATCCCATACAAGAATATATATGGTTTCGGGTAGGGATCTTGACTGTTTAAAAGTTTTCAAAAGACGGGCTGGGAGGGGTTGGGGGTAAACCCAGGGACTCCCTAAAATTCAATTTGATTTGTTTTATTGTCCCTTACAAGAATATATATGGTTTAGGGTGGGGATCTCGACTGTTTACAAGATAAAAGCACATTCATAAACTGAAATGGGGTGGGGTTAGAATATATATGGTTTAGGGAGACTTAATTATCTACAAAATGTCTAAATATGACCAGTAAATTTCTTACTATATTTATACAGTCCTATATAGCTTATGATCATCAGCACTTAGGAAACTGAGTTTTCAAATAAATCTGTCACTCCAATTATAATTGTGAGATAAGACATTTACCATATGCTTTGTCATAATCTGATAACACAAGAAAATTATTTAATAAATCTGTCACTCCAATTTTTATTGTGAGATGAGACATTTACCATTTGCTTAGTCATAATATGATAACAAGAGAAAATTATTTAAAAATACCACTTTTGGATATTAAAAATGGCGATAACTCAAAAAGGAGAAATACTAAACTCGTGAAATTTGAACTTGACCTTCATTTAGTCGCAAGAAACAACATATCTAGATTTGAAAAAAAATCAGTACAGCGTTTTCATGTTATTGAAGAGACACTGTTTGGCAGCCGCCCGTCCGCCCAGCCACCTGCCGTACATCCCCAAATCAATAACCGATATTTCCTTCGAAAATCGGGTTAACTAGAAAAATGCTTGTTTTAGACCCGTATTGGCCCCTAATTCCTGAACGGTTTGGGCAATTACCCCAAAAATGAATCCCAACCTGCTACTTGTGGTATTGAACCTTGTGGTACAATTTCAGAGCAATCAAAATACTTATACACAAGTTATTGTCCTGAAACTAGAAAAATGCTTGTTTTGGCCCCTTTTTCCTAAACGGTTGGGACTATCACCCCCAAAAACGATCCCAACCTTCCTTTTGTGGTATTGAACCTTTTGTTAAATTTCATAGAGATCTATACACTTAAACTAAAGTTAATGTCCGGAAACCAAATGTCTTTGGACGACGCTGACGATGGAGACGTGATACCAATATTTTTATACGACTGCAAAAAATTTTTGCGGTCGTATAAAAAAAGTCAATATCGAATTTTTACCTCCATTTTGTCGTCAATAACAGCTTATAATAAAATGCTCCAGGGCGCAGCTTGATACGACCGCAGAGGTCGAACCCTGAACAGTTGGGGCAAGTATGGACACAACATTCAAGCTTAATACAGCTCTGAATTTGGATTGTGATTAAATATTTGACACAGCATAGGTTTCTGACACAGAATGAATGTGGTCTAAGAACTTAAAAATTTTAAATTGGACATTCACCTATTATGGTCCAATATCCAAAATCTAAATACATGGTTAGATTCAGCATATCAAAGAACCCCATATATTCAATTTTTGTTGAAATCAAACAAAGTTTAATTTTGGACCCCGATTTGGACCAACTTGAAAACTGGGCCCATAATCAAAAATCTAAATACATGTTTAGATTCAGCATATCAAAGAACCCTAAGAATTCAATTTTTGTTAAAATCAAACTAAGTTTAATTTTGGACCCTTTGGACCTTAATGTAGACCAATTTGAAAACGGGACCAAAAATTAAGAATCTAAATACACGGTTAGATTCGGCATATCAAAGAACCCCAATAATTCAATTTTGATGAAATCAAACAAAGTTTAATTTGGACCCTTTGGACCTCAATGTGGACCAATTTAAAACGGGGCCCAAAATCCAAAAACTTAATACACGGTTAGATTCAGCATATTAAAGAACCCCAAGAGTTCAAGAATAAAACCCCATTGAAATTGGTCAAGAAATAAGCAATTTATACAAAGTATCTTCTTTTGCACAATACTTTGCAATTGAATATTTCTTGCAATTGCGCAATACTGTGCAATTGAATATTTCTTGCTATTACGCAATACTGTACAATTGACAATTTCTTGCTATTGCGCAATATTGTGCTACTGGATATTTCTTGCTATTGCGCAATACTGTGCAATTGAAGATTTCTTGCTATTGTGCAATACTGTGCAATTGAAAATTTCTTGCTATAGCACAATACTTATTAAATAATAATTTACACATCCTGTTTGGTGTGTATCTCCTGCCATATCATTATTATTTGCTTTTAAATATAAATCAGAAATAACCAACTTAAAATGGAAAATTTTAAAGAAAAAAAAGGAAAAAGGAAAAAAAAAATCCCCCAAATTTTTGAACCCCTTATGATTCATCACCCCAAACTCAATCCCAGCCTTCCTTTGAGGTATGGTACCTTGCAGTACAATTTCAGAGAGCTCCATACACTTGAACACAAGTTATTGTCTGGAAACTAGAAAATGCTTATTTTTGGCCCCTTTTGGCCCCTAATTCCTAAACGCTTTATACATTTTCAAGACAAAATAGTCAACTCAAACACCAAATATACTATCTTTTACCTTCTCTAATAAAGAGTTCCATTTCTTTTGTTTTATTTCAACTGGGTATCAGACTGCAACCTAACAGTGAAAGTCTGATACAGTTTAAACACATATGATTTTAGGGCCAATTTCACCCTAAAATCTCCTCATCACACTCAGGAATAAATAAACAACAATGAAAAATAAAACCAATTTATTTGTGTTCTAACTGAACACATGTATGAGCACAATAGTTTGTAAATATGATGAGCACTAAGTTACAATAAAACCAAATATGTATGTACCTTAGCAATACATGTATTATATTATCGGTACCCCTTTATCAAATTTTGTCAAAATACAAAGTTGAAAATTTTAAGATGTATTTAAAGTACTTGGTATCAATAAGCACTATTGACTGCAATTCCTTAAAGATGGTAAACATATCATGGTGCTTTGACAACAGGAAGTGCATTAACAGTGAAGAAGACCTCTATTTAAAAGAAACAAAAACAAGTTTAATAAGTTACCTAGCCTACCCAGATTATTGTGTATTCATCAAATAAAACTTTGAGAAAAACCATTTGAGCCCCAAATTGAAACAAAAATGTTTTTGAACCCCATTCAAACAACTATTGCCTTTGTGAATTTGGAACTTTTATAGGCTTTCAATGGAAATTATGTACCATATTTGTCACCTAATGAACATCAAATGAAGATTGATTGTTGAGGAAGAAGTTTCAAAATATTGAGCCTTGGTGTTGGAAATTAGCTATACAGAATCAAAGATTACCTCTGCCTGTTTTGTTTTTGGATTGTTATTTGCTTAACGTACAGTTGCAAGTATTTCACACATAATAAAGACAATAATTTTTCTTATATTCAATTACATTTTTTTAGAATAAAACCAGAACTTTTGATAAAAGTCCCTCCATATATTATTCCTGACATATTTTGGTTCAAATTGGTGTGGTTTTTCATGGATGAAAATTAGTATTATTAAATAAGAAAAACATTCATTTTAAAGAAGATGAACAGTGGAATCAATGCTTCGCTATAACAAGATTTGCTCTGTGCAAAAAAACCTTTCAGTTTTGACAAGCAAGATAGTTACAGAGAACTGGCCAAATATGTCTGCTTCTAGTATTCATGTTTTTATCCTATCTGCAATGACATCATGGACATTTTGTGCTTGATTCTTACCACATTTTGATTCATGTTAGTTCAAGTAGACAAGAAATAAGCTGTCAAATTTCAATATTTTGAGGGCAACCATTGTTGAATTTATTCTAATGTATGGCGCTTTAAGGCTTGTTTGACTTGACACATTTTGTGTGTGTCTGTCAGTATATAAAGTGTCATTTTCCAATCTATCAAGGACCATAACTCCTGAATGGCAAAAGTGAATAAACTGCATCGCCGAGCGCAGCTGGATACGACCACTGAGGTCCAACCCTGAACAGTTGGGACAAAAATGGACACAATATTCAAGCTTGATACAGGTCTGAATTTGGATTGTAATTAAATATTTGACACATTATAGGTTTCTGACACAGAATGAATGTAGTCAAAGAACTTGAAATTGGTTGTATAATTTGAATTTATATTTAATTGAAGATTTCTTGCTATTGTGCAATACACTGTGCTGTTGTGCAATACTTAGTAAATCTGTTTTCAGACTATATACAAAGAATTAGCTAAATAAATTGTGACCCCCAATTTTTTTCTTTGGAAAATTGGCAATTTCTTAAATCTTGAGGGAAAAAAAATTGACCCCCACTCTCCCAAATTTTTTTTTTATTTTACCCCCTCCAAAAAAAATAGTATTTGAACAGAATTTTCTTTTGAGGAAAAAAAATATATTGTGATTGAATATTTGACACACCATAGGTTTGTGACACAAAATAAATGTGGTCAAAGAACTGAAATATTTGAAATTGGACATTTACCTATTATGGTCCAATATCCAAAATCTAAGTACATATTAGAATCAGCATATCAAAGAACCTCAAGAATTCAATTTTTGATGAAATCAAACAAAAGTTTAATTTAGGACCCTTTGGACCTCAATGTAGACCAATTTGATGAAGGAGCCCACAATCCAAAATCTCTCAATACATGGTTAGATTCAGCATTTCAAAGAACCCCATAAATTAAATTTTTGTTGAATCAAACAAAGTTTAATTTTGGACACTGATTTGGACCAACTTGAAAACTGGGCCCAAAAATCTAATATTTAAATACAGGTTTAGATTCAGCATTTGAAAGAACCCTATATATATTTAATTTATGTTGAAATGAAACAGTTTAATTTTATCCATAATATTTTCTGTGCAAAAGGAAATAACTCAAACTGGATAAATCGTTCTCTAAAATAAGATATGATGCAATTTTTCAAATTATAATCAATAATATAATAACAACAACCAGTGATGACTAAGTTCTCTAAAATTAGATATGATTTAACACTCAAACATTGTTAGAATCAGCATATCAAAGAAACCAAAGAATTCAATTTTTGATGAAATTAAACAAAAGTTTAATTTAGGACCCTTTGGACCTCAATGTGGTATTATCTTATTAATAATGAAAATAAATACAGGTTTAGATTAAGCATTTCAAAGAACCCTATATATATTCAATTTATGTTGAAATCAAACACAGTTTAATTTTGGACCCCGATTTGGGCCAACTTGAAAACTGGGCCCAAAATCAGACAATATAAGCTTAGTTTTTTAAAGGAGTTCACTTCATCAAAAAAAATATATAGCATTCAGAAAATTAGTTTTTACAGAATAACAAACAAACTTGCCACAAAATTCTTCTAATAATTTACCAAAGAAAAGAAGAAAAAAATCCAAAATCTTATTTATCATTAATACAATGTCTTTTCAAAATCTATAAAACTTATCAGTAACAAGAAATAATTGTAACAGGATGCTGTTACCAAGTCTCCCAAACAAAGTTCCCATAATTCCCATGGTCGCCTGACATTGGACAAAGTCCAGTACAAATTGGTTTGTAATATGCATAAGTGACACCTATGGATTGACCCTGTATGTCATTCAAATCTTCTTGAAATGACGAACAGGAATATATATGGTATAGGGGTGGGGATCTCGACCATTTACAAGTTCTCAATAGGGAGGGGTGTGTGATCCCCAGGGGACCCTTTATTTCATGATTTGTCTTTTTGTCCCATACAAGAATATATATGGTTTAAGGGTGGGGATCTTGACCGTTTACAAGTTCTCAAACAGGGAGGGGAGGGGGGGTTAACCCCAGGGGACTCCCCTTTTATTTCAATTGATTTGTTTTATTGTCCCATACAAAAATATATATGGTTTCGGGGTAGGTCTTGACCATTTACAAGTTTTCAAAAAGAAGGGGGATGGGGGTTACCCCCGTGGACTTCCCCTATATTTCATTTGATTTGTTTTATTGTCCCATACAAGAATATATATGGTTTCCGGATGGGGATCTTGACGGGGGAGGGGTGTTATCCCCATGGACTTCCCCTATATTTCATTTGATTTGTTTTATTGTCCCATACAAGAATATATATGGTTTAGGGATGGGGATCTTGACCGTTTACAAGTTCTCAAACAGGAGGGGGTGGGGGTGACCCCAGGGGACTCGCCTTTAACTTTATTTGATTTGTTTTATTGTCCCATACAAGAATATATATGGTTTCTGGGTGGAGATCTTGACCGTTTATAAGTTTTCAAAAAGAAGGGGGGTGGGGGTTACCCCCGTGGACTTCCCCTATATTTCATTTGATTTTATTATCCTATACAAGAATATATATGGTTTAGGGGTGGGGATCTTGACTGTTTAAAAGTTTTCAAAAAGAAGGGAGTGGGAGGGGGGGTGGGGGTAAACCGGGACTCCCCAAAATTCAATTTGATTTGTTTTATTGTCCCTTACAAAAATATATATGGTTTAGGGGTGGGGATCTCGACCGTTTACAAGATAAAAGCACATTCTTAAACTGAAAGGGGGGTGGGGGTTAGAATATATATGGTTTAGGAGACTTAATTATCTACAAAATGTCTAAATATGACCAGTAAATTTCTTAAACTAGAAAATGCTTGTTTTTGACCCTTTTGGCCCCTAATTCCTGAAATTTTGAGGCAATTACCCCAAAATCAATCCCACCATTTCCTTTGTGATATGGAACCTTGTGGTACAATGTCAGAGCAATCCATACACTTATACACAAGTTATGTCCTGAAGTTACAAAATGCTTATTTTGGCCCCTTTTGCCCCTAATTCCTTAACTGTTGGTACCATAACCCCAAAATCAATCCCAACCTTCCTTTTGTGATATTGAACCTTATGGTAAAATTTCATAGAGATCCATTCACTTAAACTAAAGTTAGAGTCCGAAACCAATGTCTTTGGACGACGCTGACGCCGGAGACATACGAATACGACTGCAACGGTCATACCAATATATCGACCACAAAAATTTTGTCGTCAATAACAGCTTATAAAAATCTGAAAGCATTGGTTAAACTGTTCATAAGTTTTTGCACCGAAACTGTTCGTAGCCACTCACTGTACTTCACCATTCAATAACCAAATTAAAAAAAAAAAACACTGTTAAAACTGACTTCATAAAATTGTTCATTTACATTTTTTATGAGTGCAGATGGATTGACCAAAATTAAAACAAAAGCAAATACTCCAACATATCCAAGCGGCAGTTCTCTGGGGTAAGACAATTTTTCAAAAGTTCTAAATGCATACAAAAATTCATAAACATCCGAAATACCAGTTATGCATACTTTGCCTTAAGACATTCTAACCTTTTAACATCTGGAACATACACTAGGATTTAATGGAAATGAAAAATTCATTGTAAATTTCAAATGTTTACAAAAATGATATAGAGCAACAAGTAAAAAAAATTAAAAAGTTTTCATATAATAGACTAATACTTCAATGTAATTTTGTTTACAGACCAAATATTGTGTTTTACTATGTACAGTATAACAACCAAATTGACCACAGTAACTAGTTAGTTTACTGTTCTACTAGTTATTATTCATCTTCTTACATAAACTCCAATCAGCTGTTTATTTTGTCATATTCCATACATCAATTTAGTATTCTGTCTACAGCTGTAAAGTACTTCTGATATTGGACATCTTTTTATATATGAAACTTCTTCTGCGACTGTTATAGCCATACCTGGATGTGAATGTGGAAATTCTTTTCGAGGACACTGTAATGATAAACAATCATCTATACAATATGCAAATCCATTCTATTCATGAAACAATACATTGAAGCCTTTGGTAACAATATACAGTTGGGAAGAAAATTAAAATTGACACTCATAATTTTTAACCACCTTCTTTCCCTTGATTTCCTACAAATTAAGCTTACTGTTTGTGTCATATAAAGGCATATGTTTTGAAAGAGCATCTTTTGTAGATCTGATTTACAATAATTTAAAAGGGCGAAGTGTAATCTCTTTTTGGTGTAACCATGGCAACAATCTGCATTTAATTGATACAAAATATTGCAAAACGGGGTGAAAATGTCACAAGTGTTCCCAAAATTTGGTTCAAAGTAGAATTTCAATCCATTTGAGTGATACTTCTTCTGGCCCCCTTGACTTTTATCTATAAAGGGATCAAATAACAAGAGGCTCCCAAGAGCCTGAATCGCTCACCTGTAATTTTTTGCTTACATCTTTCATCAATGATTATTTTTGCTTTTTAATATATATTAATGAGTGGCTTAAAAATTCCATTGAAATGTTCTTTGTATCTGTCATATTTTCTTCAAAAGCAAAGAAATACATTTTAACCTTATGTTCCATTTTAGCCATTTTAGCCCAAGTTTGGCTGAAATTGATTCAGCAGTTTCAAGGAGAAGATTTTTTAAAGTAAGCAAACTAAATGAACAAATTGTGATAAATTGTCTTAAAAGGGCAATAACTCCTTAAGGACACATTTGACAATTTCGGTCATATTAACTTATTTGTAGATCTTACTTTGCTGAACATTTTTGCTGTTCACAGTTTATCTTTATCATTAATAATATTCAAGATAATAACCCAAAACTGCAAAATTCCTTAAAATTACCAATTTAGTGGCAGCAACCCAACAATGGGTTATTAGATTCATCTGAAAATTTCATGGCTGATAGAACTTGGCCTAATGAACATTTTAACCTCTCATCAGATTTGCTCTAATTAATTAAGTGTTTGAGATATAAGCCAAAAACTGCATTTTACTCCTGTGTTCTAATTTTAGCCATGGTGGCCATGTTTTTTGATGAAACAGAAAATAAAACACAAACTTTATTCTAGATACCCTAATGATCATTCAGCTTAAGTTTGGTTGGAATTGGTTCAGTAGTTTCAAAGGAGAAGATTTTTTAAAGTTAGAAAACATGATAAACAAATTGTGTAAAATTGTCCTTAAAGGGCAATAACTCTTTAAGGGGTCAATTGACAATTTTGGTCATATAAACTTATTTGTAGATCTTACTTTGCTGAACATATTTGCTGGTAACAGTTTATTATCTTTATCATTAATACTATTCAAGATAATAACCAAAAACTGCAAAATTTCCTTAAAATTACCAATTTAGTGGCAGCAACCCAACTATGGGTTATTAGATTCATCTGAAAATTTCAGGGCTGATAGAACTTTACCTAATGAACACTTTTTACCCCTTTGAGATATAAGCCAAAAACTGCATTTTACCCCTTTGTTCTATTTTTAGCCATGGTGGCCATGTTTTTTGACGAAACTGAAAATAAAACACAAACTTTATTCTAGATACCCTAAAGATTATTCAGCTTAAGTTTGGTTGGAATTGGTTCAGTAGTTTCAGAGGAGAAGATGTTTGAAATAGTTTACACCAGACAGACGACGACGACGGACGTCAAGTGATGGCTAAAGCTCACAGTTCCTTCGGAACGGTGAGCTAAAAATCATGCATTTCACCTCATTTTTCCAAAAAATTACATCCAAAAATAATTGCCTGTATGGATATAAAAATATGCACTTTCAAACAGAAAATAGCTTATAAAAAATACAAAAAACTATCTTGATGATCATTTAAACCCACTTTGAAGGCTACAATATTCTTCAGCTATCTAAAAATTTATTTTATTGCTCAATAACCTTCATATTTGAAAAAATCACCAGGCCCAAAATGTGAAACCACTCTACTAATATAACTGTTCTATTGTTACCTTTACTTCTTCTTAATGAAAAAAGACAAACTGTTATTTCAAATAAATAAATAACTAGAGGCACCATGGAGCTTGATTAATGCACCTACCCGGAAGTTGCAACAGTAAAATCATAAGCAACATTTGCAGACATCATTCACTCATTAAGTTATACTGTGACTAGATTTGATACAGATCAAATTCTACAATTTTTAAAAATAAAAGAAGAATATGCCCATGGGACTTAGATGCCCCTGCTTGATGGTAAATATACGGCAAATTCAACAACTTTTCCATAGGAACATAACTCAAGAACCCTGAAATTGACACCACCCAAATTCAATCTTGAATCTTGATCTGTGTGAGGTGGTAATAAGCCTTGTGTGTAAGTTTCATAACATTTGGTTGAGGCAAAGAAGAGTTAGAGTGCAGAAACAACAAATTCAGCAATTTCCATTTATACAGAGACATACCTCAAGAACAGTGAAAGTGAAGCCACCAAAATTCAAACTTGATCTGTGTTTTGTGGTAATATGCATTGTGTATAAGTTTCATAACATTTGGTTGAGGCAAAGTTAAGGAAGAGTACAGAAACAGCAAATTCAGCAATTTTTCCAATTATAAAGGGACACAACTCAAGAACGATGAAAGTGATGCCACCCAAATTGGAAATTGATCTGTTTCTATGAAGTTTCATAATATTTGGTTGAGGCAAACTAAAGTTAGAGAACAGGAACCAATTCAAGGAAGTATCTATTATAGTTCTACAGATAATAGCAAAAACTGCAAAAAAAAATATCATTTAAGGGCAATAACTCTTGTTTACAAATTGATTGACAATTTCGGTTTTTGTAGATCTTGTTAATCTTTTTATTTTTGCTCCGTACAACTTCTCTTTATCTGTTATTATAAACAAGATAACTATCAGGAGATGCAAAACCAAGGTAAAAAACTGTCATTTAAGGTTTTGAGTGTTGAATTCTGTCATACTGCTTTATTTGTAATCGTTTAGCTGAAAGTTTTTGTAATTCTAATTTTCTCTCGTTCTACTCTAGTTTTCAAGATAACAAAAAAAACTCTGAAATGTGCCAAAATGGACTACTTTAATTAGTTTTGAGATATAAGACAAAAAGAGCTGTTTTACACCCATGTTTTATTTATATAGTAACAGTGGCCATATTTGCAGATTGAGGAACATAATTGATACATCTGAAAATAAATACCTAAATAATGATGTGGTAAAGTATGGTCCCAGTCCATTTTGACAGCTTTTTCAAAGATTTAAAAAATATATAAACAAAGATGGCAGACAACGATGAATGGAAAATGATTGCAATAGCTCACAGACCTAACGTACAAGTGAGGTAATAAAAAACAAGTGAGAAATAAAGTTTAAGAAATGTTATTTCTGTGGTAAAGTAGGGGAAAAAAGTTCAAGAAGAAGCACTGATGTTTCTAGCAGTAACCTCAATATGAAATAATGGCTGTCTTGCATATAAAAGCACCAAGACTTCATAATTTAACACAAAATCCCACATACCATGGATACTATGTCTTGGCATAATAGAAGTGTTAAGCCCATGACAGACATTAAATCTGTTATTTAAACTCTGAAGTAGATTTCAATATCTGTTAGCATTATTAGGTAAGTACTTTCTACTTATAAAGTGTTTTGTTAGGTCATAACTGCCCAAAATTCAGGTCTAGTTTTGTCCTTGTTTAGATGATTTGTGTTTAAATAACTTAACAACTTGGTGTAACAAAAATGACTTGGATAAAATGGAGGGTCATGTACTTTAACTGGCTAAACCTTGTATCCTACAACCAAAATTTATTTTTTGTAATTGTCTTTCGTCTTCTACTAGTATCTCCTTTTATCATGTTTATTGTACTTAAATTAAGTTTGCTGTTTCTTTTGAATTGTCTTAATATATTTTTGGCGACCTCTTTTTTCTTACCTTACATAATGGGTGTAGTTGGCAATACTCTTTATAAACACATATAATGAGAAGCTTATAGTTAAAGTTTAAAATAAATGGAGAATGTGTCTATGGGCCACAGATGCCCCCGCTTATACATATGCATCAGTCAACTTCCACATACAGATGCAGGATTCATGATATTAAGACCGTTTTTTTGTGATTATAAGCATTGTGTATAAGTTTCATAACATTTGGTTGAGGCAAGCTAAAGTCATAGAACGGAAACGACAGATTTAGCAATTTTTCCATTTATTAAGGGGCATTACTCAAGAACGGTAAAAGAGACACCACCTAATTTCAAACTTGATCCCCATTTTGTGGTAATAAGCATTGTGTATAAGTTTTATAATATTTGGTTGAAGCAAACTAAAGTTAGAGAAAAGAAACAAAAAATTCAGCAATTTTCAAGTTTATAAAGGGGCATAACTCATGAACAGTAAAAATGACGCCACCCAATCTCGAACTTGAACTGTGTTTTGTGGTTTTAAGCATTAAGTTTTATAACATCAGGTTGAGGCAAACTTAAGTTAGAGAAAGGAAACGAAACAAGAATGTGTCCATAGTACACGGATGCCCCACTCTCACTATCATTTTCTATGTTCAGTGGACCGTGAAAATGGGGGAAAATCTTTAATTTGGCATTAAAATTAGAAAGATCATATCATAGGGAACATGTATTCTAAGTTTCAAGTTGATTGGACTTCAACTTCATCAAAACTACCTCGACCAAAAACTTTAATCTGAAGCGGACGAACGGATGGATGGACGCACAGACCAGAAAACATAATGCCCCTCTACTATCGTAGGTGGAGCATAAAAATCAGCAATATTTTTGCTTATAAAGGGGCATAACTCATGAACAGTAAAGTGACACCACCTAATTTTGAACTTGATCTGTGTTTTGTGGTAATAAGCATTATGTATAAGTTTTATAACATTTTGTTGAGGCAAACTTAAGTTAGAGAATGGAAACTAATTTCGGGACGTACAGGACAGACAAGGGTAACACTTAAAATGTCCTGATGCCTAGCAGCGGGGGCATAAAAAAAGAAAAAAATTTAAAGTCAAAGAGGCATGACCACAGTTGGAGCCTCACATTCAGCTTGAAATGGATCCAAGTATCAAGTCTAGTACACATACTTTTTTTTATAAGTACACTTACTTGAAAAACTTTCATCTATTTAAATGTAAAAATTCAGTCACTGGAGCATGAATGAGGGAGAAAGCCTTATTTCCTCTCAAACACAGATGTGCATGGATTCTTATGCAACAGTATACCAAAATATCAATAGTGTATTATACTTCTTTATGAACAAATCAAAACAGTTAGCTTAACCTATAATTATTGAAATCACTGAAGCAGGACTGACAGGTTTGTATTCATACAGCATAAAATTGACATTACTGGATGCTGTTGCAACTCTCAATAACATATTGTAAGTACTAATTTGGAAATGGACTAACAAGAAAACTTAAAATTAGACATTAATGATGATAATACTGGCTGTGCTATATTGTGTTCTTATCAGTATAAAAAATACTAATTTTAAACTCTTTTGTAAAACCAGGAAGGGAATTGAACCCACAACCTCATGTTGCCATGAAAGAACTTTACCACAAAACTATCAAGGTGAACTGTCATGACTGTTAGATATTTTTGTTTTCACTCTTATGAAATTTGGAGAAACGTCTTATGAATATCAGTCAGCCAATACAAAGATCTAGGTATGCACTTTTAAACAACAAATACAAAATTTTCCATACCTTCCTAGGAATAAAGTAAGGAGCATCTGTCTCCAATAACAAACGTTCCAAAGGTATAAATCTGGCTACTTCATGTGTAGAGGTAGCTGATTTATAAGTAACTAGTGGTGTAAGTCCTATAAATAGATTAGGAAACATATCCATCCATTTCTTAGCAGATTCATAATTCCCAGTGAAGCAATGGCAGTGTATCTTATAATTCTTTGGTACCATCTGAAAATTAAACAAGAACATGTACCTATTGGACACCTACCCAGCTCAAACTTTCACATTTCAATGTTCAGATGGGTCAAAACCTTTATTTGGCATGTATTATTCACTTAAAATTTCAAATAATGAACATGTGTACACTAAGTTTAAATTTGTTCTGACCACAACTTCATGGTAAACTACCTTAAGCCAAAAACTTTTACTCTCTAAATTACACAAGCAAAAACAATTATCAGTCATATCTAAAAACACTTTTAAAAGTCTATATTTGAAAATACATTTACTGCCATTTGAAACTGTCAAACACAACCCTATATCGTAAATCAGAATTAATTTGGAATTTATAATCAAGTTGAAACTTACAGTTTATATTTCATTTCTCATAATCCTATGTAATTTGCAATTCTATCATCAAAAATAATTAGAATTTTAAAGTGTTTCATGCCACATATCATTCTTAAACAATTTTACAAAATAAATGGGGAATGTGTCCATAGGGACACAGATGATGCCCCCCCCCCTCCATAGCATATAACGCTATAAAGGGACATAACTCAAGAACTGTAAAAGTGACGCTTCCAAAAATTGAACTTAAACTGAGTTTTGTGGTAAAAAGCATTATATATACATTTCATTACATTTAGTTGAGACAAACTCAAGTTAGAGAATGGAAAGGAAAAATTCAGCAATTTTTTCATTTGTAAAGGGGCATAACCCTAGAACAGTAATCAAAGTGCTTGTAATCACTGAATGGTAAAGATTGCTTTAATTTATCAGTAGGAAGTAAACTAATATTGCATTGTATAAAGCATTGGTTGTAGTTGATATAACTACCATTCTGGACAAAGAAAGATAACATCAATTTGCAAAGAAGACTTTAAATTATTTTAAGAAATGAAGGGTAAAATTGCTTTAATTTATCAGTGGAAGGCAAAATTAAACATTGCATTGTATAAAGCACTGATTGTAGTTGATTCAACTATAATCATGGACAAAGGAAGATAACTCCAATTTTAAAAATTACTTGATTGATATTTTTTAGAAAAAAAAAGAAAAATTTAGCAATTTTTCCATTTGTAAAGGGCATAACTCTAGAACAGTAAAAGTGACGGCATCAAAATTTAAACTTGATCTGTATATTGTGGTAATAAGCATTGTGTATAAGTTTCATAACATTTGGTTGAGGCAAACTTAAGTTAGAGAACGGAAACAAAAAATTTAGCAATTTTTCCATTTGTAAAGGGGCATAACTCTAGAATGGTAAAAGTGATGCCACCAAAATTCAAACTTGATCTGTATTTAGTGGTAATAAGCATTGTGTATAAGTTTCATAACATTTGGTTGAGGCAAACTAAAGTTAGAGAACGGAAACCAACTTTGGGACGTATGGACGGACGGACAGACGGACGTACAGACGGACAAGGGTAAAACTTAATGCCCCCTCCGCTACGCCGGGGGCATAAAAAAGAAATAAGAAATTTCCAGTAGTTTAAGGCTGCGAAACAGCAGACACAGGTTTGTTTATGTTGTGACCTGTGGTATAAATTAAGAGTTAAAAAAAGATACTGTAAATTCAGAAATTATTGCGTGCATTTATTATTGTGATTGTTGAAGAATGGACAAAAATGGGAGTTTAATTATTGCGATTTCAGGAAAATCTGCACACAGATATATGTATCAGATATCAGAATGCAAGTTCTTATTATTGCGATACTCACCCAGTCGCATTATTCGCAATAATTTCTGAATTTACAGTAGTTACACAGGAAAAGTGTTTTGAGGTTACCTATTCACTGGCCAACAACTTATTTGGGTGATGCATGTGCTCTACTTAGCCAAAATGTTTTGGAAACTTATTCTATTTTAGATAACAATCTGAAAATCTCCATTACGAGTTACATCTTCATTTCATAAAAATCTAAATACAGCCAAACAACATAAACACTTTCCTTAACTAGCATTAATTTAAGTGTAATTTCTTTGTTAAGAACATGTACATTACCAATAACATAAACACTTTCCTTAACTAGCATTAAATTAAGTGTAATTTCTTTGTTAAGAACATGTACATTACCAATAACATAAACACTTTCCTTAACTAGCATTAATTTAAGTGTAATTTCTTTGTTAAGAACATGTACATTACCAATAACATAAACACTTTCCTTACCTAGCATTAATTTAAGTGTAATTTCTTTGTTAAGAACATGTACATTACCAATAACATAAACACTTTCCTTAACTAGCATTAATTTAAGTGTAATTTCTTTGTTAAGAACATGTACATTACCAATAACATAAACACTTTCCTTAACTAGCATTAATTTAAGTGTAATTTCTTTGTTAAGAACATGTACATTACCAATAACATAAACACTTTCCTTAACTAGCATTAATTTAAGTGTAATTTCTTTGTTAAGAACATGTACATTACCAATAACATAAACACTTTCCTTAACTAGCATTAATTTAAGTGTAATTTCTTTGTTAAGAACATGTACATTACCAATAACATAAACACTTTCCTTAACTAGCATTAATTTAAGTGTAATTTCTTTGTTAAGAACATGTACATTACCAATAACATAAACACTTTCCTTAACTAGCATTAATTTAAGTGTAATTTCTTTGTTAAGAACATGTACATTACCAGTAACATAAACACTTTCCTTACCTAGCATTAATTTAAGTGTAATTTCTTTGTTAAGAACATGTACATTACCAGTAACATAAACACTTTCCTTAACTAGCATTAATTTAAGTGTAATTTCTTTGTTAAGAACATGTACATTACCAATAACATAAACACTTTCCTTACCTAGCATTAATTTAAGTGTAATTTCTTTGTTAAGAACATGTACATTACCAATAACATAAACACTTTCCTTACCTAGCATTAATTTAAGTGTAATTTCTTTGTTAAGAACATGTACATTACCAATAACATAAACACTTTCCTTAACTAGCATTAATTTAAGTGTAATTTCTTTGTTAAGAACATGTACATTACCAATAACATAAACACTTTCCTTACCTAGCATTAATTTAAGTGTAATTTCTTTGTTAAGAACATGTACATTACCAATAACATAAACACTTTCCTTACCTAGCATTAATTTAAGTGTAATTTCTTTGTTAAGAACATGTACATTACCAATAACATAAACACTTTCCTTACCTAGCATTAATTTAAGTGTAATTTCTTTGTTAAGAACATGTACATTACCAATAACATAAACACTTTCCTTAACTAGCATTAATTTAAGTGTAATTTCTTTGTTAAGAACATGTACATTACCAATAACATAAACACTTTCCTTAACTAGCATTAATTTAAGTGTAATTTCTTTGTTAAGAACATGTACATTACCAATAACATAAACACTTTCCTTAACTAGCATTAATTTAAGTGTAATTTCTTTGTTAAGAACATGTACATTACCAATAACATAAACACTTTCCTTAACTAGCATTAATTTAAGTGTAATTTCTTTGTTAAGAACATGTACATTACCAATAACATAAACACTTTCCTTAACTAGCATTAATTTAAGTGTAATTTCTTTGTTAAGAACATGTACATTACCAATAACATAAACACTTTCCTTAACTAGCATTAATTTAAGTGTAATTTCTTTGTTAAAAACATGTACATTACCAATAACATAAACACTTTCCTTAACTAGCATTAATTTAAGTGTAATTTCTTTGTTAAGAACATGTACATTACCAATAACATAAACACTTTCCTTAACTAGCATTAATTTAAGTGTAATTTCTTTGTTAAGAACATGTACATTACCAATAACATAAACACTTTCCTTAACTAGCATTAAATTAAGTGTAATTTCTTTGTTAAGAACATGTACATTACCAATAACATAAACACTTTCCTTAACTAGCATTAATTTAAGTGTAATTTCTTTGTTAAGAACATGTACATTACCAGTTATAACATTTTGCTGCAAATTTTTTGTTTGCTTTAACATGTACAAGTAAATTCACCGTATCTCCTTTTTGAAAATAAAAACAAACAAGTTTACAGCATGAACAGTTGCCACTACACAGATTAAACATAGAATCTTAACCTCTTCCAATATGGTCAGTGTATCTTGTTCAGCATCTCTACAGTGTATAACCAATGGTTTGTTCATATCAAGTGCTATCTGTATCTGCTTTCTGAATACTATCTGTTGTACCTCTTTATGTTTCTCAAAGCTACAATATGTCAAAAGAAGTTTCATAGTAAAATATAAAATACTTAAGAAATACTTAAGACTTAAAAAGTAATTATAAATGGTTCTTCTTAAAACTGAGCAAGACGATGTATTTTAATAAACCAGCAGAATTTAATGTAGTCCACTGCAGCCAGTTATGTCTAGTTTTATTATCTGAATATCAGTATGGGCTATTCGATCTTTCGCCAGACTAAGGTTCTTATGTTGTACTGTTACACCACTGTCCCAGGTAAGGGGGTGGGTTTGGCCCTAACAAACATGCTTAAACACAGGGTTCGACATTAACTTTTATACCAACTTGTCGAGTTGGGCAAGTGCCCTATTACTTTTACTTGCCCGAAAGTGAAATCTACATGCCCAAACTTTTACATGCTATTTTTGTGGTTGTAATGTAGTACATGCAGATAAAATATAGTTATCATGTATATGGGGTGTAAATTGATTATGGAGTATGAATATTGATGAATTGAGAAGTCAATAATATTTCCAGAATCCCAGCTGTCTACTTGCGAGAATTTCAACTCAAGAAGACTTAGAGAATTTATCAATGCCATGCATGATGTGTCATGAACTGATTTTTTAATTATAGTTGAATCGAGAATATGATTTAAACTTTGAAACAATTCCAATTAAAAAACTTGCCAGGATTGATTGTTGTGCCATGATGGCAGCAACTAGACTTGACCACTGAGATACTATAAGCCGAGGAGGGAGGGAAAAGATCGACAAATATACAGGAATTGGATCATTTACATGGAGATACTTATTTCATAAAAATTTATCTAAGAAATGCCATTTCAAAAAACCCTTCTTGATAAACTGACAACAACTGACATGACTGACAAATTTGTTAAAGTTTAATTTCATTTTCTCTTTCAAGCTTTTACGTTTTTCCATCTTAGGGAAATACACATCCGATGTCAAATTCTAAAGTTAGAACAACGAAAACAGACCTCCGCTTTCCATTGGTTGGTGGGAATAACATGTGCGTTGGAAACGCCCAAGTGGTGTCCTGATTGATAATGATAATGACGAAGCAACGCCGTGGCTGCCTGATTGGCCAATATTTTTAAACATGATCTATTTTTGGTAAATGGGGAATTCAGTGCGAACAAATGACGAAATATACGCATTGATGGGGGGTTAATACCACTTTACTTGACCGTGCGGTGTTATCACTGAGTAATCTATGGACAAAACAACAGACACTATTGATTTTGTGAAATTTTAATCATATAACACTTTTTTTTTCACTTGCCCGATCGGACAATCAAGATGATGTTTTTACTTGTCTGAATACGGCATTAACTTGCCCCAGGCAATCGGACAACCGTAAGTGTCGGACCCTGAAACATGCCACATTCTGTACGCGTCTGTCCCAAGTCAGAACCTTGTAATTCAGTGGTTGTCGTTTGTTGCTGTATATTATATTTGTTTTTCTTTTAATGTTTGTACAAAAATCAGGCTGTTAGTTTTATCATTTGAGTTGTTTTACATTTGTCATTTCAGAGCCTTTTATAGCTTACTGTACGTTGTGGGTTTTGCTCATTGTTGAAGGCCATATGGTGACCTATAGTTGTTAACTTCTACATCATTTGGTCTCTTGTGGACAGTGGTCTAGTTGGCAATCATACCACATCTTATTATTTTTATAAGGAACTTTGTTGTAAGTTGAAACAATTCTAAACACTAACTAATTACTAACTACTCTATTATTAGACTGAATATGATAAAAACTGCCTATGCAATATGAAAATGTGTCAATTCAGCCAATATAGGATAACTCGTTTCTGTTGAGTTCCAATCAAGCCAATACAGATTTTCAGAATTTCTCTGGATTTTAGATCAAAAGTATGATTAATGCCAAGATATGTAAAAGACAAGCTAAATGAGGTCCTATTGACAAAAGGACCAATACTGACCTAGGCCACTGGCTGAGGTCAATATTGGTTCTGTTGTCCATAATATCTATTAACAATGAATTTTGAAATTCTTTCTTTTCTTTAAGAACGTAGTACTAGAACATGAAGTGGGGCAAATCTTGGAGATTATAGACCTGTTCAGCCCAAAGTATTTGAAGAACCACATGTACATGATGTAGGAGAAAAATGTCCAGTACACATCTATAAAGAATACAGACGTCATAGGCCCATCCTAGACAATGATTCTCAATTTTACTTGAGACCATTAATTGAACCAAAATCAGATTTCTGGTTTTCCAAACAATGCATAGGAAAGGACAAGTTAGGGTGTATTATGAAAAACATAGCTGACAATAATGATAAATCTGACATATCCGACAAACAAATTGCATGAAATTGCCACTGAACTTGATAATGTAAATCAACCATGCAGTATTGTTTCTCTAGTTGAGTCAAGATCATGTTTAGCATTAAATATCAAAATTTATCAAGCAATCAAATACAGTCAGAAAAACAACAAAAAGACAACCCATTGACATGATTGACACTGTTTTCATGGGACAGTAATTATTGGTGGTACCGTACATATCAATATTGTCTCTGGCAGTATTGAGAAATGGAAAACATGTACCAGCACTGTGACCAGTAAAATTGTATCATCTCAAGAGTAACAGAACACAAATGTTACATCTCAAGAGTAACAGAACACAAATGTTAAACAAGTTTCATTAATATTGTTTTTGGGAAGAAACTTGCAAAAAAAGAATTCTTGCTAATCATTCTTCTTTATCAAATATTGAACAACTTTAATGTTTCTGTATTTTGTCCTAATTCTGACTTGGTAAACGTTTTTTTTTTTTTTTTTTTTTGGGGTTGTAATACGAAATAAAAACCAACTTTGTAATGAATACTATCTCCAGAAATGTCTCAAAATATACAGAAAACCTTTTTTGTGCATGTCTCCTTAATTTTTTTAGAACATTGCTATAAAATAAAAGATAAGGGTTCCCTTGCCATCCTGACAAATCTTGTGGGAAATGCCAAATCTTAATGCTGAAAGTTATATTTCATGAAAAATTTTGATGAAAACGCAATCTTCATATAGCAGTCATGTGTTATAAATGCTTCCTCCTCTAAAGCCTTGCTTTACAGAAACCCTTTGGTTTTTGAGTCAGGGTTTCCATATGTAGTTTACAGGAAGCACACACCTACTACATATCTTCCAGGAAAAAAACCCATATTCTTAGAGATTTTATCTAGAGACCAAGAGTTTGGAGCTATTTTTAGCAAATATGACCATAAAATTATAACCTACTCCTTTTCCTACTTTCAACTTGTATAAGTTTCATTAAAATCGAATTAAAGGCCCCAAGACAACAGTATCCCTCACCTGGAATTCTGAACATTTTAACCCCAGCAAGATTTTCCATAACTTTTTCAAAGATGAATGTAAACCTATATTCTATTTTGGCCTTGGTAGCCATATTGGTTAGCAGCAGGTCATTGGCCAACTTTTAATCTTTTTAACTGTATAATATTGTTGTTTCTTTACTGAAAACTGATGTTCTATATATATGTAATGATTATGCAAGTAATATGATTATAACCTTACATGCCAGAATAGTCCAACCCTATTTCACCAAGGGCCACAACTTTTGGATTCATGAGACAGAATTTAAGGTTCATTTCTGTTCTATCTGTGAATTCTGTAGCATTCTTTGGATGACAGCCGAATGTTATCCAGACATCTTTCTCCTTGGCAATCTCATTCCATAATCCTATAATAAAGAAAACTGGTTTAAAAAAGTATATCATGGATATGAAAACTTCTATCATAATTAGTCCTAAGCATTGTATAGTTGGCCAATAAAAAATTGCAAGGAAATTATTGTGTACTTGTAATTCTTTTTTTATAGTAAAAAAATAATCTGCTGTTTAAAGGGGCACTAGCTGTCAAATTCATGTTCACCAAATTGACTCAAATTCTCATATTTGATTTATAACAATGTAAAACATTTATCCAAATTATAAAAAGTCTAAAATAAACAATTTACAGGGCATGGGCTCAATAATATGTAGCTTCGTTCGTGTGTATTTTAGTCTAGACGCCATCTAATTAACTATCGAGTTGACCTCCGATGGTCATATAAGCGATATAAACATAAATATAGATAAAAATAGATAGCGAACTTGAGCAATTGGATTTTTTTTTAGGTCTGTTTAATTTCATATTATAGATTAAAAATATATGTTGATCATCGTTTTTACCTGTATAAGAATGATTTTTTGTGGATCGAATCAGTCAATCAAATGATTTACCTTTGTTTCACTTTCAATGTTGACATTCTTTTCCTTTAAATAACTTAACACACACAATTCATGCGTAATCCATCTCTAGCTAAGGGGTTAAATTGAAGTTCACATGAATAAGGATTCAATGAGGTCAAATTATTCACTTACAAGTAAATAATTCATCATCAGTGTTTCTTAGCTTATTTTAACAAAATTGAATCATACTGGCTGCTTAAAGCGAATTATTATTTCACTATATCACTTTCATTGATGATTGAACCAAAAAAATCACATTTTAGATTTTTTATACATCTCATAGCTAGTGTCCCTTTAAAGTTAGAAACTAGTCTGTTAAGCATATGAAGGTTAAAGTTTCATGATTTCAATTACGTGACATTTTTTTTTTTATTGGAAATTTACGTTAATTTCTTTTAATTGGGTTTATATTAATATCTTTTATCATCAACGTCAATATATATAATAAACAGCTGCGCCCTGAGCGCATGATAAGCCTGTCGCTTTTTCAAAGAATAAAGTTCAGTAACATCTCAATGTCAAATCAGAAATTTATGAAAACTTAAAGGGAGGTTATCTTAATAGATATAAACCAGTCACCAAAGTTTCATGAAAACTGCTCAAAGCACTTTAAAGATATTGTCTGAAAACTGGAAAATCACTCTTTTTTTATGAATAAAATCCCATGACTCAAAACGTAAAATCTAAAATTTAATAAAATGGAAAGCAAGCTTACTTCAATAGATATTAAAGAACCTTAGTGAGCACGCTCACATACCCCACGTCCCCACATTGTCACTGGAGAAATAAAATAACTGTAAGAAAAAAAAGAAAAAAATTGAATCGTAATTTCTGTATAAGAAAAAAATTGAATCTGTAATTTCCTGTCGATATGCACAACTACATAGTATGTCCTTATTATCTACAAAGTTTCATGAAATTCTGTTGTGTGGTTTCAGAGGAGTTGCGATGACAAACTGTTGCAGAAGTATATTGAAGCAAATAAGTTCAAAGGGCGTAACACCTAGAAAAAAATTTAATCATAATTTCCTGTTGATATGCACATCTAGTGTACGTAGTAAGTCCTTATTATCTAAAAAGGTTCCATGAAATTCTGTTGTGTGGTTTGAGAGGAGTTGCAATGACAAACTATGAGTAGTATATTGAACAAATAAGTTCAAAGGCGAAACTTCTAGAAAAAATTGAATCGTAATTTCCTGTCGATATGCACATCTAAGTAAGTCCTTATTATCTACAAAGTTTCATGAAATTTTGTTGTGTGGTTTGAGAGGAGTTGCTGTGGCAGTAGCATATTGAAGCAAATAAGTTCAAAGGGGCTTAACTCCTAGAAAAAAATTGAATCGTAATTTCTTGTCGATATGCACATCTACATAGTATGTCCTTATTATCTAAAAAGGTTCCATGAAATTCTGTTGTGTGGTTTGAGAGGAGTTGCGATGACAAACTATGGCAGTAGTATATTGAAGCAAAAAGTTCAAAGGGACGTAACTCCTAGAAAAAATTGAATCGTAATTTCCTGTCGATATGCACATCTACAAAGTATGTCCTTATTATCTAAAAGGTTTCATGAAATTCTGTAGTGTGTTTTCAGAGGAGTTATGATGACAAACTGTGCCTGTAGTATATTGAAGCAAAAAGTTCAAAGGCGTAGAAAAAAATTGAATCGTAATTTCCAGTCGATATGCACATCTACATAGTATGTCCTTATTATCTAAAAGGTTTCATGAAATTCTGTTGTGTGGTTTGAGAGGAGTTGGGATGACAAGAAACAGGATTGACGGACTGACGGACAGACAGACAGACAGGCGGACGGACGGGTCAAAAACATTATACCCTCCGCAACTTCGTTGCATGGGGTATAATAAACAATTCACCAAAGTTTCATGAAAACTGCTAAAAGTATTTTTGAGTTATTGTCCAAAACGGAAAATCCTTCTTTTTTAATGAATAAAACCCCATAACTCGAAACTTATAATCTAAAATTTATAAAATTTGTAAGGGTTCAAACCCAGTGTCTCGCCTACTTTTGCTGTTAATCGCAGGCTCAACAAAAATGAGTAAATTAATAAAATATTCCTCTCTGTACTATCTTTTGAAGGTAAGTAGCTTCTGTCCAAGTTTGGTAAAATCCAGGATAATTTATGAATCTAATAAATGTTTTAAAACTTGAACTGCAGACTGTATGTATGTTGACTGGAAGAAAAACTAAGTCCATTTATAAGTAAAATACAGAAAAATGGAACAAAATTTTATCAAAATTTCCTTCTAGATACTAGCTTTTGATCATGAATAAGCTTCTGTCCAAGTGTGGTACAAATCCAGGATAGTTTAAGAAAGTTGTTAAAATTTTGAAAACTTTAACCAGAGTGAATGTAATGTTAACTGGCAGAAAAACTAAGTCCATTTATAAGTAAAATACGGAAAAACAGGAATTTTTTTACAAAATTTACTTCTGGATACTATCTTATGATCATAAACAAGCTTCTTTCCAAATTTGGTAGAAATCCAGGATAGTTTAAGAAAGTTATTAAAATTTCAAAACTTTAACCACAGAGTGAATGTAATGTTTCCTGGCAGAAAACTAAGTCCATTTATAAGTAAAATACGGAAAAATGGAATTTTTTTTACAAAATTTACTTTTGAATATAATCTTATGATCATAAACAAGCTTCTGTCCAAGTTTGGTAGAAATCCAGGATAGTTTAAGATAGTTATTAAAATTTCAAAACTTTAACCACAGAGTGAATATTTGTGGACGTCGCCGCCACCGACGGAATGTAATCGCTATGTCTTTTTACAAAAGTCGAAGGCTCGACAAAAATCGAATGGGAGCTCATGTCAATATAAACAATTCACCAAAGTTTCTTGAAAATTGGTGAAAGTGTTTTGAGTTATTGTGCGAAATCCCCTTTTAATGAATAAAACCCCACAACTCGTAAAATCTAATATTTATAAAAATGAAAAGGGAGCTCATGTCAATAGATATAAACAATTCACCAAAGTTTCTTGAAAATTGGTGAAAGTGTTATTGAGTTATTGTTCGACATGTTGATGACGGAGGGACAGACAACGAAATACCATAATGTGTCCCATAAACAGGCGATAATGTTTTTTATTTACTCTGCTTTAACAATATTTTTACTTTGGCATCCACACTTACCTGAACAATATCAGTAAAGAAACTACAGTATAATATATAATATTTTTGAATTAAATACAAGTTCACCTACCATCAGATCTAAAACTACTTGGATGACAAAACACAGCTACACATCCTTCAAAGTTAGGTGGAATTGTGTCACTATTGACTTCTTTAAACTTTGACCATGTTCCACCAAACTCTGTTCTTGTGAATAAGAAATCTAAATGACAATGAGAATCTATATAGTTTCCTTGGTGTTTCCTACAATTCTCCATAAACCGTATTTTCCAGTTAAAGGTCCATGATGACTGACTCAGACTGTCAGAATCAGTTTCATTTCGTGTGTTTTTAGGATACATAGCAAGTCTATCTTTAAATGTTTTTTCATTATCCATTAGTTTGCTGTTATTAAGGAACCTCATTCTTGCAGTCATTCCCCTCATAGATACACTTCCACGTTTTATTGTACTTTCTTCATTTTCTTCTTTTTGAGACTGAGAATATTTTTCTGGTGTTTGAGATATTCCTGAGTCTGTTGGACTTGTGGTATTTTGCCTTGATGAGAACTCTGCTTGACAAGTTTCATTTGAAAGGCGACTATTGTTTCCAATGTTTGGACTGGGTGGTGTATAGCCAGCTGCTATCATTTCTTGACTGACCCAACCAGGATAAGTGTATGGAGGAAACATCATGGAATAGCCACTCAAAGGGGAATCATTAAACGAGTCTGGACTCTCCCAGAATGTTGCATTCCGATGAAGCTTCTTCGGTTTGACATCCCTTTCTGTACTCTCCTGAGATGCCACACTAATAATTTCTGACCCATCATCAGTTAAATCAACCAAATCATTGTCTACAACTGCTTTCTTAGTCTTGTGATATTTAGGAAACTTTTGATTAAGAACAGTTTGTAGTATTTGATAATTACTGATTGTTGAGGAACAATCGTGAAACTTTGATGATCCATCATCTGAGTCCTCTGTAATTTCTCCTTCCTCAATTTCTCTATTGACATCACTTGAACCCCTTGTTTTAGTTTTCTGACAAGATTCTCTGTCAGGTAAATGCTTTGAATGAACATGATTTTTTCTCAAATGTATCTTTTGTTTAAATGAATTTTCTTCCTCAGAATTTGAATCATGTACTTGTATAACATCATCCTTGCTCTCTTTTAATCTTTTCTCACCCTGTGATGACTTTGAACGATCATCTTCAGATTCCTCTGTTTCACTATAAGAATAGTCCACTAACCTTTTTCTAGGAGTGTCTTTATCTTTACCCAATAACTTTCTAATGGCAGATAAAGGTGATACTTTGTCGCTTGAAGGTTTTAAATTCTTTTCTTTTGGCAAAATTGGTCCAATAAATCCTGGTGAGCCTTCTACAACAACTCCACTGTCATTTTGATCACCGTTTTCTATTTCTGACTTATGTCTATATTTCTGTTTAGAGTGTGTATTTTGATTGTTTTTTGGAGAAGTTAAACCATGATAAAATCCTTGTGCACATACTATTGGTGATATAACAGTCCTAGATGATTGTGAACTTTGGACCATGTGAACAGGTACATCTTGAGGTCTTGGCTGAGGACCACGATATGACATTCTACAGTGGGAAATCATTGGCGCACTATGCATCCGGTCCCAAATCTGTTTGGAAGGTGGTGGTGGTGGAACCCCTGGGAAAGGCATTTTTGGTATCATTCCAACTGGATAGATAACTTTCCTGGGGGGACCTGGTAATCCTGGAGGTAACATGGTATTCTCATCTCCACTCTCTACAATAATAGTTCATTGTATTAATTCAACATTAGATCAACTAGTAAATTTCCTCTTTCTCTTAGTATGATCTCTTCTGAAGATATGTTTTATTAGACCTTTATATTTAAACTGATATTGGAACCAGTCAGTAATTTTGACTGGATAGTTTTACCGAACACAGGAACACTTTTCTGGTCATAAAGTGACACAAAGAGTAATTACTATATAAAGGGCTCAAATTAAATACTCTTGTCATATAAAAACAATTATTAGCCAGGGTTAGTTGGCAGCCTGACTATCAAGAGTGGAGAAATATTGTTGTCAACTGGGTGAAGTGATAGAACCTGTTTGTCAAATAATATCATTAAACTGCTTACTGCAATGTTCTAAATGAATATGACTGGAAATTACACAATAGAAATTTAATCAAAGTGTGGTTTATCAAAATTTGAATGCATATCGAACAATTTGAACTCCGAGCTATTGCTCATAAATGTAGCCCTGCTATAAGTTTTCAGTGAACAGCAAGATGAGTAATGAATGTGAAAACACATCAAACAGTATAAAAGACTGCTATGGTAATATAAAGCTTGATTCGAAATTGCAGAATACCTTGATGAGAAAAAAAATGTGAAGTCAATTTCATAATTGACCATCATGACCATAATGTGTAAGAATATACATGTACAATGTATATTTTAAGTAATTAGTAAACAGGAAGCAGAAGAGCAATGAATCTGAAAATGCATCACATAGTATAAAATGCTCCCATGAAGCTTTCTCTATCATTTGTTGTTTAGTTTTATATGTATTGTCTATCATTTGTTGTTTCTAATTATTGGTCTTTTGTTGGGCAATGTATGACAAATATATGTTCAAAAACTCGCCCGTAATTATAAATTATGTAATTCATTGACCGCTCCGACATGTGTAACTTCAAGGCATATTTTAGCGGCGATCGATGTCTTTCAAAATTACTTTATTTTATCAATAGTACCGCTTAAGTCGACGCTAGGGCCGTCTTGACCTTGTTGTAGGGTATGAATGATTTGTTCATTGTTGAAGACCCTACATCAACTGTCAAGATGAAGAACAGGAATAAAAGCCCTGTTCATTGATAATTTTGTATGTTTTCTAGGTATTGTGTGCGATTTTGTCCCATGTACATTTACTCCATATCCTTTCATTTTCTATTGATTCTAGAGTTTGTCTCTAGTGCTGTGTGGAGGCAGTAGAACGTTTCCCGTGCTTGAGGTGTACGCTCTTATAATATTTACAGTTATGGTGTGCTTGTTCATGTGAGAATTTCTCATATTAATACACCGTCAAAATTTCATGTTTGGTTAAATTTCTTCAAAATACTGGTCTGGTCATCTGTTTTGTATATTGCCCTTTCATACTATTTTAAACTGCTAGGTTTTCTTACATATATTACGATGTGCCCGTGCTGTCTATCATTTGTTGTTTAGTTTTATATGTATTATCTATCATTTGTTGTTTCAAATTATTGGTCTTTTGTTGGGCAATGTATGACAAATATATGTTCAAAACCTCGCCCGTAATTATAAATTATGTAATTCATTGACCACTCCCGACATGTGTAACTTCAAGGCATATTTTAGCAGCGATCGATGTCTTTCAAAATTACTTTATTTTTTATCAATAGTACCGCTTAAGTCGACGCAAGGGCCGTCTTGACCTTGTTGTAGGGTATGAATGATTTGTTTATTGTTGAAGACCCTACATCAACTGTCAAGATGAAGAACAGGAATAAAAGCCCTGTTCATTGATAATTTTGTATGTTTTCTATGTATTGTGTGTGATTTTGTCCCATGTATATTTACTCCATATCCTTTCATTTTCTATTGATTTCAAATTACAGGAAGCTCAGATTTGTAGGTCCTCAGAAAAAGTTTATGGGACAGACAGACATAAACAAGTATACTCCCTCTCTACCTTTCAGAGTTTATGAAAGATGCCAGATTAGCATTCCTATGTCTTGCAAGGTGAGACAAAACATATATAACATTCAAATTCCAATTTATGTTATGTTTTGCATATCACTTTGTTTATTCTCTGTATCCTATATTCCATGATGTCCATATGGAGATCAGTTGCTAACAATCTACTTCAATGTATGTTTCACAAGTTACATATTTCAAGTTTGTCTTTATTCTAAATTCTAAATTTTAAATTGACTTTTAACAAACCTTCCATGTGGGCTTGTGTGTAATTATCATGTTCTTTAATTTTCTGGTCTTTGCTTGCTGCATTTTTGTTGTTGTTGACATCAGGTATAGGTACAGTATGGTAAATGCCTTCCATGTCTGAAAAATTTATATAACAAGTAATTTAATTTATACTAAGATGGATTCCAGTGACTTCTAAATGAAAGAGCATCAGCAACAAGCATTCTGAGGGTATTACATTGCAGTAAAATGACCCCTACTTGCAAGATTATTAGAGGAGTTTATATACGACAAGTGTTCCATGAAGAGAGAGGTCAGATGGAGTTTCAATTATTTGAAATTGGAAAAAGTTGTTGCTGATATAGATAGGTCTTTAAAGCTTATCCTTTATCTAGATCTGTTTAGAATATTTATTCATGGATGTGAATATTTGCATCAACTGGCAGCCACACAAATCCAATGAAGAATCAAATTTTATTCAATATACATGTATATAATTTTATGTTACACACATTGTATCATGCCAATCAATGAATATCTGTTTACTATATAGTGTTAATAGTGAGCTTATTCTGATTATCATGATTAAGAAAATTGTATGACCTCTGTACAATGCTGAAAGTGTTTAATGAGAAGCAACATGTTCATAAATCAGACATAATTACTACATGCATTACAAATCTGATGTTCAGTAGTTGTCGTTTGTTGATGTGGTTCATAAGTGTTTCATAGATTAGACCGTTGGTTTTCCCGTTTGAATGGTTTTACACTAGTAATTTTGGGGCCCTTTACAGCTTACTGTTCGGTGTGAGCCAAGGCTCCATGTTGAAGACCGTATTTGACCTATAATGGTTTACTTTTATAAATTTTGACTTGGATGGAGAGTTGTCTCATTGGCACTCATACCACCCACATCTTCTTATATCTAATTACACATTTCAATTGAAAAGTCAACTTCTTATTTTTACGGTTATGCTGATTTCATTGTTCTTTGACTCTGGTTGCCTTTTTTCGTGACATTAAAAAAATGAAATTCAGATGAAAGCAAGAAAATCTGAAGTCAGAATTCATCATCTGATTGCATTTTCACCAAAGAAGAACTGACATCAAACAACCCACATGTTGATTAAAAATAAAAGAATGTATCCATGCATGGGACACAGATGCCCCCGCTGCAGACCTGCCAACTTTTTAAAATCCCCATGGGGGATTTAGTGCGAGACCAGATTTTTTAGGGTTAACATTTTTGTGTACTCTTGAAATAGTCTCATATCTCTTCTTTTTTTTTTTTGGTATACTGATGCTGAGCTAATAAGCCTTGATTTCTTTTATTTGCATGATTCTTGTACTTATTAATTGGCAAAATAACTTAAGAATAGAGGAAAACGGCCTAATAAAATAAAGGATACAAAATAAAAGACCCCCCTATTTCCCCCTACAAAGACCTTTTTATCTTTGCACCATGACTCAAAAGACCTAAACCTAAATGTCCTAAAGATAGAAGGATGGAGACAGATCTTGAGTTAAGTTTATCGGTAATGAGAAAATTGATAAAATTTGAGTTATCTTTCTTGGTATTCAAAGGTGCTCCAACTGGCGGAGGCTTATACACATAAGAAGTGAATACAATTATGGCGTCGATTTAAATCAGAACTGGACAGAAACACCTCTGATTTCAAAAAAATTCACGGATTTCAAGATAAACGATGTTTCATAATGAGTTTATTATAGTTTTCGCCTTTCAGTTAATTACGTTTTTGTCATGATACTACCGTAAACGTTGCAAATTGTGATCGTATGAGAAATTGATAAAATTGAACTGACCGATTCTATTTACAAATTAATTAATTCTGAGGATCATTATGACCCATCAGATAAGCAGATTACCTGTAACAACAAATTTTGGCACCTGTTGTGGCTGTTGATTAACTTGGGGTCGTAAACTTGTCATAAATATGTCGCCAGGTAAAATTATAGATTAACAGAAAATGATCATAAATACTTCAAAATCGGTAACCAACATTTTTTTCAGGTAGATTTTGTGTTGAGGCATCAAAATCAGGATAATACTGCCAAAATCGGGATGGTGGGCAGGTCTGCGCTTGTAAATATACAAGTCATTGTACTAATTCAAACCAATTAACAATTAATTCAGCAATTATTCTATTTATAAAGGGACATAACTCCAGAACAGTGACAGTGATGCCACCCAAATCATATCTTGGACCTGTGTTTAGTGGTAATAAGCATTATGCATAAGTTTCATAACATTTGAATGAGGCAAATTAAAGTTTGAGTACAGAGATGGCAAATTTAACAAATTGTCTATTTATAAAATGATATAACTCAAGAACAACAATGAACGTTGAAAGTGAATCCATCTTAATTTGAACTTGATTTGTGTTTGGTGGTAATAAGCATTGTGTATAGGTTTCATAATTGAGGCATGTTAATACATGTAATATTGTTAAAGTAAGAGAACAAAAACCAATTTTGGGACGTATGGATGGACAAGCATGACAATGGTCAACCTTAATATAAAAAATAATTAACATGTCAGGAAAAGGATAAATTGACTAAGAATTAGAGAAATTTTCAGTCCTGATATCTCAGCATAGAATTGTAATATACGGAGAGATGCATCCAGTGAGGAAGGCGACCCATCTAAAATAAGTGATGTGTTGTCTGCATATTGAGACAAGATATACTCTGAATCATCTAACGTAATACCCTTTATCTCATCACTATTTCTTACTAAAATGCCTAATATTTCTGCACATAGCAAGAAAAGGTAAGGAGACAAAGGATCCCCTGTCTACAGCCTCTCTCACACAGAAAAGTCTGACAGACAACAGTTCTGGGTGACAGTTAATGTAATATCATTGTAAAATGTTTTATCCAGTTCATAATGGAATCTCCAAAATTAAAATACTTAAGTGTTTCAAAGAGAAATGCCCATGATATGGAGTCAAAGGCCTTCTCAAAATCAATAAGTAATCAAAGAGCTTAAAAGCTCGGAGGAAAAGACGGCATATGTTTCTATTTTTTTTTTTGTGTATCTTCTGATAGTCTTCATACAAAGAATGAGCAAAACATGTAGAAAGATTGATAATATTGAAATTAATTGTTGGTTAATAATGTAATTTCATTTCCTTAGCCAAGAATTCATCATAGAATCAATTTGGACCAATAAAGAGATTGGCACCTTCTAATTCAAAACATTTCATTAAAGTTGAAAGTTAATTATCTAAAATTCAATTGAATTCTATCATTTAATAACTACAACAATATATATTTTTTTTTATTGTATACCACTGAACTGCAAGCTAGGGCATTTCTCCATTTTTTGTGACAGGGCTCTAAGATTTTAAATTTTTTCTCGATAAAGTGAGGGCTGAAAAGTCTATTCAGTTTTAAATTTCCAAATAAATATGTTTAAATTACAAAAGCCATTTGAAAATTTTATATTTTTTTTTACCATTACAATGATTATGTTGGTACATAAAATTTTGTTTTAATGGAAAACTACTTATCATATAATAAATATCACATTTTAAGTGTTCAGATACAGAAACTTTTCTTTAGGTGGATAATTACTCATCAATTTGAGGTGCTCCTGTATTGGAGGAGAGATTCTCAATACAGTTACAGAAAAGAATGAAAACTGACGTTTCTCCCCAATCTCATGTATCCCCATTGTTTACCGTGAAAGTTGACCTACAAATCAAAGCATTGCATGTTTGAATCATCTACAGCAAACATAATTATGTTTTAAATAAACAAATGAGAGTTGTCTCATTGGCACTCATACCACATCTTCTTATATCTAAATACCGATTTCTAAATCATACACGATTTCTGTGAATGATTTTAATAATGAGAAAGGATATCCCTGCTTCTACCTAGTGTGGAATTCCAACCATGACGTCACTAGGTTGGATATATTTAGAATATTTCGTAATACTGATTTTTCTGGATTGTAAAAGCGTAAATAATGTTAAGGAGAGCTCAAGATACGATAATTTCATGAGATACAGAAGGCAAATGTGTTAAAAGTGTTTAAAGTCAATCTGTTCATTTGTGTGTCTCCTTCTCATCAATTCAGTATGAAATTTTGAGGTGTTTTCCCAACTATAAAAACAAAATGAGTGGCGTGAGGGGTTTGGAAGTCTGGCCAGCCACATAGGGAATTGACGGCTTGAAGCCGTCTTTCCCAATAATATACCAGGGATATCATTTTCTTCTGTAAAGTGTAAAATATCATATATAAGTCTACAGTTCTCCCAATAAATCTACCCGGGATAAAGCCTGTTTGATCAGAGTCAATAATTTTGTTTAGAACTGACTTTATCCTCTCAGCTATACAACTAGAAGCTAGTTTGTATGTTGAGTTCAAAAGTGTAATTGGACGCCAATTTTTTAAGAACTGTTTTGACTTGCCTTCTTTTGGAATACATGTGATAACTCCTGCCTCTGTGTGACAGACATTTCCCCTATTTGATATGCATAATTTATTGACCTCAAGACAAACTTTCCAATGTCTATCCAAAATACTTTAAAAAATTCTGCAGTAAAACCATCTGATCCAGGACTTTTATTATTTTTCATCCTTTTCAAAGCTTGTGTTAATTCGGTAAAGGAAATGTTACCTTCTAAGGATTCTCTTTCATTATCTTTTAATTTAGATGTCAAAAATGGTAATTCCCTTGATAAGTTTACTTTTTTAAGACATTCTTGTCTTTTGTAAAGTTTCTCATAAAATATTTTTGATTGTTCTAAGATTTCCTTTTGATTTTCTACTACAGTATTTTCATCAATAACTAGTTTTTTAATAGTTTTACTAACAAAGTTTTGTGTTTCTTAATTACAAAAGAAATTAGTTGGCCTCTCTCCTTCTTCAATCCATTGGGTTCTTGACCTAACATATTGACCTTTAACCTTGTTCTGTCTCAAAATACAAAGTTGACATTTTTGGCTTCTATTTCATCAAGATTGTCTTCTGTGCTTACCTTTTTTCTAGATTTTGTATCTCATCAGTCAGCTGGATTTCCTGTTTTATCTTTTCCTTTTATAAATGTTGAATAAGAAACAGTCTTACCTCTAATCTCAAGGAGAAGGGTCTCCAAAAATAATTGGTCATTAATTGCAAATTGAATATCTAAATTATCAATAGCATGTAAATCATCCCTCTATGCACTGGCATTACATATTGCTCAACTGTGTTAGTAATTTGTTGTTTTATTAGTTTTACATATTCAGGATCTTGAAGGAGAGAATTATTAAACTTCCAGAGGCCTCTGCCTTTTATAAATTCATTTATTTTTAAAGTCAAAATCACTGGTGAATGATCTGACCTGTAGCTATTACCAATGTTTACTTCACAAATGTCATCTATAAGGCTTTCAGAAATCAAAACGAAATCTAATCTAGATTGTTTAAAGGGGTTTTTCCTTCTCCATGTAAATCGTTTAAGATCAGGGTATATTTCTCTAAATGGGTCGACAAGATTCTTATATTCTTTAATTTCTAAAATTTTCTCTCTAGATCTTGGATTGTTTATATTTATATAGTGATGGGTATCAAGGTTGAAATTTTGAATAAGATTAAAGTCCCCACAAATAATACAAAGCTGATTTCCAAAGAGATCTATAATTTCTGTTAATTTGTCATAGAAGCAGGAGTATCAACATTTGGCCCATAAACATTTATCAGAGTAAATCTCTTGTCTTCAATATTAAGATCCAATCCCACCAGATTGCCATCCCCATCTTTTTTTAACTTTATGTATTTTATAGTCAAAATTATTTTTAAACAGAATAGCAACTCCTCGTTTATTTGAAGCAAATGAATTAAAAACACAATGGCCTTTCCATTGGTTTTTATTATAACTTCATTCTTGTTCTACAAAGTGTGTATCCTGGAGACAATATATGTGAAGTCCTTGACAATTATAGGACAATTAATTTAGACAAAACAAACATTATATGGATAGGTAGTAAAGACATGGCCAAGACAAAATATGTGTAAAGTGGGGACTGAAATGGGGTTCCAGTACCTTCAAATTGTTGGGTATCACTTTCTGTGTTGATTTAGATAGAATGTTAAACCTAAATTATGCTCCTCGCATACAAGAAATAGAAAAATATTACAAAATGGTCAAAACAGTCACTTACCGGTTTGGTAAAATAACAATTATAAAGTCGCTAATTATATCAAAATTCATATCATCTGTTCCTGTCCATCCCAGGTCCAGATGATAATATGATCGTCAACTTAATAGTAAAATTTATTCATTTATTTGGGATGATAAGCCTGACAAGATAAAGTGGGATCTTCTATGTCAAGAATACTACAGAGGGGCCTAAAATGATTAATTTGAGAAATTTTATACAAGGGTTAAAACTTACTTGGGTTAGAAGATTATTTTAGTCAAAATCTAAATGGATACAACTATTTACCTCCACACAAAATATAAATTTTACAGAGTTGGCTTATTTTGGAATCATTAAAATCAAAAACAAATTTTGGGATGAAGTTTTATTGCCTGGAAAAATATGTCAAAACTCAGGCGTCCTTTTCATTTTGAGGAAGTCATTTAGGCCTCTATATGGAATAACGAACATAATAAAATTGATAATGTCAGCGTTTACTATAAAATTGGGCACACCATGGGGTATGGACTGTAAATGACCTGTTAGATGAACATGGAAATATATTAACATATGAAAATTTTGAAAGAATGTATAATTTCAAACCCATGTTTCTACAGTTTTATGGGCTTATACTAGCACTAAAAAAGTGGTTACAAGCCATTGGAATCAACACTGAAAGAGAGAAAAACATCAGGCTATTATGCCTTTTAATATTAATATTTTCTTCAAGTCAGAAAAGGGCTCAAAGGATATGTATACTATTTTAAACCAAGGTACTATACCTATAGATTTTGCAGCAGAAAAAAAAATGGGAAGGTATTCTAAATAAAGTTGTAGAAAATTGGAAAAAATACACTTATGTGTTACCAAGGTTTCAAAAAACACTAGGTTATGTTGGTTTCAATATAGAATTATTCATTATATCTTTGGTACAAACGCTCTACTCTTTAAAATGAACCTTGTAAATTGTAATTTGTGTACATTTTGCAAGGAAGAGCCAGAAACTATAGAACATTTACTTTGGGGTTGTCATATTGTAGCCGACATTTGGCACAAACTGAATTCTTGGATTTTCGATATAGTTCATATCGAAATTCCACTAAATTTGGATATTGTCATTTTTGGCCTGTATGAAAATTATAAATTGAATTTTATCAAAAATAAAGTTATTTTACTGACAAAATACTTCATTTACAGATCTAAGATGCAAGATATAAAACCTCATATAAAAGGACTTCAAAATTACATAAAAGAAAACTTGATTTTAGAAAAACATATTTCCTCAAAATATTTAAGTGTGGAAGAACACAACTTGTACTGGAACCCCTGGGCTAAGGTCACTGTTTAATTTTAATGTGGTAAATCCATATACATATGTGTATATATGAGTATTTGAAAGTATATGTATACTGTTATACCATATGCATGTAGGTATATGCAGGCCATTCATTAGGAGGTGGTACCTGGTACTTTTACCCTCCTATGCTACAGATAAGTACCGCCTGAATAAAGAAATTTTTATATAAGATGTTCATTTAATATATTGAAAAGTACCACCTTCAAATAGGAATGTACCGGTCAACATGAAAGATAATGAAACCCTGTATATGTTCTTGCACTACTATTACTACTATTATTATATTAATGAAAATGTTATTACTATACTTAATCATAGATTCCATACTGTTATACCATAGTATGCTTATTATGCTTATTTATTTCACTTGTTTGATTATTGTGCCACAAGATAAATATTTGTTGATACCTGTAAATTCATGAAGGAAAAAATAAATTATAAAAAAAAAAAAGAATTAGAGAAATATGGTTTCACACTCAAATTTTGAAATACAGAAATTTCTGATTTGTAGCTATGTTTGACTCTATAATTCCAATATGTACCTTCAAAAGGATACTGTAGCCAGTAATCTTGAAAAGTCCTGATCTCACATAGTCGTGGAATCTGACACATACAAGTGTGCCATACCCAGTACTGTTGAACAGAAGGATGACAGTTGCAGGTTGATAAATCTGGATAGAAGTAGCTCATATAATGATTATCAACATCATTTTCACAAGTATTTTGTTTTGAATGTGATTCTTCTTTTGTTTTGTTACACCCATCCTCATTAGAATTAACAAAATCTCCTGTATCATGTGTACAAGGACTGATGTGCTGATCATTTTGCACTTGACAGTCTTTTTCACTCTCACCTGGTGTAATGTTCTCTGTAAAATGTCCATCTAGAATTTCATCTTCAATGTCATTTTTATTGACATCTAACTGCTCTGACTCACTGTTTTCATAATCAGACATGGTGGGAACTCCACTAAGTGTACTTTGTGATTTAGGACTAAGTAATTCACATTGAGGCATAGATGACACAGATGCAGAATCACACTCCACATTCAAATGCCCTACATGTACATCAATGAAGTTCTGGTTAATTATAGTCTGTGGTGCCTTACATATTTCCTGGTTTAGCCGATTTATGTCCATCCTTTGATCAGTTGTTGTTATTTTTTTAGATAAATTCTCTTTATCAAGATTCTCTTGATTCCCATCCAAGCTATCAAAATTTATCAAACTACTTTCCCAATCCTCTGGAGAATGATTTTCTCTCTTTTTTGACTGATTATCCCTATCCTTCTTTTCATTAGACTTCAGTTCAAACTGATTCTTAACACTAAAGCCTCTTCTTTCCTGTGCTAACACTTTCTTGTCTTCAACATTTATAAATTTACTCAAATTACATTGAAAATCTGGTGACAAACAACCTCTCCCTTTTGCAAATCTTGGAATAAAAGATTTCGTATAACTAGGCTTCTGGACTCCATCACTATCAGGTTCAGCAAAGTTTGGTGATTCCTGTTCAGTTTGATAATTATCTGGTTTCTGAACATGATATGGTAATGGAGTCTGCTGTGCTTGGCACTTTTTAACAGTCAAATATGAATGACTGACTGGAACAGGTGAAAGTTTGGGTCTGACTGTTTGTTCAGTCAATCTAACATTTAACAGCTTTTCTGTCTGTATGCAGGCTGATCGGTGATCTTGTACTTCGAATACATCACTTGTAGACTCTTCTTCTGTTAGGCTGCGATCAGATATTACGTACTGATCAACTGGTACAAGATCTGATTCCCAGTTTTCTTCCAGTCTTACCAGAGAATGAGGATCTGATGCAACAGTCACTTTTCCTCTCCCTATCATTGGAACTCTGTTAACATTAGATGTTTTGTCATCTACATCCAACTGACATTGCCATTGTTTTTGTTCCTCAAGTAATAAATTCCTTTCAGTTTCTTTATATTTAAAATGTTGAACAAGTTCCTTTATTTGCATATATGGACTGCTCGAAAGACTATGAGATCTCTTGTTTTGTTCCAGAGCGGGTAAACCAATTACACTGTATGAAGGGAACCGTTCCAGATCTTCATCAATATCATCATTCCTTTGTGTTCCTGTTTTACAGCTTTTGTCACATTTTATATCTTTCACTTTTTGTTTAATCAAAGTATCATAAATGTCCCCATGAGCTGAAATGTCACTTTCAAACTCTTCTCTAGCCTGAACATGTGTACAATGTTTATTTTCAGCTTTCTGTGAGTCATGTATGTTTAAAGCATTCAAGTCTTTATTGTCTTTTCCAACACTATGACTTCTTAATTCACTTTCTTTATTTGATTCAATACTAATGTCACTGAATACTTCTGAAAATATTCTAATAGATTCACATTCAGAAACATCACTTATTTGAAAAGTTTTGTAACTTTGTCCTAGGTCTGAAGTTTCATTGTTTCTACTAATGTCAGATAATTCTAAATTATCACGAAAGTTTTCACATATTTTTCCTTTTCCACATCCTTCAATGTTATTAACAACTTGTTTTATTTCATCAGTTTTACATAAAGGTTCAGAAGAAATTTCACTTTTTTCTTTATCAGTTTCAAAAGGTTCATCAATAACATATTCATTTTCATTATGGTCATGTTCATGATCTGTTTCTACGAGATCAGACAAAGTTTCATGTTGGATATCATGTTTTCTGACATTTTTGTCTTCTTCATTTTCAGCAGTAGTCATGGTAGTTATTTGAGAACTTTCTTCTACACACTGTCCCACATACTTTTGTATTTCCAAAGAATACCCTATTTCATTAGACTCCTGTTCATGATCAGTACATGTAAGTGTTAGGTCATTTATGTTTTCATTATGTGGTTCAATTTCATTAATCTGAGATGATGTGTTCAATTCATGTTCAAGGTCAACAAGATTAAATTCAGTAATCCCACTATCTCTAACAAAAGAAACTGCATCTAAAGAATGCTTTACATCATCTTCCATATTTTCTCTTTCAACAGATTCAACATGTTCTTTTTTAATTATATTATGATTAACATTTTCAGTAAGTTCTGTCTGAATAAATTTTTCATTTCTTTTGTTATATTCAATTTGTAATAAATTCATATGAACTGTATCCTCAAGGTGTTCATTCCTAATTTCACACTCAGATTTGTCAATGACAGATAGATCAACAGTGTCTGTACACATATTATATAATCCTTCAATACTATCACTTGTCCATCTTGTTTCTACTGAATTCAGTTTATGCAATTCCTCAATACTACAGATCTCTGAATCATTTCTGATTTTATTTGCGATCTTATCATGCTCTATAGAATCACTATTCTTAACAGGACCTTCCAATGTTGATATGGATTCCACAGCTTGGATGAGATCTTGACCATTATTGCCATGAGAAGACAGACCTTTCTTTGGATAGTTATCTGGAATCCACTTTTCTGTTTCTATCTTTTCAAAGTTTTCATTTTGATTTTCATGATATAAAACTTCCTCTTTATTTATCACCTCTACATGCCAGTTCTCATGAGATGTGCCAGAACATGTCAGTTTAATTTCTGGCTGTGGAATTTCAATATCAGCTGTTTGTACTCCATAATTACCATCTTCTACTTCCCAAGTGTCCTTTTCCCTAGACCTAACAGCTGCCTGTACTCTAGAATTAACATTTTCTACTTCCCAAGTGTCCTTTTCCCTAGACCTAACAGCTGCCTGTACTTTAGAATTAACATCTTCTACTTCCCAAGTGTCCTTTTCCCTAGACCTAACAGCTGCCTGTACTCTAGAATTAACATCTTCTACTTCCCAAGTGTCCTTTTCCCTAGACCTAACAGCTGCCTGTACTCTAGAATCAACATCTTCTACTTTCCAAGTGTCCTTTTCCCTAGACCTAACCTCTGAATTATTAATGTGTTCCTCCATAAGATTGTCCGTGTTCCAATCAGAAAGATTTAACAATTCTGTTGACCAATCTTCTGATTGACCTGATTTAGTGTTACAATGGACCTGTGGAATGACACCATATTCTGTTTTTCTGGATGGTATACAATTTTTCGGATAATGCAGTTCTTTGTTAGATCCTCTACAAGTACTTCCACAAGTTCCTCTTTGAGTATTACCATAAGCTCCTGTATGCATATTATCATGATATCCCCTACGTCTATAGTTCCTTGATCTGTTTTGATTATACTGAAATTCCCTATGATTTGTTTCTTTATGAAAACTATTCTGTTGGTGTCTGTTTTCGAACTGATGCGAAAAGTTATGACTGGAAGTTCTATTTAATTGAGAATTTGGGGGATCAGAAGATTTCTGATTGTCTACTTCTGGAGATTTTCTATTGCTGAAATCATTACGCTTCCTGGTCAAAGGCATGTTATTATTTTCATCAGAGGACATCTTTTCTTGATTAAAGTGCTCTTGCGCTTCTCTAAACTTTAAAAATCTTGGTGGAGTTTGTGCTTTTGGTAGATGATTATATGGTCTGAATTGATAGTCATTATTCTTAATTGGTGTTGTCTGAAATGGTCTTCTATGGGCTATTTTGGCTTCTGCTGGCATTTCAATTTTTATGGACTGCATATTATTGTTTTCAGATGTTAATAGTTCTGGTTTTACTTCTTTACATGAAGTTTGTTGTACTTGTTTATCTGGTTTCATTCCTCTGCTGCTACAATGTTGTTTATCTGGTGTTATTTCTCTGCTAGGACAATGTTGTTTATCTGGTGTTATTTCTCTACTAGGACAATGTTGTTTATCTGGTGATACTTCTCTACTAGGACAATGTTGTTTATCTGGTGTTATTTCTCTACTAGGACAATGTGGTTTATCTGGTGTTATTTCTCTACTAGGAAAATGATGTTTATCTGGTGTTATTTCTCTACAATGCTGTTTATCTTGTGTTATTTCTCTACTAGGACAATGTTGTTTATCTGGTGATACTTCTCTACTAGGACAATGTTGTTTATCTGGTGTTATTTCTCTACTAGGACAATGTGGTTTATCTGTTGTTATTTCTCTACTAGGACAATGTTTATCTTGCTTTATTTCTCTTGTAGGACAATGTTGTTCACCTTGTGTCTTTTCTTTACTATCATGATGCTGTTTATTTAGCATTATTTCTCTACTAGGACAATGATGTTTCTCTTGTGTTATATCTCTTTCAGGACAATGTTGGTTATCTGGTGTCATTTCTCTAATATCATGATGGTCTTTGTCATGCATCATTTCCGTACTGAGACAATGTTGTTTATTTTGTGTCCTGAGAGTATGCCGTTTTTCTATTATCTTGTCTTTATCTAGATTAAGTTGCTTTTCAGATGTAAGATCTTTATCTGGAGTAAGAAGACCTTCTTGAGTAATTTCTTTACAAGAGGCATGCTGTGTTTCAGGTATTGATTCTATTTGTTGGACAGACTGTTTAAAATGCATTGAATCTTTACTTGGAGAAGTCAATCTTAATTTTTCACTAGACATTTCATTCGACTGTAGTATTTCATGGTGTTCAGGATGCAAAGTGTGATCAGATTTACTGTGACAAATGTGTAGCTGTTTCTCCACAGATCCCATTTCTTTAATTGACCGCTGGAATATTCTTACACATCCACCACCTACTGTTCTCTTTCGACCTTCTAAAGAAACCATTCTAACTGAAAAAGATTAACTTAAAGTGTTAAAAAAAGAAATCTTCTTAAATAAAAAAAAAGCTTTTACAATTTAAATACATAGAACAGAATATCTTAGCATTGAATACATAAAATAATCATGAGTTAGCCTTTCAATTTCATGCAAACATTGCAAAATGACATGCAAAACTGATGGACAGAAATTAATTTCTTTTTACTTGTACTTATAGATCCCTTAAAAGACCACAATAACTGTATATCAGAAATGTTTTCAGTGTTTCACTTTCTTCATGGTAGGCATTTCACTGCAAAATTTAAACTGCACAACCATTTTACTGTCCATTTTTAAAATTGCATTACACAAGACTGTAAAACGCTTACAATGAACACAAAGTTTTAAATCTCCCACCAAATGCTCAAATGATCCAAAGTTAAACAAGAAAATTACCTGACATACAGTATATTAAAATTTACAATGGTTACTTACCAAATCTTTTTACTTCTTTTATTATTTTCCTCTGAAGATGATTAATTCAAATTCGGCTTTCTCCCACAACTATAAAGTTAGATACATGAATCAAGGGATCTAAATAGTACAAGTAATCAGAAATTACGCCGATATTAAAATATATTCCAATCCAGGGAAAATGCTTTCGATACTTTACCACTATGCTAAATGTTTCAAAATCTAACTACACTGAGCTTATTATCCTTGGTGGATAGAGAAAAACCCTGTTTATCCACTGCAAAATCTGAAAGTAGGTTCATTAAAGCTGTAGTTTAGTCATACAAATTAAACTATGCTACATTAAACCAAATCTCTCAAGGAGTGTAGTGTATACCAATTTACTTAGTATTTCAGATAATTATGTATCTGAATATATTTAAAGTTCAATATATTCTTGGCAGTTTATCTCCAGACTGGATTCCATATCTCTTTTTACATATGTAGATCACAGTGATATGCTTTAGTTTTTAGTATTTTTTTACCACACCAGATTTAATATTATCTATAATGATAAAGAAAAGCCGAGTGTTTCAATGTACTCCACATTGCACATATTTTATCTGCTGATGGGCAATAACTCAAAAAACTTTTTTTCAATTAATTTTAAAAAATATCTTACAAGAAATGAAGCCATGAGATTGCTAACAATGTTATTTTCCATATATATTTCTCATTCAAAGGGGCATAACTCCTTTAAAAATAGTTTTATGGCACTCTTGCAAGACCTTGCTGATATAAACTTCAAATGAATTCAACAGAAATGTAGGTGTGAGGGTGTTTACAATGCAATATGCTATATAAATTACATTTCATACAGACACATATAACTCAAGAAAAAATAATAGATCAGCACTGATGTGCAAACTTGCCCAACACATTGCTGAAATAAACTCATAACAAACCTACAAGAAATGTGAGAGTGCTTAGTATATGATTTTCTATTTAATCAATATTTTAAAGGGGTGTAACTCTTTAAAAAAAGGTTGAACTGCACTGATTGCAAACATTTTCAAGACATCCCAGATATAAACCTTTAATCAAAATTTCATAAACATCTGGCAAGATTGTACACTTGAGACAGCTTACAATGTAATTTTCTATAGAATTTACATTTTTGTTGTGTATATGTATGGTCCTATGTGTTTTATAGTTAAGTCGTGAGAGTTGTGTCCCTGTGTATGATGATGCATATTTGTGATGTGATGATATCTGTCTCTTTGGAATAAACTTGCCATGGCAATAGATGTGTTTTTGTTGCTCTTAAGCAAATATAACTCTAGTGGCATGGGGAGGCAAGTATATGGTGGAGGACTTCAAAACGATCCCTTCAGTGTATTGTATGTGAGCTGTTTTCCCCACAGATGATGAATTTAACTTTTAACCGTGATTCTTTATCACGAGGCTGGCGGCACCATTATCATATTAAATTCTGACTATGTAAAAATCTTGTAATTTTTGTTCAGTAGAGTATAATAGTACCATGCATTTGACAGCGGACCAGAATTTTGTATCGTTCATGTAAAATTTGGATGTTAAGGTGGATTTAGCCAATATTCAGAATTCACCATGGGAATTTTTCGTCAACAAAAAGACAACTGACTGAACTGTACATTTTTTGTAAGATTTAAATTTAAAGAACTGTTAATAAACTATATATTTATATCATCGAAAGTCTTTCGCAATTGTTTATTTGTCATCTGATTTGAACTCGATATAAATTTCTACATAAATAAACAAATTTAAACCCGTATTGGAGTTGGACATCAATAAATACAGCTGTGTGTGTTTATGTGTGCAGAAAACTGTAAAATGTGTAACGTGTAATGTGGCGTCCTTATCATCTTACTTCAAAAATTGTTGCTTAGTAATTGGACTTATCTTTAGGAACTAATCGACCTGACCTATATATTATATTTGCAATGTGCAGGATAAATGTATAACAGTTTTGAACAATTAAGAAATTCTACTACAGAGATGGAACATGTGAGATTTATCTCGTCGTACACTACCCAGTTACAAAGAAAACACGGACTTCAAATTAAAACTTAAATTGTTTTTTAAATTTTTCTGAAGCATTTTTTATATAATTTATCTGGTTAGTGTGTATTGTTTATACATCAAATTCCTGAAACAGTTGGACTGATTTGATAGCGGATTGTCAGTAGCGATGTGATAATAGTCATAAATAAAACCTAGGTTGATATTGTCATTTCTGGAGCTTTTCATATGTTTCATTAATGTAATATTTACAATTGTTAAGAGTTAAAGGTCTCTAATGATTATCTATCAATTTATTGTTTACAGCTACAATTATGACAATATTCTAGTATTTTCTGTTTGGGAGAGCAAGTAAATGTTACATCATTCTTATCATTAAACTGTCATGGATGTCAAGCTCTTAGTTAGCTCGTGGTTGTCATTCTTATCATTAAACTGTCATGGATGTCAAGCTCTTAGTTAGCTCGTGGTTATCATTCTTAACATTAAACTGTCATGGATGTCAAGCTCTTAAATAGCTGGTGGTTATCATTCTTATCATTAAACTGTTATGGATGTCAAGCTCTTAATTAGCTCGTGGTTATCATTCTTATCATTAAACTGTCATACATGTAGATGTCAAGCTCTTAATAAGATCGTGGTTATCATTCTTATCATTAAACTGTCATGGACGTCAAGCTCTTAATAAGCTGGTGGTTATCATTCTTATCATTAAACTGTCATGGATGTCAAGCTCTTAATTAGCTGGTGGTGATCATTCTTATCATTAAACCCTTCCAGCAGCAGAGGAGAACTCATGAATTCCCAAGACCTTTATAGAACAAGAGTGCACACACTGAAATGTCTCGCCTTCTTTACTAATCATTGATATTATGTTGACAGTCCTAAATATAAAGCTTTACTACAACTATCACATAAACTTAACATGATCCAAGAAAATGAGGTCAAGGTCATATAAACCAAACAAGAAATACATGTACACCTTACAATCATTCAATACACTAAATATAGTTGTCCTATTGCTTATAGTTTCTAAGATACAGACTTAACCAAGAAAACTAAACATTGACCAATGAACCATGAAAATGAGGTCAAGGTCAGATGAACCATGTCAGGCAGACATGTACAGCTTGCAATCCTTCCATACAACAAATATAGTTGACCTATTGCTTATAGTATAAAAAAAACAGACCAAAACACAAAAACTTAACACTGAGCAATGAACCATGAAAATGAGGTCAAGGTGAAATGAAACCTGCAAGACTGACATGTACATCACAAAAAATTCTATACACTAAAATATAGTTGACCTATTGCATATAGTATTAGAAAAAAAGACCAAAACTCAAAAACTTAACTTTGACCACTGAACCATGAAAATTAGGTCAAGGTCAGAAGACACCTACCAGCTAAACATGTACACCTTACAATCATTCCATACACCAAATATAGTAGACTTATTGCATACAGTATAAGAAAAACAGACCAAAACACAAAAACTTAACTATAACCACTGAACCATGAAAATGAGGTCAAGGTCAGATGACACCTGCCAGTCCTTCCATAGTCGAATATGCTAGACCTATTGCTTCTAGTATCTGAGATATGGACTTGACCACCACAACTTAATCTCGTTCACTGATCCATGAAACGAGGTCAAGGTCAAGTGAAAACTGTCTGATGGGCATGAGGACCTTGCAAGGTATGCACATACCAAATATAGTTATCCTATTACTCATAATAAGAGAGAAATTAACATTACAAAAAATCTTAACTTTTTTTCAAGTAGTCACTGAACCATGAAAATGAGCTCAAGGACAATGGACAGGTGACAGATGGAAACTTCATAACATAAGGCATCTATATACAAAGTATGAAGCATCCAGGTCTTCCACCTTCTAAAATTTAAAGCTTTTAAGAAGTTAGCTAAAGCCGCTGCCGCCAGATCACTATCCCTGTCGAGCTTTCTGCAACAAAAGTCGCAGGCTCGACAATAAATAGTTACATACTTACTAATGTTTAGTTCCTCTTTTTTTCCTTCCAAATTTTCAAGCTTTATGCACTATTACACACTTTGCTTCTGAAAAAGTTTAGAAATAAATCAAGTTCATTGACTATATTATAGTTCAATAATGAATAATGCACACGCTGAAATGTCTCACCTGCTTTACTTATCATGATTAAAGTTATGTTGAAAGTCTTTAATACGAAGGTTTAACTACAAAGTATAACATAAACTTAACACTGAATATTGACTAATGTACCATAAAAATGAGGTCTAGGTCAGATGAACTTTGCCAACAATATGTACACCATATAATCATTCCATACTCCAAATACAGTTATATAGCTATTGCTTATAGTATCTGGGATACAGACTTGACCCCAATAACTTAACCTTGATCACTGATCCATGAACTGATGTTGAGGTTAGGTGAACTCTGTCTGACGGACTGTAGACTTCCAAGGATTCCATATACCATATATAATTCTCCTATTACTCACAAGTGAGGAATCACATGACAAAAAATAAACTTTATTTCCAAGCAGTTGCTGAACCACGTAAAAGAGGTCAAGAATGATGGACATATGACAGACAGAAAATTTGTAACATAATGCATCTGCATACAACTACAAGGTATGAAGCATCCATGTCTTTTACCTTCTCAAATATAAAGCTTTATACAAAGAGTTTATGTGGATGCAGCTGGATAGTAATCCTTATGTCTAACATTCTGCGACTTCTGTACTGCCTAAACATCAAAAATGACAAATTGGATAGTAAAATTGCTGATTTTCTTCAATCAAGTTATTTTTAGGAAATCCATTATCTTCTACATTGAACAATTATTTTTTGCAACTAAACTTAAGATAGATCATAGTATGGGAGTGTTCTTGTAAAAAAGCAGAATACAATCAATCTAGATTTTCAATCGAATTAGAAAATTTTGTGGCATTAATGCATTTCATTTGTAAGACTTTTCTCTGAAATAAACAAATTTATGTGATTTTATCCTATTGTCATTAATATTTTTGTACAATTGCATTACATGTATATTTCTTTATTCATTCAAAGATATTATTGACACTCAGTCCATAACTTCGTATAACTCAGATATAATCAAAATCGTCTAGGTCTAAAAAGGTCTTTTGTTAAAACATTTTTTGGGAACGTGAATGATTGGCTATATTTTAATAGCGTGTCCCTAGTTCGATTGATGAAATGCAACCATAAACCTAATATACAATGGTTCATGACAGTTTCACACTCAAAAACATTCAAACAACCGTTTAAAAAACTTCATGATGAGACAGATGAAACTAGAGGCTCCAAGGAACCTGTGTCGCTCATCTGATATTTTAATTTACAATTGATGCATAAATAAATGCAACCGTTATACTTTTGCTTTAGTTTCAGAGATATAAGCCAAAAACTGCATTTTACCCCTATGTTCTATTTTTAGCCATGTCTGCCATGTTGGTTGGCAGGCAGGGTTGTCGGACACATTTTTTAAACTAAATACCCTAATGACGATTGTGACCAAGTTTGGTTAAATGGTTAAGTGTCTCAGTTGTTTCAGAGAGAAGATTTTTGTAAAAGATTACAAAAATTTACCAAAAATTGCTAAAAGTTGACTTTAAAGGGCAATAACTCCTTTAAGGGTCAACTGACCATTTTGGTCATGTTTGACTTATTTGTAGATCTTACTTTGCTGAACATTATTGCTGTTACAGTTTATCTCTATCTTGATACAAAATATAAACTAGATACCCTAAGGAACATTCAGTTAAAGTTTGAAGGTATTTGGCCTAGTAGTTTCAGAGGAGAAGGTTCTTGAAATAGTTTATGACGACGACCATGGACGCCAAGTGATGGCATAAGCTCACACAGGGCCCTTTGGGCCCAGTGAGCTAAAAAAGAAGAAAATGTGTTCATAGAATACAGATGCCCCCCCTTGTAAATATGCAAGGTTGATGTACTAATTCATACCTAATGTCATTTTGCTTGCTTTGAAACTAAATGACTATTGTTTCTGTATCTTGTAATTAGAGATTGCTTGGGCCTTTGAGTGCTCTCATTGTTCAATAACAAACAGTAATGGGGTAACTCAGGAACAGTTTAAGTTACGCCACCCAAATTTGAACTTGGATCTGTGTTTGGTGGTAATAAGCATTGTGTATAAGTTTCATAACATTTGGTAAAGTTTGAGTGTGGAAACAGCAAATTTACCAATTTTTTCATTTATAAAGGGACCAATTTTAAAGTCTTTGGTGTGACCGGGCCGGGGTTCGAACCCACGACCTCCTGCACTCGAGGTGAACACGCTACCACAAGACAACCAAGGCAGTTCTGCCATTAATAGTTGTCTTAACTATTCATAAGGCCAAAAATAAACATTATTTGTTTCCCTTTTTCCCTACCAGGTATTGGTAGGTAGGTAGGAAAATTATTATATTTTCTCCCCAAAAAAAATGAAAAGTTTGTACATGTTGCCATCTTAACATTTTGTACTTTTAGGTTCAGCAGTCAAGTTAAACCAATGTGTTGGTATTTATGTGGTGCACAATATACATGTGCTTTCAAAACTGATCATTTAATGCTAAAAAAAATAATTAAATAACTTTATACTTCCAGGTCAAGAAGAAAGAGCAGTTCAAGGCATTATACATCAAAAACTTCAAATAGAATGAGATGATGCAAGTACTTGAAATGTGAGCAAGATGGCCTTCAGAAATAAAGCATCAAAAGATAAAATAGTTTTTTCACTAACATGCATGCATTGGCATTGTTGGCATTGACAAGGCATCATGACTAATTTTATCATTTCATTTCATCTGAAATTCAATAAAAATTCATCATTATCAGCTTTATTCTATCTAATTGGCCTTAAGTTTCTTTAGGAATTGATGAATTTAAGGAAGCCTGTTTTTTCCCAATTTACATGAAAAAAAAATTCCCTTTCTCCATCAAACTTAATGTAAATTAACCTAGGACAAAGTGTGAAACAAAAAATTACAGATCAGCATCGTAAATGAAAGGTCTAAGTCAGAAAAGCCCTTTTATTAAGTCTAGCAGTCACTATAATAAGTTGAATTTGTCTGACTTATGAAGTAATTTTGGCACTTAACCCTCCAACATGGCGACAACAGGAACTCTTGCCCAATATGTGTCAATCAAATCCTATCTATAGTCGTAGATATAATAAATAAAATGAAATGTTAGTTTGTATTAATGTTTTTTTAATTTCAAAAATATCATATATACTATTTTATCAACCAATGAAAGATGCTGTGGAATACAACTTTCTGATTATATTCATTGTATGATACATGTATATCATAACAAGAGTGCACATGCTAGAATGTCTTGCCTGTTTTTCTTGTCATTGAATTCATGTTAAAAGTCTGTAATATGAAGGTTTTACTAAAAATATCACATAAACTTAACATTATCAATGTTCTATGAAAATGAGGTCACAGTCAGATGAACCATGCCAGACAGACATGTACACCTTACAATCATTCCATACACCAAATATAGTGGTCCTATCGCTAATAGTACCTGAATAACAGATCATACCACAAAATCTCAACATTCACCAATAAACCATGAAAATGAGGTCAAAGTCAGACTCATATAAACCCTGCCAGACAGACATGTACACCTTACAATCATTCTATACACCAAATAAAGTTGACCTTTTGCTTATAGTATCTGATAATCAGACAATATTACGAAAACTTATCACTGACCAATGAACCATGAAAATAAGGGCAAGGTCATATGAACACTGCAAGACAGACATGCACACCTCACAATTGTTCCATACACTAAATATGACTGACCTATTGCTTATAATTTCTGAAAAATAAACCAAACCACAAAAACTAAAAATTGTCCAATGAACCATTAGGTTAGATGAAACCTGCCAGACGGACATGTATACCTGACAATCATTCCATACACCAAACATAGTGGCCCTATTGCTAAGAGTATCTGAGAAATAGACGAAACCACAAAAACTAAAAATTATCCAATGGACCATGAAATTGAGGTCAAGGTCAGATGAAACCTGTCAGTCTGACATGCTTTTTATTAGTTGTTAGTGGCTTTGAACTAGCTGTCAGATAACTGTGAGTACTCTCAGATCTGTTCCTAGTGTCTTTTTGTTGTTTGGATGTACAAGTACCCTGCCACGTCCACTTGTATTTTTGTCCATCTGATGAGTTAAGCCTTTTTCAACTGATTTTTATAGTTCGTTCTTATGTTGTACTGTTATATCACTGTCCCAGGTTAGGGGGAGGGTTGGGATCCCGCTAACATGTTTAACCCCGCCACATTATGTATGTATGTGCCTGTCCCAAGTCAGGAGCCTGTAGTTCAGTGGTTGTCGTTTGTTTATGTGTTACATATTTGTTTTTCGTTCATTTTTTGTACATAAATAAGGCCGTTAGTTTTCTCGTTTGAATTGTCTTACATTGTCATTTCGGGGCCTTTTATAGTTGACTATGCGGTATGGGCTTTGCTCATTGTTGAAGGCCGTACGGTGACCTATAGTTATTAATTTCTGTGTCATTTTGGTCTCTTGTGGACAGTTGTCTCATTGGCAATCATACCACATCTTCTTTTTTATATGTACACCTTACAATCATTTTATACACAAAATATAGTTGACCTATTGCTTATAATATCTGAGATACAAACTTGACCACTGATCCATGTAAAAAGGTCGAGGCAAGGTGAACCGTACCATATGGACATGTAGACATTGCAGGAAACCCATATACCATAAAAATTATCCTATTACTCAACAAGTGAGTATTTCACCTAACAAAAAAATTGTGTGTACATTTTTTTCAAGCAGTAACTGAACCATGAAAATGAGGTCAAGGATAATGGATAGACAGACAGAGACTTCATAACATAAGGTATCTGCACACAAAGTATGAAGCATCCAGGTCTTCTACCCTCTGAAAATAAAGCTTTAAACAAATAGTTTACATCGTCGCCGTCGGATTGTAATATCTATGTCTCCCATACTGCAACTTTTTACTGCGACTTTTGTCGCAGGCACGACAAATAAACAGCTGTGCCATGAGCGCATGATCTGCCAGTCCAGTTTTCAAAGAATAAAGTTCAATAACTTCTCAATGTCATATCAGAAATTTATGAAAAACTAAAGGAAGGTTATCTTAATAGATATAAACCAGTCACCAAAGTTTCATAAACACTTCTCAAAGCACTTTAAAGATACTGTCTGAAAACTGGAAAATCACCCCTTTTTTATGAATAAAATCCTATAACTTGGAAACGTAAAACAATTCACCAAAGTTTCATGAAAACTGCTGAAAGCATTTTTGAGTTATTGTCCGAAAACTGGAAAATCCCCCTTTTTATAATGAATAAAACCCCATTACTCTGAAACATAACATCTTCAATTTAGAAAAATAGAAAGGGAGCTCATGTCAATAGATATAAACAATTCACCAAAGTTTCTTGTAAATTGGTGGAAGTGTTTTGGAGTTATTGTCCGAAAACTGGAAAATTCCCTTTTTAATAAACAAAACCCCATAACTCGAAACGTAATATCTAAAATTTATAAAAACGAAAGGAGCTCACCTCAATAGATATTAACAATTCACTAAAGTTTCATGCAAACTGGTTAAAGTTTTGAGTTATTGTCCAACATGTTGACGACGGACGGACGGACACCAGACAACGGTATACCATAAGAAGTCCCGTAAACGGACGTATAAAACATTTAAAATTCATTGTGATGTCTCTGGGTTGACAATATTATGATAATATGACATATACTGTACATGTCTGGATGTAAAATAAATGTAATTCTCTGTCTTATGCCACACCAATTTAATTTTTTTCAATATTCTGATTCAAACACATCGTGACATGCACAGTCATTTTAAAACTGTTTTTCATTTATTTTTTTTTGTGTGCATTCAGTTAATTTCTTAAATATTGAAATTTGTGAAATCCTTTTTTCCTTATAGACATCAAAATAAAATTATTCTTAAAGATTTTTTACAATAAGAGTAAAAAAAAATTTTTTTTTTTTTCAACAAAATATCTTTAAAAATTCTTGCACATTTGTCTCTTAAAACACTTTTCATCTTGCCAATATTAATTGTCCTGAATAAAACAATGTTTTGCTCATCTGTATTTCTTTACTAGAATATTAACTTTATTTGATGCACAAAATAGGGTGCATTAGTGTATTAGTTGTCCTCCATACTATATTTTACCTTGGCACCGGAAAGAGGTTAATAACAAAAACAATGGCGCAGTGTTCTCCCCAGGATTTTTTGATAGCGCTGTGGTAAGCGCGTGATTTTCGACAATTTTCAGTAACTTTGTCGCAGCGCGCGGTTTGTTTGTAATGGGTTTGTTATGATGTTTTTATACAATATGCTGCTGATGTTTGCACTTGTAATGATGTTCTGATGGAAGTTACCCAGTTGTTTTTAAATGTTATTGTTTTAAAATAGATGAAGAATCATTTTTATCTGTGTACAAAACCCAAGGAAAAGTCTTTTTCCATGAAGGGTCAACACTAGACTGGCGATTTGAAGATTTCTTAACAGGTGATGCTGTAGAATATGTAGGACCACAGGCACTTGTTTTCTATCCATGACGAGATCTACTATGCCTATATAGTAGATCTTGCTATGGATAGAAAACAAGTGCCTGTGTGTAGGACCCACTATCACGTCATTGTCAGTTCCTGTGTTGGGTTTTGTTACCCACTGGAGCAGTGTACTATTAACTTTACGATGTTTGACAGGAGTTGACATTTGGGAACATTATGATTTTTCTACTACTAAACTTATGATTTCTCATTTTTCTGATCACCATTTACATTCGTATGGCTTCACCAAGCTGGACATCAAGAAAAGTGAATTTCTCGTCTAGTATTGGCATGGGGTTTGTTTTTCTAATCATAGCCTCCTAATTGTTTTCAAATGGTAAAATGCATTACTGTAGTATTGCTGATTAAACAATTATTAGTTGGATTAGGTGATAATTAATACTTAAAAGACTTGCACATTGAGAATTTGATCGCTGTTTAAAATTTTAAACAAAGTTCGTAAAACAAGTTTGTGAGTGTTGTCGGTAAATGCGGTCACTTTACTTCATCTTATTCATCATAAAGAGAAGCTGTAATAACACCCTTTAGTTATTACAGGCATATTTTTTCTGTAATAACATAGGTGTACTATGCATGATTGGCAAAATATGAACTGCTATATCTTTCTGTAGTTAAGTATACATAAAGACTACAGTATATCAATAAAACTTGTATACATTTTAACAAAACTAATGATGTATATTGTCCCTCTGAAACATGTAACAATACATATGTTATCAAAGGTCTTTGATTTTTTAGTCCACAATAACAAATGTATGTTATTTTTCTCTAATAACCCTATAGAGTTATATCCTTGACAAAGAGATTCGAGATAATCCAAAAAAAATTTCAAGTCAGAAATGAGTTTTGTAAGCAATAATATGATTATCGTTAGCTTTAGGAACTATATTATATATATCACTAGATATTTTCGTAATAAAGGATTTTCCTTTAAAATTTGACATGCAGTGATGATAAGTACATGTACAGTTCCTATGAATAAAATAGCAGACGAAATATTCACAGAAGTGACAATTACGGAAGAAATGGGAGTGGGCGGGTTTACCGGACGGGCAGAATTACCGGACACTACTGTAACCCAGTATACAGACCATAAGCTAACTATAAGGACAGGAACATTGATCAATAGAGAAGAGATTGAAGTTAAAATTTTGGCATGGTAGCCCACAGCTTAATTTTGTAGCCCACATATATAGTCCTATACAAGAAAAGCAGAAATTTAAGTAGCCCACACCAAATTTTAGGGGCCATTGGCGAATGGGTCACTGCTAATTTCAAACCCTGTAGAGTCATTATATAAGTCCATTAGTCTCTGTTTGGAGACATAAACAATTAAATAAAAATATACAATATGCTGTTTTGTGGAAAAATAGCTGCTTTGTTTTAATCTTTATTGTTATATTTTTATTTGTATACATATGAAATACTGACAAAGAAAATAAAAGTATCGTGCTTTCATCTGTTCTCGATAGTTATCAGTTCTCGATAACTATGCGTGTGTTCAAATTTGACAGACTTCACGAAACATGGGTCTTCTGTTCGCCAGGATTCACCTACAGAACAACACCTCGCTTCACGCAATCAACCATTTCATCATGTTACGTATTAAGGTATGTATAAAAATAATAAATATAGATTCCTATCATAACCTACTTTTTCTTATTCCCAAAACTACCCCAACTTCACCCTCTCAGTTCATAAAATACATGTTTTCAAATGTAAACGAAACATAGCTTCAAAAGAAGGTCTAGTACACAAATGTCATACGCAACCGGAAATATAGGTGTGACGTCGCTCAGAGAAAAAAACTATGCCTATGGAACGCCGTTCGGGTCATACCTTACGATTTAAAAAATTAATTTTATCCAATAATCGAGAATGGTAGAGCAAGAAAATAATTAAAAGACGGTTTTATTTCAATGAAAATATATTTTTAGAGTATATTAATGATTTTACTTTTGCATCTGAGTAGAAACAACAAAAATTTTAAAAATACCCAAATTTTATGAAAAATTTCTAAATTAATCAACAAATTTACATATATATATATCAAATTATATTTAAGACTTAAACTAATTTTGTTTCTATTGTTTATTTTCAGGATAGATCAACACTTAGACAGTATTCACCAACAAAGCTTCAGAATGCTTACCAGGCCGTTAAAGACAGGGCATGGCAGTTCACAGGGCTTCCGTTGTGTGTAGTGTCCCACTCAGAGATCGAGTTAACCACAGACACTGTAAAGTCTGTTCCAGCTCCACTGTTTTACTGGTAGACCATGTTAAGATGATGGCAGCTTATGGTTATGGTTACTCCAGGTCAGAAACTATTATGATGGCCTCTGATTTTGCCGTCTACCTCCAGAAACGGCCAAAAGAGAAACCACTTACCAACCAGTGGTACTACAACTTCATAGGTAGATGGTCAGAAGAAATAAAATTAGTAAAACCAAGAGCATTGGAGGCATCTCGTGCAAAGTCTGCCACAAAAGAAAAGGTTGATAGTTATTTTGAAGAGTTGAAGAATGTACTGGATAAATATGATTTAAGTAGGAAACCACACTGTATTTTCAACATTGATGAAAAAGGTTTCAATACAGAACACAAACCAAGTGATGTAGTAGGAGATAAAAAGTCAACTATACAATCAGTAACATCAGGGAGATCGCAAACAGTGACAGTAATTGCTGGTGGGAATGCTATAGGTACACATATACCTCCCTTCTTTGTGTTCCCAGGTAAAAGAATGTTAACTGAATTACTAAGTGGTGGAATGCCTGGAACAGTTGGTGGAGTCTCAGATTCAGGTTGGTCCAACACAGAACTGTTCCTAAGATATATGCAGGAACACTTCATTAAATAGTAACCTTCTTTCTTCCTTCAAGCGTACTGGCATTCATCCATTTAATCCATAAGCTTTTGATAAATCAGTACTGAGACCTTCTGAAGTATTTCAACAACTTACTACAGAACCTGAGCCTATAATTTTGACATTAAATAATTCTGTACCTGGCATGTCTGAAGATAATCCAGAAAATACAGTTGTTCAGGCCAACCTTAAAAATATGTATGTTTGCAGTTTCCGAGACTGAAGGAGTTGGTAGGTAGGAAAAATATTTTATTTTATCAGCCAAAAAGTTTAAACAAGCAGTTACACAAACCAAGTTTCTTGTTAAGAAAAAAAAAACTATTTTTAAACAACAAACACTGAAAACCAACATGAAATGAACAGGCATTGTCAGATAAAAAAAAAAAACTTTTTAGCTAAAACTGAAACTTTAATTCAATTTATGACATATAATATGGTATTATTAAATACTGAAACACTTATAAACAAGGAATGACTAGAACTGTTTTAAAGAAATATATTCACGGACATATATGCTTCTTGACTAGAATGTTTTCATAAGCAGAGTTTTTTCATCAGAAAAATGTAGATATTAAAGATCAGAGGCGGATTTAGAGGGGGGACCCAGGGGCCCGGGACCCCCCTTTTCTGGGAAAAATTTGGTTGATTATATAGGGAATCACTGAAGCATGACCTGAGCAGGCCCCCTCTTAGGCAGTCAGTGAGACCCCACTTATGAAAATTTCTGGATCCGCCACTGAAGATTTATAAGACAATGTATTAAAGAGTGTATTTTTGATTAAAAAAATCAGCCATTGAATCTTCCTCAATTGAAAAAAAGGGCAACTTAAAAAAGACTTTTTCATACTTCTAACAATATTTAATTATATGTAATAAGATTTTATTTTGAAAGACATGTTGATGCTAGGCTTAAATGAAAACCAAAGAAAACTTACTAGTTTGGGGTGAAATCCATAGCACCCCATTAATGTAAATGGTCTGTACTGAAATGTTTTGACTGCATAAAAAAATTGGCAGCATAGCTCCTAAGAACATGTTTTAATTCAATCCACACAGTGACAGGCCACAAAGTTTGGGTATATTTAATATTGTAAGAAAGAGAATAATTGCAATGAGTGGGGCAGCCCCCCTTATCCTAAAAAAGCATACTCATTGCAATCGAAGATAGATTTAATATAGAGAGATCATATTTATTTTTCAAGCTAATCATTCATTTTCTACATCTTTGTGTATTTTGGGTTGCTTCTCATTGATTTGGCATGGTCTCTATCCATTTACATTTTAAATGAGCTCTTTCTCTGTACAGGCATGTTTACAGGTATCCATATATTCACGGAGGAGTGGTTTCATCTTTGTCTTCTTCACGACGATTTAGAAAATATGACATACTTCAAGCTTTTGCTGTCGAATTGTTTAACTACTGAAATTGGTTCCATAAAGTCAGGCTCAAAAGATTCTGTACCCAATTTGTTTGAGACAGAAAGTTGACAAAGATGTGTTATCGTGTCGGTTGTGAATATCCGCTGCAACTTCTTCAATGATATCATCAAAGATATCATTCCATGTGCCTGAATCTGTATAAACAGTTTACGATTAAACTTTTTGTTTGTTATTTGTCTTAAAGTTAACAGAAGTCGACAGCGTAAAGTACTCCTCCATAACTTCATGGATACCTGTAAACAATTTCCATGTGCTTTATCATTAAACGGTCACATGAACGCAAGACGGGAAGGCAAGAAAAACCGAACTTAAAACGTGTAATCGACCTAGACTTAAATCAATTCCGGAAAGGACCTGAATTTCCGGATCTTGGCAATAGAAGTTTTAAAAATAATTTCTTTAAATTTAAAGCAATAAAATTTTCACAATCGGGGGGGATTTTCAAGGGTCGGTCGGTAAACTGCAAACAAACAATATTTTAATTTAAGCCCCACACATTGGCTGAAGGGGACCACGTTGCTAACCAGGAAGATGAAAATGACAACCCCTTACAAGACTTAAACACATTCTTCACAAAACGTGTGTCAAAAGTGCCAACAAAAAAACCATCAAAACCTAGGAAAACATTATCCAAAATTACAAGTGGGAAAGCAGTAACTGAAGATGAAACTTTCAATAAAATCACTGAATGTGTACAGCTGCGACAACTTAAAAGAAAAATCTGTAAAAAGTAGTAAGAAAGCAACAAAAAGAAAAGAAAAACCAGTAACAGAAAAACCAACAAAGCCAAAGAAATCAAAACTAGAAAAGGAAATTGATAGTCAGATACCTTCAACATCAGGAATTATTTCAGGCGTTCATGGGCCACTGATAGTTGAGGACAGCTGTGAATTTACTGATTCTGATGATGACGGGGATAACATTCCATGTTGCATCTGCAATCAAAGATACCCACCCTCTTTACGACATTGCATTTCACTTACTATTGTTAACTGGGCTCAGTGTGATAAGTGTGATCACTGGACACATCTACGCTACTGTTCACCTGTAACTGTTGTTCCAATGAAATCAAAATTTGTATGTCCTCATTGTGACAGTGACAAGTAACTCACTTACATAACTTCTTGTGATACTGACAGCTGAACTCCATTATGGGCATTTGAATAAATCAAAAATCCACTTAGCATATTTATTTCAAAGTGGTAATTGCTAATTTTTAACTTTAAAAATTAAAAATATGTCATTACTAGTGATAAAACATGTGTAAATTAATGTTTCTTCTTTTTCATCCACTAATAATGTGATGCCCACCATACCATACTTTTGAAAACTATCGAAACTGATGACATAGTGCTCAACATGTCATAAACGTTGTTTTGTTTTGTTTTTGTTCTGTGTTTCACAGGAAAGCTACAGGGTTTTGGGAAAATGAAGGCAAGTGTTTAATAGAAAACACAAACAAACTTGGGTATATTTATTAGCTGTACTTGCGATATGACTAACTTGCTTGTTATGTTATCGAAGAACCGATGACACCAGGATACATATCACACAGGTTTTTTTGACTCATGTATTTAACCCTATGCAAAAAGTAAGCGGCGGGTCAGTCGGGATTAGCGATAAGGTGTATAACTACCTTATTTCAGTGCATAAGAAATTTAAATTGAACATGGTTTCAATTTTGGTAGAGAAATCAACACTCTAGCTGACTCTAAAGTTGGCTCCAAGTTTTCAAACTGGCAACAAAATATAGCAGCTGGCGATTTTTCTGGCTCCAATTTAGCCAGAGCAGCCCTGATAAGACTTGTATGAGAAAATAGTGGCATATGCATGGGAGTGTGTGAAAATAAAATTCCATATTCTGATGTAAATATGTGCGTCACTGTGTGTGTGTATCGTATCCTATGCGTTTGCCGTTTGACCTCTCACCCATGTCATCAAGCATGTATTGATGTTGATGAGAAATGAATAAAATACTGACTCAAAATAGAGATTACTAGACAATATTGCAACAGGAATTTAAAACTGATTGATATCGTATTTTCTCATGTCTTTACCTAAAAGTTGTTTCAGAAAATATCTGCATTTAGTGTGTGTTTGAAAAGAGAGAACAGCTTCAGCAACTTCATTGCGCATGCGTTAGATGCACGTGTTGGATTTGATTTACCTTCTATTCAAAAGAGTTTATAAAGTTAGCGGTGCGCTCTCTGAAATAGACAGATACACTTGCACCCATTAATGTAAATGGTCTGTACTGAAATGTTTTGACTGCATAAAAAAATTGGCAGCATAGCTCCTAAGAACATGTTTTAATTCAATCCACACAGTGACAGGCCACAAAGTTTGGGTATATTTAATATTGTAAGAAAGAGAATAATTGCAATGAGTGGGGCAGCCCCCCTTATCCTAAAAAAGCATACTCATTGCAATCGAAGATAGATTTAATATAGAGAGATCATATTTATTTTTCAAGCTAATCATTCATTTTCTCTACATCTTTGTGTAGTTTGGGTTGCTTCTCATTGATTTGGCATGGTCTCTATCCATTTACATTTTAAATGAGCTCTTTCTCCGTACAGGCATGTTTACAGGTATCCATATATTCACGGAGGAGTGGTTTCATCTTTGTCTTCTTCACGATTTATAGAAAATATGACATACTTCAAGCTTTTGCTGTCGAATTGTTTAACTACTGAAATTGGTTCCATAAAGTCAGGCTCAAAAGATTCTGTACCCAATTTGTTTGAGACAGAAAGTTGACAAAGATGCGTTATCGTGTCGGTTGTGAATATCCGCTGCAACTTCTTAAATGATATCATCAAAGATATCATTCCATGTGCCTGAATCTGTATAAACAGTTTACGATTAAACTTTTTTGTTTGTTATTTGTGTTAAAGTTAACAGAAGTCGACAGCGTAAAGTACTCCTCCATAACTTCATGGATACCTGTAAACGATTTCCATGTGCTTTATCATTAAACGGTCACATGAACGCAAGACGGGAAGGCAAGAAAAACCGAACTTAAAACGTGTAATCGACCTAGACTTAAATCAATTCCGGAAAGGACCTGAATTTCCGGATCTTGGCAATAGAAGTTTTAAAAATAATTTCTTTAAATTTAAAGCAATAAAATTTTCACAATCGGGGGGGATTTTCAAGGGTCGGTCGGTAAACTGCAAACAAACAATATTTTAATTTAAGCCCCACACATTGGCTGAAGGGGACCACGTTGCTAACCAGGAAGATGAAAATGACAACCCCTTACAAGACTTAAACACATTCTTCACAAAACGTGTGTCAAAAGTGCCAACAAAAAAACCATCAAAACCTAGGAAAATATTATCCAAAATTACAAGTGGGAAAGCAGTAACTGAAGATGAAACTTTCAATAAAATCACTGAATGTGTACAGCAGCGACAACTTAAAGAAAAATCTGTAAAAAGTAGTAAGAAAGCAACAAAAAGAAAAGAAAAACCAACAAAGCCAAAGAAATCAAAACTAGAAAAGGAAATTGATAGTCAGATACCTTCAACATCAGGAATTATTTCAGGCATTCATGGGCCACTGATAGTTGAGGACAGCTGTGAACTTACTGATTCTGATGATGACAGGGATAACATTCCATGTTGCATCTGCAATCAAAGATACCCACCCTCTTTAGGACATTGCATTTCACTTACTATTGTTAACTGGGCTCAGTGTGATAAGTGTGATCACTGGACACATCTACGCTACTGTTCACCTGTAACTGTTGTTCGAATGAAATCAAAATTTGTATGTCCTCATTGTGACAGTGACAAGTAACTCACTTACATAACTTCTTGTGACACTGACAGCTGAACTCCATTATGGGCATTTGAATAAATCAAAAATCCACTTTGCATATTCATTTCAAAGTGGTAATTGCTAATTTTTAACTTTAAAAATTAAAAATATGTCATTACTAGTGATAAAACATGTGTAAATTAATGTTTCTTCTTTTTTCATCCACTAATAATGTGATACATGCCCACCATACCATACTTTTGAAAACTATCGAGAACTGATGACATAGTGCTCAACATGTCATAAACGTGTAAAAATACATTTGTTTTGTTTTTGTTCTGTGTTTCACAGGGAAAGCTACAGGGTTTTGGGAAAATAAAGGCAAGTGTTTAATAGAAAAACACAAACAAACTTGGGTATATTTATTAGCTGTACTTGCGATATGACTAACTTGCTTGTTATGTTATCGAGAACTGATGACACCAGGATACACACGTTTTTCTCATGTATTTAACCCTATGCAATACACCTTATCGATATTTGTCCGCCATTACTGGATATCACACAGGTTCCCGTAAAATTTTGACGTCATAAAACAAAATATCTGACGCCACAATGGAAAAGTGATTGTTGTATGCGTCAAAAGTTCAAGCGGCCGGGTCAGTCGGGATTAGCGATAAGGTGTATAACTACCTTATTTCAGTGCACAAGAAATTTAAATTGAACATGGTTTCAATTTTAGTAGAGGAAATCAACACTCTAGCTGACTCTAAAGTTGGCTCCAAGTTTTCAAACTGGCAACAAAATATAGCAGCTGGCGATTTTTCTGGCTCCAATTTAGCCAGAGCAGCCCCTGATAAGACATGTATGAGAAAAATAGTGGCATATGCATGGGAGTGTGTGAAAAGAAAAATTCCATATTCTGATGTAAATATGTGTGTCACTGTGTGTGTGTATCGTATCCTATGCGTTTGCCGTTTGACCTCTCACCCATGTCATCAAGCATGTATTGATGTTGATGAGAAATGAATAAAATACCGTACTGACTTAAAATAGAGATTACTAGACAATTGCAACAGGAATTTAAAACTGATTGATATCGTATTTTCTCATGTCTTTACCTAAAAAGTTGTTTCAGAAAATATCTGCATTTAGTGTGTGTTTGAAAATAGAGAACAGCTTCAGCAACTTCATTGCGCATGCGTTAGATGCACGTGTTGGATTTGATTTACCTTCTATTCAAAAGAGTTTATAAAGTTAGCGGTGCGCTCTCTGAAATAGACAGAAACACTTGGTTTTATTCATTTGTATGAATTTGCAACAAAATTAACAAGTCTATGTCCGTATTTAACGTCACAGTACCCAGATTGCACCGAGTACCCAAATTGCACCTATTTAGCAAAAATAGCAGTGAAAATCTTACAAGTTTTCTTAGAGACTAAACAATTTGTATTTTTTATTATTTGACATTATGCTCGTCTTTCAAATAGATCAATATATTTAAATATTCACAAAACGTTCACTGTATATATCAACAGATGAAGAATTCACTGGAAAAAGTAAAATCTACGGAAACGTCGCCATGCGACGTCCACAAAAAAGGTCATCTGATTCTTTAAAAAGGAGCAAATAAAATATGTTGCGAGCATCCATTTCTTAAAAATGAATAGTAAGCATGGACAAATGTCAAATTGTTCTAAGTATTTGAAGAAATATAACAAAACATCTATTATTCGATTTTTAAGGATGTGAATTTAAGCATGGATGCAATTTGGGTACTCCTCTTTACAGAATCATGGATCGTTTGGAGGTCGGTTCAAACCCATTTTTCTATGACTCAATGTGGATTCAAAATTAAATTGGCGGAACTATATAGTAAATAAGGATAAATCTACAAAATAAACTCAAAATGGAAACTTTTGTCTGGATAATAAATAAACGTAGGTGAAAAAAACTGTCAAAATAGGTGCAATTTTGGTACCCTCGCGTTATGTTGTTTGATTATACAATACTCTATGAATGAGGGTCTGTATGGGGTTTACATAATAAAGAATAATGGGCAAAAAGTGCAGATAAGCCAAAATATTTGGGACTATTATGATCTATTTATACCAGAGACATATATACACATGTGCCAGTATATATAGATCTATGTCTCTGTTTATACTGAGACTACTATAATAGTAGTCTCAGATTTATATGACTATTATCAGAGACATATAAATAAATGCATTACATTTAGTCCCAGAAATAAATTTCTCTAACTCTTCGTCAATTTATCCCTTTCTGCACCCAATGTATAAAAAATTTAATCAACGTGTGGTTCATTTGATCTCAGTTATTCATTGGTTAAAATCCGATTATGACGTCGAATTTTCTTACTTTCCTCTGAATTTCCTATTGTGACGGCATGAAAAAAGTCGACCATGCCTGATGACGTCACATAAAAAAGAAGACATTTTTTTACAGATCATTCGAAAAGACGGAATAAATTTGCCTGCGTATTGTTTGAAAATCATAAGAGAAACAGATTCCACCACCAAATCTCGTGTAATACGATATTTATCCACTCTCGACAGTTAAATTTTAAATATTTAAAACGCTCGGCGAGCCTCGCGTTTTAAATTTGAAAATTTAACTGTCTCGAGTGGATAAATATCGTATCACACTCGATGCAGTGGTAGAATCTATATATATATAGAACAGAGAAAAATAGGCCAACTAAATGAAGAATAGAAAATAATGGAGTGCAGAAATTATATAAATCTATTTTCTTTTTCTCTTTTACGGGTTTTACTTGTTTTGTATCAACTTTTAATGCAACTTTTTGTATTCCTTTTTAGAGTTTTTGCTTGTTTTGCATGCTTTTAGGCTATATTGCTAATTTTTAATTTTTTGTTTTAACATGTATTTGCGTATTGACCTTTTATTTTATGGTAGGCATTTTTGTTTTATTTTTCAGTATTTGAATCTGACACAATGTACGTTTCATGTTTTTGTAATTGATTTGTTTTAATTACCATGTTTAATGTACAGCGCCTTAGAGTAATTTTTATTTTTTTATATAGGGCGCTTTATAAATTTTTATCATTATTATTATTATTATTAAAGAATAAATTAGCTAATGGGCAAAAAAACTGAATAAATGAAAATCAATGGGGGACCCCTACTAGGCTTTAATGATTCTTTCAGAGTCCGGTCATAAAAAGAAGGGCCCGACTATTATTATGTTCCAACCCTTAAACAAATTCCTCATCCCAGGTTTGCCTCCGGTGAACTTACTGACTCTAGCGCATTCTGATAAGAGTTACAGATCCTGTTACCAAAAGATAAACTTTTTTAGTCCCAGCAGACCCTTTTGAGGTTGTGCTAAATTCCTACTCCTAATGTCTAGTCCTAAAGAATTAATTTCCCGTTAGTATGCATGGCGTATTGATACCAACATTTTACTTTTGGGTCCACTTTAATAGAAAAAAATGTACTCATTTCGTTTTGATACTGAATTTATTGCATATCAGTTCATGGCCAAAAGCCTCGTATAATTATTTACACAAATTCTTTGCGTGTAAGGTCTCTTTTTCTTTATTTTAAACTGTGTTATAGTAGTCTCAGCTTTAAATATAAGCAAATTAACCTTTTATTTTTGTATTTTGTTTTCTGATAATACATACATTAATTTAACTGTGTGACAAAAAAGCATACTTCGTGTATTTAGGGAAAACATGTTAATTTAAGCAATGTTGGTTGTTTCCGACAGCTAACTTCAAGTTTCTACATTATTTGCTTCAAGTATTAAAAGAGTTGAAAAATATAACTCAATATAAAGTATATGACTTGTTGAATGATATCATAAACAAATTATCGTTTAAGCCATATTTATAAATTATCTACTTAAACAGGTCCCATCAAATTACAAACCTTGGATTATACATAATTATGTACTTAATTACAAAATGTGCGAAAACATTAATTTATAAACATCAGAGACATATATACAAGGAAGGTTTAATAGTTCAGCGCGTGTGTCCGACGACGAATCAAAGGAGCGGATTATACAATTATCTGTTTCTTTTCATACCTAACTGTTATAATTAACATTGTAAAACAATGATATTTTTAGAAATGGCTTCAGTAAGAGATGGGCTTGTGTGATTTTACAATTAATTTTGAATCCATTGCTAATCGTTACGCGGAAAGATGAAAGAGGCAACATAAGAGAATGTTGGCTTGTTGTTTTTACAAAGGAATCTTTTAAAATTGCAATAACTCAAATTTTGATATCATTGAATGTTTTCTACTAGTTGTTGAAACAACGTTTAAAAACAGTGAATCCCTAAAATTAAGGTAGGCAGTTAAAGTTATTGTGTCTTATATCTGGTTCTCTTACATATGAAATTAGAAATATCAATCAGGGAGGTTCTCGTAGCTGTCGTTTAATTTGTACCGCAAATACATCTTATGTATAATGTCTTTTATAAATGATACCATTTTTTTCATCGTAGATTTGGCTAGAAAACAGACATATGAAACAAATGTCTCTGGCTAGACTATGTACACGAATTCAAATCTAAACTATGGATCAAGAAGGCAATAAAAACGATCCTGCGTAATCAATAAACGATTGTGGCTCTCAAATGTTAAAAAATTGCTAAAAAATGATAAAATATCGTATCAACAGGGAAGGGTTTAGCGCCAGGAAACGACGGATATTATATGTTCCAATTTTCATAACCAAATTCCGTCCTCTTTTCCTCGAGGATGACCTACCACATTAGACCAAATCACTGGGTTTGTAATTTCACGAATAACACGAGAGGTGACTCACGTTGAGCAGGGTCAGCTTACTCTACCGGAGCATCGAGATCTACGTCGGATTTTGATGAATTTATATTGGCCAGTAATACCGATTTATTGAGTAAGCCAGCTGCAACTGATTTTATAGTTTTTGTTGTGCTGTTACACGGCGGACCCATGTTAGGGTTAGGGTTGAGCGCTCACAGACATGTTCAACTCCGCCACATTCTTCATATGCCTGTCCCAAGTCAAGAGCCTGTAGTTTAATGGTTGTGGTTGGTTCATGTGTTTCATATTTGTTTTTCGTAAATTGTTTTGTTATAAATAAGGCCGTTACATTTCTCGTTTGAATTGTTTTACATTTCCACGTGGTTGCCTTTTACAGCCGACTATACGATTTGTTGAAGACCATACGGCTGCCTATGATTGCTGATATCCTCTTCATTTAAACTCTGGCGGCTAGTTGTCTCATTGGCAATCACACCACATCTCCTTACTTTATTAAGTAATGGCGTCGGCGTCTTCGTCATTTAGATCGTTAGGTTTCTCGTTTGAGTTGTTTTACATGTCATTTCGGATTCTTTCATAGCTTACTATCAGTGCGGTAAAGGTTTTGTTTATTTTCTTATTTTCATTTAGTTAGCGGGTCCTTCAAGTGCGCTTCCTTTGTATATTATTCACTGCGATTCTACAAAGATACTACGGCTAAGAACAGGACAGGTTTTTTTTTTGCAGTAAATAAAAAACTGTTTTATCCTGACAACATGGACAAGTTAATAAAACTCCATCAATTGTTATGAAACTTGTATAGGCGTTAATCTTCTAGATCAAGATAAAGCAGCTAGAGAAAACTTTTATTTGAATTTTGTATGTTACAGAAGTTTCCGACAGCTAACTTCAAGTTTCTACATTATTTGCTTCAAGTATTAAAGAGTTGAAAAATATAACTCAATATAAAGTATATGACTTGTTGAATGATATCATAAACAAATTATCGTTTAAGCCATATTTATAAATTATCTACTTAAACAGGTCCCATCAAATTACAAACCTTGGATTATACATAATTATGTACTTAATTACAAAATGTGCGAAAACATTAATTTATAAACATCAGAGACATATATACAAGGAAGGTTTAATAGTTCAGCGCGTGTGTCCGACGACGAATCAAAGGAGCGGATTATACAATTATCTGTTTCTTTTCATACCTAACTGTTATAATTAACATTGTAAAAACAATGATATTTTTAGAAATGGCTTCAGTAAGAGATGGGCTTGTGTGATTTTTACAATTAATTTTGAATCCATTGCTAATCGTTACGCGGAAAGATGAAAGAGGCAACATAAGAGAATGTTGGCTTGTTGTTTTTACAAAGGAATCTTTTAAAATTGCAATAACTCAAATTTTGATATCATTGAATGTTTTCTACTAGTTGTTGAAACAACGTTTAAAAACAGTGAATCCCTAAAATTAAGGTAGGCAGTTAAAGTTATTGTGTCTTATATCTGGTTCTCTTACATATGAAATTAGAAATATCAATCAGGGAGGTTCTCGTAGCTGTCGTTTAATTTGTACCGCAAATACATCTTATGTATAATGTCTTTTATAAATGATACCATTTTTTTCATCGTAGATTTGGCTAGAAAACAGACATATGAAACAAATGTCTCTGGCTAGACTATGTACACGAATTCAAATCTAAACTATGGATCAAGAAGGCAATAAAAACGATCCTGCGTAATCAATAAACGATTGTGGCTCTCAAATGTTAAAAAATTGCTAAAAAATGATAAAATATCGTATCAACAGGGGAAGGGTTTAGCGCCAGCAAACATGCTTAGCCCCGCCACTTCTGTATGTACCTGTTCCAAATCGAAAACCTGTAATTCAGTTGTTGTCGTTTGTAGCTGTTTGTTTTTCGTTGTTTTTTTTTTTTTTTTTTTTGTAAATTAATCAAGCCGTTAGGTTTCTCGTTTAAATTGTTTTACATTTGTCATTCAGTCGAGGCCTTTCATAGCATGCTATGCGGTATGGGTTTTTCTCCTTGATGAAGGCCGTACGGTGAACTATAGTTGTTAATTTCTACGTCATTTGGTTTCTGGTGGAAAGTTGTCTCATTGGCAATCATCTTCTTTTTATACAGAGTTTGTGTAACGAAAATAACATTGGTGACGAATAACATTACTAAATGACATGCAAATGTTTTTAAACTGAAAGAAAAAAAGTGTTGACAGAAATGTAACAAATTGCAATATGCTAAATAAAAGTTTAATGATGTCATGATTATAGTTCAAAATCCAAATTCAAATCAATTCTGTTCTCCCCTAAAATCATCAACAAAAAGGGGAATTTTCTTTATTGAAATAAACTTTTCACCTGGTCTTTCTTTCTCTTCACATCTGTATATTGTATTATATTGTTGTATTATTTATCTTTTATTTGTTTTCATGTATAACTCTGTAGCAATTTTTTTATATTGGCAAAAACGCTACAAACTTGTACGTCTGTGTACCATTGTATTAACAGTGGCTATCACAAGTTGGACGAGCTATTCCTATAAATTTACAGTTTTACACGTCGCAATACTTATCATGAATAAATTTATATTTTTTAATTAACAAAAAGGTTTATTTGCTCTAAGAAAATAATTATAATGAAAAGTATCGTATAGTTATGTATACAGGATATTACCACTTCATGATAACCGAGTCTGGTGGATAATTGTCTCATAGGCAATCATACCACATCTCCTCATTTTATATGAAATCGTCTCCGAATTAACCAGAGTCTGTTACTGTTCTGTCATTCAATCTGATTGAAATTCAGATCTATCCGCCCCTAAAGTTGAGCCTTTTTTTGTGGTTTATCATGCTTTTTTGGCTGTCCCAATCGAGCTATTTTGACTTCGTTTCAGAGACACAATTTTCAAACCTTAAAATGAAAATGCATACTTAATAACTCATAACTTTTAATTATCAAATTCAAATTATTATAACGTAATACTTTTGTTTACACTGACAATTTTATTCGGTTAGGCTTTGTCAATTGCTAAGGGATTTTCTGTGCCCGGACGAATCCCATCTCTTTAGCACTTCTATGCATTCAATATTGCCAACATTGTCACTTCTATGTGAGCATAGCCAGATCACGTAATCTGCTTTCCGTCATTGTTGACCTGTTCCATGTTTTAAGGCGCCGTAGCGCAGAAAACGATCTCACACAACTGCAGGACCCAACTGGCAAGGCTAACAGAAGCAAAAGTATTTGTTTTATATTTGGGATTTGGCTAGAAAACAGACATATGAAACAAATGTCTCTGGCTAGACTATGTACACGAATTCAAATCTAAACTATGGATCAAGAAGGCAATAAAACGATCCTGCGTAATCAATAAACGATTGTGGCTCTCAAATGTTAAAAAATTGCTAAAAAATGATAAAATATCGTATCAACAGGGGAAGGGTTTAGCGCCAGCAAACATGCTTAGCCCCGCCACTTCTGTATGTACCTGTTCCAAATCGAAAACCTGTAATTCAGTTGTTGTCGTTTGTAGCTGTTTGTTTTTCGTTGTTTTTTTTTTTTTTTTTTTTGTAAATTAATCAAGCCGTTAGGTTTCTCGTTTAAATTGTTTTACATTTGTCATTCAGTCGAGGCCTTTCATAGCATGCTATGCGGTATGGGTTTTCTCCTTGATGAAGGCCGTACGGTGAACTATAGTTGTTAATTTCTACGTCATTTGGTTTCTGGTGGAAAGTTGTCTCATTGGCAATCATCTTCTTTTATACAGAGTTTGTGTAACGAAAATAACATTGGTGACGAATAACATTACTAAATGACATGCAAATGTTTTTAAACTGAAAGAAAAAAAGTGTTGACAGAAATGTAACAAATTGCAATATGCTAAATAAAAGTTTAATGATGTCATGATTATAGTTCAAAATCCAAATTCAAATCAATTCTGTTCTCCCCTAAAATCATCAACAAAAAGGGGAATTTTCTTTATTGAAATAAACTTTTCACCTGGTCTTTCTTTCTCTTCACATCTGTATATTGTATTATATTGTTGTATTATTTATCTTTTATTTGTTTTCATGTATAACTCTGTAGCAATTTTTTTATATTGGCAAAAACGCTACAAACTTGTACGTCTGTGTACCATTGTATTAACAGTGGCTATCACAAGTTGGACGAGCTATTCCTATAAATTTACAGTTTTACACGTCGCAATACTTATCATGAATAAATTTATATTTTTTAATTAACAAAAAGGTTTATTTGCTCTAAGAAAATAATTATAATGAAAAGTATCGTATAGTTATGTATACAGGATATTACCACTTCATGATAACCGAGTCTGGTGGATAATTGTCTCATAGGCAATCATACCACATCTCCTCATTTTTATATGAAATCGTCTCCGAATTAACCAGAGTCTGTTACTGTTCTGTCATTCAATCTGATTGAAATTCAGATCTATCCTAACTCGCGTGTTCATATGAGGATAACGAAATCAGATATTTATATTTCAATTAGATTGTTCTGTCATTATGATATTTAATATTTTTGGGGCACAGAAATCATAAGTTTGAACTATAATACTAATTGTCTTAATAATAATTCATATTTTGATTAAATGTGTAAAGCTCCTATGTATTTGCATCTTTCGTGGCTTTCCTGATGAAAATTGATCTAGAAATGCCCTTTGAATTAAGGAAATGAGGCAAAATATTGTTGTTTTTTTTTTTTCATGACACACGAAAAGACACGTTATTTGTGGTACATGTGTATTTTTATTTAAGAAAACTTCGGTGGTGTCTGTTTTGTAGTTTCACATACTTAAATTTAATGCAGATAAATTCAAAGATATGATTTTATCTAGAGGTATACTTTCAAGGATTTTTTTATTGAACGGAACAGAACTAATAACTGTGAATAATTTAAGGGGACCACATCTAAAGTTCAATGTAGGATAAACAACATAATTCACATTTATTTTGTGGACCCACCCCAAAACAACCTCTATTAACTTAATTTGAAAAAAATATTGATTGACCGGTATCTGCATATACATTGAGATTATGTGTTTTAACTGCACTGAGCAGTATCATGGGTGTTGTTTTCCAAAAAAAAAAAAAACGTGTATGGTGTTTTCTGTATGAATTCTGCATTTTCCCTCTGTATATATGCATCGGCGAAGAGTGAGGGCGTTGTTGTGTTATATTTGATTTTTGTTTTAAATGATTTGAATAAATTCATAACTTAATAAATATATAGCTTCCCTATATAGTCACATTTTCTTATGTCTAAACAAATTCTGTATGACTTCACTTTTTACAATTTTTCCATAAATGTAGACAAATCTGTGTTGATCTTTATGAAGGTTCGGTGTCAGCATGATATATTGCGCCAAAATAATCTTGGCCCTAAAAATTGACTATCTTTACGATTTGATAACATTTATTTGCATGAAAGGTAAAAACACATTTAGGACTGATACATGATCCCCTAAACCAAAAAAATCAATATAGGATAACATAACATAACTTCATTCTATAGGAATTCTTTTTTTTTTTCTAATTTCACACCGATCTTTTGATCTTGCCCCGTAACAATTAATAAAATAAGGCAGAAATGGAAACTAAAAAGAAAAAAGCGAACAAACCTATGTACTCTGCTAAAGTTTTCAGAAATCACGTCCTTTAGCAAGGTAACTTAACGGTATTTGATAAAATTCATTTAGGACTATAAGAAAAATAAGTTATGGCGCAAATGGATATCGGCCGAGATTTTGACTCTCTTTTCCACCGCGTAACGCGCTGCGGGGGACATGGAAATACCGGGCGTCCGTTCGTCCGTCCGTCCGTCCGTTCGTCCGTCCGTCCGTTCGGTCTTGTTAGCGCTCTCACGTGTACAATTCTTGCCAGATTTTTATGAAACTTATATCATAGGTTTATATCAACAATGTCTTGGACGAGTTCGAAAATAAGTGCCGATCAATTATTTGTAAAAGAGTTATACCCCTTGGAAACATAAATTTTATGAAAAATTGCATCTTTAGCGCGTTCATGTGTACAATTCTTACCAGAATTTAATGAAACTTATATCATAGGTTTATATTAGCAATGACTTGGACGAGCTCGAAAATCAGGGCCGATCAATTATTTTTAAAAGAGTTATGCTCCTTGGAAACATTAATTATATGGAAAATTGCATCGTTAGCGCTCTCTTTTGTACAAATTCTTGCCAGATTTTTATGAAGCTTATATCATAGGTTTATATCAGCAATGTCTTTGACGAGTTCGAAAATCAGGGCCGATCAATTATTTTTAAAAGAGTTATGCCCCTTGGAAACATTAACTTTACGGAAAATTGCATCGTTAGCGCTCTCATGTGTTCAATTTTTGCCAGATTTTTATGAAACTTTTATCATACGTTTGTATCAGCAATGTCTAGGACGAGTTCCAAAATTAGTGCCGATCAATAATTTCTAATAGTGTTAGGCCCCTTGGAAATATTAATTATATGGAAAATTGCCTTATGAGCGCTCTAATGTGTACAATTCTTGCCAGATGTTTATGAAACTAATATTATAGGTTTATATAATCAATGTTCTTGAATAGTTCAAAAATCAGTGCCAATCAATTATTTTTAAAAGAGTTATGCCCCTTGAAAATATTGATTATTTGAAAAACTGCAATTATATCGCTCTCATGTGTTCAATTCTTACCAGAATTTTATGAAACTTATATTATAGGTTTATATCAGCAATATCTTTGACACTTTCGAAAATAAGTTCTGATCAAATATTTTTAACGAGTTATGCCCATGGAAAAATTAATTACAACGGAAATCCTATTGCATTTGCTCTGAAGCCTTCATTTCTCTAAGATATTAATAAATTATTTTAAAGAACAAAAAAGTACTTTTTAAGTTATTGCCCTTGGATAGATAAAATATGTGCAACGCGGGGGAGATTGGAACTCTGTTCTTTTATTCGAATTGTTTTTTTGTTTTTTTTTTTTTTGGCCGATATCTATTTGCGCCACAACTTATTTACGCCAATCCTACTTCTGCGCCACTTCATTTTGAAAAAAATATCGGTTTCATTTGCGCCAATAAACAATCAAACAATTGCGCCAAATTTATCAATTTACTTATTTTTACTTATATATATCTACTCAATTATTTTAGAAGGTCGCTCAGATAACATATCAGTTGCTTTTCGTTTGCATGCTGTTCTCAAAATCTGTCTTTCTAGTTTCTGAGTATTATTTTATGTATATTCCCCACTCAAGACAACTATACAAGATTTATCTGTAAATAGCCTAGCACGACACCTACTCACTGATTTCTCCATTTTTCTTAATAAATGCCTGACGGAGTTTGTGATCTTTACTTCTACAACAATGATAGGTTTCCCTCTATCAGACTCTATTTTCTTAAACAATATATCAGACATCTTTACATGTGAAAAACTATTCTATAACCGAACAATTTATTTATTGGTGAGTTTTCTTAATTTTGATGTGTGTTCTGTTTAAATCTAAAGTAGATAAGTTAATCATATTACTTGTATAATATTTTCCGCAAGTTTATTGTTTTCTGTTTGGTATTAAATTAATAATAAAGATCCATTTTGTTACAACTTGTGATCCGTTTATCTGGCAATCGCCAATGGCAGTCAGCACGGTTTAAGAACATCCGTTGTTCGACCTGTTAGCCAAATGCGTTTTGTTTAAATATACTTTTTCACTTTTATGGTCTTCTGGAAAATGTTGTTTGTGCTATATTTAGACCCCTCTACCAAGAAATTTGTTTTGCATGCACACGTATAAAAATTGCGGTTTTTATCCAACGCAATCATAGGTTTGAACGTTGATTACAATTTAGACTTATTAATATAGGTTAAAAGATATACATTAATAGAGAGTGTATATATGTAAGTTGTGTTGCTTCCATGTTGCGCCATATTAAGACCTGTTTTTACTTTAAAAGAGGCACTGAGAATAAAACATCAATAGGACCACCAGGGGGTAAACATAGCCGAGAAACAAGTGTCATCATATCTAATACTAAAAGTACTACCATTTATATCAATAGCCATTGAAGAATGATAATATTCTCATGGTCACACATAAAAGCTAGATATATTAGAAAGGGGGGAGGTGCAATTTAATGATATTATTTTAATTATATTGAGCATATATATAAATATTGTTTAATTTTGTATATTGGATCGGTTATGTTTTAATCATATATTCATTGATATTGTATTTAGAAAACCATTAAAGAAACTTATTAGTGTAATTCAAATAAGTATAACTCTCTTTAAATAAAACAAGGATATTCTTACCATTAATCCAGAAACCACCTTCCTCACAGTTGTGTATGAAACTCTATTAGAAATAATCTGTATGCCTTTATTGAAGATACTTCGGATTTATTAGAACCCAAGTTTTTACAGATGGATTTTCATTGAATTTGAATTTGCTGTTGGTTTTGGCAAAAAGAGACAAAAACGCAAGGAAAGACCAAATATGAGCCAAATTAAAAAGACCTTACACATATACAAGCCTAATCCAAGCAATCAACCATTGTTTTAAACTATTTTTCCAGCATTTGTTCATAATTTCATTTTGCTTTCGCACATTCTTTAATAATATAATTAAATTGGTATTTTATCTATAAATATGACTTTCCTATAAACGAGAAAGAAAGAAACACTTTTAAACATTTGTCATATTTATATATATCATAAGAACGACAATGTGGCCATTTAGAATGTTCACGTTTTTGCTTTTGCGCTTTTTCATTGCGTTTCCGTCTGCGTGATTTCGCATTTTCTTCCGTAAGGTGTTATCAAAGATGAGAACACGAAATGGTCGTATCCGGCAAATATAAATATACGATGATAGCTGCCGTAACATAATTATTGTTATAAAATTGCGTACAACTTGAGGGAAATCAGAGTACAAAATATTTTCTCTGTACATGGTCGGTTTATATAGATGTATTCATATAACTTGGCCAGAACGATCACGTGATTAGTCCCAAAAAAAGATTTGTTTTGGATTTAGAAAAGATATCTATACTACAATCCAAGGATTTATATACCCAATGATATGTTTTTATATCCGATCAATTCTAGCCACACATGCTTATTTACCATCAAATAGGATTCTTGAGAAAATATCATTGAAATTCTCTTTGTTATTGAGTTGTTAGAAGAACCTTTCTTCAACCGTACAATAGTGATGTCAAATGTTTATTGTCTTATGCTTTTATGTGTAATGGTACGAAATGTGACTGTAAAAAGCAGATGACACTCTGTGATATTTTTTTTTTTTTTATTTTTGCTTCAACCAATTCGTCTCTTTTCCAGAATGGGCGTGAAAGATGATCTTCAGTCTCGTCGTGGTAGAACCAAGTACACCACTGAACAGGTATATAACAATATTTCAAAAACGATAAAATTAAGCTAAACAATTAGTTCATCATATGAGAAAAGACGCTACGATATACTTGTAGACAAATGTACACTTACTCGCCGGGGCATTGAAAGAGGTATTACATCAATATTGGTAAAGCTCTTACGAAAATTTCCTTCCATAAAAATTGCAAAATTCAAAACTCAATCATTTCACATTGTAAAAAACCCTTTTGTTTCAATTAAGTTTCATGTAAAATCTATGATCGAAAGAAGATTAGGGATAAGCGTCAACGAGAATGTATATGCACGGCACTAGCAATACAAAATAGTCATCTATTGTGGAGGTCACCACAAGATTTCCATTGCTTCAAATTCCACATCGTCTGTCGAGATCTTAAAAGTAGTTGAGTCAGAAAAAAAAATATTCTTACATTGCAAATTAAAATATCACAATCAATCATGTATCAAACATTAATTACCATCCCAAAAATGTTATGAATGCAAGATATTCCATGATTGATTAACGAAGAAGTATGGTTCAAAAGGGTCTAAATTATAAAGGAACCGTTGGAAACCGATCAAATGATAACGTTATAACTTGTTCGAATGCTTTACACAGACTTTTTGGCAGTTAGAACCCAATATACGCGTCAGTTGTTGCCTTAAATAATCAATATTTGTCTATCGACAATCTTGTATCAATTACCAAATTCTGTGACAGGTTCTTTTAGATTTATTCGTAACTTCTCTAGACTTTGGATTATTAAGAGCTTGACATATTGTACAGTCACTCGTCTTTTGCTAAAAACTATATATTGACCTGTAGATGTTTTCTGTCTGATTGACATACCCCAAATCTGTTTTATATATTGAATTATGTGTCGAATGAAAACAGACAACACACCATGGCCAAAAAGAAAAACAACAGTACTCAAAACAGTACACGGAAAACTGAAGATCGAGCAACACGAAACAAAATTCCTTCATTGAATGAATAACGAGTATTTTTTTCGAGATTTGAAAAAAAAAAGATCTTATCTCACATTCCCCCATAATTTGGAAAGTCATCGATATGTAAACTACACTTGATAAAAATTATCTTTTTGATTGTACCCTATCACGGACCTCTCCCATTTCCCTCCAACACTAAATGAACATAACAGTTTTTATTTGGAACCAAATATTGATAGGATCCGAACGAGCGCGAAGTCAATTATGTAGATTTTTAACTTCTGACCGTGTTCAGTATAACACCCGTTCCGCGGAAATTCAAAAATCACTTGAGGACATGTAGAAATGGGAAAAAAATAAGACCGTTAATAAGGTCCGATATCCAAAATGTTGGCTGCACTGATATAACTATCAAGTTTATATTAATGCAAAACTAAGATGCCTATCTGAAATTTATTTGCTTCCAAGCCAAAATATTTAAAATCAATATATTAAAAAATCATTATAAGAAACTAAGTAAAAAAATGTTTTCTTGGTTTCAGCTGTATGCTTTGGAGAGGTCATTTTGTTTGTCACAGTATCCTGACACCGCCACAATGGAGGAGCTTGCTGACCTGTGTAGAGTTCCAACAGACAAAATATCAGTATGTAAATATTCAAGTACTTTTTTCTTCTTTATTGCCATTAACCACATAATCAGGTCGAATTCGATCTTGGCAAAATTCACATATGTGGTTTAAAGAGATAATGCCAATTTTTCTAAATGTATTTCACTCACAGGGTAAAAAATCGAAAGATGTTGAAAACCAAGTGAACGTTGATAGTCTAAATAATATTCTTGAAGAGATTTGCAACAAATGTATATATCCATTAACCAAAATACTATTTTATTTATATGTTTCTATTTTCCAAAATGTTTATTTACGGTTATACGTTGAAGACAATTGTAACAAAATATTGAAATTTATCTAAAGGAAATACCTAACCAAATAATTTTAATTTCTGTATGATTCCGTTACAATTTGGGTTCTTGTTAAGATTTTCCTTCTCACCCTACCGGTATTTTTTTTTTACAAATACTTGAAATTTGAACAATCTTAGGCTGGGTGTATATCCTGTAGTACACATATAAAACTGTCAGTAATACTGTTAATAAGTATTAAAGACTCCTTGAAAATTAACCCGTTGCTTATTTTCAGACATGGTTCCAGAACCGAAGATCTAAGTTTAAACGTCAATCTAAAGACTCCAACATTGCCTGGATGAGAAAACACATCTTCAACAGAGACCCAGCAGTAAAAGAAAATCATGTACTGTCACCACCAACAACAGAGAGTATCAAATGTGCTCCTAAATCAAAGTAAGTTTATATATTAAAGAATTTTTTTTTCAAAACAATAGCACTGTTACCGGCCAATCGTGCCTAACAACTTGATGATGTAATACTATTAATACTTGTTGTATTTGACGATAAAAAAAGTTTTTTTTAAACTGATTACTGTATAAAACATAAGTCCAAAAATTGATAACTTTTCAACAATCTTTGTCTTCCACTGAAAATAAATTTTAGAATTTGAGGAATACCTTACAAATAAAACCAAACTGGGGCATACAACATCAATACGTTATTCGCGACCATTTATGGTTAGAAATACCTGATTGTTATGCCGCCGCCGTAGGCAACGGGGGCATTAAGTGTTACCCTTGACCGTACGTCCGTCTTTTCGTCCGTCCGTCCCATTTTCTTTTCCTCACTCTAACTTAAGTTTTGCCTCATGCAAATTTTAAACTCATACACAAAACCAAAACTCACAGACAGATTTCAAATTTGGGCAGTGAGTCACTTACCGTTCTAGAGTAATGCCCCTTTATAACTTGGAAAATTGCAATTTTTTTCGTTTCCGCACTCATACTTAAGTTTTTCTTATCCAAATTTTATGAAACTCATACAAAATGCTAAAAACCAAAACTCGCAGACAGAGTTCGAATTTGGGCAGTGAGTCACTCAGAGTTCTAGATTTATGCCCCTTTATAACTTGGAAAATTGCAAATTTTTTCGTTTCCGCACTCTAACTTAAGTTTTTCTCATCCAAATTTTATGAGACTCATACACAATGTCTAGAACCAAAACTCGCAGACAGAGTTCGAATTTGGACAGTGAGTTACTTACCGTTCTATAGTGATGCTCCTTTATAAATTGGAAAATTGCAAATGTTCTCGTTTCCGTACTCTAACTTAAGTTTGTCTCGTCAAAATTTTATGAACTCATACACAATGCTAAGAACTACAAAACACAGACATAGTTCAATTTTGGGTTGTGAGTCATATACCGTTCTAAAGTTATGCCCCTTTGTAACTTGGAAAATTGCAAAGCTTGAGCGGGGGCATTCGTGTCCTGTAGACACATTCTTCTTTTATTTTTTAATGTTATCGAAAATCTATGGTCTAAAAATTTCAACTTTCGTATATTTCACAAAAAACATGTTTTTCATAAATAACTATAAAAGAGACAATGAAATTGCCTAGTTCTATCAACAATTTTTCTGAAAAAAGTCATACGATTCCTTATGTATTTTCATTATTTGAGCAATTAAAGTAACCAGTAACTATAGTTAATTGTTAATTTTTGTTAATTTTGGGTATTTTTTATCGTTAATAAGTTATATTATTGTAGTGGTAAATACTCAATTTAAAGTAAAATATATTCTTTGTATGACTTTTACAAAATACTTGTTAAAGATAAACATAATTACAACCTGAAAAAGATGAAGAATAAATGTAAAAAAACTACGTGTTTAGTAGAATCCTACGTTCATTTTTACTTTGACTGATTTCAAGAAAGCAAGTTTCAAATGAAACATTTGTTTAAAAAGTGCAAAAATGACAGATTGGTTATATATTATTTGCTCAACGTTCAATAATAAATATTTCATTCATATTTTGGAAGAGTGATAATTTTGAAAACAGCAAACCGGGAAAATAGCTGAACCGGGATGATGGGCCAAAATTTCAACTGTCACTGGAAAACTAGAGTATGTTTGATAGTGACAGAAATGTTGCTTTGTAACTTGCCACTTGCGCACCCTTCAAATAGTTTTTGCAAGGTTCTTTAACGTGAAGAAATTGTCGTACTCTCCCTAGACATCGGATTCAACGCCCCATTGCGTAACAATTCATACATCCTGCACAACATAATTAAAGCCAGTCTTAAATATGTGTTTTCTGTCGAAGGGTTATACCCAGCCAACACTTGGATCAGATCTGACAGAGAAAATATTTCAATTGATATGTAATCAAGGAAATCTATTGATCATTTCTATCGATACAAAATATTGAACATCGTTTATATAAATGTGTCTTTTCTTTCAGTTTGTCATATATGCCAAGTGTTTCTTCTAGTTATCCATCTCCACCAACTCCGTTTTATCCGCCTGTAGGTCCATATGATATGTTCAACGACATCTTACGTGATATTAGCTCCACCTCTAACCCACCAACCACGCCAGTTCAGCAGTTTAATGACCAGACAACGCTATCAGCAGAGTCATCTCCAGACATGAAACAGATTCTTACATCGCCATTACAGTCGTCAACTCCACAGCTGTGTTCTAACCAACATATACACTTCAGCCAACTTCAAGACAGGGTCTCACCACCACAACAAATGTCATCACCAGACCAGGAAGTCGAGCACAACTCATCATCAGACAGTTCTACATGTAGCATTCAGACATCTCCCCCATCGTATTATCACAGCTCTACACAACATCAGACCTCGCCACCAACTCAACATCATCCAGTGATGTTTCAAGGTCCGTACTACATTCATCAAGCGTATCCATGGCAATACTTTCAGACCTCTGTAGCAGTAGCACATCGCATGTATCGACGTTAACAGTCAACTGTTGTTATATAGTGTCTTTGTGATTTACCGTAGTGTTCTAAACATATTAAAAGAGATGACTTTCGATGTGAACATCTGTAAATAATGTTTGAATTGTAAAAATATTAATGTGATAGTGCTAAAACAAAATAAAGTTCATTTGTATTTCTTGTGTGTTACTATCATAATTCATACCTACAAAATGTTCAATATAATATCTCCCACATTTTACTCATTTCCCTTTTTATTCATATGTACATTTCGAATTGTTCATATTGAGTTTGAATTAAAAAAACGAAGCAATGATGACGAACAAAAAAATACGTTTTGTATAATTTCAACGAGACATCTACCAAAGAACACTAATCCCAAATCACAGGAAAGAAACATAGAGGTCAACATACAGTCATGAAACGTACATAACTGTGAATTATAGATTAAACTGTGACTACATTGTACAGAAGATCGGCAATTAATGCAAATATATACAAAAATGTAGACAAAAGAGACACGTTTTCGTTCCCTATTGTAAATTTCACTGTTAAGACGGTGATGTTTGGTCACTTCTTACGCTGTGTATATTTCCTAACTCGTTCGCTGTGCCCGTGTCTACTGTGACATTTTATATTTCAATGAAAGTTATCTATATATAACTGGTAAATTATTATGTCAAGAATTTCGTTACCACAAATTTCTTAATACCTATCCTAAATTATTTCATAGTTACAAAGATTTGGTTTAGAAAAATTGACTGAACATGGAGAAACCGTATAACAAACGAGATATCACATCCTCATTTTTACGGTGATGTTGTTTATAGAGTCCGTAAACTAAGATTTGACACATGCTAATATATTGGTCATTTGAATAAACGTATTCTTAAAACACTGTAATATGACCTTTGAATATTGTCTTCATCGGTTCTTACATTGATTTTGTTTTCAATGAAATAACACATAACTAAATATATATTGATATACAGTTATGCACACTTATGGTCCCAAATCCTGTCAATAATTTTAGTTTGGCATTGCACAGTCAAGATTTTCTCAGACTGTTCATGACGTCTTTACACTAAATCCGTTGGAAGTGTACTGATTGATGTTTTAGCCTAGGAAAGTATGTTTTATTTATTAGTCATAATTGGTTTTGAACTGGCTTTCAGTGACTGCTAGTACTCTCAGATCGGTACTTTGTGTCTTTCGAAAAACCTTTGTTGATACAATAGTATACAGAAATACAGAGAAACACATCATGAAATTTTAATACATATGATACATGTGATGAGGATCAGCAGAAGCAATCTTATCAGAGAAGAAAAGGAATGTTGAAAGCTTTCTTTTTTAATTTTCTTAATTTTGCTTCTAATGAACTTTCACAACTTTTTTAAGTTTTAATTGTTTTGACGAATTCAAAACAGCTATAAATTTGAGAGTAAGGTATTATCGTCTATATATTTTTTCTTTTTATTCCTTTCTTCTGATAAATAGACTAAGAGAAATTTATAGTTGCTATAAGTATTTACAAATCCTCTAATTAGTATAAATTTCCCCTTTCCTCCTAGCACTGTCTTTCTCGCTCACCTTACTTTTCTTGCTTCATATTTACCAAGTGTGTTTTGTTGATAAAACGTAAATTATTGTGTAGTACAATTCTAAATGACCCTATATCATTGTTGGTACAACGGTTTATCAGAATACATAAATGATCAAAATACTATTTACTAAATATAACCTTTAAGTATCTACTGTACACTTAAATTTTGACAAGCACGTGACAACTGACTAGTTTGATGATTATGATAGTACTGTGATATATCGTTATGACTTTTCAAACAATATCTTGGCATTTCATAATTTCCTTAAGCATGTTAGCTAGGACATTTTTAAATACTCACATTCGAAACACAAATATACAATGAATTGTTAAATATATGGTCTATAGATTAAATTTCGTGTATTGGATACTTAAAAGATCAAAAGCCATGAAATTCATCCTTAATATTTAAATTGAGTTTTTACATGATAATGATAGAACTTTCAATATATGCCTCAAAAACATGACTGGTTTAAAGCACAGGCCCTTTTTCTACAACATGGTAAATATTCTATAATAAGTGCAAAATTAGCTACAGATCCGCAGCCATTAAAAAGAAAATCAGGGGACATAAAAAAAAAGTTATCATATTTCGTTTTTCGATTTGTTTTTGACACATTTTTTTTATTGAAAAATTTTCATCATAGGATAAAAAAGTTGGAAAAAGGATTGACGTGATTTTTTTTGTATCGTATATCTATTTTTTAAAGACTGATTCAATTATATCATTTATATCACTTGACAGTCCATCTTATCAAAGTCATTTTCTTCAAAATGTTTATAACCTGATTTCTTGGTATTTCTAATTTCCTTTTCCAAGAAATTTATAAAAAGTTGCGTTGACGACTAGTTTGTCTTTTATTTACACTGAAAATACAAGGTAACTAAATCATTTTCAAGCACTCATAATGCCCTTATCTAATAAATTAGAATACAGGAAATAAAACTACATTTTTTAAAGTGAGATAAACATGTTGAACGGTATCCGTAAAAATACGCCATGGATAATTGTATTGTTTTTCACAGGTATGTCATGTTCAGAGAAACAATTTTAAAGGATCCGTGAGTAAAAATTTGCATTCTGGTATATATGTTGTGTAAAAGTTGTAAAAGTTGTAATTTATTTGAAGACACTTTTTATACAATGTGTCAGTAGTTTTGAGAACGTCCCAGCATAATCGCCCTGAACATGCATGAACTATTTGCCACTGGACGTTTAGCAACCAACAATAAATAAATCCTAATTGGATAAAAAAAGAACATATTGTTTTATTTAGCTAATCGCTGTCAATTGTCCCTGACTACATCCTATAGCCACACATAACACTGACACGAAGGTTTTATTGTATTACTTGCCACAAAGTCGCGGAAGGGAGACTAAGACATGTTATTCTCGACTACGTCGGCTTCAACACTTATTGTAAGGAAATCCCAGATGGCAAGTCAATGATATATTTGGGTATGCAGTTGTATTAGCATTGACATAGCTCATGTCCATGGAGATTTTATTACCCCACCCCTCAGTCATGGTCAATTAACTATATTTACACGTTAGAGTTTTTGATGAGGTCAATTTAAGGGGAACTACTTACCTTCCAGAGCACACGAGTTCAGTCCGGCTTTTGATGGGGTTCGTGTTGCTCAATCTTTTGTTTTTCTTCATGTATTGTGTTTTGTTATTGGTGTCTGTGTTAAGTCGTTTTCGTAAGTAGTCATGTCGTTATCTGTTTTCATTGGAAATATTATTTTGAAATGCCCTATTGTTCTTTTCCTCTTTTTTTTAATATCTTGAATATTAATGTTGGTGATTAGGTGAGTTGAAGGGGTACCACTAATGGTAAGTCAATTACACTAGTACTAAATGAAGTTGTAGAATCATTAGCAAATCATATTTCCGTGGAAATTATTTGACCCGGCAAACCCGAGTTATTGTCAGGTGACTTTGAAATCTTAGCCTAATTTTTTACGTAAGTATCATTTTTTTTTGTCGTGCAAATCGAGAATTTATTTTTAAGAACTTAACATGAAAGTTAATGGCAAAAACTCTGAGTCAGAGATTATTTCCTTCTCCTTGATCAAAATATTTTACTTCAAAGTTGGGAATCAGAATATTATTTTTGCAAACAAAAAAAATACTCCCACCTCTCAGAGTTAGCTGGTCCGTTCCCTAAGGGAAGAACGAAAATTTGCAACCTCAAATTTGCAGATTTAACATGGTAAGGCTTCTTTTCAGACGATATATTACATAATTTGTGGTGTTAGTCCTATATAACCCTTAGTTATTCAATGGAGATTTTCATTGCCACGATGTCACAGAATCACAGGTTCAAATTTCTCTGAGTGCAGATCTATTGAGTTAAAGCTTAGAAGAATGATATGTAATTGATTGAGTTTACCCTGTATAACCATTAGTTATCCGATGGAGAATGTTATAAAATTATAGGAAACCAGTGAGTCTTGAAAAAATCTTTATTCTATGGATGAATTAAAGAACTCTTCTTAAAATTTGTTTGATATACATTTTTTTGTTTATTACCTCTAGACTTAAAGCCTGTTGAATAAAATAAATGGAGTTCATTTTAATCATTTTTCTGAGGTCCCTTACGTTCGAAATAACTTCTCAATAGCGTGGATTTTTTTAATAATTTCATTTATCATCACGACTAACTAACGGATGTGCCTGGGAAGCTATTGTTTATCCTCCCCACATGATATACTTGGATACTTAGTTAGATATAGGTGGAAGACGTACTTGTAACATGACTACAGCGCACATTCAAAGTCGTACACTATCCATTTTGATGGTTTTCACGATAATCTGCTACTGTTCCGTGTTGGTCCCTGTCTGCATGCACACTTAAACTGGATACCTTGGTACTGGTGGGTATATGTGTCCCATGTGATGTGTCCGAAGACGTCTTAGGGCCCTGTATCCGAGGTGTTGTACAAATGGTACTTCCAGGATTCCGTTGGTTGATCAAAACTACGTCATCGACTCTAAAAATAGCCGTTAACAAATCTTCAGCAAGTTAAAGTAAGAAAACAACGCAACACCAGCCTAAAGGTCCTCGGCATGACAATGTATTACTACAACAAAGTAATAAACCACCGCCAACTACAAGTAATAAACCGAAAGCAACAAATCATCATCAAATTAAATAAACAACCGTCCGACTTACAGGATTAAAGTCATGTGAAGTAAGTTAAACACCCTCATCATCAGCAGCAACAGCACGCATTTTAAAATTTTGAATGACAGAAAAATACCTGCAACAGATTTTCAGATTTTGTGTATGATAGTGTACTATCAAACATATGAAAAAATAGTTAGAATACCACGAAATATGTACTTTATGACTTTCTAAATTGTTCATCTTATTAACATTTAATTATAGACAAGACTTGATAAGAAGAACCCTTAAAGAAATTCAAAAGGAACTTTGTTGATTCTTGTCGCCCAAATAACAATTATGACCAATATCATATCCCGTAGTGGTGGTTGAATAAGTACATGTCATATGGTGTTGCCCGTCTCTTATTGCACTGGAAAGTCGGGAAGTTGTACTGTTCTAGAAATTGATGAGACTAAAAAACCGGTTTCCGATTTGGAAAGGACCATAAGCAGCATACCGACTTAGACGAACTACTGTCTCAGCTTTCACACTAAATTACAGTTTGCCATCCTACTGCAGAGGCGTATTTAGGGCGGGGGCCCAGTGGACCCGCACCCCCTTATGGAGCTTCATATATGATAAATGCTTAGGCCTTTCACAAGTATTCCTCCAAACGTTGGCTTTCTATCCCCCTCCTTCCCTTTAAAAAAAAAATCCGGGATCCGCTTCCGTGTCTTATCGGCAACCCAATTGAGTTTATTCCTACTGTGTAATATAACCATAACTGTCGTGACAAAGGTTTTGACTAGAGATCGATATACTTATCGGGATTTCAGTGTTTATCTAATCATTGAAAAAGTACTGTGCTTTGTTGCTCTCACACCGAAATGTTTACACCAACCTCTGTTTTGAGTTCTTTGGTCACCTTCTTCGGCATCTAAACAACGACAACAACAAAAAAGACAAAACAAATACATCATAATCCTGCAACCTCTAAATAACACTATATAACTGAAAACTACGAAGCATATTTAAGAGTATTTATTCCTTATTATATAAAACTAAAAAGATGTGGCATGATTGCTAATGAGACAACTATCTATTAAAGTCCAAAGAGCAAGGATGTAAAAAGCTTTTGGTCACCGCAAGACTGTCAACAATGAAGAAACCAGTACCGTTTAGTAAGTTATTAGAGCTCTTGAATAACAAAGTGAAACAATTCAAAGGAGAAAAGAAACAAAATGAAAATAACACATTATCGTGCTTTCGATGCGCTTTACTAGATTTACCTTCATTAGGAACACTCATACCTGCTCATTTGAAAGCAAAGGATGAATAGATACCAGAACACGTTAGGAGCTACACTGTATATAATCAAAAAGCGACATATAAGAGAGTAGCCAAATTTATCTAAGGTCAACTTTACTTGAGGGAGTTGAAACCTTAGTCAATGTCAGTATCGAAGCACTAGCTGATGATACCTTCGGAGATTAACAGTCCACCAGTAGTGGTATCGACCCAGTGCTAGTAAGAGCTGATGATACCTTCGGAGATTAACAGTCCATCAGCAGTGGTATCGACCCAGTGCTAGTAAGAGCTGATGATACCTTCGGAGATTAACAGTCCACCAGCAGTGGTATCGACCCAGTGCTGATGATACCTTCGGAGATTAACAGTCCACCAGCAGTAGTATCGACCCAGTGCTGATGATACCTTCGGAGATTAACATTCCACCATGCAGCAGTGGTATCGACCCAGTGCTGATGATACCTTCGGAGATTAACAGTCCACCAGCAGTGGTATCAACCCAGTGCTGATGATACCATCGGAGATTAACAGTCCACCAGCAGTGGTATCGACCCAGTGCTGATGATACCTTCGGAGATTAACAGTCCACCAGCAGTGGTATCGACCCAGTGCTGATGATACCTTCGGAGATTAACAGTCCACCAGCAGTGGTATCGACCCAGTGCTGATGATACCTTCGGAGATTAACAGTCCACCAGCAGTGGTATCGACCCAGTGCTGATGATACCTTCGGAGATTAACAGTCCACCAGCAGTGGTATCGACCCAGTGCTGATGATACCTTCGGAGATTAACAGTCCACCATGCAGCAGTGGTATCGACCCAGTGCTGATGATACCTTCGGAGATTAACAGTCCACCAGCAGTGGTATCAACCCAGTGCTGATGATACCATCGGAGATTAACAGTCCACCAGCAGTGGTATCGACCCAGTGCTGATGATACCTTCGGAGATTAACAGTCCACCAGCAGTGGTATCGACCCAGTGCTGATGATACCTTCGGAGATTAACAGTCCACCAGCAGTGGTATCGACCCAGTGCTAGTAAATGAAAATAACACTATATAAATGTCGTGAATTTAAAGCGCTTTTTCTGGAAATATCGCATCAGGAATGCTCAAACCTAAATATATGAAAACGAAGGACGTATAAATGCCTGATTTTAAGCATACATTTCCGGTAGATTTCCTAATAGTATTGGAAATTAAAAAGGAAATTTGATACCGTAAAAATTCAAATTTTTAACGAAATTTATTAAAATTTATTTCTAAGTATATCAAAAGCTAAGTTGGCTTTGGTGTTTATGCTCTGAAAGTTTTATATTTCTTTGGCTTTCCACACTTTAGGTATCGAGCGTACCTGATGAAGATTGTTCAAGAGACACGTAATTGTACTAAAACTTAGTCTATATCTCCCTCAGGTATAACTGACATAAGGCTGTTATTACTCTTCTGCTTAGGCTTTTATTTTTTTTGTTCTCGGTGAAAGTTGGCTAACAAATTAAAACTTTTGCCATCATGCCTACTTAATTTTATACCAATAAACATATAAACGAAAATCATTATGAGTTATTGAATTTCAAAAAAACATATAATGTAAAAGGCAGTCTCGGAATGAAAAAAAAGTTAAACTAAATTGTCTTTTGAAGTAACTGTTAGCGTGATAATTGCCAGAATAGTGGAGTATGGTGTGTCAATGGTTAAAACCCTTGATATAGGGGACGTATTATAACTGAAGGACTTAATTAAAATAACACATTACGCACAGTTTTGTTTTGTTTGTTTTAGTTTTTGATTTTTTTTTTTTTTTTATCGTTTTTATCTGCATTTTTGTCCAGATGTATGCAATTGTCTGTAGTTTGATTATATAGTCTTTTTTACGCATGATTTGCCGCGTTTCTGTATTTGCAACTGATTTTCGATTTTCGATTTCTGAATTTCTTGTTTAGATAGCATCTTACATTTACATTGCTTTTACCTTTGAATTCGATATTCCAGAGATTAACTGCTGCATAACTATTACGATTTATCTGAACAGGTGTTTTTATCCGACTGAGTCACTTTGCGTGTGGTAAATATTTTTTGTTTGTCTTAACAAATTTGATAGGAGCGATACACTGATATACCCCTAACGAATCAAATGAGACTCGTTGAATTCATAAGTTATTTATTCTTTTAATACTATTTTGACAATAAGGCTTCAGTATTTAATACACATGAAAGAAACACAAATATGTTTAAATGTCTTATTGAATTTATAATTGTATTCGTGAGATCAATGCATTTTAATTTAAAAATTGTACAATTAACTAGAAATAGCGATATGCTTAAAGGTTAAAAACATGTCTGGTTGCAAACTTTTAGAAAGACATTTTGCGTATATTTTATTTGGTAAGTACATCTCTAAACTTTCTTTAAATAATGTATGTATGATTTTTAACTGGAATAATTGAAATTCACTAAAACTATATATTATTTTTTCGGATATTTTTCTTTCGTTTAATAAAATTATTGCTTGTAACTATGTTAATTTGGTCTGTAATTTTATATTTTTTCTGGATGTTGACAAATCCTAAGCTTTCTTCTCTTTGTTTGTATATGAACTTAGTATGACAATTATTTTGATGTGTTAATCCAAGGAGCTATGTCGTCTCTAGCTCCAGGGGCTTTGTAAGTGTTCTGAAGTTATGTGTCATGTTTCATACATAAGTAGTTAAGCCTATATTATTATACGGGTGTGAAGTCTGGGGAATGGGTAACACCTCTGTTATAGAACGTGTTCATCTAAAATTTTGTAAATTACTGCTTAATCTTAAAAAATCCACTCCTGATTACATGATATATGGGAACTTGGCCGATTCCCACTGGATATTTTTATTAAATTACGTACTATTAGTTATTGGGAAAAGCTTGTAACTGGGAAGATAAGAAACTTCCTGTTATTCTATACAATCTTGTTACTGGTAGTTATAATGGAAATATAGCTTGGTGTAAGAATGTAAAATCTGTGCTTGATAATTGTGGACTATCAAATATATGGAACACTAAATATTTTACAAGTAAAAACTGGTTGTATGATACTGTTAAATTAAGATTAACTGACCAGTTCAGACAGCCATGGTATGCTACTCTACAAAATTCTCCAAAAGCTCTAAATTATAAATTATTCAAAAATAATATAAATTTCGAAACCTACTTTGATATTTTAGATGACAAAATATTGCTTCTTTTGTAGATTTAGAACTTTGAACATAAAATTCCTATCGAAATTGGTAGATGGCAAAATATTCAGAGAGAAAATCGTATTTGTACTTTGTGCAATTCCGGTGATATTGGCGACGAGTTCCATTATATTTTAGAATGTTCGGCAATAGACGAAAGTAGACAAATGCTACTTAAGCATCATTTTGTAAACAGACCAAACATTTTAAAATTTCAAGGTCTAATGAATAGCAACAACCCGTCTGAACTAAACAATCTGTGTAAGCTTATAAGAATTATTATGAAATGCCTAGAATCTCCTGGGTAACTCCTTTATGTCTCTAATTTACATTTGTATCTAAAATTTATACTATGTATGTTAATTTATTTGTATATGTCTCTGTACCATTGTACTTTGGTTTACGAGAATAAAGATATATATATACACAATGGCAATTTATATAAAAATGGACTTAACGATTTTATTGTAGACGATTTACCCAAACTCTGGAGAATACACAGTTCTTAATCATTTTATTATTTTAAATATACTAGTAATCTCAAGACAAAAACTCTTATTGAATCAGGAATGACATAATGTATTTGATTTGATCTTTTAAGGCAAAGATTATAATTCTATTTTGATAAAATTAATAGCTGTCAGAATTATTTTGATTGAATACGCCTTTAGTTCTACAGTGTTAAAGGTCTTTTAAATTGAACGTGTATAAAGTAAATCTCTTCAATCAATTCACTTTAAAAAAAAAAATTGTATATTCATCACAGATACCAGGATTAAAATTGTGTACGCCAGATGCGCGTTTCGTCTACAAAAGACTCACTAGTGACGCTCGAATGTAAAAATTAGAAAGGCCAAATAAAGTACGAAGTTGAGCATTGAAGACCCTAAATTCCGAAAGGTTTTGCCAACTATAGCTAAGGTAATCTATTCCTGGGGTAGAAAATTCTTATTATTTCGAGAAATTCAACGTTTTGTAAAAAGTTATCTTATAATTTTAACCATATAAATAATACTTCATGACACACAGAAGTGTTACAACCGACATTGCCTAAGGTTTACAGTCCGTTTACTCCCTGCCCTGTCCACCGACTATTTTTTATTCGTATTGAATTCTAAAACATTTCATATTACAGATTTAATACTATTTGAATATACGTTTGCTGGAGAAGTATGTGCGTATACCTATATGGACAGCAACAGAGAAAGGTTTGCCCACCGCTATTGCACCACAGGCTGCTGTGGGAGTTATGGAGGTTTCGTTTGTTGTATAAAGGATACATACTACAAGTATTTCCGAGATGAAAGACGACAACCAGCTGACAAAAGTTTGTATGTTAATATTGAAATATAAGTTTAATATGAAGATTACAAGGGCACGATCATTTGACATTCAGGGGGAGAGGCAGGAGGATTTTTTTCTGACGGAATATAAAAAATAAGAAGATGTTGTATGATTGCCAATGACTATATAGGTCACCGTACGGAAATTCATTTTCACCTCTTGTGATTCTCGCTTATTCTTTTTGCGCGACGAAAATTTATTTTCGCTTTTGTACAAATTTACTTTTTATACCAAATGGTCGACCCTAACCATTTTCTATAAGTTTAGTATTTTCATTATTGGTCTAATGGTATGTTCTCACGACGTAGTAGGATAAATGGATCTTATAAAAACGTAATGATCGATTCGACGCGAGTATTTTTAGATGTTAATAAACCTAAAACAAATACTTGACACCATATACCAATCCCGTACGACAGACCAAGGACGTATTTTAGTTATACGTCATTGGACAGACTAATTGGTTAGAGCACACAAAATAAAGTTTATTTTTAGCACGAAAAGAGTGTATAAAATGGTATGTTTGAATGATACTTTTTAATTTCACCAATCTCAACACTTCAGAAGCATAGAAGCTATAGCTGCCATAGTGACGGGAAGTATTGTTGGTTTATTAGTTTTCATTGGAATTGGAGTGGTACTATATATAGACTACACAAGAAGAATAATATGGTTCAAACCTGAAGCATCACCAGTGGAAAAAGATACAAGTGAGTTATTTCTTTTACATTCCATTCATGATACAGCTTTCTAGTTCTATCAATAATAAGAAATATGGGATACATTACAGTCAGATAGCAACCAAAGGACACAAACTGATCCAAGATGGCCTTTTTTTACTTCTAGTCCCTAGCTTAGTCGTCATGTTCATGCCCGCAATCCATGGAAATTAACACCTGTCAAATATATACCGTAATCATTCTAATCAACATTAGAACTTTTCTCTCTCTTTTTTTAACCCATTTATATATATAGTCTTTGTGGATGTCGTTTGTCGCTGTATTTCATTTTCGTTTTTCGTTTATTGTTTTGTACGTAAACTATTGGTTTTCTCGTTTGAATTGTTTTACATTTATCTTGTCGGTCCGGCATTTTAAAGCTTGCTTTGCGGTTTTAGATTTGCTCATTGTTGAAGAGTGTACGGTGAATTTTACTTGCTTACTTCTACATCATTTTGTCTCTGGTGGAACGTTGTCTCATTGGCAATCATACCACATCTTCTCAATTCTATTCATATATAAGTAGTATTTCTTTTTTTTGGCAAAACAAAATGTTCTTTTTTACCCTTTATAGTCTTACAGAAGTGGTAGATTTTTTTTTTTGCAGAACAATACGTTCTTTGTTACTCCTTTATATATAATCTTATAAGAGTGATATACCTTTGTTTCAAATAAAAAGAATTGAGAATGGAAACGGGGAATGTGTCAAAGAGAAAACATCTCGACCAAAGAGCAAAAAGCAGCACAAGGCCACCAATGAGTCTTCAACGCAGCGAGAAAATCCCGCATCCGGAGACGGGCTTCAGCTGGCCCTAAATAATATTGTATAAAAGTTTAGCAAAATGGACGCCACACTTAACTCCGAAACATATAAATGAACAAAAATTTACAAAACACACAAGATTACCAAAGGCTAGAGGTTGCTGACTTTGGACAGGCGCGTAAATGCGGCGGGGTTAAACATGTTTTGTGAGATCTCAACCTTCACTTCTACCTCTATCCAATGTGGAATAAACAAACACACAGTAATACGCAGAGTAAAACTCAGTTTAAAAGAAGTACGAGTCCGATATTAGAATAGGTAACAGAAGAAACTAAACAAAATGACAATGATCAACATAAATTAATAATTGAAGGACTACTAGCAGTTACTGACATGCCAGCTCCAAACCTCAATTAAACTGATCGAAAGATTATGTCTTCATCATTTGAATGTATGTTATACGTTCATCAATTAGCCTGTACTTTATTGCAATTAATTGAATGTTTGGTTTATATATACCATATGTTGTATGGCATGGTATTGGTTGCAAAAATTTGATATTTTTCATTTAAATGCAATATTTTTAATTTAATTGGTATATTTCTTCATTTAAATGCAATATTGTTTTATTTGAATGGTATGATTTTTCATTTAAATGCAATGTTTTTTATTCAAATGGTATAATTTGTCATTCAAATGCAATATTTTTTATTTGAATGGTATATTTTTTCATTTAAATGCAATATTTTTTCATTTAAACGCAATATTTTTTATTCAAATGGTATAATTTGTCATTCAATTGCAATATTTTTTATTCAATTGGTATAGTAGTTTTTTTTATTTATATGCAATAATTGCATTATGGGAAATTCTTTGACGTTATAAGGTCAAATTTGCAACAACGTTTGTGATTGGTCGGTAATTGTTTGGATTTCTCCCCTTTCTTTCTAAAATTGAGTAACCATGCAAGAATTAAAAAACGTGTCAGAATATCGCCCCTCTAACTAAATCTGGCGTTCGTGCGAGTTCTGCACTGGCTGTTAAAATCTTCTGGTCCTAACTATTATTTCTATAGCAAAATTTCGATGGTCAAAACGTTCTGACCACAACTTTTCAAAAACTTTCATTATTTATGGATCTATATGCAAGTATAACGATTTTTTTGGAATAGATTAGACACCGTTGGTTTTCCCGTTTGAATGGTTTTACACTAGTCATTTTTTGGGGCCCTTTTTATCTTGTTGTTCGGTGTGAGCAAAGACTACGTGTTGAAAACCGTACTTTGACCTATATAATGGTTTACATTTACAAATTAGGAGATTTGTCTCATTGGCACTCATACCACATCTTCTTATATCTGTATACAACGTAAACCAGACGTTTCTTAGATTGTTTTCTTTTTTTAATAAATCCTTTGCCGCGCGTTGTGTACTGATTGATACTTCAGTCTGGAAGAACAAGATTTATTTCAGTACTACATGTAGTTGTAATTACCTTTGAGCAAACTTCCAGTAATTGCAAATACTCTTCTGTCGGTGCTTTGTGTCTATTGTCTTAATGTTAGTTTTTTTTGTGTGTCTCGTACCGATCTTTTGAGCTAATCTAATTGCAACTGATAAGTGCAGGTTGTTCTTTTATTGGACTGTTACACCACTGTCCAAGCTTCGGGATGGGTTGAGTGCTCACAAACATGTTGTTGTACTGTTACACATAGTCCCAGGTTAGGGGGAGGATTGGGACCCCGCTAAAATGTTAAACCCCGCCACATTCTGTATGTATGTGCTTGTCCCAAGTCAGGAGCCTGTAATTCAGTGGTTGCCGTTTGTTGCTGTGTTATACATATTTGTGTTTTGTTCATTTTATTGTACATTAATTCGGCCGTTAGTTTTCTCGTTTGAATTGTTTTACATTTGTGATTTCGGGGCCTTTTATAGCTGACTATGCGGTGTAGGCTTTGCTTATTGTCGAAGGCTGTACGGTGACTTATAGCTGTTGATTTCTGTGTAATTTGGAGAGTTGTCTCATTTGCAATCATACCACATCTTCGTTTTTATATTAACCCTGCCATCTTCTTTATTTGCCTGTAACAGGTCAGGAGCCTGTAGTTTAGTGGTTGTCGTTGGTTCATGTCTCGACTCATATTTGATATTTTGTAAATTGTTTTGTTATGTATAATTAGGCCGTTAGTTTTTCGTTTGAATTGTTCACACTTTTCATGTCGGGCCTTTTATAGACGACTTTACAGTAATAGGTTTTTGTCATTGTTGAAGGCCTCACGATTGTCTATAATTGCTTACATCCACTTCATATTTGAAATCCGGTGGATAGTTACCTTATTAGCAATCATATTCCATCTCTTCGTTTTTATATTATATACATGACTTCTAAACTCGTGTTTTCCTGAACAAGCATGAAATATTTGTCACTGGGCGTTAAAAAGCAACAAACAATCAATCAATTTAAACTTGTGTTAAATAAGAGGAAAACCATTTGATATTTATTTATTTGTTGGGGTGGGGGACAGAAGGATTTAATATATGAATATGGTTTCCTGGTAAAAGAGCTGAAAATAGGCATGTTAATTCGACCTGTTGATACTATTTTTAATACTTTTTTGTTATTTTATATTAATATGGATCTTGTCTGTATACCAGCTTTGATTATTTGGAATATCTACTAATTTTCACTTCTTCGTACTACATTTGTATTAACATCAAGATTATTCTCCTTTAATCTGTACAGGGAAGTTTTATTGTTGATATTTACCCCTTATGTATCTAGTGTTAAATTAGGTATTTATATGACAGACCTTTCTTGGTATTCCTAATTATTGGAAGATTTTATATAGACAGAAAAGTATACCTAAAACGACAAAGTTATTTTTCATTTACCTGTATATATTATGAAAACCGGTTTTTTAAAAGTGATTATTTTCTAAGGGTTTAATATTTCGCGGTAGTGTTTTGCCATGGCTTTATTTGGACTTGTTTGTTTGCTTTTGGCCTTGAATGTTTGTCCCTAATATTTTATTAACTATGTATTTACTTTCAGGTATCACAGATCGAATTTATTCGTTCATAGTGTGTTAATTTACGTTTTGATTGAGTTAAGCCTTCCAATTGATGTTTTATCGTGTGTTTTCTATGTTGTGATGTTATACTATTGTTTCAGAAAAAGGAGAAGGTTTGGTACCATTAAAACGTTTAATCCCGCTGCAAATGTTTGCACCTGTCCTAAGTCAGGAATCTGATGTACAGTAGTTGTCGTTTGTTTATGTAATTTATACGTGTTTCTCGTTTCTCGTTTTTTTTTTATATATACTAGACCGTTGGTTTTACCGTTTGAATGGTTTTACACTAGTACTTTTGGGGCCCTTTATAGCTTGTTGTTCGGTGTGAGCCAAGGCTCCGTGTTGAAGGCCGTACATTGACCTATAATGGTTTACTTTTATAAATTGTTATTTGGATGGAGAGTTGTCTCATTGGCACTCACACCACATCTTCCTATATCTATGATTAGCGACAGATTAAAATGAATAATAATGCCCTCTCTTCCCTTCCCCATCCTTCATCTATAAATTAAACTGACCACCACGGAATAGCCCAATAGTGTTGAAAGTAGTGTTAAACACCAATCAATCAAAATCCCTTCCCTAGAATATCAAATAATCGTCCCTTAACTGTTATCGTTCGTGTAGTTCTTATATTTATCCAGCTTATCGTTCTATAGGGATATCCTACTAAGGCTGGCATACCATAAAAACGTTTATAACACAGCTCACATTCTAATATATCAGCATTCATAAATTTATTAACGTCATTTAAACTAAACAACGCCATGTTTGTCATGTGCCTCTGCCGTCTAAACAACCTATCAAAAAAGAAGAGGTGGAAGAGAGCCAGAACATCTTCCCAATGCAAATCAAAGTACTGAAGTACTGAACATCGGATGACTGCAAGTTCTTGTGGATGGTCAAAAGCACTTGTCACAGAATGACAATGTACAGAGATATATTTTTTTCTGAGACAAGTTCGTGCGTGGATGATGAATAAATGACATGAAATTCAACCGCACAGTAATAACTATTATATTGTGGTGATACAAATCAGTATACACTGGTTTGTTGTTATATATTATATTATTATAACAGTTACATGTATATATAATTTTCATTCATTTGTATATCATTCTATTCAACTATTCTTATAATAGTGCAGTGCAAGTGCATGGTGGACACTCTTCTCTAAAAATTCGATTTTTTTCTAAAAGATTGGATATGAGTAGGCATTCATATTTTCCCGTAAAAACAATTACAGAGTTATCGGTCCTTGCCGGGATTGTCGCAAAAACGTTCTTGAGATATTCTTCCGAATGCGTTAACACAATTTTTAGGTACATGTGCATAGATATAATTGATTGTTTTTTGGTTACCTTATGTCCAGTGGCAAATATTTCACGCATGTTTAAGACAAATATAATAGACATCAAAGGATAAAGAAAAGAGTGAAATGGTAAAAACTAAAAGATATAGAATTATAGAAACGATCTTTGATCTGAACCCCCCCCCTTTTCCCCTCACACACACACCATAACCATTACTGCCAATACTCGCATATATACATCTCTATACAAATATCTAAATCTGAACCCCTCCCCACCCCCTAGTCACAGAGGTTCTGGATCCGCCTTTGTCAAATGTATCTTATTATATACATTTTGTACGCGTCTAGATAATAGCTAAACGTACAATTCTATAATTTGTTGGATACAAAATTACAAATCATTAGAGATTTGTATCTAATTATATTATATACTGTGTCACAAAATAAACTTGTAATAAAAGCCCTGTTCATTGATAATTTTCTATGTTTTCTATGTATTGTGTGCGATTTTGTCCCATGTACATTTACTCCATATCCTTTCATTTTCTATTGTATAACCCCACCTTTTCCAAATGCAGCATTGAAAAGTAAATCATTTAAAAGTCCTGAAGAAAAAATATGTTTTGAAATATGCCCTGCATACTTATTTATGCAAAGACATATAGTAATTATTGAACTACTGTGGGGCTTGAAAAAAAACATCTATTTAAGGGATTCGGAGATGGGAACAGTAAAAAATGCTCAGCAACGAATCCTAAATGTAAAATGATTTGCGGCATATGACATGAGAGCACATATTACAGATAGTCCAAAATATGAAGTTCACGCCTTATACAGTGTACGTCCTATGTCATAGGACTATTGTTGTAACATGGGTTAGTTACTGGTTCCAATTTATCCCGAATTGTCTTTATTAAAGAATTAGTTCCGGAGTATCACAGCTCAGGTCTCTTCTTGTGGGTCTCTGGTTCTGCTGTCGTAATTAGGTGATTTTTTTTCTACAAGTAGCAACAAAGAGGGGGCTTAGTCCAAATAGTTATAACGTCCTGGAAGGCTTTTTATTCTTTTTTATGTTTGCCTTCCTGCAACGTCTCTGAGGATCAAGAAAAGTAAAAAATGATATAGCATCAGAGAACGTCATGATTACATGTAGCTGAACTTAGAGGGGGAAAGAGGGGTGGGGGGGGGGTGGGGGGGGGGGCTAGCTATGTATTTTTTTTTCTCTCAATGTGTAGACTGTAAGGGAGTTTCTTGAGAAAGGGTTTTCATTGGATGCTGCATTTTTGCCATGCACGCAGGCATCTGTTTCTATCCATGAACAGGTTGTGTGTCAAATTAATTATTATTACTTGTCAAATTAATTACTGTTACTTGTCACTCGCATTTTTTGCTCGACCTGGCCATTATTGGCATTAACAGCACGAACGCCAAATTTAGTTAGAGGGGCGATATTCCGACGCGTTTTTTTTTAATTCTTGGTCACTCATGTTTAGAAAGAAAGGGGAGAAATCCAAACAATTACCGACCAATCACAAACGTTGTTGCAAATTTGACCTTGTGACGTAAAAATTACCCATAATGCAAATATTGCATATAAATAAAAATCTACTATACCAATTGAATAAAAATATTGCATTTGAATGACAAATTATACCATTTGAATAAAAATATTGCATTTAAATGAAAAATATACCATTCAAATAAAAATATTGCATTTGAATGACAAATTATACCATTTGAATAAAAATATTGCATTTAAATGAAAAATATACCATTCAAATAAAATAATATTGCATTTAAATGAAGAAATATACCAATTAAATTAAAAATATTGCATATAAATGAATTTTTGCAACCAATATCATGGCGTAATGTTGTGTGTTTTGTTCATAGATGTCTATACTCTGTTTGTTATAGATTTATGGGTAATATGTTTGTCAGTTTATATAGGTGTTTAGTGAACATCTGCACAGGCATGACAGGAGTGTTTTCTATATTTACAGAGTCTACAAAGGAGTTATTGGTGGTTGATGAAAATCAGGATGAAAGAAATGGAAATAGATACATTGAAACGCACGGTTTATGATGATACTGTTAGATAAGGATATGATTGTAAAACTATCAATTCACATCGGATGTTCTGAATGAACAATTCAAGAACCAAGAAACCGAGTAATGAAGAGTTGATGTGTTATCTGAGTCAACCAATATTCAACAATTGATCATGTTAGTATAAAAACAAGAGATATTGAACACTGTATAGTTCTCATTTTAACTAAATATTTCCTCTAGAGAAGGTCTAGTCGACTGTGTTATATCATGGATTAATGCCTTTATTTTTTATTTTTTCATTTGTGTTTAAAATATCTAGCATACATAAACCAAAATCTATCAGCTGATCTCAACAAAGCCTAAACGTTCCACTGACTGACATTTAGAAGGACTGAGTGACTATGGTTTATTGTAGCCAAATATTGGCGTATGTCTGTCCTGGGAACAGTATATGTTCCTGGTCTGTCGAAGTCCTATATCATTATGTATTGCTCATATTTAGTTATTGTGTGTTTTCATTGTAAACGTTTCTTCTCGCATTTTCACGTTATGATAATAATTGTATCATGATGTTTATGTATCTTGCCTGACAAGGGCACATGATTGGTTTATAAAAATGTATATTGTCTATATAAGATATAGTCTCTGTTAAATTTATTCACAATTTGTCTCTTGACGATTTAGAGCTTGACATATCATGGTATAGACCCTTGTTTACTGTCTAAAGCTTCATATGTTGACCTTTAGATGGCACTTATATTTTGTTTTTGTCGTTAGGTTGCTGTGTCATTGAATATACCCCCAGATATATAAATGCATGTAGATGATTGAAATGTTTACCCCTGTGAACTGCGATTTTTTTGTAAGATTTTCATTGTATAAAAATCCTTTAGATTTTAAATATTATATCTGATACAAAAGTGTCCAAAACAGGAGCCAGACTGATGGTACCCTCAAGAATCTCCAAAATTAGAATTCGAGTATACATTTTTCGTTCATTATGGTTCAAATGAGGTACCTAATGTCAATCTGATTGTACCCAAAATAAAAAAAAAATAACTGTTAAAAAATCATTTTTTATTCACTTAAAGTGTAAACTACCCTGAAAAAAATTCAGATCTATCTTCACTGACTTACTCGTCGTAACTGATAAAAGCGTTGCGAAATCACAGATGTTATTAGCTTACCTGACTCAAAAGGCTAGTGTGAGCTTTTCCAATCACTTGGCGTCCGTCGTAGTCTGTTAACTTTTTACAAAAATCTTCTCCTCCGATACTATGCACCGGGTCAAATTTAATATAACTTGACCACAATCATCATTGGGGTATCTAGTTTTAAAAATGTGTCGAATGACGCCTCCTTCCAACCAAATGGACGACATGGCTAGAAATAGAACATAGGGGTGAAATGCAAGTTTTTGTCCATTACCTTGAAAACCACTATGAATAGAGAATAGTTTTGTAAAAGTTAACGGACAACTAGCATCAATTGACGAGAATAGCTTATTTGATCAGGTCAGCTAAAAGGGATGTTGCATGATTGTCAACTTAAAAAACCCAACCAATCGGAGACCAACGGACGATGATTTAAACAGCTAACGGCACTGCACGGCCTCCAACAATGAAACAAACCTATACCATATAGTCATCTTTCAAAGGCTTTAAACGACCAAAAACAACAAAGCAAAGACAGACAACAAACACTGAATTACAAGCTCCAAATTAAGGACAGGATGCATTGGGGATTAATATATTTGTGAGCGATCAACTGTCTAACATGAGACAGTGGTGTACCAGCACAAAACAAGAACAAATTATACAAATCAGTTGAAAAAGTGTTAGCTCATAAGATCGGCGATAAGAACACAAAAAAAACCTAACAGAAAAAAACACACAAGGAACTGATCTAAGAGTACTCGCAGTTACTGAAAGCTGTTCAAAGCTAGTTCCAACTTATAAAGAAAACATATATATCTTTAGTAGTGACGTTCCCTTGGCACCATCTTATATTGTTTATATATCTCAACTTGTTCGATTCGCTCGTGTATTTAATAACGTATTTGATTTTAACGAAAGAAATCTCTGTATTACTGAAAAATTCTTACACCAGGGTTTTCGACACTTGTCAAAACATTTACTAGATTTTATCATCGGTACAAAGACATCATTCGTATATATAAATCAACGTGCAGACATCTTATACGTCCAGGCATTTCATATCCCATCTTTTATGGTAATATTCTATACAAAGCACAAAAATGTCGTTATTCACCTCAAAAGCTAACCAAACCTTTAAACAGACTTATTCAGAAGGGATATAGTTACGATACTGTTGTCAGGTCATTAAAGATGGCATTTTTTGCAATTAATATTGATTCACTCATAGGGTCTTTGCATCTGAAATAAACACATTTATTCTAAAATCAATTGTTGGCATGATCCGGGTTATGTTTTTCTCGTTTATTTTATGATGGTATGATACTAAACCCCTAACGGGAAGGATTGTGCTTATTTTTTCATATGATGAAGACATAATCTTTCGATCAGTTTAATTGGGGTCTGGAGCTGGCATGTCAGTAACTGCTAGTAGTCCTTTGTTAATTTATGTTGATCATTGTCATTTTGCCAAGTTTCTTGTTACCTATTCTAACATCGGACTCGGACTTCTTTTTAAAAGATTTTTACTGTGTGTATTGCTGTGTGTTTGTTTATTCCACATTGGCTAGAGATTCAGGGGAGGGTTGAGATCTCACAAAACATGTTAAATCCCGCCGCATTTTTGAGCCTGTCTCAAGTCAGGAACCTCTAGCCTTTGTAAGTCTTGTATGTTTTTTTAATTTTGGTTCATTTATATGGTTCGGAGTTAAGTGTGACGTCCATTTACGCTGAACTAGTATACATTATTGTTTAGGGCACAGGCACTTGTCTCAGAAAAAAAATTTCCTATATACCTTAATGTTATATTAAGATATATAGGAAATTTTTTTTCTGAGACAAGTGCCTGTGGTTAAGGGGCCAGCTAAAGCCCGACTCCGGGTGCGGGATTTTCTCGCTGTGTTGAAGACCTATTGATGGCTTTACACATTATCCGTTTCCATTTTTAATTTTAGAAAATTTATATCAGAACGCTTCAAATTAACTTAGTGTAAAGACGTTATAAGCAGTATGAGAAAACATGGCCTTGTACAATGCTAAACATATAGTATCGACAGGATGTAGGATCGAAAGGGATCACAATTGTACAGCCACACACCAAAAAAACAAAATTAATGCCAGCACCGACAAAGACAACACCTAAAGATCATAAAAACAGCGTCAATCCGACAACGCTCTGGAAATCCAAGAGTTTTACAAATAATATCACCATAAAAACTAGGAAAAAACATCCCGTTTGCAACTAGAACTTTACAGCCAAACTTCCAAAACAAATATCTGTATCTATGAAAGAAACCAGTAAAGCCTGACTGATGTTTTTATCAATGTAGCATTTGATAGCTCCACACTTGTTTAGACAAGCAGGCCATTTTAAACTATAATCCAAAACATCATAGAGAAATTCTTATCGTCGTCATGGGCCATCCAGTATTAATGCGTATTTCAGCAGTTGCATTTGTTGCATTGTATTATTGAAAAAAAAAAGATCTATATAGGTCCCATTTCTTGGTTCGGAATTACACTTGAAATCATGTTGACATAATCGCGGTTAGATAAATTAACTTTTGTGATGAAATAAATGTGAAAAGACTAGATAGTATTATATATCACTTGGGACCGGATGTATATTACAATACCAGTCCTCTTGTCACACATGAATCACCGTCCCCATACCGTTAAAAAAATCATCAAAGATACAAGGCTTATGACAATTCAGTTTTGAGAGAATTATTAAATTATAAAATTTCAGATGACAAAACAATTTGTCATGCTATGTGTTGGTCGTTTTTCAACAGTTGGACAAGATATGTTATGGAACATGGCCTGAGATAAGCCCAATCGAGTGCAAGTTTAAATGTGAACGTTGTCCTGATGGATCACGCGAGTGTTCAGATACTGAATGCAAACTTGGTCCTGCGAATACCTTTTTATCTGTACATTCCGCACAATATTTTGTATTTACTTAATTGGGACAAATAATTAGATTATTGACCTATCTTTTTTTCTTCTTCTTCTTCTTCTTTTGAGCACTCAGACTGTAGGGTTTGGAGATAAATTTTAAATTAACAAAAACATCACAATATGATTTAAGTTACAAGTATCAACTAGGAATTTATTAGTATAAAATATTGATAATTAAGATTGTTATAGAGTGTCGTACAAATGTGCACAGAAAGAAGCTAGATTTGAACTTTCAAGATCATATGGATATTACCACATAATTAACATAGGCTATTTTCTAACCAAATAATTAGAAATAATGTATTTAAAATAAAATTAGGATGACAGCCTCAACCTTCCTTCTCACGTTAGTAGAAGAGGTATATGTGGCCAAATAATGTCATCATTGTGCTCCAAACATTAAAAGTATTTTATTGAATAAAGAATATAACATATTCACACAAATTCTAATAAAAAAGTAGCATTTTTTACTAAATTATATTATTTTTTATCTAAGTTTATATCTCTATTTCTATGAAAGGTAGTGTTTAGAGACTGAACGAAACCACTAGAATTAATATTATAACTGTATAGATGGGAAAAGTTCCCATGGCTTCTTGAATAACAAACAATTTATTTCATTTAAAATAAATTTTGATCATTTATTTCTGTTCTAATGAAATCATTGATATATTTTCTAAATAGTCTTAATTTGTTACAATGTAAAAGTAAATGCTTTAAGGTTTCATTTTCCGAGTTGCAAAAATAACATTAAGGAGAAATGTTAATATAATATCTTCTTATTAGATTATCTTTAGTAGGAAGAGCATTATGAACAACTCTATAAATACAGTCTTGCTGATAATTGCTATTGACCTATCTTGTTGGAAGCGACGAAATGTGCTACCGCCGCCGATCCAAATCCAAATATATATATATATATATATATATATATACACGGAAAGATTGCTAATGAATATTTATGAGGGGAAAAAAATAGAATTAAATCTCCGCCCGCGGTCATTCAGTTTCATGGGATTTATTTTTAATTAGATTGCCAAAAAGAAGGAAAAAAAATTAATACGACTTCATTAAAAAACCAAAAACCAAAAAAGGAACACTTTAAATCAGTGATGGAAGATTGCAATTTGGAATGATCGAAATAAATAAATTCATTTAAAAACTAGTAGTTACAGTTAGTTTGGTTAAACGAAGTTCGCACTGAATATATTTCAACTGTTAATACGCTTTACATATAAGGTAGCAGAAAAGTAATCACCATTTAAATATAAATCATTTTATACATTAGAAATATAATCTGCAACTATTCAAAAAAAGATTTGGTAGGTAACTATAGCTGTAAGTCTTGATAACATTCATGTGAGTATGATAAATTGATTTTGTTATTAAGGGCATACGATACAGTTTTGATCCCACGGTGAATTTTTAACGAAAGTTTACATACAAGCTATTTTGTACGAAAGCCTATTAGGGTCACAAAAAAAAAAATTTATCTCGTAATTACGAGATAAATATCTCGTAATTACGAGAAAACTATCGTGTAATTACGAGATAATTATCGCGTAATTACGAGAAAACTATCGCGTAATTACGAGATAATCATTTCTTATCTCGTAATTACGACATAATCATCGCGTAATTACGAGAAAACTATCGCATAATTACGAGATAAGAAGTTTTTTATCTTGTAATTACGAGACAATAATCACGGAATTACGAGATAATTATCGCGTAATTACGAGATAATTATCGCGTAATTACGAGATAACTATCGCGTAATTACGAGATAAGAAGTTATTTATCTCGTAATTACGAGATAATCATCGCGTAATTACGAGAAAACTATCGCGTAATTACGCGATAATCATTGTTTTATCTCGTAATTACGAGATAATTATCGCGTAATTACGAGATAACTATCGCGTAATTACGAGATTAAATTACATATATATGTAGTCGTAAGAAGGTTGTTATAGAAAGTAAAAGATGTATTTATTAATCGATTTGAATGAAATTTAATCTCTTTTTTTTTATTAATTTTTAAGTTAGATAATTTATGTTATTGGCCACTTATTAAAACATAAAAGATGATGTTATGAATTAATTGCGTAAAAAGGAAGCGAGGAATTAAGTCATATCCGTAAAACACCTCTAAAAAGCTTAATTCTATAGCCGATTGACTACATCATGTGTTTGCGTGTCCAAATCTACAAGATTTTTAATATGTGCTCATAGACATAAACACATAGTATACCAGAGGCTCAAATGAGCTTGTCACCGGTGTCTGGATAAAACTATTACTATTGCCAAATAGAAAGTTTGTTTTAAATTGGCACAAGAATTTCGGAGGAAGTAAAATACAACTGCCATTGGTTCCTGTTTAAACTAAGTCCTATCGAAGAGAACCAGGAAAAACAGAAGAAAAAGTTGAAAGTAGATCCCCTCATGACCAAGTGCTTTTAGAAAGGTTGCGAGTCTTACAAGCATTTAGGCGGGGCAAGGATTCGAACTTTTATGTGTACAATAAGAAGAGATATAATAACTATTTTACTCTCTTTCTTGTTAGTTATAATATGCCCCCTCCCCTCCCCTCAACCGAATGTTGTTTTTGTTTTTGGTAAATTTCATTTATCTTTATCGCGAAAATAGTCAACAAAATACGAATTTCGTAAGAAATAAGAAGAAATATAACAATATTTTAGAAATTTATTAACATGTTGTGGGAGTCTTTGCAGTAACAAAAGAAGCTTTTTGCTTTGTTAAATGTATAAATGCTACAGCGCAAAGAGAACGGGTTATGAAAACTCCTTTATCTTTATCTTATATTACACTTTTGAATTAGCTTGTTGTAGGGGACATTTACCCAATTTCGCTCTGTATATATCGTTTACAAAAAAATCGATAGGATTATCATTTTTTGTACCCAAAAGCAAGGGTTGTACCTCTTGTTAACATATTTTAAGGCACCAATTCAATATACTAGTAAAATCCAGTTGGTCGAATAAGTGCTTTACGACCCATTTGCAAATAAAAATTGTCAGAATGGAAGAGGATTTGTTATCATTACCAACGAGGAGGAGGGGGGTGCCTTGAATTTTGTCATTGACTACCTAAATATGGCATCGCAAGTTCTTTGCATGTATTATTTGCAATATTTTTGATATAATTCCAATATACCGTTAATGTTTGTATAAAAATGATTATCTCGTAGTTACGCGATAGTTTTCTCGTATTTATTCGATATTCAGATGCAGTTCAATGTGTTCTAAATGCATACACAATTTCATTAAAATCCGAAATATCGCCCAATTACGTGTAAGTGGCCTCAATAAGACTTCATAGGGAATTTTTTTTTTCACTTTTAAGCAAAATTAATCAAATATCAATTTAGGAACGTTTTTGGCTTAACTTGACTAAGCACATAAAGCACACACAAATATTCATAACATCCCCCTCTAGTTCCAAAACACTCACTATTAATTTCTGCATATGGATGCAATTAATTATTATTGCACATGTACACAATTATTGTACAGTTAAAAACGTATATGAGAAAAAAAAACTTAGTTTGCCAGATTATTTATTATCTATTTTTTATTTATTCTCCAAGTGTTAGTACTTCATGTTTTCAAACTTTTTTTGCCTATTTTGCTATTTGTATTAAATACCAAACATATTTCAGAATTTTCACCGAATGAAGAATTTATAATGCAACAACAGGAGTGTTTGCCACCCCCTCCCCAAACCCCCCCAAAACACCAAAACAACAAAACAAAAATAAAAACAAATACATAACTGAACTGAGCACGCACAAGCTTTAATGGTCTTTTGGAAAAAAAATACATACTAATTTTATACATTGTTGACATTAGACGAAGTTGACGGGAGCAACAGGTATACGGTGTTCCATATACGTTAAAAAAAACGAGATCTGTATTTTTTTTTAATTTGATTTCCATAAATGAACGAGTATTAGAGGGTTTTATCTATTGTACACTATTTATTTCAAAACATTTACCAAGGGACTGTTTTGGAACCGTTGGTGAATTTTTTTAACCTAGGTTCCAAATATTCTTAGGTCTTTATAAATAGGGGAGTGCTATGAAACGCCTCCGGCCCAGTGAAATGTAGAGCATATAGCATAACGTGAACTCTAGTGTATCGCAGATTACATATAGGAAATGCGAAATAAAACATTTATCATAATTGGCTTTATAACACTCACGCAACAATATCATGTATTCGACGCCATAATTGCATTTATATTCATCTACCGGTTCCCAAGTGTTATTCGTATAAATTTGTATTTTAACCTCCCGACCAAATATAAATAATTACAGCTATTAGAATCATGGCATGAATGCTTTTTCACTCTTACGTGATAAAAGCGTGCATTTTAAGTTTTATACTTGGTTTTTATCTTTTTTTAGTCTGTTTGTTTTGGTCTTTCTTGTTTTAAAATTTGTGTTCAAATGTATTTTGAATTTTAATTAATGTGTTTCAAACTTTCGAAATATTTTCTAAACTACGCAAAATCTCCTTTGTATATACTCCAATGACACTAAGTACACTCTGTTGAGGCAAACACATTGCGTAATACAGATATGAAGTATTTGGTTGTCAAGTGTTTCTGAATGTTTATTGCGACAAAGAAGAAAGTGATGATGATAGGATACGTTATTTTCATAGCTGTGTCAATATACGGTAAAGCTAGTAAATCATTTAATATTATACAATTAAAGCATGTTGATGTTTTTATTACTCATGGATGTATTTTCACTTCTGACTCTCGATCTAATGAAACGGTAGATCAACTTAGGACGGAGTTAGAAGTCGATATGCTTCCATTGGTCGATAAAACTATGTATTAACCGACATCATTTTATTAACTTACCTCTCAATAATGATCATTTAACTATACTTTTTTTTTCATTTCCATTATTTTTCGCTGTTATGTTGAATCTTGGTTACCACGCTTTGCTGCTACATTTTTTATTCATTTTAAATAGTATACATAAGGAGTGATTAGAAAGGATAAATAATAAAGTAAGAGTCAACAATTTTGACCGAAGTTCAAATCTGCAAATCCATTTTGAATATAAAAATTCGTAAGGGGTTCCGCGGAACCCTGTTTCTCGCATGCGTTTGCTGCTGTTAAAAGTGTAATGTTGACTTAAAAAGTGAGTCCATTTATCAGTAAAATACAGAATTTAAAAAAAAAAAAAAAAATCAAAATTTTCTGTAGATGCTATTGCTTGGTCTTGAAGATTAGCTTTTGTCAAAGTTTCATAATAATCCATGAAGGTCTACAAATTTATCATGTCTAAAAAATTTAATCCCAGACTGTCTGTAAATGTTAATTGTAAAAAAATAAGTCCATCTATCAGAAAAATACTGAAAATGAAAAAAACATTTTCAAAAGTTTGCTTCAAACATTATCTCTTAATCATAAAAAAGCTTCTGCCAAAGTTTCATAAAATTCTATTAAGGTTTAACAAAGTGATTGATGTGTTACAAACTTTAACCCCAGACTGTATCTACTTGTTAACTGTAAAATAAAGTAAGTCCATTTATTAGTAAAATACGGAAAAATTTCAAAATTTTGCTCTGGATACTGTATTTTGGTCATAAACAAGCTTCTGTTCAAATTTCATAAAATTCCATGAAGGTTTGACAAAGTTATTGATAACTGAAAAACTGTGAACACCGACTGAATCAGAAGTTAATTGTAAAAAAAACTAAATCCATTTATACGTAAAATACGGAAAAATAAAAATAAAAATTTTCAAATTTTGCTCTGGATATTGTTTTCTGGTCATAAACAAGCTTCTGTCCAAATTTCCTAAAATTCCATGAAGGTTTGACAAAGTTATTGATTTCTAAAAAACCTTAACCACAGACTGAACCTAAATGTTGACGCCGCCGACGCCGACGACGGAATATAGGATCGCTATTTCTTGCTTTCACGACATAAATGTCGCAGGTTCGACAAAAATAAAAAAAAAGAAGTAAAAACAACGGAAGAAATTGCATGAACTCCATGCAAAATTATAAAATCGTGTGCACACTTCTAAATTTCGGTACTATTCAATATTATTTGGCTTCTAGCGTTCCTGGAGAAGGTAAATCCCTAAAATCTTATGTGGTATGAATATACCCCCTTTTATAGTAGCACACTCTATAGCAGAATCTTCTTATAATTGTTGATGATTTTTTATGATTCATGCCAATGCTAGCTGCATTGTTTTCTCTTCTTCTTGACATCAAAACATTGACGACTGTCTTGTTGAATGCTATTTGAATACTCATAGGTCAGGAGACGCTAACCCTGTCGACGCACCCGGTCTCGCTCCTTTTCAGTGGAGTTCAAACGATTATTCCAGCTTTTGTTTCTTACCTTTATTTTTCTCTTCTAATCGATTTACGATATTTTAACAGCGGTAAAATACTGTCGCCTTAAATTTACTGCTGGCCCTTTTGAGGCTTAAAATCTCTAAAATAACTTTTTTTTTACAATTTGGATGTTTTTGTTGGTTTTTGATGGAAGATCTCATTCATATCCTAGTTTTTCATTTTTGTTTATTGTTTGAAACGTCACTTCGTTGCTAAATTACTAGTCTAGGTTTGTTCGGTGAGGTAGAGAGTCGTGATTCCCACTCATACCTTGGTACTCTGCCCAGAGAGTGGCGATTCCCATTCATACCTAGGTTCAGTGAGGTAGAGAGTGGTGATTCCCACTCATACGTAGGTACTCTGTCTATCGATTGATATGACTTCACTATTGTTGACTATCGCCTGTTTTCTGAAAATTCCATGGTGAAGTAAGGGAAACCCCAAAAATAAGTTGGTTTAAAAAAAGAGGAAGATAACAGAACGTTTTGGATAATGTTTGTTGCATAATTTTGTTTAAAAAGTGTATATTAATGTATAATATAAATAAGAAGATGTGGTATGAGTGCCAATGAGACAACTCTCCAACCAAGAAACAACGTGTAAAAAGTAAACAATTATAGGTCAAAGTTCGGCCTTCAACACATGTATTATATGTCTCTGATGGGAATAATACATGACACTGATTGCATTTAGTTTGTACAGTAGTTCTTATAGAATAATTGTTTCAAAGACCTTAATTATTATGTGTGCGTTCGAGTTTTTAAGTAATCATTAAAAGCCTATATCTTTTTTTAAATTCAAATCCAGTTTCCAAGAGTTGTAGTATATCACAACTTGTTTTTTAGTTTTCAACCTAATACTACGGAGACAATATATACTCTCATCTCATGATTGTACATACTTATTACACAATATCTATTCATTAGCATATGACATACACAGCTTGCTTATAATATCATTTTATAGAAGGAATGTTTGATAGCATAAATAAAATGATTTCCAGTAAACGTTAAGAAGAGAAAAGTAAAGTACTATCCTTTTCCTTATTTTGTTTTTGTCAAATGATTGTAAGGATCAACAAGGGCGTATCCAGAAATTTTTCAAGGGGTGTCAGCAAAACGAACTTTCAAAATATTTCATTTTTTTTGGTTGATGTTAAGGTCTTTATAGGTAGTAACTAAACACATGGTAACACATGGTTTACAAAATTGATTCTAATTTTATTTTTAGCTCACCTGGTCCAAAAGGGCCAAGTTAGCTTTTCTCATCACTTGGCGTCCGTCGTCCGTCGTCGTTGTCGTCCGTAAACTTTTACAAAAATCTTCTCCTCTGAAACTACTGGGCCAAATAAAACCAAACTTGGCCTAAATCATCCTTAGGGTATCTAGTTTAAAAAATATATCCGATGACCCCGCCCATCAATCAAGATGGCCGCCATGGCTAAAAATAGAACATGGAGGTAAAATGCAGTTTTTGGCTTATATCTCTGAAAATAAAGCATTTAGAGCAAATCTGACATGAAGTAAAAAAGTTCATCAGGTCAAGATCTACCTGCCCTAAAATTTTCAGACGCATCAGACAACCCGTTGTTGGGTTGCTGCCCCTGAATTGGTAATTTTAAGGAACTATTGCAGTTTTTGGTTATTATCTTGAATATTATAATAGATAGAGATAAACTGTAAACAGAAAATTTGTTCAGCAAAGTAAGATTTACAAATAAGCCATCGATGACCAAAATTGTCAACTGACCTCATAAGGAGTTATTGCCCTTTAAAGTCAATTTTTCACAATTTTTCGTAAATTTTTGTAATCTTTTACAAAAATCTTCTCCTCTGAAACTACTGGGCCAAATAAAACCAAACTTGGCCTAAATCATCCTTAGAGTATATTGTTTATAAAATATATCCGATGACCCCGTCCATCAACCAAGATGGCCGCCATGGCTAAAAATAGAACATAGGGGGTGAAATGCAGTTTGGCTTATATCTCTGAAAGTAAAGCATTTAGAGCAAATCTTACAGGGAGTAAAAATGTTCATTTGGTCAAGATCTATCTGCCCTCAAATTGTCAGACGCATCAGACAATCCCTTGTTGGGTTGCTGCCTCTCAGTTGGTTATTTTAAGGAAATTTTGCAGTTTTTGGTTATTATCTTGAATATTATAATAGATAGAGATAAACTGTAAACAGCAAAAATATTCAGCAAAGTAAGCTCTACAAATAAGTCAACATGATTGAAATTGTCAATTGACCCCATAAGGAGTTAGTGGCCTTTAAGAAATTTTTCACAATTTTTCGTAAATTTTTGTAATCTTTTACAAAAATCTTCTCCACTTAATCTACTGGGCCAAATAGACTTAAACTAAGCCACAATTTTTAGTAGGGTATCTTGATTGAAAAGTGTATCCGATGACCCTTTCATCTAACCAACATGGCCGCCATTGCTAAAAATAGAACATAGGGGTTTACTATAGAAGTCTATGAGAAAATTGTAAAAAAAAAATTTCAAATGGTCACAACTTGAAAACTAATTTAAATAATGATAAGAGGTCTCCAGTAACTATTGTGAGACTACAATGGGATGACTTGCTTTAAATTTAACTACTGTGCCGAATTAAACCAAACTTGGCCTCAATTATTATTAGGGTATCTAATACTATTTATTATGATTTTAACCTTATTTTACAGGATTTCCAAAACCGCAGTAGATACAGGTGAGCGACACAGGATCTTTAGAGCCTCTAGTTCTTTGACCTCCTCGTGGTCTTTTTGTAGCGTGCTCCCCTCTAGCCCGGCCGGGTCAAACCAAAGACGATGAAATACGTCGTTGCTGCTTCTCCGCTAGGCATGCTGCATTTGGGAATTAGAACATATAGACTTTTCGACTCGGAGTCAGAATAATGTGTCCGCGCAGGCGCTGACCTGTCGACTTGTAGACTGTTTCCTTGTGTAAAAGCAGGTTGAGTGTGTCGGTTCAGTACAAAGCATTCAAGGTTTATATTCTGATCATATCACATTATTATGATGCCCGAAAAGTGTAAACTATCAAATCAAGGTATAAGTATAAATATATAATACACGTACATCAGTGCTAATCCATTAAGTCATTTCTCACCTATTGTTGCACGTAAAACATTTTAGGAACATGATCTCACTATTCAGAAATGGTTACTATCATGCAGACAATTTTAAGATGACAACGATACACTTGGGTGGTCAAACTAGATGCATTTCTAAATGGGCAATGTTTCTTTTGTATTTTACCAGAAAGAAAGCCCACTTTTGGAAACAGTTTTAGGTTTTCGAGCCATGACATGCTAGGTCTATACTCTGTGGAGGGGGTATTTTCTATATGATATGAGATCGCTGTAATAGGTAACTGTTTTCGGCTTCATTATACGGACTAGACTGAAAATGTGTTTGTGTATGAGTGTGTGTGGGGGAGGGGGGGATTGATCCTAAAAGTAGAAAGTAAAATCAAAAACACCTTTTCTATAGTAAAATAGTCTAGAAGTAAGTCAGTTTTGCCCCTTGTCCCAACGCCTTTCAAGTTTAGCAGGCACTTAATTCCAATTTCTGAATTAAGGCAAACCAAGAGATATTTCCGATGCAATGTTGGGGTTATGGCATGATTAAGAAAAAGTGAGTTAATTAGAAATATGTAAAACTATTCAAACACAAAAAAGGTCTACGCTGTTAAGTTTTATTAAGGAAAGGGGCAACCAACGCATACTGTTTACACAAGCAAGAGTCAGATGAGTGTAGAATTATAGTCACTTAAATTCTCCAGTCTTGTATTGGGAAGAGCGTCTGTTTTAAGCACAATCACGTCTGATCGAAATACATTCATCAAATGTATTATCCAGTCTTCAGACAGTGCAAAACAACTTTTTTTTTTATCCCTTTCGACCCTCTATGCCCACAGAACATAGATAACTGATTACATGTTAAATTCTAGTATGTTAACGACTTAAATGTGACTGAAATGTTTGATATTTGACTTGAAAAAGCAACTGCTTGTAGTCTACATGGAGATAACACATTTCTTGATTTATTGGCCAGCCATCAGATCTTCGGTTCATCAGAGTAAACTGCACGTCAGTACTTTGATATATATAAGTGCTGGTGTGTTGGTTACTACTATGAGTTACTAGTAATCGCTACTAGTTTCTGTTTAAAAATGTAACTTAGCTTTTATTGGCAATGTCAAAGTACATATATAATATATCATGCCCTTACGAAGAAAAACTGTAGTGTTGTCTACCAGAATGACACCAATCTAGTGGTATAATACAAAATTACAAGATACCAAAATTCATTTGGTCATAAAATCTGACCGTGATAGTCCTGATGATGATATTCCATCCAGAATGTTTTTTTACTGACATGATTTCAAAGGAGTAGGCCCGGATAAACTCCTTTTTGCCCCAAAATATAGAATTTTTACAAATTTGTTAAGAATGTAAACATTCAGCTATTTATTGGAAAGTAAAATACTTTTGCTACATAAATATGGGACATTTTTTGACATAATGAAGCACTTGTATTCAGTCTTAATATTTAAATATGTGTTGTAATTGATGATAATACATAATATATAAAGGTTGAGACTGAACAAGAATGCGGCCACTTACATTTTAGACAAAAACATAAATAGACACTTAAGTGTTTAAAAAATGTCAAAAAATCTTTGATCAGATGTACTTCAAATTTGAGGCCAAAATTAGCCCTTACCGTACCTTCTCCTTTAAATTTATAATTTACTAATTTAGTAATTGATTTAGATTTTCATAAACTTAGTTACTGTCTCCTTTGCATTGTTAATATAGGTCAAATGCTTTTAGCTTTTTTCTCTTCCTTTATGTATTTAAAAGATAATCATGCATTTTTAGTTTCAAGTGATTTTCGTCTATTGAAAAGTTAACGTAGTGTAAACGAAAGAGGAGTTCGACGAATTTAGCAAAGGGTAAACATTCATTCTGTTCTGTTGTAGTCAAAGAAACGAATGGTCATGACCTTGGAGTAGATTGTGTTGTTGCTATTCCAGAAACAAGTTTTATCCTCGACAGAATAAGTTGTCCAAAGGTTAGATACATTTTTGTTTTCTTAAATGATTTTTTTGTTGGATTGTCTTTAAAAGCGATAAATAGAAAAATAATTTTAATGACTTAATATATGCATTTCAACGGTTAATTTATATAATAACAAACTACAACAAAATTTAATATACAAATGTCCTTTACAATCTAAACATTTCAGAAATAGAATAAGCTGTTTTGAAATCCGGATTGGTGGTGCAGTTGACATCGATTGAAAATTATTACTGGCTGACAGTCCAAATTCAATTTTCGACATCATTAGGAATAACAAATTACTTTAAAAAAAACAAAAACAAAAACTCGAAACAATTTTAAATTTTGTTTTCATTTAATTATTTTTCGAAATTTATTTATCAAGGCTTATTTTATTTCATAAACTTAATTGTGTTTTCATCATGTCAAATGATTGAAACATTTCTGATATATATATATATATATACAATTATTTTTAAATACATATCTCCAGTATAACAGTAGAAATGTCCATATTATATATCCCTTTTGTTATCAATTCACATTTACTAGTTCATCTTTGAAATTTTCAAAATTAAAAAAAAAATAATGATGAAACATTGCTTGCAGAATAATGCAACACATGACAGATTACAAGAAGTTCGTGCATTGTTTGATTCCCATAACATCGACGCCTACATCATTACCATAGAGGATGTTCATATGGTAAGTATATATATATGCTTCATATTGTGTTGGGTAAATACAAACATTTACGTTTCAATTATAATAAAACGATTGAAGGAATATGAATTTATAATAAAAGTTGATAAACGAAAATAACACTTTTTTGTTATTTCTTGCGTCGAGGCGCTTCATCGGACACGCTCAAACCCGAACAAAAAAGCCTAGGATGTATGAATACCTAATACAACGTGAAGAGGTGACCAAAATGAACATAAAATGTATAGCCACATCCATCTAAATAAACTCATCATAGATACTTGGCTTAAAATTGTGTACGTCAGACGCGCATTTAAGGTCAACGTTCCTTACGTTTAGCTAGCTATAAAACCAGGTTTAATCCATCATTTTCTACTTAAGAAAATGCCTGTACCAAGTCAGGGATATGGCAGTTGTTTTCCGTTCGTGTGATGTGTTTGAGCTTTTGATTTTGCCATTTGATAAGGGACATCCGATTTGAATTTTCCTTGGAGTTCGGTATTTTTGTTATTTTACTTTTTGCATGAGGGAGTTGGAATCTTAGTTTCATAATAATAACATAAAAATACTGGACGATAACATCAAAGCTGAATATATCTCGGTGACTCTTAATACGTATCTAACATACTTTTTCTTTTCAGTTTTGTTGTTGTTGATTTAAGTCGTCCCTTTTTAAAAATAAATACACATTTCGTTATATTTCGCCTTGACTGTGCGTCCTTTTTGGGTAAGTTTTGGTTAAGTCCTCGTAAATCTCATCTGGCAATGTAATGACATAATACCAGAAGGGTACTATGATATAGTCAAACACAATCCGGCTTCATTCCTATCACCATTGTCTTTTACTGTTTTTTTTCACGTTCAGGTTAACATCTCTGATACCCATTGTGATATATCAATGACCCATTGTGATACATCAATGACCCATTGTGATACAACAATGACCCATTGTGATACATTAATGACTTTTCAACATTTCACTGCCTTTATAGCAAAAACTCACTTCTGAGTCATTTTATTTAGCAGATCCAACATTTTTACGCTTGAGTAATTACGTTTTCGTTTAGACTGGTGATTTATGTCAGGTGGATGGGTGAAAGGAACCATGCAAAAAAAATAAAAAAATTGACCCGATTTTTGTAATTAACTAGTTAGATTTTTATTACCCATAGTTTTAAACATTTTGAAATTTTTGTACATGTACTTACTTGTGTACGCATTTGGAGAGTATTGCAGCTTTTCCTGATGGTGAAACTTAAGTCATTTTTCAGCACTATTATAAATTAAGAGTTTTTATTTTGATTACATTTTGATGAATTTGCACAGACAAATATACTAAAATACTGTATTATAGGTCTCTGGAATTTGTTTGCATTTAACTAAGCTCTTCTGTAAGATTGTAATTATACGTCCGTTTTACGGGACGTGCTAATGGTATACCCGCTGTCCGCCTGTCCGTCCGTCGTCAACATTTCGGACAATAATTCAAGAACGCTTTAACCAATTTTCATGATACTTTATTGAATAATTTACATCTATTGACGTAAGCTCCTTTCGATTTTTATAAATGTTAGATTCTACGTTTCCGAAATATGGAATATTATTCATAAAAAAAGGGGGGATTTTCTAGTTTCCGGACACAACTCAAAAATGCTTTCAACAGTTTTCATGAAACTTTGGTGACTGGTTTATATCTATTAAAATAAGCTCCTTTTAGTTTTTTTATTTAAATTTCTAATATGACATTGAGGAGTTATGGAACTTTATTCGTTGAAAAAGCGACGGGCGTATCATGCGCTCAAGGCTCCGGTTCTTTATGTTCATTAGTTCGGCTATTTTGTAGAAATCAGTAGATTAACGCTTCCCTTACCGGCTTTTAAATAAATGCTCACTTAGCTTTTGAGTGCATTATGTGTATGTAATACACGTGTCATTAGCATTTCAATTTACGATCCATATATGATAGATATTACAAACATGCTATTTAAGAATGATAGATATTACAAACAAGCTATTTAAGAATGATAGATATTACCAACAAGCTATTTAAGAACGATAGATATTACAAACAAGCTATTTAAGTCTTTTACAATTTAAAAACAAATGTTGGTATGTTTTTTATTAGACAATTTTTGTACAACAAACAAACAACGAATTCACAAATATTCAACAATAGCATACCGAATATTTTGGAATACAAATATACAACAAAAAATCTTAAAAACATTTTAATATTAATTTGAACATCTGTAAACGATCGGTAAGAGTTTATTTTTTCACTCTTAAGATTACAAATTAACTTTGTTTGAATTTTACTCTGTTTTTTTGTTCTCGTGTAAATTTTAAAGTATTCGAATTCGTTATACATGTATATTTATTTTTGATAAGATACACGGTATATTGACACTCGTCAGAATACTTAAAGCTCAGTAGTTTGAAAAAACCCATCTTTCTTGATAGAGTCTATGACTCATTGTTAATTGTTTATTTTTTACACATTGTGACTTGGATGGAGAGTTTTCTCATTGGCACTCATACCACGTCTTCTTATTTCTAATTAATGCATCAATTTGTCATATTCTTAATATGCTTGCCGTTCGGGAAAAATTATTTCAGTCGATGTTTGTCACCTTTTAAAAAATATATAACAGAAAGAAACAAATTTCTTTTTCAGCAATTCACAACATCGTTACATGATAAACGATTACAGGCTGTATCGGGATTTTCTGGTGTAATTGGTAAGAACTATGTAAGATGAGGTTGAGTAAGTAAGTAAATCTCTTAATGAAATCGTTATTGCTAGGCGCATTCGTAAAACTAATGTCCATTTAGAACTAGATGTGTTCCTTAATTTTTTAAAATTTGTTATCAGTAATGTTTCAAGTCGATATAGCACTAAAAGCTTCCACAATCAACACCCATATAGTATAAGTATTCTGTGTGATACCATCGAAGAAGAAACAAGTTGCTTTAAAAAAAAAGACAATCCGTGAACCTTAGAACTTTTTTATGCTATTTATTAATTCAACTAAATTAAAAATTATATCTCAGTGCTTTCATGGCCATGTGTGTGGAGAATGATATTTTCTTTTTAAATTATTGTAAATCATGACAATATGAGAGTGGTGTTAATTATAAAGTGAGATGAAAATAAAAAGGGAATGTGTCCATGGGACACACATGATGCTCCTGCTTGCATATCATATAAAGTTTTAAAGGGACATAAATGAAGAACGGTAAAAGTGACAATTCCCAAATTTGTAGTTGATCTGACTTTTGTGGTAATAAGTATTGTGTATAAGTTTCATAATATATGGTTGAGGCAAACTAAAGTAAGAGAACGGAAACTTTTATGTTTGTAAAGGGGCATAACTCTAGAACAGTAAACGTTACACAACCAAAATTTTAACTTGATCTGTGTTTTGTGGTAATTAGCATTGTGTATAAGTCTCATACCATTTGGTTGAGGAAAACTAAAGTTAGAGAACGGAAATGAAAAATTCAGCAATTTTCATTTGAAAAGGGACATAACTCTAGAACGGTTAAAGCGACGCCACCAATTTCAAACTTGATCTTATCTGTATTTTGTGGTAATAAGCATTGTGTACAAGTTTCATAACATTTGTTTGAGGCAAACTTAAGTTAGAGAATGGAAACCAACTCAGTTAATGGTGAAACGTAATGCCCCCACCGATACGTAGGGGGCATAAAAAGAAATGGATTCCCAGACGTATACTTTCTTAAAGAATGATAATGATTCAAAACATGGACACATGTACCTTCTTTCAAAAATTCATAAAATAAATCTGGACATAATTAAGGAGGCATTGCGAACTGGTCAGATAGTAGGAGACATTAAATGTTCCTTACCGACCAATTATCAATAAGTGTAACTCTCCCACGAGACGCATTGAGAGATTTCTTGATCTAATTATAAAACCATTATTGAAGAGGCTTAACTTTTACATTCGAGATACAAAAGATTTCATTAATAAAATTGAGTCACACGAGGTCAAAAAAGCATATAAACGCACGCCAACAAGAATACCTTGCGATGTAGTAGTTGGGAGATTTTTGAAAAGGGACCCATGTTTAAACAATTTTAAGCAAAAAATCCCGAAAAACTGATAAAATTCTGAATTATAGGCAACAAACATTTATTTAGTTAGCAAAAACGGTTTAAAGTCTTGAGATTTATTACGTATGTTGATTGAAGGAACCGCATTTCATAATAATTTTTAATTTTAAAACACAATTTCGTAAATTCAGATATATTTATTAAAAGAATGTTGGTCTCAGTATATTATGTATTTTCAATCTTAATTCTTATAATTCTTATATTGATATATAATTGCTTAAACAAATACCCGAACGTAAGATCAAATACACTCTTTTTTTAACTTTCCAATGTTTACAGAATCCATTGTATGCTTATTCAGTGTAAACATCTAGAGTTAATGGTTTTGTGTATTTGTATTTTTTCTTTCGCATAACATATTTTTGAAGACTTCATGAAAGATTAACATGCAATTGTTAAATCTATTTCCCTATTTAAAAAGTATATAATATATTTTTATTATTAAGAATATGATTATTTCCTGGGAATATTAACAAACAGTCTTTATTTTATTTGTTTTATTTTCAGTTTTGAAATGCACATTTTTGCTTATCTGATTTGTCAAAATGACATGTGCATAAAATTTATTGTTACAAATCAACAAATCTCAAAGCCTACTATAACTCATTATGTAGAAACCACAACACCATTAATATCTGGCACTGATGTTCGATACCATAGGTCGTTAAATCTTGACCATTTAACTTTCACTTGTTTATCAAACGTTGCAACTGTCAACTTTGGTCAAGTAAACACTTACGATGCATAAATATAGCTTTAACATACATGTTTGAAAGTGATCTATAGATACATTTAGTTTATTATCATACATCAGATAAGAGAATAAGCGATTTGTGACAATTTCTTTATTGCGACGTTTTAAATATCTCAGATACCCCCGTATTGAGGTGCTCTTAATTGCAAGAGGCTAATACAGATAAGATGAATAAGTGTTCCGAATGAAGAATAATTTAGCTTCCGAATATTCCTCCATAGACTATATTTCTAACTAATTAATATGCGTGAACCCTCAGGGGTTCACGCAAAAAACTTGTCTCGTGCATATCATAACTACTCTATGACCTTTTCGCCAACATGTATGAAGGTTAAACGTTTGGTGGAAATCGTTCTGCTACGAATACCTGGCAAATATTGAAGAATACGAGTACTAGACATACACCTGCTTTTATTGGTGTAAAATGCAAACCCTGTTTAAATATGTATGATATTTTTCTGTTGAATAGTATACAAATGTTAAGTGGACCTTAGATTTTTTAAATTTCCAAAACGCACATGTAAAGTTTTAAGTACATGTATACTTCTCCTGCATATACTTGCTGTCATTTGGTCTCTGGTGGAGAGTGGTCTCATTGGCAATTATACCACCTCTACTTTTTTTTTTATATTTACAAGAGTTTTAATTTTGATTACGAATATCTCTTTTGAAAATATGATTGCATTGTTTGTAATTGTTAGAAATACATGACTTCTTACCATTAAGGTCTCGGAGTTGTTACGAGATCCACGGCAGCTCTGTGGACTGATGGGAGGACTTTTATACAAGCAACTGAAGAAGTGGACTGTGGTTGGGAGATCTACAGGAAAGGTAGAATAAAACATTTTATTTTACAAATGATTTCTCTTTCCTATAAATATTTTGATGTTGTTTTTAAGCTAGTTTAGACAAATTTTAAATTAACAACCCCGTGAAAAAAAAAAAAAAAGAAAAATCAACAACAACACAACAAAATAAAATAACAGAAACAAAACAAACAGCAACAAAAACTAAATAAAAGAAAGAACTCAATCTCACACCCTCAACCCACATAAGAAGAGAAAAAAGGAAAGCAAGTTTCTATAGACTTTTAAAATGTACGAATTTTACTTACTCTTGGTGGAGTTTCGAATATTTTTCTTATCAATAGATCCTTTCATACATGTAATACCAGTATGCAGATATGTATGGCAAGCCGTTTTTATATTTGTTCCATTCTGAAGATATCTTATTAAGGTAATAATTGAAAAAATATTTTCATGACTTAAAGATTAATGATTGCTTAACATTGCTGTTTAAAACAATTCACATATTTCATGCATATTCATATATACAGAAAACATAAACCAAAATTAATACATTTATATCTAAAGAAAACATCGAATATGATGCCCAACCTCTTTGCCATAAAAATTACCTTCCGACCAAAATTCTTGTTTGTCAAATCCGTTTGGTTTAATCTCTCATAAACATTGAATCAAACAGCTTGCCCTCGTCCACCATCTTCGGGGACTATTTCAATAATATGCAGTTCTTTTGGTAAAAAAATGATGGCTTTTCTCACGGGCCGGCTGCAGGAAAAATTTCATGAATGTATATGAAACCAAACATTTACAATAATATTTGGAATTTGTAACTGATGTACTAGACAGGGGAGTGAAAATATTCTTTTCGCATGCGAAACTCGAATATTTCCGCGGCCCGTCTTATAATTCAGTTACATATCCTAAATGGTATTGTACATACAACTTACATGCTATTAATGTGTATTTTTCATACTGACCATTTTTATTGGCAGGTGGTCCGAACACTACCTCGGTTACTGATTGGATAAAAGAAAATGTAGGAGATCATGCAACAATTGGTGCCAGTCCTAGTTATATGTATTCAGGTAACGTATCACAAGAATGTACCTTTTGTTTTTCAGTCTGCAATTATCCTTTCTTGATCATAGATGTGAGATAATCGTCAGTGAGACAACAACCAAGAAGCGAAAAAAAAAAAAAAAAAAAAACGAAAGGGCAGTATTCAAGACATCTGCCATCAACATTTAATTGCTGAAACTGACAAAAAAAAAAACCGTTTTGAAATGCGACAAAAGACAAACACTAATGAAGTTCCAAACATATGGACATGGAATCCAATGATTTACAATCTGTATTAATTTCTAAAACTATCATTACATATAATAAATTATCTAGTCGTTATAGACATAATGTACCTTTTGTTTTTCAGTCTGCAATTATCCTTTCTTGATCATAGATGTGAGATAATCGTCAGTGAGACAACAACCAAGAAGCGAAAAAAAAAAAAAAAACAACGAAAGGGCAGTATTCAAGACATCTGCCATCAACATTTAATTGCTGAAACTGACAAAAAAAAAACCGTTTTGAAATGCGACAAAAGACAAACACTAATGAAGTTCCAAACATATGGACATGGAATCCAATGATTTACAATCTGTATTAATTTCTAAAACTATCATTACATATAATAAATTATCTAGTCGTTATAGACATAGAAAAAAAACTTAAAAAATACAACCCAAAAAATTATATGAAAATGATTATGTTAATCCTTTAAGATAAAGTTTGATAAACTGTGCCGACCTACTACGCTTGACTGTCATACCTTTGATTAAAATATATCTAAAAAATATTTTTTAAACGCTAAATCGTTGGTAACAGTTTTTGGCTCCCCTGGCCCACAGGACCGAGTGAGCTTTACTCGTCGTCTGGTACTTATTTTACAAAAATATTCTCCTCTTAAACTACCAGGCCAAATTTAACCAAACTTAGCCACAATCATCATTGGGTATTAAGTTTTAAAAATGTATCGGGTGACCCGCCTGCCAACCAAGATTGCCGACATGTCTAAAAATAGAACATAGAGGTAAAATGCAAGTTTTTCCTATTATTTTGAAAACCGCTATAAATAGAGAAAACTTGACATGATAAAATTGTTGAGAATGTTGAGCTCTACCTATTCTCTATTTACGTCAAAACTGTCAGATGACTTCTTATAGGAGTTATTTTCTTAAATGACAAATTTTACCATTTTTAATTTTTTTTGCCTACAACCTCGAAAATGATAATAGATAGACAGAAACTTTAAATAGCAAAGAATGATCAGCAAGCCAAGATCTACAAATAAATCAACATAGCTGAAATCTTCAGTCGACTCCTTATTAGAGTTATAGCCCTCTAATGACAATTTTTACCATTTTTTTGCGTTTTGGCTAATATCTTAGAAGGTATAATAGATAGATAGAAACTTTTAATAGCAAAAATGATCAGCAAGACATGATCTACAAATTAGTCAACGTGACCGAAATGGTTTTTCGACTTCATATTGAAGTTATTCGGCCCTTTGATATCTCTATATCTGAAAGTGAGGTGAATGTACAGAGATATATTTTTTTCTGAAACAAGTTCGTGCGTGGATGGTGAATAAATTACAGGGAATTCAACCTAACCATAATAACTATTATATTGTAGTGATACAAATCAGTATACTCTGTTTTGTTGTTATATATTATATTAATATTTGTATATAACAGTTACATGTATATATAATTTTCATCCATTTGTATATCATTCTATTCTAATATTCTGATAATAGTGCAGTTCAAGTGCATCGTGGACACTCTTCTGTAATAATTCGATTTTTCTAATAGATTGGATTTGAGTGGGCATTCATATTTTCCCGCAAAACGTTCTTGAGATGATATTCTTCCGCATGCGCTAACACAATTTTTCTGTACGTGTGCATAGATATTAATGATTTTTTACTTATATATATATTTCTAACGACAAAACATTTTCATATTATTAATTTATGTTCTAAAAAAATATTTTTATGAGTATTCATTGAACAAATGAATTTATAACAAGCGATAAGGAATGTTATTTTGCACTCGTTAATGTCCGCGTATTTATAGATCGGTTACCAGTCAAAAACGAAAGTTACGTTAGTAGAAATCTCTGTGGCAACAATACATCGGAATGCCCTCACGGTCATCGCGATGTAAAAATCATACTGTTTTATATCTTAATCAATAGTAATTCCACAGATAAATAGAAGATAAAAATATTTATTTTTCGCTGTTTAAGTATTGCTGTTAGTACTCAGATTTGACAGTTTGGGAATAATTACACAAATCAGCAAAATTTCTCATATCGACCTCCTTTCATTACATTTGGAAATTATTTGAACATACAAAATTCATTACACCTACCATCTAAGATGGCTGTCATTCTCGAGTAATGTCATTTAAAGGACACACATTATTTTTACAGATGAAATACTGCTGTTGATGTTTTCCCTCACTTTCGTTTAAATAACAAATTGATCTTAACTCCAAAATAACTCCAAAGTAGATTTTCTTTATACACGCTCGGAATCTTATTAATAGTTGCCTTCTTCTATAGTAAGACACTAAAGAGTATAGTAAAACAATTTATCCATAACATTTAAGAAATTTAAACCAGATAAAAACAAAATAGATTTGTGGTACTATTTGCTGTAATACTAGCTTCAGTGATTGCAATGGCACAATTTACATCATCTCACAAAATTATCAAGGTTAACAGACCTTTTTTGTTTGCATATCATAGTATGGTGGAAGAACTTCGATTTTGTGCTGAGCAAATATAATCTCGCACTTAAAGCCATTGAACCAGATTTAGTAGATGAAATTTGGACATCAGACAGACCTCCACAACCAAGTTCTGATATTAATGTTCTAGACATTAAATATGCAGGTGAGAGCCGATTTATCTTTATAAGAAATAAGTTTAAACACTGATTTGTTGTTATAAACGCTCAAATGCAAGTAACATCAAATGACATATAACATGTGATGCAACTTAATAAAGACTGGATGTTAAAGCTTGGCGAAATGATTTATTTTGATAATCCTTTCCTTATTATTTGATTCTATACATAGAAAGGTTTTTAACCTACTGGTTATATTTAAGCTTTACCGTAACTTTTTATTTTAAGTAGCCTTATTTAAGCTTTGCACATAATTTGAGAGTAATAAAAATTTTAGGATTTTAAATTAAGAATACTATTAAATCAATTGAATTAAATTCTGCTTCAAGCATTCCAAAATATGAGCAACTTTTTCTAAACTTGTAGCAATTCATTTGTTTTATTTGTAAATGAAACAATAACGCTTTATAAATTTCGTGCGTCAAATGCGCATTTCCGGACTAACCTTCATCGGGAACGCTTAAACCTAAGAATTTGAAAGCCAGGGATGTGTAAATATATAGACACGTTTAAGAGTTATATGACTCAAAGGGACATTAAACGAATAGCCGATTTGAGCTAAATAGCCGATTTGAGCTAACTTTTACAAAATAAGTTGCTAAAAACTATATAATATATACAGAAATGCTTTAATTAATACGTGGTAACAGTTTGATATCAATATATAAATATACTTTATGAGAGCAATAGAGTATTCTATAATACACGGGATGATAATTCTGATTAAAGGATAAGGAAAAATACGTCAGTGAGACAGCAGACGACAATAAGATAACCAAACTCCCCTGCAGGATTAAATACGGTCTTCAGGAATAGGTGTTCATGCAAAATGTCCGACTCTATTTCTCAAGTCTTAACAATTTGTGAATAAATTAAATAGAAACGATCAAGTATCTTCATCAACGCTTTATTTTCAAAATAACGAAACACGTTAAGGTATCTCGACACAAGATATCCACTGACGAGTTTCCTACTATACTGACAGGCACTGGCGGATATAACCAGGATTTACTTTAGGTATGCACCATCCCCAATCCATTTGGCTCATAATTTTAAGAATTGCAACAAACTATAAATTTCTTGACAAATACATCATAAACTTATAGATTGATATAGTTATAGATTGCCATCTATAATTTATTATTTTCATTACAACTAATATTTTTTTATCAGTATTACTATTATTAAACACAAAAGTAATCTTAACAATAATAATCACAAATTATTTGATTCAGGAGATAGTCTTTACACATGTTGACTATGTATATCTGACCATGGAAGTAAAATGAAATATAAAACTTCCATGATCTGACGTTTTCTCGCAAATTTGTCGATAAAATAAGACGAAACCATGTATTTATATTGTCAATAAAATGACTTGCATAAGTTTGGATACCCAGTTCTATAGTGTTGATGCTTTACAATTATATAATATTAGGAAGAAAATGGGAAGACAAACTGAGAGACATTAGAGAAGACATGACTAAATTAGGTGTTGACGTTCTAGTGACAACCGGGTTGGATGAGATAGCATGTAAGTTTTACTCTAACTACAGTCAATTTTCGATTATTTAATATTTCAACTTATTCAAAAATACATAATTATGTATATGATGTTGTTTGCTTAACGTTTACTGGCAAATATTCAGGACAAAAACTGATAACGGTAAAAAAATTAAGCAGTAAAGCATAAATGAAGAAGAGATGTTTCTGAATAAAAATGAAATACTTTGGTCGCTTATTATCTGAAGTTTACCTATATCATTCAAATTTTTACGATAACCATTGACACTTTGACATTCAATTTGAGACAAGTACACAATAGACCCTTTTTGCCTCAAACAGTAATAAGCAAAGCATACAACAACCTGCATTTCAATAGCTAACACATAATTTTGTTTAAAAAATTTCATTTAATTTATTTACAGGGCTTTACAATATCCGAGCAAGAGACATAGAGTATGAACCTTACCCTTATGCTTTTTCCATTGTCCAGCACCAGACTACCAGGTAATGCTGAGGGTAATTATGTCATTAAACGGAGCAACATTTCAAGTAGCAAATGCATACAAATTTATATTTACAGTCGATTGTGTTTTTGTGTGTAAATCTATTTGTTATAAGATGTCAAAACCTAAACAGTTCATTATTTCAACACTATTGAGTAATGCAAATTTGTCCAAACTTTTCTTGAGAAGAATGTGAAACACGTTTATTGAAAATTGCATTAATTGGCGTGATCAAACGTATATTGATAGCAACAACCTAATTATTTGTACAATATTTGCGCCCTTATATGGTTTTATGTGTATATAGATATCATATTTTTTGTTCTTTTTCATCGTTTTAGCATTTGAATATAAATAATAGTGGTAGACAGCATTCTCTGCTATATACTTGGTGTAATTATAATTATGCAGTTTTGGGAGAATGCATGTTGCAACGCCATACAAAATTAGAAAATATCGATGAATAATATTTCATTTTGTATTTTGCATTGTACTAACGAGTCATGTTTGGTTGGTTTCAAGCTAAATGTTTGGATTTTAACTTATACAAGCTTCCTTCTCTGTATTCTTCACCTTTGCTTTTCTGTTAGAAACAACATGGTACCGGGGGTATATATAAGAACAGAACATGTATGGCGATATGCTGTACTAAAAAGAAACAACATTAGGTCAATTAATTATGAAATAACAGACAAAAGAAATAATGTGTTCTACCAGTAAAACAAGATTGCGCAAGTAGATAATGATTTTTGACTTTAATAAGTAAGTTTGTTTAAAGGAACAAATAATCTAAATTGGCGGCGGTAAAATTTGCAAGCTTTAAAAAAACTTCTCATCCAATTCAGGTGTGAGATGACCATTACATATACTTATCAGCTACCATATTACAACTATTTATTGGATAAAAAAAGATTGTATATTTTTATATGTCTGCCGATGACTAGCGTATTAACTGTTTACTTTTCGTTCGATCGTCCGTCCGTCAAGCAGGTTTTGTGATAACTCTGCTGTGTACATTGTAAATTAGTTAGTTGTAATTTTGTATCTTTGTCAAGTTTTCTATTTAAGATGTTTTAGTCAATGTTTTGTTCAATCAAGACAAGCTTCCTGTTGATTTTGAGGATAATTTTTAATGTTGTTACAGTTTACATGCCTCTCTACTCGCTAAAACATTGACAATTTGAATCACATCTAATGTTTACTGAATTTCCTTTATTACATATTTTCGAAATCTTTACACTGTAAAGATAAGATTTTTAAAGTCTGATAGTTTTAAGAATTTAGTTCCATAGTAATGGGAGTTTGATCATTAAAATATTTGACAATGCCAGAGCACAGCGTATGATCATTCAGATTTTTAAAGTCTGATAGTTTTAAGAATTTAGTTCCATAGTAATGGGAGTTTTGATCGTTAAACATTCGACAATGCCAGAGCACAGCGTATGATCATTCAAGTTTGCTCTACTGGATGGTAATAGAATTGTTATCCCATTTTCGGGTCTATTATGAAAAGTCCGCCTTTGAATGTGATGCTTTTTTTTTTTTTTTCTTATTTTAGGTCCACGGGTATAACTTTGTTCATCAACACATAGACAATTTTGGTGTGTCGAGCAAAGTCCTCTTAGTCATCTTATTCCATTCAATTTATCAATCTATTAATGCCACCTCATTTTCAATCTGCATATTCTTGAAGATTCTGATATTATATGACTAAATATTTAAAAACAGAGCAAGGGGCGTATCATGCCCTCATGGCGTTGCAGTATCATTCAGTACCTTCGGAAACTGATAGTTCTTATAAAAATGAGACCTGGCGAACTTTGCAGCGACAATACAAACCTAAATTCATTTTATTCTAAAGTTTTGCCAATACAAAGAATATTTACACGTACCATTTTATACACAGTAATGAGGTATGAAGACAAGAGTTGCAATAGTATATGTAAATGGAGAATGTGTTATTTGTTTAAACAAAATCTTTTTTACAGTTTATATATAATGGACAGTAAATCAAAGCTTTCCCGTCCTAGTTCAGATCCAGAAAGCTTAGTTACTTTGAAAGAACATCTGAAGACGAATAATGATGGGCAATGTTCCAGATCCTGTGTGCAAGTAATTAACACTAATAATGTTTTTGTGTGAGATAGATAATGATTGATATGTAGTTGACCGTGTGCATATTCACAGATATCAAAATTTATTGTCATTAATTTTGTTTTCAAGGCTTCAGTGATACAAGAAGTGATAGTGAGTTTTCCTTTTTATCGTAAACAGTTGAATTGATATGTAATACGAACAAAGGATATCGATCTATTTAGTTCCCGTGATGATATCGATGTTATTAGTACTCATTATGTTATTAGTCTGTTTTGTTCCCGTTATCATAACTATCTAATTAATAACCGTTATGATATCGATCTGTTTAGTTCCCGTGATGGTTTTGACCTGTTTAGTATCCGTGATTATGTCGATCTAATAAGGGGTCTGCAATGATATATATCTGTGTAATTCCCGTGGTGATACCGATTTATTTAGTACTCTTGATTAAATCGATATGGTTATTATCCATGATGATATCTATACGTTTAGTAACCGTGATGATACCGACCTGTTTTATTGTTTAGAACACTTATGATATCGGTTTCAGTCGGTGCAGAAATCGTGTTCAAAGGATCGTTTTCAATAAAACGAACCCTCTAACTGCGTATCGTGATTAAAGAAAACATATTCATTTTTACGTAGATTTATCTGAAATCCATAAAGCTTATTTATTGTGAAAATATACCCTTCTATTCTTTTTACGAAAGACACTGACCAAAATGCTTCAGTTCCATGAATTAAACTATTGCAAACAGTTCTGAGCAACTATGGATGATAATTAGTACTTACCAATATGAATATCACAATAACGTATACATTAGCACATATCAGAAGACACAACACTTTCAAAAGTAATTTGACATTAACAAAAGTAAAATTACAAGTTCGTACACTAATCAAAATAGTGAAAAATCAAAACAAAAAAACCAACAAACTAGTTTAGTGCTTCGATCTCATTAATGATACAACTTTCTTATCCATTAAAATGGTGTTTCATTGAAATTTTTTTTTTCAAGACCAAGGAATATAACCATTCCAGTTTCACTGATGACATTGTCAAAATAGCTGGACGGAAAGACATAAGGAAAATCATGGTGTCGTTTTCCTGCAATTACAAAATATATGCTTCGATTCCTGAGGTAAAGTATTTATTCTTACTATACAACCAAGAGCTGAAAATATTATAATAATACCAAAATGCACTATGAATTGTTTTCGAGGTTCGTTCGGTCATATTATTGGAGCATTACATTCACTGCGATATTGTTACTGTCCCAATGATTAAGTTAAATAAAATCTTTTATTTATTTCGCATGGAAATCATCATTCACGAAATAATCATATTAATATTAACTTTAAACATACAATTATGTACACCTATATTTTCATTCAGGTTGTCATATTTTGCTTTGATTATTTACTTTTACACCTATCTAAGTTTGTCAACGATGAATAAAAAAAACTTTTTTCAGGATCCGTTGCCGGTATTATCGTCAGTTCACACAAATTAATAGAATGTAAAGAATTATAAAGATGCCGTCTATTCCTTTGTGTGAAAATGTATTTGTTGCTGTAGTGATATGCCGTAAATACAAAACGGAATAATTTGGATCTGGAAAAGCAAATATATATCACACACAAAAATTAACAGGAGTTTATTGAAAGGAACATTTTGCCGAAATTGTGTTTAATTATGTCAGTTTGTTTCTTTTTTTCTCGTACATACAAGACTTACTCCTATTGTAAATTAACCTAATTTTTGTATGAACATTTTACACATCATCTCCAAAGTAATACCGATGACATAAATGCATTTAAATAAATTTAAACAGAAATGGTATTTTCAGGAAAAAGTATACCAGGGAATTCCACCAACGCTTGCCCACAAAGCAAGGAAGAATGACGTAGAACGGATGGGAATGAGACACGCTGTTGTAAGAATAAACAATAATAAAACCATACAAAATGACTCAATTAAGACCGAGATCATTTAGCATCCAAAAGAGATTTACTTATATTTATTATTTTTTTTACACGAAATAGCCACACTGTTGCGAGTAATAAGAGGTAACAGCAGTTCACCAATGTTCTTATAAATCACTTGTTACAAATACAGTGAATGGAAATATAAGCAACAATATATTTTCTTTACAATCATTTTTTGTTTTTATTGTTGCATTTTAGTCTCATTAAATTCAATATTCGATCAATTTTATTACAAAATATATTTTTATTGCTTTTATTTCGTAGCTAGTGGATTCCGTGAAACTGATTTCCTTGTTTGCTCGAATTGAAAAAGAGGTATGTATCCTAATTATGTAGTGGGTAAAAACTCATCAAAGATACTAGGCTTATAATTGTTAACACAAGGCGTGCATTTAGTCTGCATAAGGCTCATAATCTAAAATCGAATTTTAAAAGTTGGAAGGCCAAACAAAACACAAAAGTTGAAGAGCACAGAAAACCAAAAATTTCAAAAAAAGTTGTGCCAATTAAAAGAAACAAATGCTAACATTTAATAAACAAAAGGAACATGTGATAAAAAATTTAAAAATAAAAAGCAAGACGAAGGACTCACTATTGTGATGCATGATACAAGATATAATACATGGACTATTTTAAATATAGTCATTTTCTGATACTAGTATGTATACAGAATGCAATAAAAACCGTAAAATAAAAGCAAGGATCTAACTATACACAGGAAAATTTCACTCACGTGATTTGAGATTCACGTGAATTTCACCTCAAACGAGCTTATAAGTGAAACTCAAGTGAACTGATTTCACGTGAAAATCAATTGATTTTTTTCAAAATAAAATTATTCAAATAACATCTAAATTTTCAAATTTAATAAAATTATGAGAAATGCCATTTTTCTTCGTAAAGTTAACGTGAAATTAACGTGAAAATTTCCACGCAAGATTCATCTACGTGAAAATTTTCACGTGAGTTTCACGTTTAATCTCGTTTGATGCGAATTTCACGTGAGTAAAATTTGCCTGTGTACAAATCCGTTATAAAAGCAATAAAAACAGTATAACACGAGAAGTCTCTTATTGGAGCTTTCTGTAATTGTTGTGCTTTTTCTCACAACTCACGTTACTAAATCATGTAATATACTAATGATTTGCTCATTGTCTATAATTTAAAACAGAATGTTAATCTCATGATGTATTTTTTTATAGTTTCATTGTGTCGTTTGGTTGTTGCCTCATGTATGGTATGCCTCACTTCTCACAAAGTGTGTTAATAAAGCTCACCATCAAACTTGATTATGTGTAAAAATGTGTCTTAACTCTTCGATTTCAATACGCATGTGTGTATTTGTCTATGATGAGTTTATTTAATATCCACAAATATACCAAATATAATATTTTATAAAACTACCTCATTTTTATTTACGATTATCACTGTTTTTATTCTGTTTTAAGGTTTCTCAAGGAATTCCATGGACAGTGTACAAAGCAACTATAGAGGCTATACGAGTAAGAAGGTACTGAGCTGAAGCAAAATACTCCTTTTCTGTTATGAACTATTTTATTTCTATTATCTTTCCTAAAATTATGCTGTAGGATGAGTATTATTAACCAGATTTTGACAAGAAATAAAACCTCCGTCCGCCACAGTTTATATCTTCTTCACAATACACCTTTTTTATCTACTTAATTACCTTCGATAGGAAAACTGACAATCCTAGTCAATTAAGATTGGAGTCGAGTTCACCCGCACGAGCGGGGTTTGAACTCACAACCTCAGTGTTGACTGGCTAGTGATTACAGTAGTAACTACTTAGACCACTCGGACACCGAGGCCCCCGTTGTAGTTTGACATTCTTGGTAAGGTTTCTTTATCAATCTTGTTGCATTTAGGTATGATTTTTTTCTTCTTATTCTTGTATTTAAAATGTTGGTTTTAAGTGATGTTTTTACTTGTATTTAAGCTTAATGAAAGTGAATAGTATATATTACGTAATAGAATAGATTTACTGGAATGTACTATAATTTTTTAATCGTAGGACTTTAATTATCAAAAGGAAATAGGTTCATAGCCGTGTTCTAGAGATATTTTCTACATAAGTTCATTAATTAGTTTACTCAAATAAAATATCAATAAACCATAATTCAGAGAGCTGGATCTGTACAGAGACGAGAGCTTTTTAGCCTTGGCAGGCAGTGGTATATCAACTGTACCCTTACTAGCGTATCCTGTAGAAAATGCCTCTAGACAACTTGCTACGACTGAATCATTCCTAATGGACTCTGGGGGACAGTATTTGTAAGTTGTCTAAAACCTTTACATTTTTAAATAAATGAATTCGTATCATATAATAATAATAATTTACGACACACTGCACGTGTTTCCGGAATTATTAAGAAACTAAGGTTTGGAATTTCTAACCCTTTCATGCAAAGTTGACCTTGGGTGGATTTGGCCATTTTTTAGCTGCCTTTTGTTCATGTAGCTCCTCAAGTATTTAGAACTAAATGTTGTATGATTGCCAATGAGACAACTATTCATGAGACCAGATGACGCGGTTGTAAACAATTCTAGGTCACCACACAGCCTTCAACAAAGAGCAAAACCCGATACCTTATACTATAGTAAAAAATTGAAAACAACACGTTTAATAATTTCATGCGTCCGAAGCGCTTTTCTGGATTTACCTTCATCAGGAACGCTCGAAGCCAAACATTTGAAATCCGAGGATGTATAAATACCGAAATCGTTGAAGAGCTATATGACAAAAATACCTAAAATAGATAGCCAAATTCATATAAAGTCAACTTTGCCTGAGGGAGTTGAAACCTTAGTTTCTTTATAATTTCAAAATTTATAAATGGACAATTTTAGAAAGGTTTGTTAAATCATGTCAGTACCGAAGTACTGACTACTGAGCTGATGATACCCTCGGGGACTGACAGTCCACCAGCAGAGGTATCGACCCAGTGATGTAAAAAATTGAAAACAACACGTTTAATAATTTCATGCGTCCGAAGGGCTTTTCTGGATTTACCTTCATCAGGAACGCTCAAAGCCAATTATTTGAAATCCGAGGATGTATAACTACCGAAATCGTTGAAGAGCTTTATGACAAAAATACCTAAAATAAATAGCCAAATTCATCTAAAGTCAACTTTGCCTGAGGGAGTTGAAACCTTAGTTTGCTTTATAATTTCAAAATTTATAAACGGACAATTTTAGAAAGGTTTGTTAAATGATGTCAATACCGAAGTACTGACTACTGAGCTGATGATACCCTCGGGGACTGATAGTCCACCAGCAGAGGTATCGACCCAGTGATGTAAAAAATTGAAAACAACACGTTTAATAATTCTTAGTGAAAATGAATCAGGAAAAATCTCTCCAAACGAATATCATTGGAACAATGGGTTATTGATTGCCCTACGTGGAACTTAATACATGTACTTGAAAATGAAGCGGTGCGTTTAGTCATGTTTACGGTTATACCCTTTTTTTGGAAGGTATAGTTGTCTGTGAAATGTAATGATGTGATACGATGTCTAGTATGGTTTCCATGTAACTTTTAACGTCATATAACAGTTATATGGTGAGATGGCACACGAGGAAAATGATAAGATAACATCCAACATTCAATCACATAATAAACAATAGATATAAGAAGATGTGGTATGAGTGCCAATGAGACAACTCTCCATCCAAGTCAAAATTTATAAAAGTAAACCATTATAGGTCAAAGTACGGTCTTCAACACGGAGCCTTGGCTCAAACCGAACACGGTTTTTATGCCTTAGCTTTTATTTTATTATTTTTTTTCTCATGTTTATCGTTGTATTCTTATGTGTCGTTTCGGCATTTCGAATTTGTTGAATTGTTTTTCCTTTGCTCACACAACGGTTATCTTCTTTGTTGCCTTTTACGACTGATAAATGTTCTTTTTCTACGAAGCGTATCCTACGAAAAAGGTTTACATTCGAGTGTGATGTGTATCTTGTTTTGGATTCTCACTATGGTTCTCTTGTTTGTGTCTTGTCTAGTGATCATCGAATTAACAACACTGAGAGAATATTTGTTCCTGTCTTCGAAAATTTGCATGAACAAGTGATACTATTACTTTCAGGGATGGAACAAGTGACTTGACCAGAACATTCCATTATGGTATTCCATCTGATCATGAACAGGTTTGTTGATGTTATTTAGAAAAGGTGCTTTCTTTTTAGTAGACAGAAAGTTTAAGCAATAGTTTGATTAATAGTTCATATAATTTGCAGATATAAAATTAGGCAGTGGCTGTTTTGCCGGAACCGGCAAAATAGAAAATATGCTATTTTGCCGGCTCTGATTAACATATCTTTGTTGAAGCCGGCAAAATAGCATATTTCTATAGCGATGCCTATTTTGCCGGCTCTAGGTAAGCAGAAGCCAATTTTGCCAGTTAAAGAAATTGTGTTTACAAATATGCAGTTCAAAGAACTGACTATTATTTCAAAAGCAAATGTAATTAAAGGTTTTGAAGCTATGTGAATGATTTTGTTAGATTGCGTAATGTTTTATCAAATTGATATGCAATTTTTATTTTTTTTACACCATACAGTTAAAAATCTGAGATTTTATTCTAATGCATTATTAGACTGTGAGTGATTAAATTTGAAGTAATTTCAACTACATGTTTTGGTATGATTTCATTGCTACAAATGGATGCTCAATATTTTATTTTTATGTCTATTCTTATTTTCACTTGGACTCATAAATGTTTATAAACGATTATGCGTATCTCAAATATTGTTACTGTTATCTTACTCTACTATACGAGTAATAATTTGATTCTTTGAAGTTGGCAATGCACATTTTCGTATTACTTTTTAAAAGTAAATATTAAAATTCTCTTTTTATAGTGCTTTTATATAATTATCTTCTAGTTAGTGACAAGCACGCCGTCGCTTGTGCTCTATAGCTGCTTTGCTAAACAACTCATGAAATAACCTTTTTAATAAAAAAGCAAACAAAACACTATGACTATTCTTCAATGCTACTGAAACTTATTTTGGCACAAATGTTCAATTTAAGCCCATACTACTACACATTGGGTTTGTACAATATGTTACATGTAGCAATTAGTGACAATGTTCTACCGCCCGTCCATTTATGGTGACTATGTAAAGGAGAGCGTTTTAAATTCAAAACGATTTCAAATTAATGATTGTATCTACAAAAAGAACTTTAAATCAAATGTAGATTAATATTCGTATAAACACAGCTGAATATGTAATTTATAACGATACAGGTAAATGCCCATTACGTTTTACATCGCAAGTCTTTAGTGACAAATTGCACTATGTATTTATTTGTATCAAAAGAAAATTAGAAATCTTCAAGCCAAATTATATCAATTTACCATACATATACTTTATTTGCTGTATTCATTATCCACGCATTGTGTATGTTTTGGGCTACTCGATAATTTCGATTGTTATAAACTGAAGACAATGTCTTGCTCTTTTACCTGTCTACCTTGTAATCTGATAAATGCACGAATTTGTTTACGTATACTTGTGTGTCCAAGGTTAAACAAAGTTTTGTCTTTTTAAAAACTATTATTCTGCAAATTACAGGCTTTTCTCCATTTTGGATTGAATGGGTTAACTTCGTGAGAGCGTGTATATTTTAAAACTATCGTATGCTCACAAACCGATCATGTATAAAATAGTTCTGTTGAATATTTATGTAGATGATGATGATCACGATGACTGCCATAATATCGCTTGTTTTTTTTTACAGGAAATCTATACAAGAGTACTGATGGCCCATCTCAACCTAGCTATGCACAAGTTTCCCGTGGGTCGAACCGGTATGCTTCATTTAATCGATACAACACATACAAGTTATTTGTTGAATAAAGGTTTAAAGGAATCTTCCTTAACTTTGATTGATGTTTGTTTAACATCTGTCGGCAAATATAACATGCATATTCAGGAAGATGAATTAAAAGCGACAATAGTTTACCGATGTTCAAATCTCGTAAATCGATTAAAACTGACAAATCAAGGAAACAAAGAAATACTGAGGGAATTGCAAGATTTTCAAAAGAGCGACAGCGAGTGCATCGACAGGGTAGGCGTATCCTGCTATGCATGCATCACCCTGGGTTTGATTTTGGGGGTTATTGTCGTAGCTGCTTTGTAATTAGGGACCAAAATCAATGATTTGTCTGGTTTTAAGACAATAACTTGAGTATAATGTATACATATATCTCTATTAAATTTACCACAAGGTTCCACACCACAATTGGAAGGTTGGGATTAATTTTGAGGGTTATTGTCATAGCTGTTTAGGAATTAAGGACCAAAAAGGGCATAACAAAAACATTTGTTTGTCTGGTCACAGACAATAACTTAAGTATACGTGTATGGATCTCTTTTAAATTTTAGCAGAAGGTTCCATACCACAATAGGAAGGTAGGGATTTATTTTGGGGGTTATTGTCGTAGCTGTTTAGTAATTAGGGGCCAAAAACAAGCATTTTTCATGTTTCAGGACAATAATTTGTGTATAAGAGTATAAATTTCTATGAAATTTTACCACAAGGTTCCATACTTCAAAAGGAAAGTTGGGGTTGATTTTTGGGGAATAATGACCCAAACCGTATAATAATTTGGGGTCAAAAAGGGGCCAAAAAAACAATTATTTTTCTTGTTTGCAGGCAATAACTTGAGTATAACTGTATGGATCTCAATTAAATTTTAGCACAAGGTTCCATACCACAATAGGAAGATTGGGGTTTATTTTGGGGGTTATTATAGTAGCTGTTTAGGAATTAAGGTGCAAACAAGGGGCTAACAAAAACATTTTTTTTTCTGGTTCACAGACAATAACTTGAGTATAAGTGCATAGGTCTCTATTAAATTTTAGCACATGGTTCCATACCACAATAGGAAGGTTGGGATTTATTTTGAGGGTTATTTTCGTAGCTGTTTAGTAATTAGGGGCCAAAAGGGGGTCAAAAACAAGCATTTTTCATGTTTCTGGTCAATAATTTGTGTATAAGCAATAAGTTGTGTATAAGGGTATGGATCTCTATGAAATTTTACCACAAAGTTCCATACTTCAAAAGGAAATTTGGGATTGAATTTGAGGGTCTTTGCCTAAACCGTTTAGGAATTAGAGGCCGAAAAGGGGCAAAAAAACTAGGATTTTCTGGTTTCTGGCCAATATTGTGAGTTTAAGTCTATGGATTGCCATTTAATTGTGCCAGAAGGTGTTATACTATAGAAGGAAGGTTGGAATTGATTTTGGGGGTTATGACCCTAACGGTTTAGGAAAAAGGGTCCAAAAACAATACTTTTGTAATACTTTGAATAAATTGCTTGTTTCTTGACTAATTTCAATGGAGTTTAATTCAAAGTTTTGAATACTAGGGGTTCTTTGATATGCTGAATCTAACCGGGTATTTAGAATTTGGATTTTGGGCCCTGTTTTTGAATTGATCCTACATACCTGTCAACCTATGACAATGAAAATGCAGGTGATGACCTGCATAGAAGAATGAAATCTCAGGTCATAACGCGTACATACTTTTTCGAGCTGAATTTCAGTATTTAGGGGACATTTTTCTTATAATTTATATCAAAGTTTTCAAAACATGTCCACATGGTTAAGTAATTTAAAATTGTACATATTATTATTTCATTGCACTTGGAGGCCATTGATAGATTTGTGTTACATTGCCTTAATTCCTGTTCATATTCATTTCATGACATACAATGTGCCAATTTGTGTTTACTTTACATACATTTGTGCAGCTTTTAAACAGTAGAACATATCATATGTTGATATTAGAGTATAATAAAATAAAGTTAAACAATTAAAGGAGGTATAGGTGAAAAAAGTAATTTTCAAAATTTTTTATTTTGTAATTGTTCTAAGGTAGAACAATAAGTAAAAGTATTATTCTGATATGTTTGTGCATTCCATTCATTTTAGATTTAATCTTTTTACAAAAAAAAAAACAGTGTGTTTGACACCAAAGCTGTCAAGTGAAGCCATGCACTGAAATGGGTCAATTGAGCTGAGTTTACACAGCTAGTTGAACTTCTTGTCCAGAAGAATAACGAATTTGCCGGTATTTCATTGCAATCACCTTATATCTATTAAGTCTAAAGGCTAAGGAATCCGGGTGAAAACGGGTTATTTTCCGAATTCCCGGGTTATTTGGTCACCCGGCGGGTGTTCCGGGTGACCCCTCAGAATTGTGAAAATCTCGGGTCACACCCGCAGGATCCGGGTCAGTTGACAGTATGGATCATCCATATTAAGGTCCAAAGGGTCCAAAATTAAACTTTATTTGATTTCATCAAAAATTGAATTATTGGTGTTCTTTGGTATGCAGAATCTAACCGTGAATTTAGATTTTTAATTTTGGGGCCTGTCTTCAAATTGGTATACATTAAGGTTCAAAAGGTCCAAAATCAAACTTTGTTTGATTTTAAAAAAAAATGAATTTTTGGGGTTCTTTGATATGCTGAATCTAAGTATGTATTAAGATTTTTGATTTTAGGCACAGTATTCAAGTTGGTCCAAATTAGGGTCCAAAATTAAACTTTGTTTGATTTCATCAAAAAATGAATTGTTGGTGTTCTTTGATATGCTCAATCCTTCAGTATTTAGATTTTTGATTTAGGGCCTGTTTTTCATACTGGTCCAACATGAGGTCCAAAGGGTCCAAAATTAAACTTTGTTTGATTTCATCAACAATTTAAATTCTTGGGGTTCTATGATATGCTGATTTTTTTTTGTAAATTGTTTTTGAAGATCTTCCTGGTAGGTTTGATTGTTATTCTGTATAAATTAATTTTCAGAATGTTATATATATATATATTTTTATGAAGCAAACTCCTTTAAAAAGTTAGCTAATATTGTCCATTAACAAATAAATAAATAAAATTCTTGGTGTACTAAGATATTATGGTCCATTAATACATAAATGAATTAAATTCTTGGAGTACTTGGATATGCTGAATCTAACCGTGTATTTAGATTTTGGATATTGGACCATAGTAGGTAAAATCCAATTTCAAATTTTTCAGTTCTTTGACCACATTTGTTCTGTGACAGAAACCTATGATGTATCAAATATTTAATCACAATCAAAATTCAGAGCTGTATCAAGTTTGAATGTAGTGTCCATACTTGTCCCAACTGTTCAGGGTTTGACTTCTGCGGTCGTATGCATAGGCGGAGCATTTTATTTCACCTATTTGGAGGAGAAGCTGCTTATCTTCCGCACGGTACCATGAGATCACCATTACAATCTCATTGAGGATATTGTGCTTTAATTTTTCAAATTTGCAAAAGTGTCACCTTTTCCAAAATATATAAATATTTGATATACTTATATAATATGAATATAAAAAAAAGGAGATGAGGTATGATTGCCAATGAGACAAGAATCCACCAAAGTAAAAAAACATACCGTATAGTTGGCTTTAAAAGGCCCCAACATATATTGTTTGTTAACTTCGAATTTTGTTTGTTTGCAAATATTGTTATGTTTGTCTTGGTAACAATCCAATATTTGGATTTTAAGCCAATAAATAATTTGAATTTGAATCCAAGTCGGTGTTTATTGAAGAAATGTTTCGAAGCTGAGACATTTTCACATTTGTGTTATATTTTCGGGGTACGATGTGAAATTAATTTTTCCGAAAATTAGCACACCCCGAAAATCCTTTCGTGATGCGGCTCCTCGTGGTAAAAAATTCCCTTTTTTCACACAATAGGTTCTTTAAAAATTTAATACTTTGCATACATTTAATAACTCCATAGTTTTTACACATTTATTCTATGGTCCTCTACTTTCCAAATCAACACAAATGGTTAAGCTCATTCACTTGTTAAAAATAGAAACATGTCCAGTATCACTACACAGAGATTTTTTGTTTACGCACAACTTTTGTGTACCCGTTAATGTAGCAGGTTCCGTCGTGTTTCTGGCGGTTAACGATACAATATATATACGCTCTACTTTTATCGCGGACAATTAAAATAATAAAATAACATTTTATCTATCATGGTAAGCATTTTAATTGTAACTTTGCATAGACGCAGAGTGCCGAGACATTTGATGCAATATGTTATTTGACATTGATTGCTTCGTCGTCTTCCTCCCATTCTTTTTCTCATTCTTTACATTTAGATAAATACTTTTTAAATGTTCTGTTTCTACTGATAAGTAAGCAATTGTACGATTTATCTAGATATGTTCTTATGCATAACAAACTGAGATTTTTTTGTGGGTTTTTTTTATTAATTCTGATTTATGATGCACGCCGTTCTCGATGACATTTTGTTTTTAAAGTAGAAATCCAAATTATAGAAACGCAGGATAATGTTTGAAAATACGGGAAATTGTACCACTATTAATGCAATTCCGTTAAGAAACCCATTTGTTTTAAAATGGTCGCCGAAAAGAACGCCGCTAGCAAAATAAAAAAAGGAAATTTATTTGGAAAAGATTACGGAAATAACGTGGGAACTGGAACAGGAAATGGTTTGTTGGCATGGAATTTATTAAGAAGAATAGTTGAATTTGGTTATTTGGCCGAACAAATTTCCCTATGTTCCAAGTGTAAACAGTCTCTGAAATTTATTCGACTGTACAGAAAACATCCGTTATGGTTTCGGAAGCTTGTTAAAAATATAGTTGCAGCATTGTAATCGTATAAGCGCATTTTACACAGGACAGCCACATATGGGATGGCAACACTAAATGTGCACTCGGTTAGGACGAAATGAAATTAAATCATTCAGATCCCGTTATATATACTTTTATAATTCCATTCTGAAATAGATTATTCATTAAAAACCGCACAATAAATGAGTGATCGGTGCTTTGGTGAAGATAAATAAAAAAAGCGCTTTGAAAGCAAAAATTATAAAAAGATATTTTCATTAACCTATATTATTCAAACACGGAAAAACCAACGAAATCATTTTTTTATTTACGCTTTGGCATAAACGTTTACCATACAGCAATAAAACTGCTGTGCACAATTTTGTATGAAGATTTTAAATCAGCATTGTTTCAATATTAAAGATCAGTTCTGATGTAATTGTCTTAAACTATTCAATGGTCATATATATATATCTTTATTAAGCCTCTGTTAGGAGAGATAGTGATACAAATAACATATTAACAAATGGTCGCGATCCTGTCAAAACTTCAATGTATGTTTTAATGTTTTTTAGTTGAAATGCTGTCAGCAGCTTGCTTATATCATAACGTACCCATCAAAATTATAAATACATGTATATTCGAAAACATCTATTTCATGAGAGTTTTTGCTCAACTGTAAACATATCTGTGTTATTTGTGTTTGAAATCTCGATCATGTCATACATAAATTCCAAATGTATAGGTTATTCCATACTGAAATTATAATTGTATCTTTCAAAGTCGACTTATCACTGATTACATAAAGTACAAACATATACAAAACTTTTACTCTTATGTAATGCATTTTGTAGGAAAAGAAATAGACTCGGCCATTAGACAACCACTTTGGGAGATCGGAGTTGACTATCCCCATGAAACAGGCCATGGTATTGCTCATTATGGCGTAGTTGTAGAAGGTCCAGCTCGTATTTCTAGTTCTAAAGCTAGTTACACAAGTGACATACCGTTGGAAACCAATTACTTTGGATACGGTAGGTATTCTAGACATTTTAGAGGACAAAATACTTAGAATTCATGTGCCATTTCTGATTGTTAATTATATTTAACTAAAATTCACAGAAAACGTTATAGGAATAAAAAAAAGTAAATAGTTTAATCACTTTCATTACTGCAGGAAAGGATGCATGATTTAATATCATATCAACAATTTGATTTGGAAATATCCCATTTGGAAACACTTTCTATGATGGAAGCCAAGCCTTCTTCCACGCATTGGTCAACTTTTTAAGGCTTATTTTTTAATTTCCTTCTTCTCGACTTCGACGAAATTTCAACAGTTTTACAACACATATTATTTTAACCGTATTGTCTTTTTATGGCTGTGAACGGACAAATGAATGTTTGTCTTTAGACTTAAATGACTTAAAACTTACCATTCAGATGTTCTTGAAGTATACAACCAAAATTAAATTTCAAATTCATATGAAATATAATTTCAGATCAGACTCAGCTTCTTCATATACCAGATCCCGCTGATTATCCAGTTGAGGAGGATATGTGCTTCTCTAATGGTACGAGTATAAATAGGAGACTATCGAAAAGAATATGATAAAAAGTAATGATTGAAAACTAAAGAAATAATGATCATCCGATATGAGATATTCCATTCGTCGAATGGTTAGCATGTCCAGTGTTTCTTTTATATGATTCAAAGTTCATTACTGATAAACTTACACAAAAGTAAAAGATGGCATCAAAACCCAACAATATAGACAAATGTTAAAGCTGAGAATATACAAAAATGTAAGCATTTGACACGACTACACAGCAACTTCAGTTAAGTCTGCCTCATATGTTGACTTACATATAGAAATTGACAATGAGGGTCGGTTGAAAACAAAACTTTATGACAAAAGAGATTTCAGCTTCCCAATTGTGAACTTTCCATTTCTGTGTAGCAACATTCCAGAAGCGCCTGCATACGGAGTATATATCTCCAAGCTGTTACGATATTACAGGGCTTGTATATCCTATCGTGATTTCCTTGATAGAGGTTTGCTGCTCACAAGGAAGCTATTAAACCAAGAGTTCCAAGTGGTGAAGTTGAATTCATCCCTTCGTAAATTTTACGAACGCCATCACGAGTTGGTTGACCGTTATGGAATATCTGTTTCGCAGATGAAGACGGATTTGTTCCAATTGTCGTAATTACAAACCCGTCCCTTTTCCCCGAATGTGACCTACCGAAATTAGACTTATCACCGGTTTTGTACTTTCATGAGCAAAACGACGGGTGTCACATGTGGAGCAGGGTCTGCTTACCCTTCCTGAGATTATGAAGGTATACAAAAAAAAAATAAGAAAACACTTACCCTCTCACCAAAAGATAAAACACAGACAGTTACTTTTATAGTAAACAGAGACGAAAATCTTCAATATTGATCTGGTATTATTTTCATTCCATTTCATGGTGGTCACTATCAGATCATTCAGGATGGACAGATATAAATGGTTAGGTTACATCTATCATTCAATTCGACTACTGTTGTATCTCTATTATACTTTATTAAAAAGGTAAACAATATTTTACAGAACCTGGATATTATGAAGTGGGAAAATTTGGCATGAGAATAGAAAATGTAGTAGTTGTGAAGAAAATGAACAGAAATGTAAGTTTATTAAACTTAAATTTGGGATTTGCCTGCACTTGGTGTTGAAATTGACAGTCTGTAATGAAGAAATAGGAAAAACAATTGTACAAAATGATCACTGGCATCAACGCAGAAACATACCAACTGGAACATATTAATAATGATTGACACCTATACATGGATTCATACGTTTTCAATTTTTAACTCAAAATATTGAAAGTTTAAACATGTCAGTAGTAGGCTAAAAGAGATTTTATGAAGAAAAATATTGAGTCAACATGAAAGTGTCTCCTTTGCTTCTATTCACACAAGGAAAAAAAATATTCAAGATAATAAATGGACCAAATGGCTACATAGTTCACAAAACAGTTAACATTGCGTAATTGTACAAGATGCAGTACTAAGAGATTTGCTACTGGAAGAGCTATGGGATTCCCAAAGAAACAAGTACACCGAACAAATTATTTATTGGCAAAATGTGTAACCATACTAAACGGAACTCAGATCAACTGTATCTCGAGAAAGAGAGGATGGCATTTTTTATTCGGAAGCACTCATAAACCCTGTAACCCCAATACATGTGTATTCATTTTTTAACAAAACAAATTAACTGCATCATATAAAAACAATACATACAAGAAAATTATTTTCGGAGATCTCTGTTATATAGATAACCTTTTTTCATTCCTTTTTTGAGTTTACATGTAAAAAAATATATATTTTAGAATAACTTCTCTAAGTGCAACTTTCTGGAATTTGACACAATAACTTTCGTTCCATATGAACCTCATTTGATCAAGCACAGCTTACTAAGTGATGAGCAGGTAAGTATAGTTCTTTTGTGTCTTAGGTTAATCTGTATTGGATGCGATTAAAAAAAATGATGTTATGAAAACAACCTCTGATTAAAGATTTTATTACAAAAATGATAAAATTAGAAATCAAAACCCGGAATACAATGAATGATATTCTAACTAGACCCGATAAATTTGGCAAAGGCCATTCGTACAAGATGTATTTAAAATATGTCGTCGGTCAATTGTGACACATACACTCTTGTGATGGCAACTTTTTATAATATAAGATAGATCAAGAAAAACGCTTTGGAAGCAACAAATGTATTGTTATTTTTATTTACTATCATTGAGTCGATATATCGCTGCTGGTGGACTGTTACTCCCCTAGGGTATCATCAGGTCGGTAGTCATTGCTATAGAACTGACATGATTAATAACTAATGTTACTCGAATAATCGTTCGACCGATTAACCGGTTAACCGATAGTTTACGTTGATTTTTGAAGCCTTTATCTATAGTACCCTACAAATGTACGTTTTTATAATAGTATTACGATGAATTGAAGTTAACATAAGGCTTGTCTGTGAGGATTCGTGGCGAAGTTTGACTTTTAATAATCCAATACACCGTATTTACTATGGCGTTTGTAAAAACTCCAGATTGAAAAATAAAAAACCTTCTTGATCTTGTCGAATTGAAAATGTCTGAAACTTTCATTTTTTCTTGATGTATCAGAAAATAATGTGGAGTGTTTCAAAATGAAATTATTAAGCCTGTTACTCGTACTATCAAGTATTATACATTTTTTACATCCACGATGATTTGCATTTCATAATTTTTCAGTTGGCACTTCATATAAAGTAATGCCTTGCACGATGGAGGTTGCACATTCAGATGAAGGTCTACGCAATATTTGATAAATTATAATTAAAAAATGAAGAAAATCGTAAAATTTAATAGGATTACTGATTTAAAGTTACTGTTAAAAAAACATGTAAACTAATTATGTTTACTTAAGATCTTGCCCCGAGCTGATAGACAGGTTGTCTATATGTTCTAATTAATTTTAAGCTTTTGGATTAACAATAGCAATCAATATACTGGACAATTGACGGCCCACAATTGATCTGTCAAATTAATTACCAAGACGATAATTTTTAAATAGAACACAACTATTTAATGATTTCAATACACATTTTTATCAATTCTATTAAAATTGAAAAAAAGTCCGGTTCACCGGTTAGCGTTTTTGGTATTCGATATTCGGTCCTTCCGACGGTAAACCGGTTAACCGGTTTACCGTTGACAACACTATTAATAACATACTTTTCTGAAATTCTCCATTGATAAATTTAGAAGATAGTTAAGAAACTTTGACATGATTAATGACATACTTTTCTGAAATTCTCCATTGATAAATTTAGAAAATAATTAAGAAACTTTGACATGATTAATGAAATACTTTTCTGAAATTCTCCATTGATAAATTTAGAAAATAGTTAAGAAACTTTGACATGATTAATGACATACTTTTCTGAAATTCTCCATTGATAAATTTAGAAAATAATTAAGAAACTTTGACATGATTAATGAAATACTTTTCTGAAATTCTCCATTGATAAATTTAGAAAATAGTTAAGAAACTTTGACATGATTAATGACATACTTTTCTGAAATTCTCCGTTGATAAATTTAGAAAATAGTTAAGAAACTTTGACATGATTAATGACATACTTTTCTGAAATTCTCCGTTGGTAAATTTAGAAAATAGTTAAGAAACTTTGACATGATTAATAACATACTTTTCTGAAATTCTCCGTTGGTAAATTTAGAAAATAGTTAAGAAACTTTGACATGATTAATAACATACTTTTCTGAAATTCTCCGTTGGTAAATTTAGAAAATAGTTAAGAAACTTTGACATGATTAATAACATACTTTTCTGAAATTCTCCGTTGGTAAATTTAGAAAATAGTTAAGAAACTTTGACATGATTAATGAAATACTATTCTGAAATTCTCCGTTGGTAAATTTAGAAAATAGTTAAGAAACTTTGACATGATTAATAACATACTATTCTGAAATTCTCCGTTGGTAAATTTAGAAAATAGTTAAGAAACTTTGATTTGATTAATGAAATACTATTCTGAAATTCTCCGTTGGTAAATTTAGAAAATAGTTAAGAAACTTTGACATGATTAATAACATACTTTTCTGAAATTCTCCGTTGGTAAATTTAGAAAATAGTTAAGAAACTTTGACATGATTAATGAAATACTATTCTGAAATTCTCCGTTGGTAAATTTAGAAAATAGTTAAGAAACTTTGACATGATTAATAACATACTTTTCTGAAATTCTCCATTGATAAATTTAGAAAATAGTTAAGAAACTTTGACATGATTAATGACATACTTTTCTGAAATTCTCCGTTGGTAAATTTAGAAAATAGTTAAGAAACTAAGGTTCCAACTCCCTCTCACAAAGTTGACCTTTAGTTAGACACAGTTTCTTTTTCTTTTAGGCTCCCTTTGGTCATATAGCTCGTCGTGTATTCAGGAGTTTATACATCCTTGGCTTTAAATCTTTTTGGTTTGAGGTTCTTGGTTTAGGTAAATCCAGAAAAGCCTTTCGGACTCACCAAATTTATTGTGTTCTTTTTATTCAATATGCTGACTGTAATCCTCATAGAATCAGTGGCGAGCCATTGTTGATCTAATTATAAATACATGTAATAATAAAAAGGACATAGTAGGAGAGCTTGAAAACGAGCTTGATCACAGACCGTTGACAGGACACGTATTTTTAAAATCCGACGTCACAGCCTATCACCACTAGCAGGATTCTAGAGCCACTCAAATTATTTACAAACATGCAAGAGTTTGTTCGTTATTCAAAGACGTTTTGTGGATATTCCGAAAAGTCTGTTTCACTCCGATAAAACTGCACGAAATTATTGTAATTTGTGAATATAGGTGACTCCATTGACACTGTTCTGTTAAACTAACGCCTCAGATTGTTATATTAAGGCAATAATCTTTTTTCCTTGTGCATTTTATTTTATTGCTTATCTTAATTTCATGTACTGTAGATCAAATGGATAAACAATTATCATAAAGAGGTTTGGGAGAAGGTGTCACCATATCTCAAAGAAGAAAACGACACAGTGGCTTTGGAATGGTTAAATAAACGAGTACAGCCTTTATTTATTACACAAAAATACCAGAAATAGATAATACCAACAATGGATGTATTTTGGTGACATGGCTAATATTTTATTTTATATTATTTTTATTTCGATCCTTTTGAAATAAAAACTATCAACTACTATTTTGTCAAAACTTTTACTGTTACATTAAAAATATGTGCTTCAATTATAATTCTAGTTGGTCTTTTTTTCTGTGTGTAACTAGTGTTACATTGCGATTATGTACTGGCACGGCAGTTTTGTCTGAGCACTGATATAATGGAAAAAGGCATGAGAGACTTATAGATTGTTATTTCTTTTTTGTCTTGTTTTGTTGAGTTCACGTCTCATTGCCGTATATCGGACATCTCAAGAAGAACGAAAAGAGGCTCGCATTATATTTTAATTCTCCGTTCCATTATATAGGTGTCGTCCTCTCAATGACTTATTCAAAGTTTAGGGACTATGTTAAAAGGATACCACAAATGCAGTTAGATTGGCTTGATATCTTCGGTTACATCACGACTTTGACAGTGATGGGCGGTTGAGCACTAAACTTCATCATAAAAGAGATGACTTCAATTTCCCATTGTGACCTTTTATTTCATACCCTATCTTTCTTTCCTCGATTATAACGTTTAACATATCAAAAGTTTAGGTACAAAGACAAAAAAATCAAAATTACATGTACTCCAAACGGAGTGAGGCTGTGTACGTCGACATAGTAAACGTATCCTGCTATTCTTGTATCACCCGCCTTGCGAATCAGAAGTTATATAGACTATATTAGTTTAACGTATCATATCATTTCCGTATGCGTCAAATTTGCGTTTTACTACATTAGACTACATTACAAAAAAAGTAAATTAATAAACGTTACTACATTGTATATGGTGTGTTTTTTTTGTGACACAGTTTAACAGACGATAAAAATCCTGTTATTTTTGTTTCCAATATAAAGAGGTATGACCAATGTCATATGTATTTGATATCTTGTTTATCCATTCAAAATATATCGGCTAAGAAAATTACTTAAATTGTATATATATGAACAAGTTCCATCACCCGTTACAAATATCACTGACTATCAATGTCTGACAAGTCTGAAACGTATTAATTAAGTCAGATAAAACTTCTGTTTGGAAATTTACATTTGGTTGGCAAGATGATGTACCTGGTTGGTTAAAATTATGTCTGCAGTCAACAAACCTTTTTTTCTTGTATTATTTTATTTTATTTGTTTCATATCAGCTAGAGTAAATAATGTTACAGTGGATTAGGGGTCAATTATCTAAGGTTATCACATCTCGTGATAGTCTCGAGTTAACAATTTACATTAGATATTCTAACACCAGGAAAGATGAGGGTTACAGTTATTATATTGTTAATTTGTGGGTTTATCATTGGTGATGCTTCAGGTAATTATTCTTTAATAACTTTTATTGTATCTTAGATCAAAATTATGGGTTTTTGAATAGTATAAGACGTATAACAGTCGATGCATAGGTGCAAATAGACAAAATCATGATCACACGGTCTTCATAGTACATACAGACACAATATTTTCCGCATCGTCTTAAAGTTTGTTGACTTCTTTAAAACAAATCATCATGTTGTTAACGCCACTGATATATGTAAAAATATTCCAAATGCTAAAACATTGATTAAGTGCTTTAAACTTTGACTTCTAAGACATAATTCGAGATAATATAAGTAAGCTTGGAGATTTACATAGAATGTGGACGAAATGAACAATCATCATACCTAGTCCTTTGAAAAAAAAAGGATTCATCTTCTCTGCACTGTGAACTTTTTAGGGTGTCAGTAATTATCAATTTTAACAATCGAATAGTCGTGGTGATATCAACGGCACACATCATGGTATTTCAATTGAGAGTGAATACTTTTTAGTGTTCTTTATTACAATATGGGTTTCATATGAAACTACGGTTCAACAATCGTTATCTAATAAAAAAAGTGTACATGTATATCTCGCATTATCATTGTTTATACATATAGCAGGGTTTAAAAACATCAGTTGTTCGACCTGTTAGTCAAATGCGTGTTGTTAAAATATACTTTTTCACTTTTTTGGTCTTTTGGAAAATGTTTTTGTGCTGTATTTAGACCCCTCTACCAAGAAATTTGTTTTGCATGCACACGTATAAAAATTGCGGTTTTTATCCAGCGCAATCATAGGTTTGAACGTCGTTTTCAATTTAGACTTGTTTATATATATATATATATAATTCGTCTAAACAACAGCCCAACAATGTTAGATCTGTAAATTTGCGGAAGCAAATTTTTTTGTTCTTCCCTGGCCGGGATTCGAACTCATGCTACTGAGATATCGTGGCACCAAATCGCCTTGCACTATGCCCGACGCGCTAGACCACTCGACCACCTAGGCTCTATAAAAATAAAGCTTTCGGTGGCCGGGTGTTACCTTTCCTCGTCAGTTTTTATCTAGCGTCGTAACACTGTACATAATATATAAGGCATGAAGATGGAATTGTTACAGATCAGCTGAATTATCTATTGTAAAGGATCCTACAAATTAATGTAAGATGCAGTCACAGAAATAATTATATTATAAGTACGTCTGAACCAGTGACGACTCTACAACAGATTTTATCCATCGGATCACCAGCAGTGATGGTGATACAAGACTGAAAATATATATATATATATAAACAAGTCTAAATTGAAAACAACGTTCAAACCTATGATTGCGTTGGATAATCAAAGTACTGAAGTACTGAACATCGGATGACCGCAAGTTCTTGTGGATGGTCACAAGCACTTAATTTTTGTCTCAGAAAAAAAACAACACATCTCTATACCTGAAAGTGAGGTTAAGGTACACAGATATATTTTTTCTAAGACAAGTTCGTGCGTGGATGATGAATAAATGACGGAATTCAACCTCACCGTAATAACTATGATATTGTAGTGATACAAATCAGTATACTCTGGTTTGTTGTTATATATTATATTTATATTTGTACATAACAGTTACATGTATATATAATTTTCATCCATTTCTATATCATTCTATTGTACTATTCTAATAATAGTGCAGTGCAAATGCATGGTGGACACTCTTCTATAATAATTCGATTTTCTAATAGATTAGATTTGAGTAGGCATTCATATTTTCCCGCAAAACGTACTTGCGTTAACACAAATTTTCGGTATTCTTGATTTGTTATTGATATATATATTTCTCACGACAAAACATTTTCATATCATTTATCTATGTTCTTAAAAATTATTTTCATGAATATTTATTGATGAAATTGATATATAACAAGCGATAAGGAATGTTATTTTGCGTTCGGTTATCAGTCAAAACGAAAGTCACGTGGGTAGAAATGTCTGTGGCCCCAATACATGGGAATGCCCTCACGGTCATTCGATGTAAAAACCGCAATTTTTATACGTGTGCATCCAAAACAAATTTCTTGGTAGAGGAGTCTAAATACAGCACAAACAACATTTTCCAAAAGACCATAAATAAATAAAAATAAACAGTACTTCGAGTAAGAATATTCATTTGTTAACCCTATAATGGGTATTTTTGATATGCGTTTTATGTTCTTTGTTACAAGAATAAAATGTTTCCCGCTGAAGAGGAAGTATTGTTTTGATAAGTATCTATTTATCTTTTAAGATAAATATTTCTTCAATTGAGGAAATGATCTTTAATATTTTTCCCAACTGAACATTCCTCTTCCTCTTCCTCTTTGTCGGCAATCATTGTGTATTTTTTTTAAATACGTCATAATGTCTGTATGTGTTCTTCCAGTTCCTACGGACTGCTTGTATGTGTAGGTTTGAAATTTAAGACTCTTTTCAAAAGTTTTATTTTCATTTGCATTTAATTCATTATCTTATATATTTACCACTTTGGTGTCTATTCTATTACCTCTCTAACATACGTTTCTTCTGTTCTTTTCTTTCTCCTTGAGTGTTTTGGCAATGCCCTAAAACAGAATTTACGTTTTTGATTCGTCCTCCTAGTTATCCTTAATAATGTTTTACGTGTCCGTTTATTCCTTTTTCTAGACGGAGTATTTACGCCTCCTGCGTTGCAGACATCTATTCTTTGGTAGAGCCTCCGTAACTCACCGGAGTACAAGGTTCGAACTCCTCAAGATATAGATCGACTTTTGCACCTATATTTGGAGTTCAGACTTAATTGATTTGTCGGTTGCGTTCGTTCATTAAGAAATGTCTGCTTCTGAACATTGATATGGTTAACTCTTTTGTTTTCGGCGCTTTTTAATGAACAGTTTTCGATTACCTGTGTTAATTTCCTCTACTGTTCCTAACCCTAATGTTTGGCATAATTGTCTAGGAATTACTGCTTACCTTGACAGAATTGACTTGATTTTTCTCCTCTTTCGAAACATCTTTCCTCCAAATCTCGCGCAACTTTTCAGCAGTGTTTCGAGCGGATATCTGCTTTATTTCTATCATCGTTTCGGAATCGATTGCTGCGGGTTTTTTTTTTTTGCTGACGAGATAGATTATTCTGAATAATAGAGATGTCAGTTTTGAATTTTACGAACAATGTCAACGGCTGAAATAACAATGATTAATATCAATAAAAATAAATCAAATGAGATGTAGGTAAATGTCAATGAAACAGCAACCAATCGACTGAAACACCGCAAGACAGCTTGAGGTCAACATACGATATTCAACAAAAGAAAACTGTCTATAAGTAAGCGATAACTGTGGTTTGCAGAGGTTAAAATTTCTTAAAATCATTTTGAAGATATCCGAGTCGACCAGTCTTTGCTCTAACTCCTAAATGTCACTTGCTGAGCGAAGAAGCACCACATACATATACAGTATTTGGTTTGACCCTGTCAAAGATTGAACCCATGACCTCCCGCACTCGAGTCAAGCAAGCTACAGAGACTATCGCGGCGGTGAACTTGGTTTGAAATCGTCCATCTACGTTAATTTAAAAGAAATATCCAGATATGATAAAGACTTTCTTGTTTCAGTGATTTCCTTAAATTCATGTTCACTGAGATAGATATGAGATACAAGCACTGAATCTCGCTGAAATGTGTGTTATAGAGCGAAAGGTCATCATTAATATACTAGTATCTGAACATGAATTAAAAACTTTCAAAGATTTTTTTCTATCTGTCTTGGAAAAGCATTTGTATAAATTCTGCTTTATATGAACACAAAACAAGTCGACTTTTTTTTTAAGCAATTTTATTATTTCATATTCTGTGTGTTTGCTGTTGGAATTAGTGTGGTTCTTCACAAATTAATAGTTTTCGTGAATTAAAACAAAAAATTGTATCTAAAATTTCCATTTTTGTAGAAAAAGCACTGTTAAATGAAAAGTGATCGATCTTTCAATTGAACATGAAGAATAGTAGTGCAGATTGTACACAAATCATAAGTTTTGATACCAATGCAAAGTGGTAATGATTCTGTACGAAGATTTTTACCATATGTCAAGTTCAAAATCACTCAGAGTATAGTCAAGTAGTGAATAAAAACAGAGTATCAAATCTCTGCTATCAACACCAAATAACTTAAAATATCATTTCGTAAGAACATTTTCTTCTTACACAAATACATGGAGTCGTCGGTGTATATGTCAACCAGACAGAAACCAAACGACACAGAACAACCAAATACATTTCAGACTAGATGTCTGTATACGGTCCTTACAACAAAAGTTATACCATATAATGTGTCATGCTCAAAATCGCCCCGTGTTTACAAAAAGCTGTGAATAATTTAATAGATACTATCAAAGATCTGCCATCAAAAACAAATTCCCCTAAGGACAAAAAGACATTAAGTCTGTAAGGTATAACAAATGACAACAACTAACCATGGTTGGTTTATGAAAGGCACAAAAAACATATAGCAGGATTAAAGTCCGGAGATTTCACCTACCCCCTTTTTAATCTCGGTCACTATGTATATCTTGATATAAATGACATTAATAGTACTTAATATTTCAGCTTTTCAATGTTACAATTGTACTTCGTTCAGTCAACAAAGTTCTTGTGGACTGACAGATCCATTGCCAAACTATCTGAAGACTACTTCTTGTAACACTCAATGCTATAAATGGGTATTATTTTCTTATGGCAGTGGTATGTATACTATATTTTGCCATTATCATTATTTTATGTTGTTTTGAAGGCTCCATCTAACTATTCAAGTAAGATTTCTTTATTCAACTATAGGCACCAACGACAAAAAAGTATTACCAAGCAATCTTTAATTTAAAAAAGTATTACCAAGCAATCTTTAATTAAAAAATGATATGAGAAAACAAAAAGGCAAAACATTTAAAAATTGTATCTTTCAGATTCTATCATAATTCATACTGTCACGAAATTTTGTTAGCTGTAATTTATTTGATAAAATGTGACCTACGATCATTGAATGATAAACTTAGCGTACTTCGTTATCACGATATGTGTTGAACTATAACACTTGGGAGAGACCTTTTCTTTGATTAAAAATAAATCTAAATTTATGATTCTGAATTATTTCGTGTTTTTCATTTAATAAGTGAATATGTTGCCTACACTTCATACTTGTTGCTCATTAAATACACGGTATATTTCGCTTATAGCTTTTATTTTGTATGGGTTTTTGGGGATATAGGATAATTACATATGTTATCCAATGTAAAAGCGGAATGTTATGCTCTCAGTCTGTAAAAGAACTCTTTAAAATCTTTTTGGGTGCCCGTAGGTTGTATGTTTCAAAGCGAAATTTCTTACCCTACTCAACAGGCCCTTATTTTCGAATGGCAGTAAACAATTTCCGACATTATTCTACATGGTCAATCCTCTTTCAAAAACAACCTGTGGTATTTGTACACATAAGTCGTACCTTTATGTGAGTTTTTTTTTAAAGTAGTAACTTTGTATTCTACCTTCATATTTAATTGACTTACTTTTTACAGTGCTCTCTTCATTGTCACACATTTTTCTATATAGTATTAAGACATCACAGCTTTTGGTTACATTTTCAGAAGTAAGAAGAGGTTGTAAGAAAAATGGTATTTCACCACCAGGTTCGAGTTATACAGAGTATTTATGTTCCGCCAATTTGTGTAATACAGCTCCTTCTATAACCCAATCTACAAAGACGCTGTTTTGTATGGTGTTTGTTGCTGTCTTTACCATATTTATAAACCGAAAGTGATCTTAACATTCTTTCGTGATATCTATTTTTGAAAAAAAGTCATATGTTAAATGTATACTGCTTTTATTTATAGATTGTAATGGAAAATTATGCAAATGAACGTTACAGAAATGATGATTGGAAAGATTTTTAAAATTCTTTAAATATGTTGAACTACACAATCATATAATTGTAATATCATGTACCCCTTTTTTTATTTGAAAAGTCAGAAATCAATAATAACATGTTTTATCTCGTAGATATGTTTTCATGTATCGAATTTATGTCATATTGATATAAGAAAGAAAAATAATGGAATAAAGATTGAAATGTGGTTCCTTTATTGATTATTGAATGAAATTCGTGTAGTTCAATGCCCTGTATTGTGTGTATTGAGCTCATGTGTGTCAAAAGTGGGTTATAGTAAGGAATATAAACGTGAAATGCAGCTTTTAGTGCGCACGTTACGTGTTTTTTGTTTCAGTTACACTTTTGACTAAAAGTTTTGGAGGCCAATTATATAAAACTTCTGGATCATTAAAACAAAAAGGACCTAAAAGATCCAAAAAGTTCGACCAAAAACAGTCAAAAGTCAACTTTTGAAGAAGTTTCAGTCTTAGTTTAGTACAATTCAAAGTTTGTAAGTAAACATTTTTGAATCAAAATGCTGCATTAGTGTCATGCCAGTACCGAGGTGCTTGCTACAGGGCAGACGGTATCCTCAGTACAAAAAGTCCGCCATCATCAATTTCGACGGTGTAAGTATCAACCTATTGATTCTAACACAGCAACGTCTCAAACGTCGTAATATTTATTTCCAAATGAAAATAGATTTAAAAGTGTAATCAATTGTAAATGAAATTAGTGTTATTGTAAGAAAATGGCCGAGGTATTTCATCAATTTAAAAGATAATTGTTTTATGCAAGTAAAAGATTGTACAATTTTACAAAACTGTTATTGTGCTGAAGCTAAAGTTACAACCCTCTGTTAAAGTTGATCTTAAAGACGGTGTTCAAGTCTAGGCTGAACTGTTTATGCTCTTTGATGTTGTGCTCTCCAACGTTTTATGTATTCTTGGTTTCACAAATGGTTTGCCTCTATCAATTCGTGAAGTTTATTCCAGAAACACGCTATCATACTTATACTTTAGTATAGGGGTGTTGGTACTCATGAGTTGCCTTTTTCTTCTATTTTTTCTTATCAAGAAACATGGTTCAGCCAATTTTGTAAAGACCTTTTGACGATTTTGCGTTTGTTTTCCGTATGAACTTCTAGTACATGTATATTCGAAGCACTAATATGCCAATAGTCACTGGTGTGGGCTAAAATACAATCTTGCTAGGACAGTTTTGTTAAATTCCTATATTTCATATTTTGGTTAAAAAATAATTACCTTTTTTATTATTTGAACTGCTTGCTTGGCTGGTCTGGACAAAATGAAAAGCATTTTCATGCGATTTTTAAATAACAGATAAGAAAACAGGCGATCTCACGGATTTTTATGACATTTTGCAAGCAACTAAAGCATATGAATTTCGAAAAGAATTTAAGTAACCTTTATACTTTCAGAAATATAGCAAATTGAATATTCTGTAGAGAAGTACAAATGTATATGTATCAAGGATTCACGTAAATAACGTGTAGATTGCCTTTTCTCAAAAACCTATCTTACGAATTCTCTTTAAAAACATACATGTTATTGCCACTAAAATACCCGTTTTATTGATATAAAATGATAGTGAGTCACCAAATTCGTTTTTGCTTTATACATAATTCAAAGTATAGCTGTCTGTAATATATAAAAACGTTAAAAAAATAATATAAATATGTCACTCTTTTTCGACCTTTTTATAGCTGTGTAGAATATTCAACTATTCAACACAACAACAATAATAAAAACAAACTCGTTGACCCCCTATTAATTTTATACAAACAAAACGAAAACATCGTTCGACAGGTTTTCGAGAAATAATAATTTAAGAGCCAATCTGCCAGAAAACCATGCAAAACCGTCCGAATGTCACTTTTGCCAAATGAGTTCATATCTGGCACATTGGTGCACCTTAGTAATGTAAATAACCACACAAATTTTTTGGGAAAATATTGAACCGATCTGGATTTTTTAGGTGCCATCTTTCAACAGATGAAATTGCTCGAAAACAGCAAAATAAGCCTTTTTGGCATATTTCACTGGTTTAAATAAAAAAATATGGCAACAATAATAATTTTTTGATAGTTGTTCCTCATAATACATCACTTTAAGTGTAAGAATGCAAAGAAATAACAATGCTGTCTATTAAGTGTATGTATAATCTAACCGTATCAATATGTCTTATTCAGCTTCATGTCCAAAATGGCTGATTTTGGTCATCTTTCAGAGCCAAAATACTCCAAGACCCGTTTATTATTGTAAAACAACATATCTTATCGCAAAGTATAACTATATATACCCAATCAAAAAAAATATCAAGCTCGGCAAATTATGTTGGTGTCTGGTATATGCCACAACAAAATGGGGTAGCCTGCATATTCAAATTTTCTCAATTTTGCCATCTAATTTGTAAAATCTGACATATGATAGGATATGGACTTATAAATAAGTATAACAACAAATGGAAAAGAATAATTAATGTTTCATTTAATACATTAAAAAAATAATCATACATAAATACAAATTATTCATTATAAATCTAGAGGCTCCCAGGAGCTGAAATAGCTCGTATTGACAAATTGTGCACCTAAAACATGTAAAACAATAAAAACACATATTTCAAAAGCAATAAATTTAAAATAAGAAGTTAAACAATTCAGAATAAGTTCAGACTAAAAAAGTTTCTTCTGACCACTTTTGCAATTTATTCTTATAATATATTGACATAGCTGTCCGATAATAGCAGAAAACTGTGAAAATTTGTAAATTTACACATTTCAGGGACAATAGCTCATTGATGTTATGTCCAATTTTTCAGAAAAATTTTGGGTATAACTATTTAGATCTTGTCATGTTGATAGTTTTATCAATATATATATATATATATACTTCTTCTAAAGTTATTAAGATAATGCTTTAAAAGAGAAACTGTAAATAGTTACAATATAGAGATGATTTTAACAGACACTTAGTGATGGAAATTTTTATGATCCTTTGAGCCTAGTATGCTAACAAGGCAAGATTTGCTAGGTACCTATATCTATGTTGCTGCAATGTGGTCAATACAAACATGAAAATCATAAATGCATATAAAAAAATTCCCATAACTAGACAAAAACAAATTACTTAGTCTATATATACTAGTGAAAAATGTATAAAGAATTTTGAATGAAATTGGATAGCTGTTAAGATTACTGTACCTATAAGGCTCTACATCACATCCTGGGAAATAACAGAATTAAAATAAGTCATATGAATCTTCAAATTCAATAAAGTTGAATGTGTTTTTATACTTGAACAGCTAGGTTTTACTATAAAGCAAGTGTACATTAACTTTCTTGTAAAGAAAATCCATAACATTAAAATCTCCATAAATGATGAACTGCTATTTTTGAGACATCATCCCATGGAAGATTTAACTGATGTTTTAAAGTTGGAAAGTTTCTGTTGCTTGTTTGGTTGGTTGAAATTGTTTCTGTCAGAAGCATTATCAGTCTCCCAATCTGATGCTGACTGCTGTGAGAGTTCAGTTGTTGTTGACAGAAAGGTTAGCTGTGAGTCTAGATCTGAAAACCACAAAAGCATACATACATACATACATAAATCAGACTGTTAGTTTTCATATTTTTACTTTTCTTATTTTGGGGCCTTTTATGACTGAATATATATGCAGTATGGGTCTTGCTCATTGTTGAAGGCCACTATGTCACTTGTTCTCATTGTTGGCAATCCTACCACATTATTTTTATATTTCATATACATGTATACCACTGACAGGAATTAAAATTGACAACTTTTTTTGCCATCCTTGGTGGCCATCTTGAAAATGTTTGACATCAGAAAATCATCCACATATTGTCATGATTGTGCTCATCTTTTCATTAAAGTTTCATTTAAAAGATAACACCAGTTATCTCAGTAAAGTACAAATTTTGTTGAAGATGAAGAAAAATGCAAGTTTGGACAGAACATTCAAGCATGATACAGCTCTGAATTTGTAATAGGATTAAATATTTGACAAAGAATAGGTTTCTAACACAGAATAAATATGGTATATCTTTATATAGTTTAATAGATTCAGCATATCAGAGAACCCCAATATCAAATTGAGATTTCAAATTTAGTTTAATTTTGTACCCTTTGGCCCTCAATGTAAACCAATTTCATAACAGGGCCCAAAACTAAATACAGGTTAGATTCAGCATATATAAAATTATTGTTGAAATCAAACAGTTAAATTGTGGACCCTGTTTGAACCAACTTGAAAACTGGGACCAAAATCATAAATGTATCTAAGTACATATTTATATTCAGGATATTTGATTATTTCTGTATATCAAAGAACCATACATTGCCCTAATTAGAGTTCAATTTTGTTAAAATTAAACTAAGTTAAAATTTGGACCCTTTGGACTTTAAAATGTGGACAAATTTGAAAACCGGACCAAAGTTAATAAAATGCTTCGCTGGGTGCAGCTTGATACGACCGCAGAGGTTGAACCCTGAACTGTTGGGGCAAGTATGGACACAACATTCAAGCTTGATCCAGCACTGAATTTGGATTGTGATTAAATATTTGACACAGCATAGGTTTCTGACACAGAATGCATGTGGTCTAAGAACTTAAAAAATTTTAATTTACCTATTCAAACCATATCATTATTATTTGCTTTTATATATAAATCAGATATAACCAATTTAAAATCATGAAAATGGAAAATTTTAAAGAAGAAAAGGAAAAAAAAATCCCCCCCCCCCAATTTTTCGAACCCCCTTATGATTCATCACCCCCAAACTCAATCCCAGCCTTCCCTTTGTGGTATGGTACCTTGCAGTACAATTTCAGAGAGACCCATACACTTGAACACAAGTTATTGTCTGGAAACTAGAAAAATGCTTGTTTTTTGGCCACTTTTTGGCCCCAAATTCCTAAACGTTTAGGGCAATTACCCCCAAACTCAAACCCAGCTTTCCCTTTGTGACATGGAACCTTGTGGTACAATTTCATAAAGATCCATACACTTACACACAAGTTATTGTCCTGAAACTAGAAAAATGCTTGTTTTTGCCCCTTTTTGGCCCCTCATTCCTAAAATTTTGAGGCAATTACCCCCAAAATCAATCCCAGCCTTCCCTTTGTGGTATGGTACCTTGCAGTACAATTTCAGAGAGATCCATACACTTGAACACAAGTTATTGTCTGGAAACTAGAAAATACTTATTTTGGCCCTTATTCCTAAACGTTTTGGGCAATTACCCCAAACTCAATTCCAGCTTTTCCTTTGTGATATGGAACCTTGTAGTACAATTTCAGAAAGATCCATACACTTACACACAAGTTATTGTCATGAAACTAGAAAATGCTTGTTTTTGCCCTTTTTGCCCCTAATTCCTAAAATTTTGAAGTAATTACCCCCAAAATCAATCCCAGCATTCCCTTTGTGATATGGAACCTTGTGGTACAATGTCAGAGAGATCCATACATTAACACACAAGTTATGTCTGGAAGTTACAAAATTTTATTTTGGCCCTTTTGGCCCCTAATTCCTTAACTGTTGGTACCATAACCCCAAAATCAATCCCAACCTTCCTTTTGTGGTATTGAACCTTATGGTAAAATTTCATAGAGATCCATTCACTTAAACTAAAGTTAGAGTGCAAAACCAATGTGTCTTGATTGACGACGACGCCGACGCCAACGCCAACGTCATACCAATATACAACCGCAAAATTTTTTCCGGTCGTATAAAAATCTATTAAATATTAAACATTTGCATTTTGTACATCAAAGAACCCCAAGAATTCAATTTTGTAGAAATAAAAAAATTAGGGACCATTTTGAAATCAATGTGAACCAATTTAAAATGGGGCCCAATTGCAACATCTTAAATTTAAATACATGATAAGATTAAGCAGTGTTCTCCCAGGATTTTGGATAGCACCAGGGTAACGCGTGTGGACAGCTTGGTGAAATGATTCATACAATCAGTCGCGTCGCGTCGCTTAGCTAAATTTCTAGTTACTGTAGTTTTATGTGTCTTGTTTTGTTTTAATACTATGGTACTGTGTTATGTAGACATTAAGTCAGAAAATTATTGGTAAAAAAAGTAAATCAGACAATAAACAGTTTGTATACTTTAATATTTTTAAAACATAAATAAAACATGATTCATTACAAAATATTCATCTAAATTTAAAGTAATTAAATCTTTTATAAAATCCATAATCAATAAAAATAAAATATCATTCGAAGAGAACAAAATGTTCAATTTAAAATTTTCTAGTTTCTAGAAAGAAAATTGTTGGATGTGAAAAGATTCCTGTCATAAGGAGATATAAAATAAAGAAGAACAAATATTGATTTATTATTTGAACTAGTTTCTATCTTAAATTTTAATAAAAGAAATTTTTCATAAATTTTAAAACAATTTGCCATAGAAATTAACCTTTCTTGTCTTTGGTGATAATCAAACATAGATACAGACTTAATACTGCACTGAAATCTAAATCTTTTTTTCATGATCCATTTTAAAATAATTCCTAAATCTATAAATTTATCTTATGTCTAGGTGTATAAACCATATTCAATGTCAAGAACAAAGTCTCCTATTTTCCCACCTAAATGACGGAAGTAGATATAAATAGATTTAACATGTGCTTTTGGATAAAATTTGCAAGATTACTTCTGTTATTGAATTCATTAATTATGGATATAGATACCCAGTTTGAAGGTACAGTCATGCATTTGATTTATAAAATATAATTGTAAATAAACTTGAATATTCTAAGTGAACTAAATGGGTCATGTGATATGTACAGATATCAGTCTCCATTAAATTACTTGACAGATACTGTAGTTTGAAACCCGACTATCATGCAATAACTATGTCATAATTAAAGATAATTTTGGCCATGGTTTAATCAGAGACATATAATACTATGATATAAGAATTGAGAAATTTATAACTGTCAACTATCGGGTCAACACTTGTTTCAGTGTTTGTGTACAAAGCCTACAAAGTATATGCCGACTTGTCACAGGTCTGTGCTTGGGTGGTCAGTGAAGCCATTAAATAGTTATCTGTGATCATATAGTTATGATCTCTTAATTAAAAGACAAAAGAATCATGTAACAATTGTTAATTACATCGATTAAATCCAATCAAAAGGTTAACCTCATAAGGTAAATCGATCACGTGGTGTAAACAATCTTTACAACTGAAGTTGAACTGGTTTGAACTAGTCAAATTTTACGCCAGTACTTAAAACCTTCCATCCTTATAGGTGGATTTTACATAGATAAATAAAATCGTATGATATAAGCATAATGAGGATGTTAAATTTGATGTATGCCCCCTTTTGTGCTTCTTCGTAACATTTGTTTGTTTTATAGTGATTAAGATGATAACACAATGTTGACTGCTGTAATCCTATTTTTGACATTTTACCAATTGTGTCTGTTTGTTTTGTTCACGCATCGTTGTCAATATAATGGAATTTGATACGACTGTCATACAAGTGAGAGGTTTGGCTAGCCATAAAACCAGGTTCAATCCACCATTTTCTACATAAGAAAATGCCTGTACCAAGTCAGAAATATGACAGTTGTTATCCATTCGTTTGATGTGTTTGAACTTTTGATTTTGCCATTTGATTGAGGACTTTCCTTTTGAATTTTCCTCGGAGTTCAGTATTTTGTGATTTTACTTTTCACCTGAAATTTTATACCACACGGAAAAGATTTAACAAGTCGTTTAAAACTTTACCGATTTACGATTTTTAACTAAAATTTTAGCACCACGGGAAAAATTATACATCGCGGTAAGAACGATACCACCACGGTAAAAATTATACATCAGCGGGCCCGCGGTCCTTTAAAGGCCTGGGAGAACACTGGATTAAGGAAATATTTGAGATCCCCAAAAAGTATTTATTTTAATTTGTTCTTGTCCTAAACCATTTGTGTAAACATGCATGAACTATTTGCCATTGGATATTAGCAACCAACAACCAATCAATTAATCTAACAGGTGAAATATCTTCAAAAGTACCAATAAAATCTCCCCTTTTTATTTGAAATGGAATGTATGAACAGTTCATTAGACATTGTTTGTTATTGAATGGAAACTATAGGAGCCGCCAAATATAGTACTACAAATTAAATTAGTAAAGTGATTTTCAATGGGAAAACCAAGTTAACAAAGACATGTTCAATAAAACTGATGTAGTACATGTATAATTATTATATAAGTGATTACATATACTTTGCATGATTACCATATTATACAAACAGTTAAATTAATATACATGATATATTAGTTAATAATATCTTACCAATATCTTCTTCTATACATGTATTTAGTTTGACCTGGCTATTGTCACTTTTACAAAAACTCATCTTAATTGAGCATTGCTTGCATAGCCCTACAAATAAAAAGTGTTAAACTATAAAATAATTGTTCAATTTTGTTTTACATGAAATAAAATATATCAGACAGGAAATGTAGGGTAGTGTAGCATCACTGTGCATGTAGTTTAAATGTATTTTTTTTTCTTTTAAAAAGGGCTCTAGAAATAATCTACATACATGTACATGTAGGGTCCTAAAATAGAACTTTACAAAAGTTTGCAATGCTTTTGATTTTTTTAGTCTCCATGGCCTATTAGTTCATTAAAAAATATCATTCTCTGGATAAAGTTGTCTAGTGTTACATGTACAGTATGTTGTATGTAAAACATGTATTTGTATGAGGCTTTTCCAAGAGATAAAAGTTCTTTAGTAGACAAAGAGCTGAACAACTTCCAGTAAGAACTGAAAATATAACTTAGGGAAGGAATAAAACCTGTCCTGCTACATATAAATGTTGAACATGTTGAAATAAATTTATTATCATGATTATGGTCTATAAATTGATTTTTTTTAAGCAGAAAATAAATATATATTGTACCCTGGTTAATAGCTTGAAAATTAAAATTCTGTCCGTAGCTGACAAGGACATAAATATTTTGACCATTCTAACCCTCGGACCTTTGCTTTTTTATAATCAAATTAAACAAATGGACCCAAGACAGAACAATGTATATAAGGATATATATTATTTGTTTGCACTTTGCCGTAGGAAATAAATAAGATGTCTTAGAAACAGGTCAGGTGTAAAAGAATATTCACATGCCCCTTCAACCCCCCTCCCCCTTTTTTTAATCTAGCTAATGTATCAAATGTTGGTCCCCTAATTTTAGATTGACTATTAGGAACAAATGAAAATAGATTGTAAGATTTTGTACCTGTTTCTACTAAAATAACTCCTCCTGTATACAGCCTGTTATGAAAGGGTGAAGATCCTTGGTCAGCTTTGTCTTTGCTGGAAGAGGGTTGGACAGGATGTTGACATCTTACTTGACTATTATGTCAATGAATTCCATAAAAGTCCCTGTACTTGAGCATATTCGAAGACAAGATGTAAACCACTCCTTGTCTTATAAAAATAATAAGGAGTCCTGTTGCCTGTTGGAAATTCAACACCATAGTTTTCAGAATTATTCAGACTTCTGAGATGAATGGTAGTCTGTATCTGTATGAATATGTTTGGTTACCAATGCTGGTTTCAATACAATGGTAGAGAGAGTGTCGTTGATTTATTGATGGTGCGCCAGAGCAGTTTTGACACTCTCAATCACAATTCTGGTGCGAGCATATCCATACGCATATTAGTGTCTTCAAGGTGGTTCCACTCCCTCGCGTTTTTTACTAAGAATGATTTAGAATATTTTTGTTTTGCTCGTTGAAATCTAAAAACACTTTTTGCTGTTAATGGCCTTATTTTTCCAATCAATATTTATCATGTTTATTCACTAAATTATTGTCTGGTAAATTATAAATATTGTCATGATTGTCAAATTTCTTGGCAGTAATCATTCTTTTTGGAAATGCTATTTTGGTCTTTAGTGCATTCAGATATTTTAAATAGTTTGTAATATGCAGATGTATATAATGCTGGGATAGCCCACATGCTCCTCCTAGATTATTAAAGTCGCAAACTTCACTGTAGACATTTGTCTGCCAAACCATCACTGGGAGCTGACATGTCCGAGATCTTACCAAAGGGAGATAAGTCAATGGAAGAGCATAAAAGATGGACTCCTGGTTTCAGACAATTTATTGATTTTTGCACTTGCAGTACAAAAACGTTTTATTTCATTTTTTAGACAAATTGATTTTACTTTTTCAAATGATTTTATGAGCCATTTTATTACCAATTGTGTTTAGAATTTAATTAAAATCAAAATCAAAATGTGTCTATTTGGGACTAAAATCACCATTCTTCCAAGGCATAAATTAACATTTAATTGTCATTTGCCAAGCTTAATATTTTGTTTTGATATAAAACATACCCCATAGTTAAAACTGATATTAGTTGCAAACATATCCGGAATGGGTCTTGCAAGATAGAAGCGAATAAAAACCACGTAAATTCATGTATGAAAAAACCCACCTTTGTGTCCGTGCTCCTGGCAGTGTGCCAAATCGTTTAAATTTTCATTTGTATTAATCATAACATAGTAAAATGGATGGATTCCAGCTGACATTACCCTAAAACTCAACTACCCCATTTAATATGCTTGTGGGTCATTCTTAAAAGGCTTTAAAAGTTGGATTTTCATTGGTTTCATTATGAATTAACAGAATTATGCAAATGAGGCTGTTACTAAAAATAGATACGATTCTGGGAAAAATTAAGTGGTAAAATTCTTTTATTTTATGTCAAGGATAAAGATGATGTATAAGAATTTGTCAAGTTGTGATTGTTGATTTGGACGATTTTCTGAATATTGCATGGTTTTCTGGCGGATTGGCTCTTAAGGGCATATCCAACAGTTTCAGGGGAGGTAATAACAAACGTAAACGTCGTCTATTGTTTCCCGTAATTTAACGTTGTTTCAACGACGTCATAACGGAATCACCATTGGAATTGCTATGGCCGTCTGGAAAGGGCGGTGTCTTGCGTAATGATTTATTATTGCATTAGAATGCAACACAAATTGTGATTAATTCTTTACCAAACTTTTCCGAAATTTTTGTCATTCAGGATAGAAAACTCAAAGTTTGGTTTTACTTGAGAAAGATAAAAAGGTTGGTTTCTTGAGAAAATAAAATACGGTGTAAACTAACATTTATCATGCATCTAGCATCTAGCTTTGCGTTGAAGTGCTAATATACAGTAACTCTTTAAATGAATACGACCTTTAACTGATATACAATGTAAAACAAAAGATGACACCGTAAAAAAAAAGGTCGATCCACTTTCGCCTCGTCGTGAATATGCGTGATATATTTGCCACTGGAGCACGGGAGCAATCAATTTATCAGTTTCATTTAGTGATGCATAATCATTAGTTCTCAACTGATAATTGTCTAAAACAGTTTTCCAATTTTGGGGTATTTCATTTTTATTTATATTTAATTTTTAAACGAAAATTTTAGAATTTCTTTCCACATCTTTCTCTTTGAATTTATTTGTTTAAATAATAAATAATAAAGTGAGTCTACATCAGTGGTTACATTGTATGCAGCCAAACTAGGAGGAGGACAGTAGAACAGAAAACAATCTCCATTTTGTACATGCAATAACTCATATATTGAAGCGTAAAACAACGGCAGTCAGGCTCGTTTAGGTGGAAAAATTACTGTGTCAATTTTATATACTTATATGGTAAATATGTCATAAAAGCAAAAAAACACGAAAAAAATTAGCCACAATTTATAATAACATTGAACTTATTTTGGCCGTTTCGTTTATTCTAAAATTATTGTCTTACTGATCTGTTTTGTTAATTAAGGGTTTTTTTTTCATCTACAATTGTCCTTGCAAAAGGCGCAAAAGATGTGTTAAAATCAGCCATGTGACTTATTTGAAGATTCAGGTGACCTTTTTTGTTGTTAGAGATTTTATTCGAAGTTCGTATATCCTTCGACCATTTATTTAGATGGTTCTTTAACGTATAGATAGCGCAAAACTCTCACTACACTATGCATAGGATATACGACTTTTTATTTCGACTAAATGAGGCTGCATATTTATACATCCGAGCAGCTAAACGGCAGCACCCAATTTTAGCAAAGATATACTGTCGGACGGGAGAAGTCCAGAGATGTGAATTTTTATACTCAATCAATCCTTTTGTTTTGAAAAAGATTTTAAAGGTATACATTAATATGACAGCAACCAAACGACACATATAAATCAAAACATTAAGAGTCAACAGATTTTTGTTATAGCTAGAAGCCTATGAAGAATAAAAGCCCAAAACCGCAACATGAATAAATAATACGGAGTCAGTGAGTTTTCAGAAAAGTGTTTGGTTGCAAAATTTCACGTGCTCTTTATTAATTTCGATAGATGAAAATTATAGGTGTGATATAAATCAGTATAAGAAAAACACTTCATTTTAAAGTAACGGAAAAATAAATAATGATTATGGATGACGGACGTCAAGTGGCATATTCAATGAATATTCAGGACAAAAACATCAAATGGAAATATAATATTAAATTTAACCCTGCTTTGTACTATAGACCGACACGCAGAAACGGATTTTTAACGTGTAATACTTTTGTTTTAAAAGAGGGACGAAATATACCAGAGGGACTATTTTGAAAGTTTGTAATTCCACGGTTTGCATGTTTCACACCCGGGATTCACAATTTTGACGAACACAATAGTAAAACTAACTGAATTGTTATCTCTTCCTGATACTGGTTCATTATAAATAAGAAGATGTGATATGAGTGCTATCGAGACAACTATCCAACCAAATCACAGAGTATATATATACATTTGTCTGCCACGCCGTCGCACTGCCTTTGAAAAATTAGCGCGGAAATATAACGTTATTTCCCGAAACGTCTTTTAAATATTTGGCGCAATTTGTGAGGCTTACGGAAGGGATTGAATAAACAATATTATATTACTCGATTTTTCTCAAAAACGAGTATACTGACAAATATTTTTCAAAACGTAATGACGTTCCATTTTTTTTAAAGAATAACATATCTTACTTTGGCCAAATCGACACCGTTGGAAATATTTAAAAAAATCAAAAATGTTCATTTCAAATGTTCATTTCTTGCCGTTTTTGGGGGAAACCATAACGTTTTTGGCTTTATTTGAGTAAGAATTAATGCTTTAAATGGTAAATTTAGATTTTTCTAACTATCTTGAATTGTTTTGCTTCAATTTGAGCCCCATTATATAAGTATATGTTGATTAAAAAATCATATTTAAATTTTTAAATAAAAACGTTTTTACTCCAAAATTGCAGAAATGTTCAATTTTCAGCAGTATTTTTGCAAAAACGAAATCGACGACAACTATTTTTTTTGGCAAAATTTGATTTTCTGTCAATTGAAGAATGAAATATCTTAAAGGGAAAAAATTCTCACCGTCAGAAATAAACTGTTGGATATGCCCTTAAATTCAAAATTGTTGAACTTTTTAAAGATATTAACTTATTTTCTCTACATTTGTGCTTCTATATGACCACTTTCGAGTTTGTCCTTCACCGGAAAAAAACTCGTCAATTATGCGCGCCTTTATGACGTCATTTACCAGATAGAGGCGATCGCCTGTATCCCTGCACTATTAACGTTCATCAAGCGTCTTAGTGATCGTCATTGTGCAGGATAAACTAGAAATAATGTTTGTTCTGTAGGTACTTAATCACAATTCCCTAATGACAGCAGTGCTGACTGCCAATTATGAGAATTCAATTTGCCGAATAATTCGTGCAATATAGCATCATAGTTTTTCGACCACTCGCTCAACATAGGAACGGAAGTGACGATGCCCCTAAACGCACGAATGATGTTCACTAAAACCAAAGTTTTTGACGGAAATGCATCGAACTCGAAAGTTGTCTATTGAATTCAAGATCATTCAATTGCCAACTCTCAGAAAATATAAAAGTTACATATATAGTTTTTCTATGATCATCTGCTTCGTTCTCTAGTTGTATGCAAAATTTCATAAAATTCCATTAGAATGTCTATGTACGTACCTGATACCTTAAACAATGTCCGCCTACAGTCTCCTTCAGCTAAACAACCAACTAATTCGTCCCTTTTATCACTTGAACGGTTTCTTTATTAGTTTATAAAAGGGATAATGGTACTTGTATAACTCTTAAGTACCATCCCTGGGTGTGTCTTAAAAAGCTAAGCAATTAATTCATTAATTCAACCAAACGTTTGCTTCCTGCTGTCGCACTCAACTAACTTGCAGAGAACCAAAAATATAAAGCTGTCCTTTTGAAACGGGAGAATGGTACTTGTAAAACTCTTAAGCAACACCCCTTGGTGTGTCCTCAACCGCTCAGCAATCAATTCAACCAAACCTTTGACTCCCACTGTCGCACTAAACTAACCTAACCTACAGAGAACTAAACATTTTAAGTTGTCATTTAACAACGGGAGAGTGGTACTTGTATAACTATTAAGCACCATCCCTTGGTGTGTCCTCAAAAGCTTCAAGCAATCAATCCAACCAAACGTTTGACTCCCTCAATCGCACTCAACTAACCTGCATAGAACTAACAATTTTAAGCTGTTTTTTCAAACGGGAGAATGGTACTTGTATAACTCTTAGGCACCACCCCTTGGTGTGTCCTCGACCGCTCAGCAATCAATCCAACCAAAAGTTTGACTCCCGCTGTCGCACTCAACTAACCTGCAGAGAACTAAACATTTTCTTTCTTATTGCACTGGTAATATATGTTGAATATTTCAATTGTGTACTGTATTGTTGGTACACTAAGTATATAAAAATAAAAAGATGTGGTATGATTGTCAAAGAGACAATTCTCTTTCAACGACCAAATGACGTAAAAGCTAGCAACTATTGGTCACCGTACGGCCTTCAACAATGATCAAAACCCATACCGCATAACAAGCTATATAATATTCCCCGATATCACAAATGTAAAACAATTCATACGAGAAAAATAACTGTTAGTTGACAAAACTTAGAGTTCGGCACATCGCCTGCAAATACCATACAGGGTAGCTCTTCGCACATTTGAAAGTGTGGGTAGTGCCACTGGGGTCGAAGGTGAAGTACGATACTCATTTTTTCCTTCATTGCAGCAAATTTAATCATCAGAGTATGGCACGTCAAACGTTTCAATATTAAAAAAAATATTGATTCAAAACAATATTTATGTTCAAAACTCACAAATATATATGCAATATTTTTCTATTTATATTAAAAAAATTTATGTTCAAAACTTTCAAATATATATGCAATATTTTTCTATTTATATATATATACAAAAATGAATTTTTATGTGCAATATTTTAAATTCAAATTCGGACTTTATTTGGCCTTTTTAACTTTTTTTTGATTCAAGCGTCACTGATGAGTCTTTTGTAGACGAAACGCGCGTCTGGCGCAAATACCAAATTTCAATCCTGGTATCTATGATGAGTTTATTTACAACCACTGGATCGATGCCACTGCTGGTGGAGTTTTTATTCCCGGAGGGAATCACCAGCGCTGACCAGTAGTCAGCACTTCTGTGTTGACATGAATTATCATTGATATGGTCATAATTATAATATTAACTGTTTACAAAACTTTGATTTTTTGAAATACTAAGGCTTTTCTACCTCAGGAATAGATTACCTTAGCTGTATTTGGCAAAACTTTTAGGAATTTTTGGTACTCAATGCTCTTCAAATTCGTACTTTATTTGGCCTTTTTAACTTTTTTTGATTCGAGCGTCACTGATGAGTCTTTTGTAGACGAAACGCGCGTCTGGCGCAAATACCAAATTTCAATCCTGTTATCTATGATGAGTTTATTTATATAATATAGATCAGTGTATGTAATGTGCGAATCCTAAAATGTCATTTTTACTGTATCCGTGATGAATTTCTGATGTAGAATGATAAATAAACAGACGACAAATTCAAGATTTTTGAATAAAATAAGAAATAATATATAATGTGTACTGTTTTTATAAATTCATGATATAAGTATGAGATGCGGACGGGTTTTCATCGCGCCTACAGCCATGCATCCAGGTGCAAAATTGAAACACAAATAGATAAATATTAAGAATAGTTCACGAATTTTTTTAAATTTTACATATGGATTCTGCTTGTAAAAATACACCAGAAAATAAAATAAAAAAGGGGGTAACCGTTTTCGTTTTCAGATACAAGCTGTTGAAATTAACAGCATGATACGCAAAAAATACAAAGGATATATAGGGAAAATCATAAAAATCGGCAGATATTTTTACTTTATCAAGATTTTCTGATTCGTTGGTCCACAGAATTTTTTTAAAAATCGATATAAGATTCAAAAATGAACGACGAATCCATTGGTGCAAAGAAAGTCCTTAGCAACAGTGCTAGTTTTCAAGCTATATCCTGTGGAAGTTTGATTTTAGCGGAAAAAATAAAAAATATTCGGCGACGTTTTTGATGTCTACTGTAACGTCGCCATAACTTCTACTCTGTAACGCTATTATACCGTAAATAAATAAATAAATAAATAAATAAATAATCTTTATTTCAAGAGGATAATCCCATTAGTTCAAACTAATCTTCCTGAGAGTCCTCAAAATAATAATAACATATTTATAAGTACATACAGTATTATAATGATATATTATACACAATATACAATTGTATCTAGATAATAATGAAAAGCATATTAATCTGCACAATTGAAAAATTTGTAACATTTTGTTTTAAAAGATACAAGTGTATTACTCATTATTATTTCATTTGGTAAACTGTTCCATATTTGAGAACCTGAATATGTAAATGTTTTCTTTAAAAGTTTGTTTTGGTTTCGGAAGATTTAATAGTTTTCATCAGCTGAACGTAAATTATAATTCTGATTACCAGTAAAATGAAAGTTTTCTTGTAAATAGTTAGGAACCATATCATTGAATGATTTAAATACAAGTATTGCCTTTTGATATTGAATGCGTTTTTCCACATTTAACCAGTTTAAACTATTAAACAATAAACTGGATGATGTCATTATGTCAGCTTCTACTATAACCCTAGCAGATTTTTTTAATAACTTATTAATTAGATATAAGAAGATGTGGTATGAGTGCCAATGAGACAACTCTCCATCCAAGTCAAAATTTATAAATGTAAACCATTATAGGTCAAAGTACGGTCTTCAACACGGAGCCTAGGCTCACACCGAACAGTAAGCTATAAAGGGCCCCAAAATTACTAGTGTAAAACCATTCAAACGGGAAAACCAACGGTCTAATCTATATAAAACGAGAAACGAGAAACACTTATGAACCACATCAACAAACGACAACTACTGAACATCAGATTCCTGACTTAGGACAGGTGCAAACAAATGCAGCGGGTTTAAACGTTTTAATGGTACCAAACCTTCACCCTTTTTCTGAAACAATAGTGTAACATCACAACATAGAAAAACACACTATAAAATATCAACTGAAATAGCTTAACTCAATCAAAGGACATATTAACACCATTGAACATACACTGAACAAATAAATTTGACCTATGATACAATGTAAATTCAAAATAAATAAACTAAGGGAAGAATAATAAAAGTAACATGTTATATCGGTATGAAATGTTAAACAATTTAAGAAAAACAATATGCTCGAAGAAAAATATCAGCCATTTGCAATAACTTTAAACACAGGTAAATAAAATAATTTTGTTGTTAGGTATACGTATACAGTTACAATAGAGAAAGGAAATATTTTAACAAAATAAATAATTTTGATGTTCATAGTACGAAGTGGAAATTTATATTAGTACCAAACACTTTTCAAAGCTGGTATATAGACCAGATATAACCCTGAATAACATTAAATAACATAAAAAGCATTACAATTAGTATCAACAGGTCAAATAAACAAGAAAGTACGATTTGAGAGTACTCGCAGTTACTGACAGCTAGTTAAAAGCCAAAACAATTAATAATAAAAAATCATGCATCAGAGACTAAAATCAACTAAAACACATCCCAGGGATTTAGTATTTTAACGTCATGGACAGTCAAAGAAGACATGACTAGTGCAATGCCAAAAATAAATGTATCGACAGACAGTAGGATAGTTAGGAGTTTAACCTCTTTATAGATCAAAATGAACGTGGGTGTGTCTTTAAACATCCCGTTTGAAAAGAATACAAATTTAGTTATGTTTTAATTTGCTGATGACAAAATCGATATTAGTGCCAATGTAAACTATATTCAAAGATCTAATTACAACATTGATAACCTGAACTAATAAGTTTATTTAAAGGTTCGATGAGTTTACACGGATCATATAGTGATTTCCGCGCTTTAAGTACAATATTACCGTAAAATTTAGGATGTGAAATACCGTTTTAATCAGTTTTCTACAGGTACAGCCAAATTTACTAATCAAATCTTTGTATCTATGAAAGAACTTAGTAAAAGTTTTACGTAATTTATGGTAACGAAATCCCTGACTTAATAATTTACTAGTGATGCATTGATTACGTTCGTTAAAATCTATGACATCACTACACACACGGGCATAACGAACGAGTTGGGATATATACACACCGTATGATGGAGCCAAAGGAACATCGCCGTCTAAAAAAGGAAAATTAACAATAGGGAATGAAAAATCGTCTCTTTTGTCGTAAATTTTCGTATGGAGTTTTCCTTTAGAGATTGAAATGTCCAAGTCCAGAAAAGGACAACTACTGCTGTTTATGTTAGATTTAGTTAAAGTAAGTTCTATTGGGTAAATTTCGGTAGTATATTTAGAGAACTCTGGATTATTTAACGAAAAAATATCATCTAGATAACGGAAGGTATTGTTGAATGTATCAACCAAATGTAACAATGACGTGTCTTTATTAAGTTTATTTATTCCACTTTCATAACAACTTCCCATATATTGCAACAATAATCAAACAATGGCAGAATATAAGCATTAAAATAAATAATACGTATATGCATAGGTAAATATTTTCTTATCTTTTGTAATAAATTGATTCTTTTTGATATTGTACATAACATTTTATCTATTTGCTCATTCCAATTTAGGTTTTTGTCGATATATAAACCAAGAAGTTTTTCACAATCTACATTCTCTATTTGTTCATCTGAAATATTGATATCTAAACTGTTCCCAGTTGAATAAAGCCTCTGTTTTGAACCAATAATCATTGATTTACACTTTTTGGCATTTAGTTTCATACAATTTTGCGAACACCAGTTTTCAATTACATGAATATCATTTTGAAGGTTAGCAGTTAACTGAAGTACATCATTACCTTTACTATGTAATGTAGAATCATCTGCATATAAATCTATTAATGAATTTTCTATGTTCAGTGGTAAATCATTGATATATAAAATAAATAACAGAGGGCCAAGGATAGAGCCTTGTGGTACACCAGTTTTTATGCATTTAGTATTAGACATGACGTTATTGACCTTAACTTGTTGACTTCGTTCAAACAAGTATGACTTAAACCAGTCTAGTGTACAGTTTGAAACATTATAATATTCAAGCTTTTTTAATAAAATAATATGACTAACCAGATCAAAAGCTTTCTTTAAATCTAAAAATATAACTCCGTTTATTTCTCCATTATCTATATTTGCTAACCATTCATCTACTAATTTAGTAAGTGCAGTTGTGCACGAATGTTTAGATCTGAAACCTGACTGTGTAGTATTAAGAATGTCATTACTATTTAAATATATATAGAAACTATCAGCTATATGTCGTTCTATGATTTTGGAGAGACATGGCAAAACTGCTATTGGTCTATAATTATCAGGATTACAAGCATCGCTACTTTTAAAAATTGGGCAAACTCTTGCAGTTTCAAAAATACTTGGAAATTTACCACATTTGATGCTTAGATTAAATAAATATGTTAAAGCTGGTGCAATGACATCGCTGCACATACTCAAAATATTTGGTCCAACATCATCTAAACCAGTTGCTTTAGACTTGTCAAGTTTTTTTAAATACATTTTTACGTCTAAAATACTCATTTCTGGTATAATGAATTTTTCACTACCCCTTTGTAACTTTGATTTGACAAATTTGTTGAGTACATCGAAACTTGGACCTTCATCATTATTACATAATTTGTTATCAACTATACCTTCAGCAATATTTGTGAAATGCACATTAAATGTATTTGCTATATCAACATCATTTTGAATTACACTATTTTATATTCCAAATGCGTGATATTATTATGTATTTTATTGGGATTTAGACTTTTGACATACTTCCAAATAGTTTTACTATCTTTACAATTTGAAATAGCATTTTGGAAATAATTTTCTTTGCCTGTTCTACTAAAAATGTAACCTTATTATGCCAAATTTTATAATTATATATATCCCCAATTCTATGAAAATAATCTCTTTGGTGTCTAGGCTATTTATATCAGAAGTCCACCAGTGTCGTAACAAAATCGTTTCTGACCGAGGACATATAACAGGGTCAATGTTAAAACACCCATTTCTTATCACTTTTATTAAACAAACCTTCAATGTGCAATATTTAAACAAGCCAAATCAGTTTTTTTTTGTTTGTGGAGAAATTGTATATATATAATCATTCCAAATGCAATATCAAAAGAAACTTTTAAAGTGATGTGATGGAATAACATGTAAATGTAAATATACATGTAGTTTTATTGTTGTCCTATCCAAAGTAATTTATGGCATACAAAATAAAAGATTTCATTCTGGATTTTAAAACTCAAAATTAAATGAATTGATACACATCATGGAATGTATTATGTTATTATTAACTTGACAACTGGGTCAAATGAAATAAGTCAAAATTTTTGGGAACTTTCAATTTCTTGATGTTTCTTTTCCCCAGAAATGTATTTGAATTGATAACAACTGAAAATCCGTAATAGCCCTGATTATTCATAATGGTCCAGTTTTTTCCATAATGGCCCTGTTTATTAATAATAATAGCCCTGATTATTCATAATAGCCCTGTTTTTTCATAATGGCCCTGTTTATTCAAAATGGCCCTGTATCAATGCCCTGTTAGTCTGTAATGGACCAGTTTTGCTTTTATTAATAAAGGGGCAGTTTCATACATAATGCACTAAACTGGTTAATAAATATGTGTTAGGCATATTAATATAATTATGATGAAATAGAATGAAACAGCCGATATTATTTTTGATAGATGTTTTTTTGTTGAAATTGCAAAACCTCGATAGCTTCTGGGGGCTGCGCCACCCAGACCCCCTGCCTCGGTAATAACAGATGCCATATTTTTTTTTTTTAATATTGAAACGTTTGACGTGCCATATCAGAGTGCATATTAGTTTAGAACTATATCTCAGCTGGGACATACTATATTGACATTGGTGTAATAGTCCCAGATCTCAGCCATAATGTAATAACTTGTTTTAACATGTGTCCTCCTGAACTTGAATTTCTTTTGGTTAATGATCTATGCAGTAATGTCCAGTATTAAAAAATAAGAGCAAATTTTATACCGATATTCATACACAATGTAGGTAGAATCACATGAGATTCAATCTTGCTAATAAAATTGAGAATGGAAACGGGGTAAGTGTCAAAGAGACAACAACCCGACCAAAGAGCAGAAAACAGCCACCAATGGGTCTTCAACACAGCGAGAAAATCCCGCACCCGGAGGCAGGCTTCAGCTGGCCCTAAACAAGAATATGTACTAGTTCAGAGAAAATGGACGTCACACTAAACTCCAAAAGACCACATTTCATAATTTGGTTGAAAATAATAACCTTTTTAATTATCAGAACTGCTTGCTCTGCTAGTTTGGACAAAATGAAAATCATATGCATATGATTTTTAAGTAACAGGCACGTAAATGAGCGACCTCACGGATTTGTATGAAATTTTGCAAGCAATTTAAGTATATGAATATCAAAAATAATATAAGTAACCCGTATTCTTTCGGAGATCGAGCTAATTGGATATTCTGTAGAAAGAAGTACAAATGTATACACTACCAAGAATTTACTCACACCTTTCTTTTACATTTCTACCTTCTTGTAAATCATTACTGAACGGCTACATGATAAAACTGTTATGTTGTACTTTTGGTAAATTCAGTACTGCGGAATTTTATACTGATATCAGTACAGATTTATTCAGTACTAGTACTGTGTCAGTACTGATATTTACATAACAGTATTTTTTTTTCAGTACTGTAACAGTGCTGTTTTTTTCAGTAAAGTAGCAGTACTGATTTTTTTCTGTACTGTAACAATACTGATTTTTGTAGTACTGTTTCTAGGCTGATTTTTTTTTTTCAGTAGTAATTCAATACTTACTTTTGAACGCCCAACCCCTGACCTGGGACAGTGGTGTAACAGTACAACATAAGAACAAACTATAAAAATCAGTTGAAAAGGGCTTAACTCATCAGATCCATACAAAACACAAAAACAACTATCAATAGCAATAAAGACACTTAAGTACAGATCTGAGAGTACTCATAGTTACTGAAAGCTATTCAAAGAGGGTGGTAAAGGGAGGATCTGAACACGGAAACACGTGAAATAAAAATCGCAAAAACGTTGCACGGAAAATAAAAATCGGGAAAAACGAAGCACGAAAAATACAATCGTAAATATTAAGGAAAAAGTACTAGAAGTTATTTCTCAGCCGTTCTTGGAGATCATGCAGTCATTATTAATGGACTTGAAAGTATAATAATGCATTCAACAATGTGTTTTGAATTTTCCTCCATTTCAACTTATTGATACTGTTATTTAAGTACTTATAGGCTATTAATGAATAGAGCAATTAATATCCTGGGAACCAGTTCGTTAATACATAATTTAAAACAATACCAGGGCTGACTTTGAATTAGTCCCAGTTTACTTTTTTATCAAATGCTGGACAAGCACGAGAAAGTAAGAGGACCGACACGAAACACGGAAAATAAATAAGGGGAAACACGAAGCACGCACATCGAACCAAACACGAGAAAACGAGAAATAAAACGTCAAAACACGAAAACACGTGAAATGAAAAGGCCGAAAGCGTTGCACGAACATAACCCTTGCCACCCTCTTCAAAGCCAATAACAACTAATAAAAAAAATCATGTATCTATGACTAAAATACCGATCACTATACACCCACCGTCCAATAGATTTATTGTAAAGACGTCATTAACGGTCAGAGAAAACATCATCTTGTGCAATGCCAAAATATAGGTATCGACATAATGTAGGACCGTTAATGTTCATAGGTGTATAGCGATACGAGTAACATTTAGTTGGGTTTTATTTATGATAACAAAATCAATATCTATACCAAGTAATTGTCAAAATCAATGTAGTGGTAAATTCAAGTAGTAACCTTTTAGACTGCGTTTATTCAGTAAAGGATCAACAAGTTTCCCCGGTCGACATTTTACTGGACCATACTATTTATTACTGGACACTGCCACATATCTGATGGACCTTTGGAATGACTGACATAGTATGTAAATAAACACAACTACAATAAGTGTACGGGCTCGATAGACAACTTCAACGTAGAAACTAGTATGTGCTATCCCGTTTGTAATAAGTTACAGCAAACTTCCCAACCAAACCATTGTATCTATGACAGAATTAAGTAAAGGTTTTGTGGTAGCGAAATCAATAACTTAATTATCACTGAACTAGTACACATTTTTGTTTAGGGACCAGCTGAAGTCCGCCCCGGTAGCGGGATTTTCTCACTGTGTTGAAGACCCATTGCTCGCTGTGTTGAAGACCCATTGGTGGTCTTGGGCTGTTTTCTGCTCTTTGGTCGGGTTGTTGTCTCTTTGACACATTCCCCATTTCCATTCTCTATTTTATTAATAAATTACATAGATAACGTTCATTGAAATCCAAAACGTCACTGCAGACCAGACATGGGGTAATTGAAATATGTATTTGTAATTGACCGTAATTAATTTTCAAAATTAATGAAAAGCCATGACCCTAGTAAATGTACTTAGTTCACAAATCAAAGCTTACACAGTATACTTTCTGTCATAACACAACCATGGGAGATTCCTTATTTTGTATTGAATGAACAAAAAATAAAAAAGAAGGAAAACAAAATTGTAGAAACATGCCATAATTTGTGTTTAAAAGGAACTATTAGTAAGTCACTGTCTTATACCGTAATTAGCTTGTTACCTACAAGTATATTCAGATAGATATTGTTAGACATTGATTTAACATAATCAACTTTAAAGGATATAGTCAATCAATAAATTTAACCTCTGGATATTTGTTTTATTATAAACTATTTAGAACATACTCACCCTTCTCGTCCAATGAAAAGTAATGTTTTCCCCTTCTAATTTTCATAGTACATGGCTTTCCATGCACTATAAAATGCTATACATGAATGACTTTTCATTGTAGATTAATTATGAAAGTGAACTCTTAATAATTACACTAACGAAGTGTACAATCCCGTGAGGCATTTTCCTTGGGAAAATAGCCTACTAATTAAAGATGAAAGAGAAAAGAATTATAAAAAACATTTTGAATTTTGCAAATGTTTATAATGGTAATCACAAAAAAACAATATAATGTAAATACTGACGAAGTTAATACAAACAATAATGAGGGTCAACGTTATAACCGACCCCCTATCAACAATAGAGAACGGAATAATGGACATTATGGTGGATATAGAAGACACAACGCACACACTGGTGGATCCAAAGGATACTAATATAAGTGCGGGTTTTGGAATATAAACGGTTGGGGTCGCACTCAAAACAGTGAAAAAAATGCAATATTAGACTCTTGCATTAGTGAGCTAAATTTGCATATAATTGGAATCGCAGAGACACATTTAATGAATGGTGCCACAGTCCGAATTAACAATTACGAATGGTTTGGTAATAACAGAAAACATATACATATCCGTGCAAGAACAGGATCTGGAGGAGTTGGGTTTTTGGTCCGAAAAGATTTGTTATCTACATTCAAAGTCACAATTCAGAAGAAGGAATTTTATGGATTAAATTTGTAGAAATAAATCAACCATCTAATTGTTTTTATACATGTGTGATATTTTTACCACCAGAATTTTCTTCCCGTTCAATTAATGCACACAATTTCTTTGATGTCTTAATGGAACAAATTTACACAATACCAAATGGAAAATTATTTTATCTATGTGGTGATTTTAATAGCCGAATTGGTGATATGGATGATTTCATTACTGGAATAGATAATCTTACTAAGCGTAATGTAATAGATTACACAGTCAACAGTTATGTGGAAATCTTTAACGATTTTCTAACAAATGCTAGCCTATGTCTACTTAATGGCCGGAATTATATTCATGACGATTTTACAAGCATATCAACCAAAGGTTCGTCAGTTGTGGATTATTGTGCAGTGCCATATGAAAATCTAAGTCGATATAAAAATTTTGAAGTCATAAGAGCAAGTGTTTTATGCAATAAAAGTGAAATCCCAGGTATAATCAACCCACAACACATATCTGATCACTCCATGTTATGCTGGGAATTAGAGGCTAATTTTTCCTCAAATAGTGAAATTAAAGCAAATAAATGTAGTGTCAGTAGTAAAAATCAAAATCAGAAAAAGTCAGTATCATATAATGTGAAAAATATTCCAAATAATTGGATGTCTGATCAAGTTTCAATAAATAGTATAAATGAATGTATACACAATATAGAATGTTCAGATGGTTTAAAAAAAGATGTTGATGATTTATATAACAATTTTGTTGATATTATGCATAATTAAATGAACAATAAACTTGAATTAAGGGTAAAAGTCTTGAATGGTACCAACAATAAAAGACGGCGATTTAAAAAACCCTGGTGGAATAACAAACTGACTGAAAAATGGAATAATGTATGTGAAGCTGAAAAAAACTTTTTAAATAGTCCACATACATGTAATACTACAAAAAAAGAGATGCGCAGAATTTTTATCGAAAAACGCAAAAACTTTGATAAATCCGTCCAACAATAAAAAAGACAATACTGGCACAGAGGCCAGGAAGAACTTGCTAAATTGAGTGACACTGACGCTAAGCAATTTTGGCAAAAAATTGGCAAAATTGGCATTGGCAATGAGAGGCAATCGAACATACCTAACGAAGTAGTACAAGATGATGGCTCAATAACAGACAATTTAGATATAGTGTTAGATAAATGGAAGAACTGTTTTTATAATTTACTTAACCAAAATGTGCTTTTGAATGTAGATAATAATTGTAATAAGATTGAAAATTTTGAAATAAGAGAAAATATTATATGTAATCAACTTGATGAAGAAATTTCAACCAATGAGGTGTTTAAAGTCGTAATGAAGGCAAAGAATTGTAAAAGCCCTGGTATTGACCTTATTCAGGCAGAATTATGTAAAAATAACATTGTTATATGTGTATTACACAAACTTTTTAATTTATGTTTTAAGAAGGGCACTGTCCCTTATATGTGGAATAAAGGAATTATAACCCCAATGCCAAAATGTTCAACTTCAGATCCAAGAGACCCATTATCTTATAGAGGTATAACTTGGGCTCCATTTGCATATAAAATGTATTGTAATATTTTAAATGATAGATTAATTTATTGGTTAGATGAAAAGGAGGTAATCCAAGATGAGCAAAATGGTTTTGTAAAAGGGAAAAGTACAATTGATCATGTTAGCACAATAACTTCAATTATTGAGACAAGAAAAAAATGTAAACTATCTACCTATGTGGCCTTTATAGATTTAAAAAAAAAAGCATATGACTCGATAAATAGAGTATTGTTGTTTAACAAATTAGAAAATTTGTGAATTAATTCAAAATTTATGTATGCCCTTAAAGGGCTTTATTCAAATGTAACATGCAGTGTACGCTTTAACGGTAATATGACTGAATGGTTTAATGTAGATACTGGTTTGAAGCAAGGTTGTGTATTATCTTCTGTTATGTTTAATATTTATATAAACACTCTAATTGATGATATAAATGCTCTGGATATTGGTATAAATATTGATGATGAAAAAATAGCAATTTTATTGTATGCTGGTGATATGGTATTAATGGCGGAAAATGAAAAAGATTTACAGAAAATGTTAGATATTCTTAACAATTGGTGTATTACTTATGGACTTAATGTCAATATTAATAAGTCCAAAATTATGCATTGTAGAAATCCATCTGTACCTAGAACTGAATGTAATTTTACAATAGGTACCAATGCAATGGAATGTGTTAGTAACTATCAATATCTGGGATTGTTATTAACAGAATTTTTAGATTATCAATTAATGGCTAAGGCAGTAGCCAAATCAGCAAGTAGAGCTTTGGGTTTATTAATTGTAAAAAGTAAAACAAATGGTGGTTTCCAACACGATATATTTTCTAAATTATACAACACTATGGTCTGGTCAGTAATTGATTATGGGTCGTGTATTTGGGGTACACGCGATTACTCATGTATCAATGCTGTCCAAAATAGAGCCATAAGATTTTTATGGGTGTCGGTAAATATACCCCAAATGATGCCATACATGGAGATATGGGTTGAAACCACCATCTGTAAAACAATGGACAAGTGTATTTAGACACTGGAAAAGATGTTCAAATATGACTCATGATAGAATAAATTTTAAGGTTTTCAAATGGTCAATTAAAAAGCTAGAGGTAGAATTAAGAATTGGAGCCATAGAGTTATGGAAATGTTTAAAATCATAATTTTGATAGCTATTGTAACTATGAAACTAATGTATTAAATAAGAGTATTATTGTACAATTTGAAACAATAATGTTTGATAAATATAAAAAGATTGGAGTAATAGAGTATCTGCGTATGCTCAAGGTAATAAATTAAGAACTTATAAGTTATTTTAATATGATTATTGTACTGAACCTTACTTAAAATGTAAAATGCCACTTAAATTTAGGAGTTCTTTTGCTAAATTTAGATGTGGAGTTGCTCCCCTTAGAATAGAAACAGGTATGATATGAAAGAAAAGAAATACACGAAAGAACATGTTTTTATTGTAATAATAGTATTGAAGATGAACTACATGTTTTATTGAAATGTCCACTATATGAAGATCTTAGACATTTATTGTTTTATGAAGTTGCAAATTTTAATGTGGATTTTAACATTTTATCAGATAATGAAAAGTTAATTTTTATTCAATAATGATAAAGTTTTTGAAAGTGTCGCCAGAACCTGCTATAGCATTTTAATCAGAAGAAATGTTTTTTTTTTATATAATTGATTATGCTGTATTTTAATGATATTCATAAGCAAATATATATTATATATAATATGTACAATATATAATTACTTTTTAATAGTATTGCTTGTACAGTCTCTCATAAATCTTTTAAGATTGGCACATACAATGTGAATTTAAAGTTTGTTGTTATACATGTATGTTTTATGTACCTGTATAAATATTTTATTGTGTAAATATATTTAATTGTATGTGGTGAGACTTTAATAAAATATTGAATCTGAATCTGAATCTATATAACAAACAAAAAATGAAATGGGGGCAAAGATGTAGGTAAAATAATCTTTTATTCAATTTTCATACCAGACATTCGAGTCAATTATTTTTTTTTCTTTCAAGAAAACAATGTCAGACTGCTGATATATAAAGCAAAGGATTTTTCGAAAAAAAAAACCAATACATGTACATTTATCAATAAAAAGTAAGCATCTGATGTTGAATGGTCGTAATTCAAATATTTATAGAGTGAGTTTTATAATTATAAAAATATACAAATTGCAAAAAGCGGATTTATATAACATTGTGTGCTTTTTAAAATCAAGAAATTTAAGGTATACAAGTATTAAATTTTACCTGAAGCAGAAGAAAAACTCAAATGTTTGAACAATTTATCCTTTTTGTCCTCACAAACTATGTCAGTGCTATTTCATTCCATCCATTGAAATGATCATTACCTATGTTATACATTCACTTCATTATAAAAAGTGAATTCTTATTTAGGTTTGAATATAACAATGGGAAAAGATAATTTTGTAAGGTCACTCGAAAGTGTGAATATGTTCTAAATTGGTCAGACAATACTTGGTCATGTTTTATGAACATTTAAAACACTCGGCTACGCCTTGGACTTTAAATCTTCATAAAACATGACAAAGTATTGTCTAACCTATACATATAATGACTGTTTTTACAACAGTTATGTTCGCAAATTAAACAGGTGTTAATATAAGCCAATCAGAGAGACATAAATATACCCCTAGGTACATGTAGCATTTTGTGTCTAGTTAATATCTTAGATTTAAATTTGGAAAGAATGATTTTGATTAATTAATTGTGATTAAAACTTAAGTATATTCTTTAAAAATCAGGCTTTCTAAATCATTTCTTTAGGAAAAATAATCTTAAGAAGTTGCCATCAAAATAAAAAAATCATTTAAAAATATTGAAATTAGGGCTCTCCTTTTGTATCATGTTTAACGAAATACATTAAAATATAAAATTTCAATAGGTAATTAAAACAAAATTTAATATTTTCAAAATATTGAATAAGGCTTTTATCATTTTCACAGAAAACACAGGGATGTTTACATCCTGCATTCGGAGAAAAAAGAAAATCAACCACTTTGACAGAATGCATGAAAAAAGTGTAAAATATTCACCGTCTGATCCAAAACAGTTAGAAATGACAAATGCTCTGATAATGTTCATAACTGGTAATTGTTATTACTATAAAGCAATGTATGATACTTATGTTCATATCATAGAATAAATGCATGTTTTCAATATTTTATATAAATTTTCCTTTCAAAAGTAATTGAAGTAATTAATTACATTTGCCAAGTAATTGGAAAGTTATTAATTATATTGGTTAAAAAAGTTAAATGTAATGTGTAATTTAATTGAAGATTTTGTAATTGTTATTGAATGTAATTTATTACTTTCAAAAGTAATTGACCCCATGTCTGCTGCAGTTACGGACATGGCGAATGAGTTGGGATAAATAAACACCGTTAGATGGGGCCAATGTGTTGACAAAACTGCATTATACCGATTATATCTTTGCCTTTGTCCCCACAGATTTTTTTGATGGGGATAAATTTACTGACACACATAATATTTGCTTCTCATTTTTGCTTGACATTATATTACTATCATGGAATTGTGAATGCCTATTAACGGAAAGGAAAATGAATTTATACACGGAAGTAATTTACTACCAAGTATATGATAAATAAATTTATAAAACATTTTGTTAAAATATTTCAGCCTGAGTGAAGGTCTTGTACCTAAAAAATGATTGTTGCATACGTACTAAGGAATTACAATTGGTGTAACTTCAAATATATTTTGTATGTTTTTCATTGGGGTAAATCAATGTACCCTCTTTCGTCATATAGTTCTTCTACAAGATCGATTACCAAGACCAAGGAATTGTATGCTTAACTTGCCTAGACGCCACGAAACAAATAATTTCATTATTTTGTACATCAATTACACAAAAAGTTGTTATTTTGACTAAAATTTGAACCCGATTGGATTTAATGGTCATATTTGACCATTTACTCATTCCCAAAGATAACATGGGAGTTGTAAATCTAAATTTAACATGAAAGTTGCAGTGTATATTTTAATGAAGCAATGACTGGTATTAAGACACACCACCCGGTTTATACAAATTGCAACTATTGACCGAAATGGGATTTTTTTAATCTCAAAAACGTTTTTAGTCGGGAGATTTCCATAACGAAAATAACGAAACAATCAGGACAAGAACCGTTAATTTGGAAATTCCCGCAAAATATTTATTTTCATTTTCTCTTTCCTTTCATTTGACATGCATTATTTGTAGCTTTCTTTGTAAGTTGATTGCAGAAGACCAAATAATCACTGTTGCCGGTGTCATTACACTGCTTAAATAACATGATAAAGTGAGATCAATCGTAATGTCCGTTGACAATGTGATGATTTTGTTATGCAATATGACAGTTGTAAAATTAACAGATTCTGTACTGTAAGACATGATATACCTTATTGAGGGTCCCATTAAGTCGTGGACATGAATTGTCCTCTTCCCTAGGTTAAGCAGGTACTACAGTTATCTGTACCAATACATAATACAACCACAGGTTTGGGGAAGATTCTCATAAATGTGTATAAAAAACTAATATGAGGCAGGCATTACCTGTGAAAGGGGACGAAGTTTGTATGAATTATTTTTTTTGTAACTTCAAAATCTGTTAAAAAAGAAACGGAAATACCGTCACGTTTCCGATTTTGGTTCTGTTGTTAGGGATTTTACTTGTGACGTTATTTAAGTTATGACGTCATGTCAAATGTAAACAAAGAAACGCGATCATCAGGTAACGTTTATTCATATTAAAGACAAAGAATTATTAAAAATGAAATTGGTATTGTGTTCCTTGAGTTCCTATATTTTACTAGACTACTCAAGGTCTCATGACAACGAGACTGGAAGAAGGAAGTAGATTTCTGCAAATGCAGGAATTCAAAAGTGAAAAAAAGTTAACGATTTTGAGTTCATTAGTACAATGAAAATTTGGAAATTTTCCGATTTTTTTTTTTTTTTTTTTTTTATTGATTTTCTATTGTAATAGGGACTTCGTCCCTTATTATCTCTGTTTCTGGCTATAATAGGTTGGAAACAAACCCCCTGTATGGTGATAATACCTGTATAGACTAGAGTGATTATCCTTCTTTAGTGGGATAAAATTGTCCCTCTATAGAGGGATTTATTTGTTTAGACTGGATTTAAAGCAGAACATGGCAAATGCGCATTTTCTACTTATTATGGTAGTAACCTGCTACATTGGATGCACCAATTGATTTACTTAATTTAATATGCACATGTCTAGTTTACTGCTAAACTGACTGAATATACAATCTATTGTTCATCATAATTGAAAGCTGTGATGATCAGGTAAATTCCACTCGGTTATGTCTCAATGAACAGGTTTCTATTGTTAGATTTAACATAAAATTTAAAGGTCAACTGTCCCTATTGTTGTAGATGAGGTGTTCAGATAACTGTAGGTACACAATAGATTGCAAATTCTGTCACTTTAGCAGAAAACTGGGCATCCCAATTTTTAGTAAAGTGCAATAATTGATACCTATAATGCTATAGATTGTAGCCTATATAACTAGAAAATACACTTTTGCCATCTATCTGCTTTAAATCCACTCAACAAATATATCCCTCTACAGAGGGATAATTTTATCTCTCTTATTCTATAGAAGGATAATCACTCTATACAGGTACAGACGTGATTCTTCCGGCGGGAGTCAAAATCTCCCGACGTTTAAGCCGTCTTCCGTCCCTCCCGTTCATAATTCAAATCTTCCATTTTTTCAAAATTTCAACCCCAAAAAAGTTGTCAGTCTATTTTTGATTACCATCGATGTCAACCTTAATTACGTTTTTGTGTCACTGATGAAGGTAATTTTTACCTGTAAATCAAAGAACTTGTATAATTATATGGCTTCACTTGACAGCTTGGGTGTCAAACATACTGTTAATCAACGATTTTTACCTCAGGCCAACTGCCATTATGTAATAAAAACTTTGTGTAATTGAAAACACTTAAAATAAATTTTGGGCCACTTCCCTTGTTTTATCATGTTTCAAGTAATGTAAATTGATAAAAGAATATGAATGAAATACAAATTGAACAAAGAATCATATAAGGATGGAATGATTTTAAATGTCTTAGGACAAAAAAGAAAATATTTATTTGAAAATTATTTGAGAGATCTTTACTTCTTTTCAAGGCTTAAATTGAAATTTATGTTATGTATGACCTCAGATTATGAATGTGTGACTGACCATGCAAGACCCTCATTGGTAGTTAAGGTCATTAATAGACATTTCGGAAAGTCTTGGTATCGTACGACTGTTGACACTGATTCTGACAGGTAAAATGAAGGGGGTCGTCTCAAAATAAAAAAAGTACTAAATAATTAGCCTTTCAAGGGAAAATTTGCAAATAACAGATAAACAAGATTTTACACAACGATTTATTTAATCAAATAAGGTTTGTCTTCTGGTTACAAATCCAGCACAAGTTTCCACAATTTGTCATATTTAGAGAAGAATGTTAGAAAATAAAAAATATGAAAGAGAAATGAACCAAAAAAAAAACGACATCGACAATGCCGCGAAAACAGCTTCCACTACAAAAACTGCTGACATCCGGCAAACAGTGATAAATGATCTGTCAGATTCAGCCGAAAAGTTTCAAGTAGCCCAAACTGAAGCAGAAGCAGAAGAGCCAAATGAGGATGTCACAGTTGACACAGAACCATCTATTGAAAATGAAGCTGGGTCTTCTGCACAAAAACCAGAAAAACACAAGCAAAAGACCAAAAAGCGACCGTTGATGGACATTATCCGCGAAAACCAGATGGCATATAAGAGATCTATTTCGAAAAAAATTCCAAAAATAATGAAAGATATCGGAGTTAGTTCTTCGGAAACAGAATCTGATTGATTGCAGGTTGAGAAAACAAATAAAATTTATTTCCTATATTTTTTTTTAGTTAATATATACAGTTTCACAAATTTTATTCTCTGCTTCTTAGCTCAAAGGTATTTGTGAGCTATTGCCCTGATCACTTGGCATCCATAGTTTTGTCTTTTATCGTTTACGACTGAAAAAAAGTATTTTACCAAACTTGGTATAAACGAAAGCTCTTTAGATGCAGGAATTATGTCTGACAACCCTTTCAAATTTCAAAATTGCCATCGCAGCCTTTGAGCGTTCAAAAATGAATGTAGGATTGATGAATGGATGGTTGGATGTTCAACTTAAAGTGGCAAGCTAAATTCAGGAAAGGGAACATAATTAGATATGAATATTTGACCTTGCATAGACAAGACCGACACACTGATTTTTAACATTCCATTTCAAAAGGTAACTGTCCGCAGTAAAATATGTCAACCAACCCTAACACATTTTTCTGACTCAGGGCCGACCATGCTTCGTGCATAGTGGAGAAGCAGTAAATATCAGTTTTTAAGTCTGGTTTGACCAGTGGCGGGTCCATAATTTCCAGAAACTAGGGCCAAACAATTCTGTTATTTTAAAAAAAATTTCCAGAAAAGGGGACCAAGTCCCTCTGGGCTCCACTTAATTGAAATCCGCATCTGTTGACTAACCAAACATGGCAGAAATTTTCCTGGGTTGCCATTTTCCTTTTTCAGAATGGCCGCCCCAGCTTTTAAATTATTGGCACATATTTTCAAGTAATATGGTCAGCACATTATATGTTCCCGCTTCTCCCACACCACTTGTAAACTTAGTGAGCTACGTTTTAGTTGTTTATTTTGTTGTTTTTTGGTGGGGGAAAGGGGGACTAAGAAGAAAACTTTAGTCCTACATTTTATTTTCAACAAATATCGAGTCCAACGTTTTTCTGACTTGAACTGGTCCTTGATTTGTTACTTCATTGATACATTGGTACTACCTTTTTATTGCAAATTTCTTCTTCTTATCCCCTACCCTTATCTAAAATAAAGATTACTCCCTAACCTTGATGTTTCCTTTATTTTTCGTATCTGTAAAACAGGAAAATAATTATATCAGAAAATGGGATATGTTTTATGTACATATGTATATATACATTTATATATAACTATGGCATTATAGATGTAGGAAAAAAATCACTCAAAATAATGTATCTGGCTTCATATACATGTGTATGAGCTTGACGACATATCTGATTGAAATATGCTGTTACGAAAACTCTGGATTCAAATTTTGATTCTTATTGCCGGTGGAGCGATAGTATGCTCTGTTTATGGACTCCTTATGAATCAAGTGCGCTGCTAAATTAACTTTTGAGACAACCCCTGTAATTTTAGCTGTCGGAGTCAGAGTCAACAGTCGGAACCGAGACTTTCCGTAAATCTCTATTAACCAACCTATCATTATGTCTGTGTGAGTGTTTATGTTTCCATGTATGTTGTCGTTTGGCTATGTTCTAGTTCAATGTTTCTGTTGTTTCCGTTTTGTTTCCTCTTATAGTTGATGTGATTCCCTCAGTTTGGTTTGTGACCCGGATTTGTTTCAGTTAAAATTGATGTACATGATGTATGACTTTTGAACTACTATTGCCTTTATTTTTGTTATCTGGCATTATCAATATTAGCTAGAGAAATGGAAAAACACTGTAAAACACAAATAATGTTTGGATGATAGGACTGAGAAACACTCGTCAGATGACAAAGGTGAGGAAAGGAAAAAAATCACATACAAATAGAATATCTTGGTGTTGATAAATATTTCACATAGTAACAATACAGAGAGAATAGATTAATAGTTATATTATTATCTTAAAAAAAGGGGAAATATGTAGCTTTATCATCAAAATGAACACAGAATACAGCCTCCAGCTGAAAATTTTCAAATCTCCAGTTGTAACTTGACAACTCTGTCACATGTCTGCAGGTATTATCACCATATAGGGTTTTTATCCCAGCCTGTTGAAAGGCTTTTTAAATTTTTTGCTGTGGTGCCTTCCTAAGACAAATATATATATATAGTGCTAAAAGACATTTTTGCGGCGGGAAATTGAGAGGAGATTTTACTCTCAACTTTGAGACCCAATCTTTTGCATATAGACAAACTATTACATTTTGGGTAAGACTTGGGGCATAGTGTCCTATGGACACATATTCACGTTTTATTTTTAAATAAATTGTCTACCAGTACAACTTCAAGGTTTTTATATCAAAATCGCAAGAAAAGTCAATGGTAGATTTTTTTTACATTTATAATGAAAAAAGAAAATTGTTCATGGCTTTCTTTACCTATTATTTATTGTATTATTTCACAAAAATGTTATCTGTATCAACCTTTTTTTTTGGTAACTAAGGTACAAATGTAGTATACAAAAATCTAACTGCAAAAGGGAGGCATGTGAAACTTAGGCTATTGTTCCTGATATGATCCATTTTAATTCTACAAGACAACTAGGTCATTGTTGGCAGAATAAGTCTTGTTTGCTAGCAGGGTTATTTAAGCCTACCAAGGGGCCTCGGTGGGTGAGTGGTCCAAGTAGTCCAACCACTGTATCAGTAATCACAGCCTGTCAACACTGAGGGGCTGATGGGGGGGTCTCATCACCATTCACGAGTTGATTTTTTTGTCAATCACGATTCACAGAAAATAAATTTCCATGATCACGGATCACAAAAATATAAAAAGAGTATAAATCTGTAGAAAAACGGATCACGATAGCGAAAATGCGCCGATCACGAAGAACGAAAATAACCCATCAGGCCCCTCAACACTAAGGTTGTGAGTTCGAATCCGGCATGTGGCAGGTGCAATGCGTTCGACACTAATCTTAATTGATAGGAATTGTCAGTTTTCCTACCAGAGGTTGATGGTTCTCTTCCTGCCAGTCTGGCTTCCTCCAATTATAGTAAAGTGGCATTAAACGCCAATCAATCGATCAAGCCTTCTAAATTTCTCTTCCATCTGTCGTTGAAGTTAAATGTTGATCAAATATTGCTTTATAACTGAAATTGTGAGTTTTCTGTGTTATTTAATTTATTATGCTCAAATTGATCTTTGTATTCTCAAGGGTTTTGAAGTGATAGGAAACTTTTCATAACTTTTTAAGCTTATGCAATATCATTTATAGTACCAATTTTACTGCACCATATGCACATTTTGACAATATGTATTCAGTGATGCCCATGTCCAAAATATTTGAAAGTCCAAAACATTATACAAAAGAAGAGCTGCTAAACCAAACAGAACCAAAAGTAAAACAAATCCAGACAGGAATCAGAGCTATGCATGAGGGAGATACATTCCTTAATTAAAATCATCAAAAAATGTTAACAGCAAAATGATTAGCAATACAAAGTCTTCAAAAACGGCAATAGGGAAAAGCTATCAATTGACACCTTATAGGATTTATTGTCCTTAGTTGAAGATATTTTGCCATTTGGTGGGAGATTTTGTAAATAATTGTTTTTATTGAACATAAAATATGATATGGAATATTTTCTTCAGATCTTAGTGATTTGAGATGAATCTTGGAGTCTCTTGAATAAAAAGATTGAATTATTTATTTTATATAGTGAACATGGTGAAAAAGAAAAAGATAGTTTGCTCCCCATTGCAAGTTTTCAAAAATGTTTGATGATGATCTAGGATTTATTATCATGTTTTTATGTAAACTATTATTATATCTTTCTTTTTCATCAAGGCTTTAGAAAGGACACTGGCAAACTGTTTAATTATCAAATATGAAAGGCAACAATTTCCGGCTGTTTAATGAAAGCAGAGACCGTGGATTGGACTTTCTAAGATTTCTGTCTACAGAACAGATTTCAATTCAAAATCAAGAGAAAGAGAAGATAAAAAATGTTTATCATTCTGGCTACAATGCTTACAGAAAACAGATAAAACCAGATGAATCTCAGATCCCATTTCCAGTGATTGTTAAAGCCCTGTTTACCATGGGAGAGCTTCATTTGCGAGAAAACAGAATGTTTTTAGGAAAAGCACCTTTAGAATATATCAACTCCCATCAGAATAGGTCTCCCAGGCATCAAAACAGTGCATATCAAAATTTACCTGCATCAAAGCTTTCAGAGAATTCACTCAGAAGAAATGGTAAAAACCAAAATACAAAAATGCAATCAGCCAGTGTCCAACAAAAAGGTACTGAAAATCAAAACACAGAGTCAGGAGCACCTAAAAAAAGGTCTAGAAACAGGAGGTTTAGACGAAAATTTCCTGGTCGAGTAGCAGTTGATCAGCATCTTCTAATAAATAAAGAGTCTTCAAGTGAAAGTGATGCTGAATCACCTGGGAGTGACACATCACCAAACCACAACACTAATGCTAATACATTTAAAGTTTCTGATTTTGATATCTACACACGTAAAATTGGAAATATCTATGAATGCATTGCATGCTTAGCAAAATGTACATCTAGAGATGAAATTGAACGTCATCTAGAAGGAAAACGTCACAGACTTGGTGTAATGACTTTTGAATTGAAGAAAAGAAGGTGATTTTATTGACATATCTTTTGTTATGTACATGTAGATGAAAATAAAAAATAAGGAGCTTTGGTATAAGGTGTAATACCACCAAATCATAGTACGTCACATCTGGTTGCATACGAAAATAGGTCGAAAAAAATATTCCCTTGGATTTGACAGTTGTAGGTAATTAATCCTACATTTCATTGCAGTAAAAAATTTCTGGGTCATAAACATATATCTTGGGTATATCAAAGCACCATTATTTTTTTATTTGGTGTTTCTATAGAATATTTTGGAAACTTGAGGTTACATGGTTAATAAAGCTTGGTACACAGATAAAAAAGATGTGAGAATTTGAATTGGTTAACTTCCAGTGATGGTTATTTTCTTATATGCAATGAAATGTTATGTGAAATTTTGTCTATGGTACTGGACAGGATTTAACTTTACTCATGCCAAGTATTTCTTTATTTGAAACAAAGATAAATTCTGCACAATTTTTTGAAAAGTGCAAATTTAACAAAGACTAATAGGGGAAAATCAATGGTGGTATTACACCATAATTGCCAATGAGACAACCTTACACCAGAGACCAAAGGATTGGGATGTTAACAACTATAGGTCACTGTACAACCTACAACAATGATCAAAATATGATATAGTAAGCTCTAAAAGGCTCATCATGACGAAATGTGGAATAATTCAAAAGACAATTTATCATGCATATAACAATGATACATTGTAACATCAGTTTTAAGACACTTTCATCTACTCAAAGACTTTATTTTTTATTTATAAGCAGGATAAGAATACTGTTGATTCATTACTGTTCCTGTAGATACTAAATTTCTAGGATTTCATTTGTAAAGGTGGACCACAAATTTAAGTGTTTAATTGAAATCCAAATTTCATTTAGGCTTGTGTGCAAAATTTGTCAAAAACCAAGTTATCAAATATCCATGAATGTACAATTTTTCCTTTTTACTTAAAATAATTATAAAGCCAGTTAGTTGTCTTTCCTAATGAATAATGCTGAAATTTAGATATGTTTGCTAATGATGCAGGGATTGCATAAAAAATTTGTATGAATAGATAGACATGCTTAGTAAACTGTCCTATAGACAGATGCTTTTGAGTTTCAGTTTTGTGAAATTGACCCTAATGAAAATTTAAAAAATGCAAATAGAACTGTTTAATGATCAGCTGATCTTTACAGTTACCAGTGCTATTAGTAATAGTTCCAACTTTATTTGGTCTTTAGAATTATTGTATGATGTACATATCTGACAGAAAGGGTTCTAGAGCACATGACTTTTACCTCATTTCATGGTCCATTGGTTTTATGTTTTCAAGATTATATCATTTTTTCAAGTTACCATCTGTAATAGTCAATAATTTGGTCTAAGGCATTATGGATGAAATAGCTACTATTAAACAGAACTTTGTAGACACACATTTGATGAAATATATTTTATTTTCAGAAATGAATTGGTTCAAGATCAGAAAGGTATACAGATAATAAGTGATGTCCCTTGTGCAGACAGTACTTTTTGTTTGACAATACATGAAAAGGTTCCAAAGACTATGGTTTTGTCCATTAAAAACAACAGTAGTGACAGTTGTGAGTTGGTCCACTGTGAATTGCTGAAGCGGATCAGAGTTTTTCAGTTAGATGATGACCATGGTGTTACAGAATCACAGGAAACCATGAATATTCTGCCAGGTTTGTAGGAGATAGTAGTTCTTTACAAACTTCAAGAATTGTCAGGTAGAGTTCTATTGTTATGTTTCAAGTCAAAATCAATAATTTTGGTATAAATCATGTGATATAGCTTGATTGATTGATTGTTGGTGATTAACTCCACCTTCAGGCCTCTTGGTTGTATTGTCAAGGCAGTTTTATTAGTGAAGGAAACCAGAGTGCCTTGAGGGATCCACAGTCCTTTTGCAGGATAAAACTGACAATCCTATTCAATTAAGATTAGAGTCGACTGATCTGCCATATGCAGGATTCTCACTTACACCTTCAGTGTTGACAGGCTATTGATATTTTAGATGATGAACTACTTAGACCACTCGGCCACCGAAGCCCGTATGTGATGTTGAGATGGTTGTGTTTAAATTATGATGCATACAAAAAACACTTGTGCTTCATTGAATTCATCAGTTTACTTTGGAAAATCATTGTTTTATGGGAATTCAGTATTTTTGTGCAACTTGAAAAAATTTTTCTTTCTTTCAAAATTGATAAGAATTTGCACTGTAATTTAAAAAAAGAAGAAGTAATAACAATATCTTATCAAACAATACACATGTATATTTATTTATCGGGCAGGCATAGATAAGATTATTTGGCCTTAAGCATCTAATCCACCCTGTTCTGTATAACATATACACAAAGGCCATGTTTAAAAGAACATTTGTACCAAAGTTAAATGTTTTGATATGCTGTTAAAATTTTCATTTAAAAAATGATTATTACTAATTATTATGTTATCGGATGTGATTTTCTTTTAGAAGTTGTCAAGGTTTTGAATACATCTTTTGTATATTTACCGTAGAGGCTGCATTTACAATGCAGCATGCTGAACTTATTTTTGATATGAGACACTGTTTAAGTGTTTTCTCTCATTCTTAGCCCATTTATATTTTCTTTGACAGAATAATGTTCTTTATTTTAGATTTTAAATATTTTAACTGTCAGTCGGGAAAGGAGAAATATCACATTATACTCCATTTACTATGATTTAGTCATAAAATCTGTATGTTTAATTTAAAACAGTAAATCAATTTATAATTTATGTTTTCAGGTGGAACATATAAGATAAGAGTGAAGACATCTGCCAAGAATGTTGGTACATATCATGCTCCAGTTGCTTTCCACTTCAACAAATATGATGACCAAGAGTTCCATATCATCAAATTTCTCTCTGCAAGATGTGTAAATGATATTACTGAGAATATAAAGCCAAGTCTGCCATATAAAAGGCAGTCGAGAAGAGCATTACAGAGGTTGACTAAGGAAATTGTAGCAGGCTATCCTTTACCAAAGTATGTAGAAAAAAAACGTAAAAAATAGATAATACTAGCTAAAACAATCCGACAAAGAATGACAAAAATACCTAAAAAAGATACAAAAACAAAAATTAAAAAATACCCAACCTCAGGAAAGTTGGTTATATTTTGCCTACATGAAAACAGAATCTTCTAAGCTGGGTTAAAGTTGAGAGTTAAGGTGGATCATCAGTATATATTTCCTCAGATAGAATTTTCTTATACTTTGCCAAAATGTAGATTTTTCCATGTTTTTTCAAAAATATGATATCGTGCTATTTTTGTCTCGCCTTGACGGAGTCAAAAAGCGAGACATAGGTATGCTGTTTCCGTCGTCGTCGGCGGTGGCGGTGGCGGCGTCGGCGTCAACAATGTATTAGTTTGTGATTAGGTCTAGTTCATGGTGAACCACTAGTGGTAGGTCAATGATATTTGGTATGCAGTTGTATTAGCATTGGCACATCTCATTCCCATAGAGATTATTTGGCCCCGCCCCCTCAGTCAAGGTCTATTGACTTTGAAACTTTTCATAGTTTTCATGTATTAGTTTGTGATTAGGTCAATTTATGGGGAACCACTAGTGGTAGGTCAATGATATTTGGTATGCAGTTGTATAAGCATTGGCATATCTCATTTCCATGGAGATTATTTGGCTCCGCCCCCTTAGTCATGGTCTGTAGACTTTGAAAATTTTGCTAAGTTGACATGTATTAGTTTGTGATTAGGTCAGTTCAAGGGAACCATTAGTGGTAGACCAATGTTAATTGGTGTTCAGTTGTATAAGCATTAGCACATCTCATTTCCATGGAGAATATTTGGCCCGCCCCTCAGTCATGGTCTATTTACTTTGAAACTTTTGCTTAGTTTACATGTATTAGTTTGTGATTAGATCAGTTTAAGATGAACTGCTAATGTTAAGTCAATGATATTTGGTATGCAAATTTATTGGCATATGCAAGTATCGTTTCCATCAAGATTATATAGCCCCACCCTGATCATGGTTCATTGACTTTGAAACTTTTACATAGTTTACAAGTTAATGTTTGTGTTTAGGTTTGTTTAAAGGAATGACTTATAATAAGTCAATGGTATTTGGTATGCAGTTGTATTAGCATTGGCACATCTCATTCCATGGAGATTGTTTAGCCATGTACCTTCAGTCATGGTTCATCGACTTTGAATATTTGCATAACTTACATGTTAAAGTATCGCTATTTTAATTTTAACATTTGCATTATCAAAATTACAAAAAGGCGAGACATATCTCTGTGATAACAGTTTATTCAAACTAGAAGTCATGCAAAATTGCAGCATGTCTGTAAATTGCAAAATTTTGCATAGATTATTCATGAAAATATGCTTTTTTGTATATAAAAAGAAATCTATGAGATAGAATTTTGAAGTTAAATATAAGAAGATAGTATTCAAAATAATCTTTAAGAAAATAAAAGAAAAAAATTGGTCACCGAACTTGTTTTCTTGCTACAAGTAAAAAATGAAAATTTCTTGAACATTCCAGTATAAAATTTTTACTATATGAGTTATATCCCTAATATGGGTATGTTGAAAAATTGAATCGAACAAAATCAAATATTTGATGTTTGTTAAAACAGTTTAAATAATGCAATAAATCCTTAATTTCTTTATTTAGATAAATAGCATTACACATTTATTACCAATCTGTCTCAACATTTGCAGATTTAAGCAAAGAACTAGACCAATTGTGTACTGCTATTTCACAATCCAAGATGGCGTTATACAGTTAATCTACCTTAAACATGTTAAATGTCTATTAAATCCCTGAGGCAAACATTTTTGAAAATTATTTTTTTTTATCTGTTTCTAGTGGTGAATTTGATCTGTGACTCTGTTTTCACGGGTGTTATCTTTAAATGTATTTCCTTTATTGCTTACTGATGACATCGATTTTTGTAACAAAACAGAAACATTAATTTTTGCAGACTTTATGGTGATAATCTTAAGAGGGAAATCGAGTTAAAGTCTTACTTTATCCCTACTTCAACTCGCCACTTAGTTAATAAAGGATTGAAAGACACAAAAGGGCTGACACCGGTGCAGAAATATGATTTGACTGAGATAAAGTAAGTATAATAATTATGTTCAGCAATAATTGCAATTAATTAGATAACTATTCCACAAGTGCACATAATGATAAAAGCATTATGAAAGATCCTTTTATATTATATTACAAATATAAGGTATAAAAGAAAAAGAAGACTTAAATCAGCCTCATTGGTCAGTATTAGCTACTATATCATTTATTGTCAAAGTTGCTTTTAGGGTGTGCAAATTTGAAAATTATCATACTGTGATAAGGAATCCTGCTTTGGAAATCTTTTACATTCAGGAAGTTGTAAAATTAGTTATTTATGTGCAAACATTACAAACTGTTGAGGATTTGATTCACTATTTATTGATGTCCTTTGTATACGGTGATCCCATTAACATAAGATTGATTTGTGGTAATTTGAGTCTATGTATGTGAAGGAAAACAAAGATACTGACCAGGATCCCAGATAAAACTAGAGTTTCATTGTAGTTCCAAGAACCATTTCTAACATTGATTCTTAATTAATACTAAAAGCCTTAAATTTGAGTCCTGTTTGTATGTACTCAGAGTAGGTGGATTTCACTGTATATTTTACCCACAATATTACCTTATTCTATGTATGTTGATTTCTATTTATGCAGATCAGCTATAGACAATCCTGTAGAACTTGGTACTTATGTGAAGAGATTTCAGAATTTGATGCACTTTGAGGAGATACAAATGGAATATGATATTAGAAAATATGACCTTGAAAATGTGCCCATGGTATTGTGTTCTGATAACAAGAGACTGCTGAAACTTGAAGTAAGATTCTGAATGATTCTCTTTTTCATTCAAGATTTGTTCCTAGCAGATATTGAAATATTGTCAAAATAGGTTCTAATAAAATTTAGTTTGCAATTGACCATGTTAACTAACACCTTTCTGTCTCTGAATTTTTGATGAAGTATTGAAAAACAAGATGCAGAATCACAAATGGGGTTTAGCAGACCAAAATATGTTGATAATAAACCTCAAAATTTGGGATCAAATCTCCTGATCAAAAAAACTTTATGTCTTCCTGATATGATTCTCACATCTGTCACATGTATACAAAATTCATTTAATTATTTAATATTTCCTCAAAAACCAGGGAACATAAACATTAGTCTTTATCTTTTTTGGCCACATTTTTGTCACAGAATTTTGATAAATGAAGCAGCCAACTGTCAAAAGAGAAATATTGTCTGTAGAAAATACCATATAATGAGATATACCCCTTTTAATATACAGTATATAGAACTTATACTCATGAATTTTCCTCAAACTAGAAAATTGTGAATAACTTCTGCATACTTAAAGGGACATTAGCTATGAAATGTAAAAAAATAAAGTTTGATTTCTCTTTGTTCAATCATTATTGAAATTGAAATAGTAAAATAATAATTCGCTTTAAGCAGCCTATTTGGTTCTATTTTGTCAAAATAAGCTAAGAAACATCGCTGATGAATTATTCATAAGACCTTCAATTTAACCCCTTAGCTGGAGTTGGGTTACGCATGTATTCAGCTATTAAAAGGAAAATAATGTCAACATTGAAAGTGAAACAAGGATGAACCATTAGGTTGACTGATTCGATCCACAAAAAAATCATTCTTATACAGGAAAAATGATGATGAACATACTTTTTATTCTACAATATGAAATCAAACAGACCTAGACAAATCCAATTACAGGTCGCTATCTATTTATATTTATATATCGGGTTATATGACTGTTGGCAGTCTTCGGAGGTCATCTTAATAGTTTATTAGATGACATCTAGAAAAAAATACACAAAAAAATGTTGAGAGTCCATGCATTGTTAATTGTTTATTTTAAGACTTCTTGTAACTTGGATATATGTTTTAGTATGTTGTAAGTCAAATATGAGAATTTGAGTCAAATTGGTGAACATGAGTTTGACAGCTAATGCCCCTTTAAAGATTATAAACAAAAAGGAAATTATTTGAAGGCTTTGCAAATATATTACAAAAATGTATGTATTAAATGATTCCAACACAGAGTGGTACATAAAAGCAAAGAAAATATCACATGAATAAGATACCATTGTTTTGTCTTAAAGGTTCCAGGATTAGCAGAAAATAGACCTTCTGTTTTAAGAGGAGACAGACTTTATGTCAGGATAAACAACAATGAACACTTAAGTGACAAAGAATATCAGGGTTATGTTCATGAAGTAAGACAACTAGAAGTTGTTTTGGGATTTGATGATAGGTAATCTAAGATAATATTTGTAAATACTGCTAAGAAGGGCATCTAGGTAAGAGGAGGGTTTGGTGCCAACAAACTACTGTGTATTGTGTTTTTTTCGCATCGGCTTTTCTTCGCGATTTGATGACAAAATGGGCATGTTAATTTTCACTGTGTATAATTTTTGCTGAATGGGAAAATACACGAAAAAATAACCCGTATTGTATTGTTAAAGATGTAAACATCATAAATTTTATTGGCTGGCAGGTATTCAATTACAAATAAATATGAGTACTACAAACCTAAATACACATAATTCAGAGAACTTTCAAGGAATGTTAATTATGTACATTGGGACATGCTAAAAATTGAAGTTTTTGATCATTACAGATATACAGATATCCATGTAAATCTGATTTATTGTCTCGCTTTGACAGAGTCAAAAAGCGAGATATAGGTATGCTGTTTCCGTCGACGTCGGCGGTGGCGGCAGCATCAACAATGTATTAGTTTCTGATTAGGTCTAGTTTATGGTGAACCACAAGTGGTAGGTCAATGATATTTTGTATGCAGTTGTATAAGCATTGGCACATCTCATTCCCATAGAGATTATTTGGCCCTGCCCCCTCAGTCATGGTCTATTAACTTTGAAACTTTTGCTTAGTTTACATGTATTAGTTTGTGATTAGGTCAGTTTATGGGGAACCACTAGTGGTAGGTCAAGTATATTTGGTATGCAGTTGTATAAGCATTGGCATATCTCATTTCCATGGAGATTATTTGGCTCCGCCCCCTTAGTCAAGGTCTATTGACTTTGAAAATTTTGCTTAGTTTACATGTATTAGTTTGTGATTAGGTCAGTTCAAGGGGAACCATTAGTGGCAGGCCAATGTTAATTGGTATTCAGTTGTATAAGCATTAGCACATCTCATTTCCATGGAGAATATTTGGCCCCTCCCCCTCAGTCATGGTCTATTGACTTTGAAACATTTGCTTAGTTATATGTATTAGTTTGTGATTAGATCAGTTTAAGATGAACTGCTAATGTTATGTCAATGATATTTGGTATGCAAATTTATTGGCATTTGCAAGTCTTATTTCCATGGAGATTATAAAGCTCCACCCCCTCATCATGGTTCATTGACTTTGAAACTTTTACATAGTATACAAGTTAAGGTTTGTGTTTAGGTTTGTTTAAAGGGAACGACTTATGATAAGTCAATGGTATTTGGTATGCAGTTGTATTAACATTGGCACATCTCATTTCCATGGAGATTGTTCAGCCATGTACCTTCAGTCATGGTTCATCGACTTTGAATATTTGCATACCTTACATGTTAAAGTATTGCTATTTTAATTTCAACATTTGCATTATCAAAATTACAAAAAGGCGAGACATATCTCTGTGATAACACGTACTATAAGCCAATTTAATTATTATGAAAACGGAGATCTTAATTAAGTCTGCTCATTCTTGTGGTCTTTTGTAGAACAACATAAAAGACCTCATAATTAACTGTTAAATGTTAGAAACTTTCCAACAATGGTAAATCTTGGAATATGCAGGGAAATTTAAGCAGGGTCAAATTTTCGCATTTCTTTAGCTGCCGTGAACAAAGCGAAAATTAAACACACGCGAACAAATCCCAATATATGGTAGTTTAACTCTGCCACATTCTGTATGTGCCTGTCCCAAGGCAGGAGCCTCTAATTCAGTGGTTGTTGTTTTTTGCTTTATATCACATTTGGTTTTCGTTCATTGTTTTGTACATAAATCAGGCCGTTAGATTTCTGGTTTGAATTGTTTTACATTTGAGATTTCGGGGCCTTTTATAGCTGACTATGCGGTATGGGTTTTGCTCATTGTTGAAGGTGTACGGTGACCTGTAGTTGTAAACTTCTATGTTATTTGGTCTCTGGTGGAGAGTTGTCTCATTGGCAATTATACCTCATCTTCTTATTTTTATATATACAGCCAGTCATTAAAAAGATTTGTTTCTAAGACTAATGAAATTTAAGGAACCCTTTGCAACTGCTATGATTAAGTTTTTTATACGACCGCAAAAAAATTTTGCGGTCGTATATTGGTATGACGTTGGCGTCGTCGTCGTCGTCCGAAGACGATTGGTTTTTGCACTCTAACTTTTCTAGTTTAAGTGAATGGATCTCTATGAAATTTTACCATAAGGTTCAATATCACAAAAGGAAGGTTGAGATTGATTTTGGGGGTTATGGTACCAACAGTTAAGGAATTAGGGGCCAAAAGGGGCCAAAATAAGCATTTTGTAACTTCCAGACATAACTTGTGTGTTAGTGTATGGATCTCTCTGACTTTGTACCACAAGGTTCCATATCACAAAGGGAATGCTGGGATTGATTTTTGGGGTAATTGCCTCAAAATTTTAGGAATTAGGGGCCAAAAAGGGCAAAAACAAGCATTTTCTAGTTTCATGACAATAACTTGTGTGTAAGTGTATGGATCTTTCTGAAATTGTACTACAAGGTTCCATATCACAAAGGAAAGCTGGAATTGAGTTTGGGGTAATTGCCTGAAACGTTTAGGAATTAGGGGCCAAAAGGGGCCAAAATAAGCATTTTCTAGTTTCAGACAATAACTTGTGTTCAAGTGTATGGATCTCTCTGAAATTGTACTGCAAGGTACCATACCTCAAAGGGAAGGCTTGGATTGAGTTTGGGGGTGATGAATCATAAGAGGGTTCAAAAAATTGGGGGATTTTTTTTTCCTTTTTTCCTTTTTTTTTCTTTAAAATTTTCCATTTTAAGTTGGTTATTTCTGATTTATATTTAAAAGCAAATAATAATGATATGGCAGGAGATACACACCAAACAGGATGTGTAAATTATTATATAATAAGTATTGTGCAATAGCAAGAAATTTTCAATTGCACAGTATTGCGCAATAGCAAGAAATATCCAATAGCACAATATTGCGTTATAGCAAGAAATTGTCAATTGTACAGTATTGCGCAATAGCAAGAAATATTCAATTGCACAGTATTGCGCAATTGCAAGAAATATTCAATTGCACAGTATTGTGCAAAAGAAGATACTTTGTATAAATTGCTTATTTCTTGACCAATTTCAATGGGGTTTTATTCTTGAACTCTTGGGGTTCTTTAATATGCTGAATCTAACCGTGTATTAAGTTTTTGGATTTTGGGCCCGTTTTAAATTGGTCCACATTGAGGTCCAAAGGGTCCAAAATTAAACTTTGTTTGATTTCATCAAAATTGAATTATTTGGGTTCTTTGATATGCTGAATCTAACCGTGTATTTAGATTCTTAATTTTGGTCCCGTTTTCAAATTGGTCTACATTAAGGTCCAAAGGGTCCAAAATTAAACTTAGTTTGATTTTAACAAAATTGAATTCTTAGGGTTCTTTGATATGCTGAATCTAAACATGTATTTAGATTTTGATTATGGGCCCAGTTTTCAAGTTGGTCCAAATCGGGTCCAAAATTAAACTTTGTTTGATTTCAACAAAATTGAATATATGGGGTTCTTTGATATGCTGAATCTAACCATGTATTTAGATTTTTGATTTTGGGCCCGTTATCAACTTTGTCCACATTGAGGTCAAAAGGGTCCAAAATTAAACTTTGTTTGATTTCATCAAAATTGAATTATTGGGGTTCTTTGATATGCCGAATCTAACCGTGTATTTAGATTCTTAATTTTGGTCCCATTTTCAAATTGGTCTACATTAAGGTCCAAAGGGTCCAAAATTAAACTTAGTTTGATTTTAACAAAATTGAATTTTAGGGTTCTTTGATATGCTGAATCTAAACATGAATTTAGATTTTTGATTATGGGCCCAGTTTTCAAGTTGGTCCAAATCGGGTCCAAAATTAAACTTTGTTTGATTTCAACAAAAATTGAATATATGGGGTTCTTTGATATGCTGAATCTAACAATGTATTTAGATTTTTGATTTTTGGGCCCCGTTATCAACTTTGTCCACATTGAGGTCAAAAGGGTCCAAAATTAAACTTTTGTTTGATTTCATCAAAAATTGAATTATTGGGGTTCTTTGATATGCTGAATCTAACCATGTATTTAGATTTTGGATATTGGACCATAATAGGTGAATGTCCAATTTAAAATTTTTAAGTTCTTAGACCACATTCATTCTGTGTCAGAAACCTATGCTGTGTCAAATATTTAATCACAATCCAAATTCAGAGCTGTATCAAGCTTGAATGTTGTGTCCATACTTGCCCCAACTGTTCAGGGTTTGACCTCTGCGGTCGTATCAAGCTGCGCCCTGCGGAGCATTTTATTAGTGGGTTCAAATTACAATATGACACCAGTTGAAAACATTGCCACCATTCTCAGAGAATAAATGTTGAATGTTAATCATATGTCTGTGTAACTTCTAAGAATATACAATTATGGCCCGTAGAAAAGGTGAATATCCAAAATTGTCAACCCAAAAGGTTAATCCCTGAGAGTGCAGCCACGAGGTGAAATAACTTTTTGGGGTTGACAATTTTGGATGTTCATCGTTTCTGAGGGACCACAATTGTTTTATTATACCGAACTAACAGCTTTATTATAATAACAGATGTTCAAAATACTTAATCATGTTGGTAAACTATTTTGTGTCCAAGAATTTCTGGGATGTACAACAAAGGTAGACTCTTTCTGTAAAATGTTGATGGCCCTGAAAAGGGTAGTTTACGAAAGATATCCTCTGTACTAGATGAATTTCCAAGCCTTGTTCTATCTTGTTTTCTTGTCACTTGATGGGCTTCAAACCTGGCCGTTGCCATTTTGTTCACATATATCTGTGACATCATTTTAATGGGAGACAAACTACTGTTTGAAGTAAGAAACTCAAAAGGTTAATAGGGTTATTTATTGCTGGGTGTAAATTTTTAAGGTTATTGATCCTTTCTTGCATTTAAGTGAAAATTAACTGAATTATTCCATGTAACTTGATACTGTGTTACCCAATATAATTGTTTATAATATATGTAAGGTATAATAATAAAAATTATCTGCTATTTTAGTTTAAAGCATCAATAATTTTTGTTTCAGTTTGATCCAGCGATTCATTGGTAACATGAAGTTTAATGTCAGGTTTGAGTTTAACAGATTACCTATGAGACTTCAACACAGAGCCTGTGAACTTGCAATTGAAGAAGGTCTGGAACATAAAATTCTATTCCCTGACCGTGGGACTGTATGTACAGAACAGACCTCTCACCCTGTTAATGTACAGCTCAGGTAAAATGCTTTGAATAGATTTTAAAACTAAACCATATCTTACATTTTGAGCAGTGTAGCAGATTAGATCATTTAAAACTTCTGAATCCTATTAATTTATTTAATTTCCAAATAAGAATTTTATCAGTCATTCATTGCTTACACACGGCAGATTATTTTGTTTGCAAAACGTTATAAAATAGATAATTGGTCTGAGGATATTTAAACTCATTTAGGTCTAAAAAAATGATTTAAGTTTGAACAGAAGTCCATTACTAAACGAAGTGTGCAAGCTGTTCTATATAGTAAGGCAATCACGATGTCCCCATTATCAGTGGAAAGCGCCATAGGTAGTCCTCCCAAATCTCGTTTTATAACTATGGAATTGGGTAAAAATATTATCATAAAACAGATAACTACCAATTAATCTCCTTCGATTTTTATCAGTATGTTGGCATGAATAAAACCAACAAAGATTCAAGTACACAGTGCAATACTTGATAAGATTCTTTACCAAAACAGAAGACTACAGCAACTCAGTGTAAAGTGGCTTCAAAGACAACACCAACCCAGACAAATAGAGTAAAATTTGAAGTTACAGCAGCTTCTGTTGAAGTATTTAACATTAATTGCGTTTTTATATCATATGTAAGAGTGGATAAGAGCAAAATTGTAAATAGTTTTAACTGTCTATGATTATTTGTTTATATTTGATTGTTATATAATCAGAAATATCAACATCGTCATACATGGTATTGAATTGTGGTTAATTGTAACCTCATACTAAGCAAGATTAAAATTTTACAACATACAATTTTTTTACAGTTTTTAAAATGCACAAGATTAGATAACATCTAGAATAAACAAGGATTTAGTTAAATGATTGATCGGTGTTTAACGCCACTTTCAGCACTATTGTACTATTTTGTGGTGGTCAATTTAATTGATGGAGGAAGCCGGAGTGCACAGAGAGAACCAATGATTTTGGAAAAAGGATTTGGTTATAAACATGTACCTGTAAAATGAGCATCAATGTACCTAAAACACAGCGGTATAATTATCCTTCTTGTAATAAAAAAAAGTAGGATCTCTTTGACCTTGAGCACCTGTTTAAAAATTCGTCAATATAAAACTTCCATGATAGGAGGAAATACCAATGAAAATATTTCGTTTAATTGAAATCTGAATACTGTAAGAATCTCATGAACTTGTTAGTTTCGCTTGTTATACATATAAAATTACACACAGTGGCATCCGTACAGCAAGATGTAAGAATTTGAATCGCAATTTTTGTTGTTGCTTAAAGTAAATTGGAACATTACCTTGTCAAACTTAATAATCTAAAATTGGTATCTCTTCCTTTCTTCTATATACTGTATACGGAGGCCGTAGAAGTCAGTCAAGTATACAGAAAAGGTTATCACGAAACAGTCATATGCGGCACATGTAACACAGATGGTGATCGCAACTTTTCCTACAATTTTAACCTATGAAATTTATATGTCGAACGCAAGTGTTGTGAACTGCATTCTTTACATGTATTTTAGCGGATAAATGTAACAATATCTGACTGAAATGATAACCTTTGTTCCTCCACACCATCATCCGAGGTAGTATATTACCGTCAAGATCTCAGTTTCGCAGGATCGAAGATATACAGATTGAAGAAAGGGCATGCAATTATTATCCCTTCTTTTTTTCAAAATCGAGGGTTTAATTTGTCAATTTTGCTAAAAATTATTATATCTGCAGAATTCCCGTGAAACATTAAAAAAAACTTATTTCTTGAAATTTGAAAATCGTATCATATATTCTTAAAATAAATATAATAGAATGTTATTCCTATTAAACTCATTCCTAATCCAGTGTTACTTGTACTGTATATGGATACACAATTTTCCGACCTATTTTTTACTTGCCAACTATTAATGACAATTTTTTTCCCAATTAACTCTGAAACCAAATGTTTCATGATTGTATTTTAAAAGAAGTGAGCTTTTTTTTATTCATTCTGACAATTTTTCTACGGTAGTTTTTAAGTTGGTGAATAATACAAATAATTTTTATTATTTAATATTAAAACCATCCATGACACTGTAACATGTGTGATATGGCATCTAGGATCTGCTTTTCATTAACACGTCGATGATCAAACAATATTTTCAACTGAGTGCTAATTAAGTTATAGGGCGTTTTGCATAATTTATCTCTGCCCAGAATGCATCACAAAAAATTTGGCCATTGATTTTTGTTACTATTAATAGCAATCTCGCTGAAATCCCGTTTCAATCACAGTTGGAAGTACGGGGACAATGTGATCGCCTTTCTATATAGCAGGTTGCTTACTTCCTCTAGTAATGGACTTCTGGTTTGAAGCAATGCCTTATTTTGAACTTCATATGAAACTCAATATTATTTTTATATGAAAAGAAATTTTGTTTCTGTTTAAAGGTATTTTTGTAGAGCAATAGAAGCAAATGAGAAGCAACAGATTGCTGTGAAACATATCACTTTAGGAACATCTCGTCCTTCACCATATATTGTGTTTGGTCCTCCAGGAACTGGCAAAACTTTTACCATAGTAGAAGCCATTAAACAAGTAATGTTATTCAGTGTAGCTTTAAAAAAATGTTCAAAAAAATTTAAGAGTTGCATATTAATCTGTTTCTGTGAAACATACAGTAGTATAGCAATGATATTTCACAATTACAGTTTTCTTCTAAATATTAGCACTGGTCAGCAAAATTAAGGTCACTTTGACAACCTTCTCATAATTATGACTGATTGCTTTGGGGGTTTAGTTCAATATCACAGATACACCTCAGGCTATATGATATTTCACAATTAATGTTTTTGTTTAGTATTGTGAAATTCTGTTAAATGTCATTTGTATCAGACTATCAGTATTACCTTTATTTTATGCTATACTGACTTTGGTTAAGCCTGTGTCTGTGTCTTTTTCTCAGAATCTTATAGTAATATATCATTGATATTTCAACACTACAAGTTTTTGCATAGTACAAGAGTGTTCAGCAAAGTTTAGGTCACTGTGACAAACACATTTTTCATTGTTGTTCCAAGGCAGAAAAGCTTTTAACATGCACATCACCTTAAAATATATTAAAAAGGACAGAGGCTGAACAATCCATAATAACTTCTAAGTTTCAGTTTTTATTTGTAAACTACTGCCCTTGAGAGTATGGTTAGTGATCTTTGAAAATAGCTGTCCTCTGTAAAGGCATGTTGTCAAAATTCTTTTTCCCATAATGACTGATTTATATAACAATGTTTGATGTCAATAGGTGTTTACTTTTCACAATAACAATTGAGTATCCTAAATTTAGCAGAAAGGGATAGATTGACTCCAATTGTGTGAAATAATTAAACTGAAAGATATTTCAATTCTGAAGTCTTGATAGCTACTGTATGAACTCGGGTGGCAACATCGAACTAATTTGAGTTAAACCACGATTTTCAAGAGCCATAAGAATTACAAAATTTTTACATTGCATGGTTTTAATTTTGTTATTTTATTTTTTTTTTTTGTCTGAAATTTAATTAAATAAAAAAAAAGAGAAATGAATGTAGCATAGACTGACTGTTAAATGAAAGCATTCAAAGACTAAACTCCCAAGCCTTGTAAAAACAAATTTAAAGGCAAGACTGAAACATTTGTTATTTGTTCATATTTTGCATTATAGATATGGAAAACCAAGCCTCAGACTCACATTTTAGCATGCACACCATCAAACAGCGCTGCTGACCTGATAGCTGAACGTTTACTGGAACACATTCCTCCACGAGATATACTCAGATTAAATGCAGCATCTAGGAATTATAATACCATTCCTGAAAAAGTTAAGGTACAATTGATTGCAAGGAATTAACATCACCTCTAACTTGAAATGTGGAGCTCCTGTTGGTAGATCCTTATACAAGGCAGACCTGTGTATCCTAGGGCGGGAGTCAACATTTCTCATGGTTTTTATGGTCCTCCTCCATCCCTCCCATTGGAAGTTAAATTCTTCTACTTTTTGACAATTTGAATCCCTAATATTTGGTAATTCCATTTTGTTTTACAGTCGATGTCATCATTTCCTGCCAGAGGTGAATATTTGTAGGTATTGAGGGTTAAGTTAATAACTGAGGTTTTTTTATGATTAAACAGCAATAATATTTTCTGCTAGATAACATTTATGTACGTTTCGGCGATAAAGTGTATCGTCAGGTAGTAGGTATTCCTATGGGCACAAACTGTGCCCCTTTAATAGCAGATTTATTTCTATATTGCTATGAATCTCAGTTTATGACCAAACTCAGTAAAGACCCATCATTGTTATATTTAGTTGATACATTCAACAATACCTACCATTATCTGGATGATATTTTTCTGTTAAATAATCCAGAGTTCTCTAAATATACTTCCGAAATTTACCCAAAAGAACTTACTTTAACTAAATCTAACATAAACAGCAGCAGTTGCCCTTTTCTAGATTTAGACATTTCAATTTCTAACGGGAAACTACATACTAAAATTTACGACAAAAGAGACGATTTTTCATTTCCTATAGTTAATTTTCCATTTTTAGACGGCGATGTGCCTTTGGCTCCATCATACGGTGTTTATATATCCCAACTCGTTCGGTATGCCCGTGTGTGTTCTGATGTCATAGATTTTAACGAACGTAATCAATGCATCACTGGGAAATTATTGTGTCAAGGATCTCGATACCATAAATTACTTAAAACTTTTACTAAATTCTTTCATAGATACAAAGATTTGATTAGTAAATCTGGCTGTACCTGTAGAAAACTTATTAAAAATGGTATTTCACATCCTAAATTTTACGGTAATATTGTACTTAAAGCGAGGAAATCACTATGTGATCCGTGTAAACTCATCGTACCTTTAAACAAACTTATAAGTAAGGGTTATCGTACCAATGTTGTAATTAGATCTCTGAATATAGTTTACATTGGCACTAATATCGATTTTGTCATTAGCAAATTAAAACATAACTAAATTATATCTTCTTTTGAGGTGGGATGTTTAGAGACACACACGTTAATTTTATCTCTAAAGAAGTAGCTCCTCACTATCCTACTACCTGTCGATACATTTATTTTGGCATTGCACAAGTCATGTTTTCTCTGACTGTTCATGACGTTAAAATACTAAATCCCTGGGATGTGTTTTAGTTGATTTTAGTCTCTGATGCATGATTTTTATTATTAATTGTTTTGGCTTTTAACTAGCTGTCAGTAACTGCAGTACTCTCAAATCGTACTTTCTTGTTAATTCGACCTGTTGATACTATTTTTAATACTTTTTGTTATTTTATATTAATATGGATCTTGTCTGTATACCAGCTTTGATTATTTGGAATATCTATTAATTTTCACTTCTTCATACTACATTTGTATGAACATCAAGATTATTCTCCTTAGATCTGTACAGGGAAGTTTTATTGTTGATATTCACCCTTATGTATCTAGTGTTAAATTAGGTATTTATATGACAGACCTTTCTTGGTATTCCTAATTATTGGAAGACTTTATAGACAGAAGTAGTATACCTAAAACGACAAAGTTATTTTTCATTTACCTGTATATATTATGAAAACGGTTTTATCGACCGCAAAAAATTTTTGTGGTCGATATTGGTATGACGTTAGCGTCGTCGTCGTCGTCGTCCGAAGACGCATTGGTTTTCGCACTCTAACTTTAGTTTAAGTGAATGGATCTCTATGAAATTTTACCATAAGGTTCAATATCACAAAAGGAAGGTTGGGATTGATTTTGGGGTTATGGTACCAACAGTTAAGGAATTAGGGGCCAAAAGGGGCCAAAAATAAGCATTTTGTAACTTCCAGACATAACTTGTGTGTTAGTGTATGGATCTCTGACATTGTACCACAAGGTTCCATATCACAAAGGAATGCTGGGATTGATTTTTGGGGTAATTGCCTCAAAATTTTAGGAATTAGGGGCCAAAAGGGCAAAAACAAGCATTTTTCTAGTTTCATGACAATAACTTGTGTGTAAGTGTATGGATCTTTCTTAAATTGTACTACAAGGTTCAATATCACAAAGGAAAGCTGGAATTGAGTTTGGGGTAATTGCCTGAAACGTTTAGGAATTAGGGGCCAAAATAAGCATTTTCTAGTTTCCAGACAATAACTTGTGTTCAAGTGTATGGATCTCTCTGAAATTGTACTGCAAGGTACCATACCTCAAAGGAAGGCTGGGATTGAGTTTGGGGTGATGAATCATAAGGGGTTCAAAACATTTGGGGGATTTTTTTTCCTTTTTTCCTTTTTTTCTTTAAAATTTTCCATTTTAAGTTGGTTATTTCTGATTTATATTTAAAAGCAAATAATAATGATATGGCAGGAGATACACACCAAACAGGATGTGTAAATTATTATATAATAAGTATTGTGCAATAGCAAGAAATTTTCAATTGCACAGTATTGCGCAATAGCAAGAAATCTTCAATTGCACAGTATTGCGCAATAGCAAGAAATATCCAATAGCACAATATTGCGCAATAGCAAGAAATTGTCAATTGTACAGTATTGCGCAATAGCAAGAAATATTCAATTGCACAGTATTGCGCAATTGCAAGATATATTCAATTGCACAGTATTGTGCAAAAGAAGATACTTTGTATAAATTACTTATTTCTTGACCAATTTCAATGGGGTTTTATTCTTGAACTCTTGGGGTTCTTTAATATGCTGAATCTAATCGTGTATTAAGTTTTTGGATTTTGGGCCCGTTTTAAATTGGTCCACATTGAGGTCCAAAGGGTCCAAAATTAAACTTTGTTTGATTTCATCAAAAATTGAATTATTTGGGTTCTTTGATATGCCGAATCTAACCGTGTATTTAGATTCTTAATTTTTGGTCCCGTTTTCAAATTGGTCTACATTAAGGTCCAAAGGGTCCAAAATTAAACTTAGTTTGATTTTAACAAAAATTGAATTCTTAGGGTTCTTTGATATGCTGAATCTAAACATGTATTTAGATTTTTGATTATGGGCCCAGTTTTCAAGTTGGTCCAAATCGGGTCCAATTAAACTTTGTTTGATTTCAACAAAATTGAATATATGGGGTTCTTTGATATGCTGAATCTAACCATGTATTTAGATTTTTGATTTTGGGCCCGTTATCAATTTTTTCCACATTGAGGTCAAAAGGGTCCAAAATTAAACTTTGTTTGATTTCATCAAAAATTGAACTCTTGGAGTTCTTTGATATGCTGAATCTAAACATGTATTTAGATTTTGGATATTGGACCATAATAGGTGAATGTCCAATTTAAAATTTTTAAGTTCTTAGACCACATTCATTCTGTGTCAGAAACCTATGCTGTGTCAAATATTTAATCACAATCCAAATTCAGAGCTGTATCAAGCTTGAATGTTGTGTCCATACTTGCCCCAACTATTCAGGGTTCGACCTCTGCGGTCGTATCAAGCTGCGCCCTGTGGAGCATTTTATTTCAAAAGTGATTATTTTCTAAGGGTTAAATATTTCATGGTGGTGTCTTGCCATGGCTTTGTTTGGACTTGTTTGTTTGCTTTTGGCCTTGAATGTTTGTCCCTAATATTTTATTAACTATGTATTTACTTTCAGGTATCATAGATCGAATTTATTCGTTCATAGTGTGTTAATATACGTTTTTATTGAGTTAAGCCTTCCAATCGATATTTTATCGTGTGTTTTCTATGTTGTGATGTTATACTATTGTTTGAGAAAAAGGAGAAGGTTTGGTACCATTAAAACGTTTAATCCGCTGCAAATGTTTGCACATGTCCTAAGTCAGGAATCTGATGTACAGTAGTTGTCGTTTGTTTATGTAATTTATCGTGTTTCTCGTTTCTCGTTTTTATATAGACTAGACCGTTGGTTTTCCCGTTTGAATGGTTTTACACTAGTAATTTTGGGGCCCTTTATAGCTTGTTGTTCGGTGTGAGCCAAGGCTCGTGTTGAAGGCCGTACATTGACCTATAATGGTTTACTTTTTTAAATTGTTATTTGGATGAAGAGTTGTCTCATTGGCACTCACACCACATCTTCCTATATCTATATAAGCAATCATTTACAATAAACCCATGATAAACAAGGTTGTTTTGGTACATGACTAGATGGTTAATAGTGAAAACTGACAATGGTTGTAGTTATGTAAACCATGACTCTATAATCTTTACTGTGGTTTAGGGCTATTCCATTAAAATGTATATGGGAGGGTAGGAAGGGAAGTTTAATTATTGAATGTGGGTCATGGGTCTTTTTTCAGTATGCGTCTATTACCATTATGAAAAATTATCTAAAAAATGGTTCTTGGTTGTAGGGATATTTTGAAAGTCCCTTCCTACCCTCCCACATACATTTTAATGGAATAGCCCTTAATGTTGGGACTGATCATCAACAATGTTCCAGCTGGCTATTTTCAACACACGCTCTGCCCATGATAAATTGGAAGTCTGTTCTTTAAATTTGGCCACCGTTTTCCTTTAACAACAAAATTACGATCTTGTCTTACAACAATGGGAAATATATTGTTCAATGAACATATAAAACATCAATAAAAATGATGAAAAAAATCTTAGTTATGAGACCCAAACTAAAGCTGACATTTTTTAAAACTTCAGGTGTGACTTTGCAGCTCTTTTACAGATCTGCCAAGGCCTCTCAAAATGATTAAGTTGGCTAACTTGACTATACAAGTTTGCAGTGCTTCTTTGTGTAAGTCACATAGAATTACCCTTTTTTCATAAATGAAAAGAATTGTGAGGTATAAGCCAATGAGACAGAAACCCAACAAAAATAACCAAAACTAGCATTAAAGGGTTTCTAGTACACCCTTATGTGAAACTTAAGAGTTCAATCTTGTTGTTAAATGGGGCTTCAAATGAATTAACCATATGCAGGTTCAGTCATTTAAATTCTCATAAAGAGGATAAAGATCGTCTGCATGATTTTAATTGAAGCATTAGGTATACAGCCAGTCCAGGAATCACTGTTTGAGAATTTAGCAAAACATTTATTATGTACTACAAATTTGATTCTATTCTATGACATATTTGGAGAAAAGCTAATGGAAAAACAATCCTAAATAAGAGAAGTTTTATTATTCAAATCTAAATTTAGATAGTTCCCTGCATTATTTTTGAAATAATGAAAAAGAAACTGATTTGTTTTGCAGCCTGTTTGTAACTATAGTGCAGCCACTAGACAGTTTGTATACCAGACCAAAGAAGATGTTATGAAATACAGGATAATTATTTCTACCTTAGTGACTGCTGGCAGGTAAATATACTTTGTGGTTTAGAACATACTTCAAGTGATTCATCCAAACAAACTTCAGAGATGTAATAATAACATTTAATTGTAATATTTGAAACCATTTCAGAATTAACATTTTATACATTTTATAATTTCCAGTCTGTATGTCCATTATTCTGTCTGTAGTCATGCACTGGTTACATTGTTACATTTTCTACTTTGATCTAAAAATTATTATATTAATGTTCAATATTTGACTGATAGTAGAACCTTATTAAAGAAACTACTGTTTATATACATGTACCAATTATGTGTTTGTTTCATTATTGTTTAATTAAACTCTGATAGAAATAAACTAGTTATGTATAAGATTTGAATAACTTGATGGGTATTATTTTAGGTTATCCTCAGCTAATTTTCCCACAGGACATTTCAGTCATGTGATTGTAGATGAGGCTGGACATGCTGTAGAACCAGAACTTTTGATTGGTGTAGCAGGCATCCTTAATATTGACCCCCATATCCCTGGTGGGTGTGGACAGTTAGTATTAGCAGGAGATCCTAAGCAGTTAGGACCAATCCTTAGATCACCATTTGCTATAAAATACGGATTAGGTGAGTTTATCAAGAAAATTGTTCACAAGAATCTTAATATTTGCAATATAATGATAAAGCTTGGTACAGATGCCAATTCATTTCAGGTTAGGCTGTAATGGTAGCCTTTTCCTTAATTCCTCTGCCCATATCGTAAACTTGGAGCTTGAAGCTGAGAAATTTTGACATATGTGGTTAAATCTTCAGGGTACAAATTGAGATTGAGATTTTACGTAATTTAGCACACCACGAAAAGCCTTTAGTGATGCCACTTCTCGCAGTAAAACTTTTTTCACACAATAAGGTCTTTGAAAACTTAGTTCTTTGCATACTTTTGGTAAGGTTTTTACACCTTTATTCTATGGTCCTCTGCTCTCCAAATCAGCAATTATGGTTCAGCTCAGTCACTTGTTAAAAATTGAAACATGTCCAATATCACTGCACAGAGATTTTTTGTTAACACAATACTATTGAGTTGCTAACTTTGAGGCACATAAGGGATATTGACCCAGCTGTTATATTTAATAAATTAACAAGAATGCCTCTAATCCATTATATATGATTTATTCAGTACTTCAGACTTGATGCATGAAATTACCCAGCTAAATAAAAAAATCTGTATTTGATAGATAAAGGAAACATCCTTTATTATTATATAATTATACCCCACTTTAGGGTGGGACTATATTGCAATCACCTTGTCCATCTGTTTAATCAAACAAATAGTTTTGTCACATTTTTCTTAGGAACTGCTTCACAGAATGACTTTATGTGGTAAGCATCCTGACAGTGATATGTTGTAACCTGTGAGCATTTTTCCAATCAGTCAAACACTTACTGCCTGTTTTCTGATACTTTGAATTACTAGTGGAGTATTCTAAGTACAACAACACAGTAACTTTTTGTGTTATTACTGTTGAAACAGTGTTCAATCTTTCTGAAATCAGAAGGAATAGTAGATTTTGTTGTCATGCTCCTGGGTAAAACTGTGTTTCAGTCATCCAGATCATCATCATTGATATTTGGTACCAAGTTCCATATTTGTAACTTATCCCATGTTACATATTTTCAGATGCTTCACTTATTGACTTCCTTTTTTTCATACATGTAGGCTCATTAATGATGATATACATGTATAAGAATTTTTGTTACATTTCTTTTTAGCAACTATAAATCATAGCTTCTTGATATTTGATACCAAGTTTAATATTGATAAGCTAAACTGTTTTCTTATCTTCTCCTGTTGTCTGCTACATGTTTGGTACATGTATTTCCTCTCAATCAATAGCAAGAGCAGGGGTAAAGGTTATTTAACTGTATCTCACACAATATTTTGTGTTATCTGACTTCAGTTCTCATAAACATAGTGGACTATAATAAATTTAATAAGTGTAAGGATGCTGCAAAATATAACAGCTTGGGAACAAGGTTGATTTTGTAGTGGTAGACTTTATATGTTTTAATGAAAATGTAGTTCCAACCCAAAGTGGCAAATATCCTGAGTTTTCCATTTAGACATATATTTAAAAGAGTTTACCTCATGAAAAAGTAGTATAGACAATTTTATGTTTATTTTGTTACAGCATTTGGTGAGTACTATTTAATTACTCATTTGTAAGACAGAAATAGAACAATTAAATTTGATATTTTCAAAAACAGAATAAAGTATTGCTATTATTGTTTTCCAGATAAATCTTTGTTAGAGCGTTACATGTTAGACCAAAAGGTATATGCCAAACCATATGATGAGAGAATTATTACTAAACTTCTTAACAACTATAGATCTCATCCTGACATTCTATACCTACCAAATAAATTGTTTTATGATCAAGAGCTAGAAGTAATGGCTGATCAGATGATGAGGGAAAGCCTTTGTGATTGGGAGAAACTCCCTTGTAAAGGATTTCCTATCATATTTCATGGAGTTATTGGTCAGGACATGAGAGAAGAAAGAAGTCCTTCATTTTTCAATGCTGAAGAAGTTTCTGTTGTTCATAGTTATGTCAACAGTTTGTTGAAGGAAAAGAAAAGAGGATTGAAGATAAATCCAAAGGATATTGGCATTATTTCCCCTTACAGAAAGCAGGTATATTCAAATTATTTTAGAAAAATATTCATCTATTATAATTTAGTTTTGATTACAACTGGAAATGGTTTGTTTAAGAATTCTACAGAGGCACGTTTACACCAAACTTTATTTTTACTTAAACACACCAGAACTCAATAGGTTTTCTCTGAATCAACTTTTTGCTCTTGTTTTGTGATGTCCAATATTTACTACTTGTATAGATAAAGAATTTCTCAGCATTAGGTACTGAGAATGCCCATAACATATTGAGAATAACTTAAAAGTCCAGATTTGTATACACATTCAAGATGGTATGGGATTTAATACTGCTTAATTGTTTTAAGTGGGACATGATTGAAGTATTTTTTATATTTTGTTTATGCTGGTAAATTTGTCTCAGGAGATCACTTTGTCTAAATGATGTAACAAGAGTAAATGTGTATAATACCACTTGTATAATTATAGGTACAAAAATTACAGCAAATAATGAGGTCAAATAAATGGGGAGATTTACAGATAGGGTCAGTAGAGGAATTCCAGGGACAGGAGAGGAAAATTATCATAGTATCTACTGTCAGGAGTAACCCAGAATATCTCTCTCTAGACATGGACTTTAAACTAGGATTTCTCAAAAATCCAAAGGTAACATTAAGCTACAATGTAGACTTATTGAATGTTTTACTTGCTATCTCAACTGCAACTTGGGAGACTTAGGCATGAGGTTTTCAATAGTAAAACATGGACCTTGCCATTTCAAAATGAATAAGGAGCAGGGTATGATTTATTTTAGCTTCACTGATATTCTACAAGCCCTTAAAAAATTATCAAATTATCTTATTTTAAAGAAAAGATAGGAAAGTCCAGCATTCACATTGTATACATGTAGATATGTGTTTATTAAAGTATTATTATATTCTTAACAGATTTCTTTGGAACTGATATATTTTATCCATATATATACAATTTGTAATACAGTCATTCAGATGTTACCCATAATGCACCCTCTCCATTACTGCAGGTTTCTTAAGAGCCAATCCGCCAGAAAACCATGCAATATTCAGAAAATCGTCCAAATCAACAATCACAACTTGACAAATTTATACATCATCTTAATCCTTGACATAAAATAAAAGAATTTTACCACTTAATTTTTCCCAGAATCGTATCTATTTTAGTAACAGCCTCATTTGCATAATTCTGTTAATTCATAATGAAACCAAGGAAAATCCATCTTTTATGCCTTTTAAGAATGACCCAGAAGCATATTAAATGGGGTAGTTGAGTTTTAGAGTAATGTCAGCTGGAATCCATCCATTTTACTATGTTATGATTAATACAAATGAAAATTTAAACGATTTGGCACACTGCCAGGAGCACGGACAAAAGGTGGGTTTTTCATACATGAATTTTGTGGTTTTCATTTGCTTCTATCTTGCAAGACCCATTCGGATATGTTTGCAACTTATATCGGTTTTAACTACGGGTATGTTTTATATCAAAACAAAATATTAAGCTTGGCAAATGACAATTAAATGTTAATTTATGCCTTGGAAGAATGGTGATTTTAGTCCCAAATAGACACATTTTGATTTTGATTTTAATTAAATTCTAAACACAATTGGTAATAAAATGGCTCATAAAATCATTTGAAAAAGTAAAATCAATTTGTCTAAAAATGAAATAAGACGCTTTTGTACTGCAAGTGCAAAGTCAATAAATTGTCTGAAACCAGGAGTCCATCTTTTATGCTCTTCCATTGACTTATCTCCCTTTGGTAAGATCTCAAACATGTAAGCTCCCAGTGATGGTTTGGCAGACAAATGTCTACAGTGAAGTTTGCGACTTTAATAATCTAGGAGGAGCATGTGGGCTATCCCAGCATTATACATCTGCATATTACAAACTATTTAAAATATCTGAATGCACTAACGACCAAAATAGCATTTCCAAAAAGAATGATTACTGCCAAGAAATTTGACAATCATGACAATATTTATAATTTACCAGACAATAATTTAGTGAATAAACATGATAAATATTGATTGGAAAAATTAGGCCATTAACAGCAAAAAGTGTTTTAGATTTCAACGAGCAAAACAAAATATTCTAAATCATTCTTAGTAAAAAAGCGAGGGAGTGGAACCACCTTGAAGACACTATTATGCATATGCTCGCACCAGAATTGTGATTGAGAGTGTCAAAACTGCTCTGGCGCACCATCAATAAATCAACGACACTCTCTCTACCATTGTATTGAAACCAGCATTGGTAACCAAACATATTCATACAGATACAGACTACCATTCATCTCAGAAGTCTGAATAATACTGAAAACTATGGTGTTGAATTTCCAACAGGACTCCTTAATTTTTTTTATAAGACAAGGAGTGGTTTACATCATCTTGTCTTCGAATATGCTCAAGTACAGGGACTTTTATGGAATTCATTGACATAATAGTCAAGTAAGATGTCAACATCAAGTCCAAACCTCTTCCAGCAAAGACAAAGCTGACCAAGGATCTTCACCCTTTCATAACAGGCTGTATACAGGATGAGTTATTCCAGTAGGAACAGGTACAAATCTTACAATCTATTTTCATTTGTTCCTTATAGTCAATCTGTAATTAGGGACCAACATTTGATACATTAGCTAGATTAAAAAAAGGGGGAGGGGGGTTGAAGGGGCATGTGAATATTCTTTTACACCTGACCTGTTTCTAAGACATGTTATTTATTTCCTACGGCAAAGTGCAAACAAATAATATATATCCTTATATACATTGTTCTGTCTTGGGTCCATTTGTTTAATTTGATTATAAAAAAGCAAGGGTCTGAGGGTTAGAATGGTCAAAATATTTATGTCCTTGTCAGCTACAGACAGAATTTTAATTTTCAAGCTATTAACCAGGGTACAATATTTATTTATTTTCTGCTTAAAAAAAAATCAATTTATAGACCATAATCATGATAATAATCTAAATTTATTTCAACATGTTCAACATTTAAATGTAGCAGGACAGGTTTTATTCCTTCCCTAAGTTATATTTTCAGTTCTTACTGGAAGTTGTTCAGCTCTTTGTCTACTAAAGAACTTTTATCTCTTGGAAAAGCCCATACAAATACATGTTTTACATACAACATACTGTACATGTAACACTAGACAACTTTATCCAGAGAATAATATTTTTTAATGAACTAATAGGCCATGGAGACTAAAAAAATCAAAAGCATTGCAAACTTTTGTAAAGTTCTATTTTAGGACCCTACATGTACATGTATGTAGATTACTTCTAGAGCCCTTTTTAAAAGAAAAAAAATACATTTAAACTACATGCACAGTGATGCTACACTACCCTACATTTCCTGTCTGATATATTTTATTTCATGTAAAACAAAATTGAACAATTATTTTATAGTTTAACACTTTTTATTTGTAGGGCTATGCAAGCAATGCTCAATTAAGATGAGTTTTGTAAAAGTGACAATAGCCAGGTCAAACTAAATACATGTATTGAAGAAGATATTGGTAAGATATTATTAACTAATAGTAATATATCATGTATATTAATTTAACTGTTTGTATAATATGGTAATCATGCAAAGTATATGTAATCACTTATATAATGATTATACATGTACTACATGTACATCAGTTTTATTGAACATGTCTTTGTTAACTTGGTTTTCCCATTGAAAAATCACTTTACTAATTTAATTTGTAGTACTATATTTGGCGGCTCCTATAGTTTCCATTCAATAACTAACAATGACTAATGAACTGTTCATACATTCCATTTCAAATACACATGTATAAAAGGGGGAGATTTTTATTGGTACTTTTGAAGATATTTCACCTGTTAGATTAATTGATTGGTTGTTGGTTGCTAATATCCAATGGCAAATAGTTCATGCATGTTTACACAAATGGTTTAGGACAAGAACAAATTAAAATAAATACTTTTTGGGGATCTCAAATATTTCCTTAATCTAACCATGTATTTAAATTTAAGATGTTGCAATTGCCCCATTTAAATTGGTTCACATTGATTTCAAAATGGTCCCAAAATTTTTTTATTTCTACAAAATTGAATTCTTGAGGTTCTTTGATATACAAAATGCAAATGTTTAATATTTAGATTTTTATACGACCGAAAAAAATTATGCGGTCGTATATTGGTATGATGTTGGCGTCGTCGTCGTCGTCCGAAGACACATTGGTTTCGCACTCTAACTTTCGTTTAAGTGAATGGATCTCTATGAAATTTTACCATAAGGTTCAGTACCACAAAAGGAAGGTTGGGATTGATTTTGGAGGTTAATGGTACCAACAGTTAAGGAATTAGGGGCCAAAATAAGCATTTTGTAACTTTCAGACATAACTTGTGTGTTAATGTATGGATCTCTATGACATTGTACCACAAGGTTCCATATCACAAAGGGAATGCTGGGATTGATTTTGGGGTAATTGCCTCAAAATTTTAGGAATTAGGGGCCAAAAGGGCAAAAACAAGCATTTTCTAGTTTCCTGACAATAACTTGTGTGTAAGTGTATGGATCTTTCTGAAATTGTACTACAAGGTTCCATATCACAAAGGAAAAGCTGGAATTGAGTTTGGGGTAATTGCCCAAAACGTTTAGGAATAACAGTCGGAAAGCAAGCCCTTAGAAACGACCATTGTTGCTACTTTCTTAAGACAACAATGGGACTGATATTAAACCCGCCATTCTGAAATTGCGTTAATTTCGTGGAAAAATAATTTGGCATCAATTTTGAATTTTTCTTTTTCTGTTTCTTACTTGCCATTAGGGTCAGAAATAGATTTCTTTCGATTTTTCAAGCATGGTTCTTATTATCAAAGAAAATAATACTTAAACATGTTATAAACTGTCCGTCTTTTAAAAATAACGTAATGCCTTTGATCGTCGTTTAAGAATTATGCGAAATTGTCTGTTATTTTTTCTTCTTTTTTCCAGATAAACAAAGAATATACAACTATATAAAAATTAATAATAAGTATCTCAAAGTTAAAACAAAAATCAAGTCTAACGTTCTATCACCCTTAGGAAACCCCGTTCGAACTAAATTCCAAGCGAAAGACATTTTTGACATTGTAGTTTTTATCTTACACATCGATGTCAACTTGCATTTTACACAATGTACACACATTTAGTGTGTTTGTTTGAAAAGCAATGGCGAGTTCAGCTGTGAATATTTGACTGGATTAATTATTCTCTTTAAGTCAGTGAATTGTTTGACTTAACTAAATCAAGGTAAGGAAATCGTATACTGTCTTTACACAACCTTAACCAAAACTCATTCATCGTTTTAATATTATAAAAAAAATTGTGATGAAGTAATCCTTCAGAATACTTTCATTATGGTCTCGTTTAAGTTTAGATGAAAAAGGTAGGATCAGGTATCAGTAATGAAAAGGAGTTCCTGTATTTGATCATTTTAATCCTGTCTTGATCCATTATTCATGAATATTTTGGCTACCCTTGTATGATTAAAGTAAAATTTATTTCTGTGTTGATATAATTTGGTTACAGCAGTATAAATACTTACCAAAATATAAATATTAAATTAACTCAGTCTCTTGGAATAAAATATTATGGCACATACTGACATAGGGCCTATTTGAGTATTTCACTGAGACTGAGTTCTGAAAAGTGATAAAATATGTTTCGCTAATTTTTTGCACATGTCTTTAGTATCAAAATATATTCAATAAAATTATTTTCATAATATCCTCATGTAAATAACAGCATATGGTGCTCAATATAATAAAAGTTTGATCATGAGAGTATCAAACAAAGGGACGTAACTCAGAAATTACTATCGGCCCGCTTAGTCAGAAATATCGACACATCAGTGGCACATTTACGTATTACAGCGTATTAAGTGGCACAAATTTGACATATCATAGTCAAAGTTATGTTACATAACATAATTAAAATTCAGCATAGCTTCCCAAGAAGTTAAGAAAGAAAATTACGATTTTAATTTCCAGTGACCGATTTTTTTGGTCAACACCTAGACTTTGAAGACACATTTTGAGAGAAAAAATTAGTTTAATCCATAATTGAGTGGATCAATATATTTCTTATATACTCAAGAAAGTTCAGTTAAAAGCAAATTAGTTTTAATTCATGCAAAAAACTACAAATTCCAAAAAACGGGCTTCACTTTTTTTGGTAAAAAAATGCCCATATATGGTAATCACATGACTTCCATTGTTGCTTTAAGAAATGGGGTCAAACCGGGGTCAGCTTTCCGACTGTAAGGGGCCAAAAATAAGTATTTTTCTAGTTTCCAGACAATAACTTGTGTTCAAGTGTATGGATCTCTCTGAAATTGTACTGCAAGGTACCATACCTCAAAGGGAAGGCTGGGATTGATTTTGGGGGTAATTGCCTCAAAATTTAAGGAATGAGGGGCCAAAAAGGGGCAAAAAAACAAGCATTTTTCTAGTTTCAGGACATAACTTGTGTGTAAGTGTATGGATCTTTATGAAATTGTACCACAAGGTTCAATGTCACAAAGGGAAAGCTGGGTTTGAGTTTGGGGGTAATTGCCCTAAACGTTTAGGAATTTGGGGCCCAAAAGTGGCCAAAAAACAAGCATTTTTGTAGTTTCCAGACAATAACTTGTGTTCAAGTGTATGGATCTCTCTGAAATTGTACTGCAAGGTACCATACCACAAAGGGAAGGCTGGGATTGAGTTTGGGGGTGATGAATCATAAGGGGTTCAAAAATTGGGGTGGGGGGGGGTTTCATTTTTTTTTCTTTAAAATTTTCCATTTTAATGATTTTAAAAATTTTTTAAGTTCTTAGACCACATTCATTCGGTGTCAGAAACCTATGCTGTGTCAAATATTTAATCACAATCCAAATTCAGTGCTGGATCAAGCTTGAATGTTGTGTCCATACTTGCCCCAACTGTTCAGGGTTCGACCTCTGCGGTCGTATCAAGCTGCGCCTAGCGGAGCTTTTTATTAACTTTGGTCCGGTTTTCAAATTTGTCCACATTTTAAAGTCCAAAGGGTTCAAATTTTAACTTAGTTTAATTTTAATAAAAATTGAACTCTAATTAGGGCAATGTATGGTTCTTTGATATACAGAAATAATCAAATATCCTGAATACAAATATGTACTTAGATACATTTATGATTTTGGTCCCAGTTTTCAAGTTGGTTCAAAAGGGGTCCACAATTTAACTGTTTGATTTCAACAATAATTTCATATATGCTGAATCTAACCTGTATTTAGTTTTTGGGCCCTGTTATGAAATTGGTTTACATTGAGGGCCAAAGGGTCCAAAATTAAACTAAATTTGAAATCTCAATTTGATATTGGGGTTCTCTGATATGCTGAATCTATTAAACTATATAAAGATATACCATATTTATTCTGTGTTAGAAACCTATTCTTTGTCAATATTTAATCCTATTACAAATTTAGAGCTGTATCATGCTTGAATGTTCTGTCCAAACTTGCATTTTTTCTTCATCTTCAACAAAATTTGTACTTTACTGAGATAACTGGTGTTATCTTTCTAAATGAAACTTTAATCATGACAATATGTGGATGATTTTCTGATGTCAAACATTTTCAAGATGGCCACCAAGGATGGCAAAAAAAAGGTGTCAATTTTATTTCCTGTCAGTGGTATACATGTATATGAAATATAAAAATAATGTGGTAGGATTGCCAACAATGAGAACAAGTGACATAGTGGCCTTCAATAATAAGCAAGACCCATACTGCATATATATTCAGTCATAAAAGGGCCCAAAATAAAAAAAGTAAAAAAAATGAAAACTAACAGTCTGATTTATGTATGTATGTATGTATGCTTTGTGGTTTTCAGATCTAGACTCACAGCTAACCTTTCTGTCAACAACAACTGAACTCTCACAGCAGTCAGCATCAGATTGGGAGACTGATAATGCTTCTGACAGAAACAATTTCAACCAACCAAACAAGCAACAGAAACTTTCCAACTTTAAAACATCAGTTAAATCTTCCATGGGATGATGTCTCAAAAAATAGCAGTTCATCATTTATGGAGATTTTAATGTTATGGATTTTCTTTTACAAGAAAGTTAATGTACACTTGCTTTATAGTAAAACCTAGCCGTTCAAGTATAAAAAAACACATTCAACTTTATTGAAATTTGAAGATTCATATGACTTATTTTAATTCTGTTATTTCCCAGGATGTGATGTAGAGCCTTATAGCTACAGTAATCTTAACAGCTATCCAATTTCATTCAAAATTCTTTATACATTTTCACTAGTATATATAGACTAAGTAATTTGTTTTTGTCTAGTTATGGGAATTTTTTTTATATGCATTTATGATTTTCATGTTTGTATTGACCACATTGCAGCAACATAGATATAGGTACCTAGCAAATCTTGCCTTTTACAGTTTTCTCTTTTAAAGCATTATCTTAATTACTTTAGAAGAAGTATATATATATATATATATATATATATATATATATATATAAAACTATCAACATGACAAGATCTAAATAGTTATACCCAAAATTTTTCTGAAAAATTGGACATAACATCAATGAGCTATTGTCCCTGAAATGTGTAAATTTACAAATTTTCACAGTTTTCTGCTATTATCCGACAGCTATATCAATATATTATAAGAATAAATTGCAAAAGTGGTCAGAAGAAACTTTTTTTTTAGTCTGAACTTATTCTGAATTGTTTAACTTCTTATTTTAAATTTATTGCTTTTGAAATATGTGTTTTTATTGTTTTACATGTTTTAGGTGCACAATTTGTCAATACGAGCTATTTCAGCTCCTGGGAGCCTCTAGATTTATAATGAATAATTTGTATTTATGTATGATTATTTTTAATGTATTAAATGAAACATTAATTATTCTTTTCCATTTGTTGTTATACTTATTTATAAGTCCATATCCTATCATATGTCAGATTTTACAAATTAGATTGCAAAATTGAGAAAATTTGAATATGCAGGCTACCCCATTTTGTTGTGGCATATACCAGACACCAACATTATTTGCCGAGCTTGATATTTTTTTGATTGGGTATATATAGTTATACTTTGCGATAAGATATGTTGTTTTACAATAATAAACGGGTCTTGGAGTATTTTGGCTCTGAAAGATGACCAAAATCAGCCATTTTGGACATGAAGCTAAATAAGACATATTGATACGGTTAGATTATACATACACTTAATAGACAGCATTGTTATTTCTTTGCATTCTTACACTTAAAGTGATGTATTATGAGGAACAACTATAAAAATTATTATTGTTGCCATATTTTTTATTTAAACCAGCGAAATATGCCAAAAAGGCTTATTTTGCTGTTTTGAAACAATTTCATCTGTTAAAGATGGCACCTAAAAAAATCCAGATCGGTTCAATATTTTCCCAAAAAATTTGTGGGGTTATTTACGTTACTAAGGTGCACCAATGTGCCAAATATGAACTCATTTGGCAAAAGTGACATTCGGACGGTTTTGCATGGTTTTCTGGCAGATTGGCTCTTAATATCTTTTAATATCTTTCCTATTTTTTCAGAGGTTCAATGTGACCTTGACCCGAGCTAAAGCATTGTTGATAGTGGTTGGAAACCCTGTCACTTTGTCACATGATAAATACTGGAAACAGTAAGTACTTGTACTCAACATTCAGTATACATAATTATCAATACAAATATTTCCATAATCAACAATAATACAAGATGGAATAATTGGATTTGTGTAAATGTAATTTTGAATGTTGCTAGCAAAGATAGAATTTCTAATTTAATTTCTGCAATGTCTATCTAGTATATTACTCCAATTAGCCTTAAAGTCCTTTTCATTGACACCTCAACCAAACAGTAGATGATTCTCTCCAATTGCATAAGCTTTCCTTATTCATAGGTTTATTTTTATTGTCTTTTGTTTAGTGCATGTTTACACTTTGGGAGTTCATTGAAATTCATATCAGTTCAACATTTTGCTAAAACATAAACTGATCATGCTGATTGACAGTGATCACAGTGATTTGATATTTAGACAAGATTTTTATGTTTCCTTACAACAGTTGTTACATTAAGAGAAAGATTCAGAAAGTTCTGAAAAAAATCTTTAGTTCTGTTTAAGTTTCTTTACTACACAATTTAAAAAAAAAGAAGATAAACCTAACATTATACTTAAATACTTAGCTATGTATAAGAAAAGAAATAAGATAACTTTTATAATATTTGAAAAAGTACTCAAAAATCATTAAAAATAAAAAATAGAAATAAAAATATTTCAGTAGTTTAAAGATAAGTCAATATTTAACATGTATATTTCAGATTTATTCAGTACTGCCAGGAAAACAAAGCCTATGTAGGTGTAGATTTCGAAGATGAAGAAACTATGGTGGAAGACATTATAGAAAGATTTAGTGCCTTAGGTCTCTCAGATTCTAAACCTCAAGGTAGTTATATTTTCTCAGGGTTATTCCACATATTGTTCTGTTCATTTGGTTGGTATTAAGGGGAAAACTATTAAGAGCCTAATACAGTCGATTCCGGTTATTTGCATAGCCTATTTGTCAGACAAAATTATGCAATTAAGCGGAGTATGCTTATATCCGAAATGCCAAATTACGGAGTCAAATAACATCGATAGTACAGATCAGTAAAGGAAATCCCTGAAGAAAGATGAACGTCCATAATCCACTTACAACATATTGAATGCTTATTTATTCTAATAAAAGTTATGTGTCTAGTGTCATACATGTTATTTTATTTTGTATTCTTTCAATAAAGTTTATAAACACATTTTGTTTTAGTTTATTTGCGTACCGACTTTTCCTTTACCTGAGATACGAAAATAAAACAAATTGTTCTAAAAATAGATTTGTTTCTATGACCGGGATGTACAATGTACATTGTTACGCTTTGGTTAAATTAACTGTTTAACAATACTACACAGTTTATAATCATTTTAACAATAAATGTGTACTGAACTGCCTTTGATATGCAGTATTTACCGCTTGCACAGTGATGTAACACTGTTTCTTTAACCTCGTTAGTTTCGTATATGCAAAGCAGTTAACCGGTAATGGGGCCCTGCACGGGTTATTTGCTGTACACGAGTGTTGAAAGTGAGAAAATATAATAATTAGAAGTTAATTTTCTTTTCAAAAAATATTAAAAATAAAAGATTAATGTATAAAATTCTTCAACCATATATAAATGCCCTGTAATATTTAACATAAGTGTAGATCACCCCAAGCCGAATTACGAGAGTACACATTGTATAATGATCGATAATTAGCAGGGGTTATTGAAGTTGTTTTTAAAATTCACCCCAAATGTAATCTATGAACAATGTTTGAAATCCAATCAATAATTAACACCTTTTGAGATAGAATGGACGTGTTTTTACAACAATCACCTGTTTGACATTTTTATGACCTCGAGGCTTAAAATAGAACATGGGAAACTTTACCTGTGTACACATCGAGGCTTATTTTATAATCATATAAACACGAAAGAAACTGTTTTAAAACTTTATTTAAATAACACAAAAGTAAATATGAAATAATAACGAAAATTATGATGCATTCAAGAAAAATATACTTACCAAATTGCTGTTTCCGGTCAAAAATCTCGTCAGTTTTAACTAAGCATATCTAGCTGGCGAATATTTTCTATGCAATTAACCGAAAGGCCACTTGTAGGCTATGCATATAACCGGACAATTTAACATTAGATGAATGGGAAATGGTTTTGTGCAGGAGAAAAGTATGAAATTAACCGAATTATGCTATTAAGTGGTATGCAATTAAGTGGAGTCGACTGTAATCAAATACATACAATGACATATATATATATATATATTGTACTGTGACTACATGAATTATGTGTGTCCTTGGTTTGTTGACAATCCTCATTTAGATAAATCAAGCATTGAATTAAATTAATGACAAAATAATTTTTGCATGGTTTCTGAAATTTATGTTCATTTTAAATTACATTATAATAATTTCTAAATGGATTTGTGTAATTGTATGTTTGTGTAATATCCAGGACATCATATAAATCTACAATTTACTTTTTGTTGAGGGCAGGATTTAGATAGTAGCTTTTTCACATTTTGTCGGTTGTGTGCATTTTGTTAAAATGATTTAAAGACCAAACTTAAGATTGGCATCTTATGACAGGTGCATGACAGGTTGAACTTTATTTTCTAGAAACTTAGAAACTTTATTTAATAATCTCAGTTTCAGTAACTTCGCTACAGGAGCATGAATCATACATAATACATTAAATTACAGATGACAGAATGAGTATAGAGATTATCTTATATATAAAACTACAATTTCAAGTTATCAATAATTCACAATAGATACTCTTTGTTATCATAATACTGTGAATATATTATTCAAAGATGATGTACAAGTTCATACATCTATGATTTATGCCTTGAGTGCACTTAATTCTTGTACATAACCATGTGCTAAACAGAGTGTAGTGTTATTCAAATATGAATTATTATGTTATATGTTCACTTGAAGAGTTTTACAATTTTTTGGAAAAAACAATGAAAGGTGAGTAGGAACTTGATGTATTTCCTATATTCAACATTTATAATTTTTAACCTCACAAAGTAACTTGCTGCATATATATGTAGTTTGAATATCTTCAATACATGCACAACAGAAAAAATAATGAAACTCATTTCCAATAGCTTGTTAATCGATATTGCAAAATCTTTCATCTCTTTTGCAGTGTCAGAAAAAGCAGTTACTGATGTTGAAGAATTTAGTCGATTTAATGACCAGCCATGGCGTTCTGATTTATAGGCTGGAAATGAGGAAAATCAATATGATTATTGAAATTTGAAGAACAGAACAGATAAGAAAGAAAAAAACAAATAACACATGCAAATGAATACTACACTCAAAAATAGAAATGGATGCAAATGAGATAAAAGTTGCAAATGAAATTATGAGAAGAAAATAGCTATTTCAATTATATTATATATATTTTACAACTGAAAAATTGGCAAAACATCCTTTCTTAATTTTGTAGTTAGTGATTCTTTTTTTTTTTTTATATAGTGTTTTAATTCAAATGATTTGTTTGGTCAAATTTATGTACAGTTTTAAAGTTATAAGTTTTTAAAGTCACCAAGCGGTATTAGTAAAACTAGTTCTAAGATTTGAAAACTAAGTGGTCTTTCAATGATGTAGTTCTTTGATGTTATTTTTTTATTTGTTTAGTGCAAATAATATGTGTCAGCATTTTACTAGGTGTCAATTAACTGACTGTATTTGTATTTGAGCAGTCTTATGGCTGTGATACATGCATAGCTGTTACCTTGATTTGTCTCTTCCTAATCGATTTACAAGATTTGAATATCACTAAACAATTGTCGCCTTAATTTATGACAAAATCCTTAGTACATGAAGTAGTAAAGACTTTAAAAAAAAGCCAAAAAACCTAGTCACTTAAAAAAAGGAAGAACAAAATTTACAAAATTAGAGATATATATATGAAAAATAACTTTGTTAAGGTTTATGTACTTCGGTTTAATGGGATGCAAATTGATCTGAAAAATGGTACATTTTAAAGTAACTGTAAATATATGTATTTTGTCTGTATAGTTAAATAAGATATATATCATCATGGACAGAAACTTTATATAACCCAGCTGAAAAAGTCTTTGAAAGCAGCAAAAACATTTTGTCTCACATTCAATTTCGGATTGCTGTCTTGTTAACATTTACTCATATCTTCTATTAATTATTTTAATCAAATTTAAAATATTGAAAGTATCAAGATTTTTAAATAAAAATATATTACTACATATAGTAACAACAACATAGGAATTAACAATTTGAAAAACCTCTGTCCCAATTTATACTTAAAAAGGTTTTAGTTTATGTTATTGATTTTAGTCCAACAATTCAGTGCATGTTAATCTTAATAACATCTCTGTGTAATATGCTTTATATTGTAACTTATTTTACAAGTTAAATTTTTAATGATTTCTTGTAGCTGAAAATTTTCAGATACTAATAATGTGGTGTTAATGAACCTCTGAAATGAGTGTTTTCCCCACACTATTATATTGTGTTATCTTCCTCATTAGGGCTATTCCAGAAAAAAGTACTTAGTTGGTTGCAATTTCATTCTTTGTTTGGGTACTATCAACAGAATTTTAATTGTTTTCTGTAATGTAAAAACAACAGTGAAACTTATGAAATAACCCCCACCCTCTCATCAAGGTTAAAACAAATTATGTGTAGTTTCCTCCCTCCCAGGAATTAATTTATGGAAAAGCCCTTAGTCTGTTTTCACAATATAAAACCACAATGATATATTTTACTGAATTAATTGTAACTACTAATTTGGTTATAAAAAAGAGAGTGTCATTATTTTTATTATCCATGTTAAATATTTTTTATTCTATTATTCATTTTAAAGATGTTTTATTCAAATTATTTTTGTATGATAAAATAACATTTTATGTTTCATTTTTTTTACAACTGTTCATATTTAACCACTGTTTTATGTGTGATAAAAGAAGTTTTATGGTTCTATGATATTTTGCATTTAATTTTCCTTGTTAATTTATTTTGCTCTTATTCTAATAATGTATTCATTGTGAATTTTTAAACCAAACATAAAATCCTTTGTAATTCAGAAAACATTGCTTAAAATATTACACTTACTGTAATGACTGTCAGAGTTACATAGAGTGGACAATTCACTGTTTATACTGAATTAAGCATTAGATATTTTGTAGTTTGGAGACAACGGTATTGTATTTGAAGATTTGTAGGCATCAATTTGATGGTGATAAAGTGAATTTTCGATCTGCAAATACAGAACTTTTATCAAGTCTAATCCAACTGGAAAAAAACCTGCTTAATCATAGATTTTAAACAATTACATGACATCTGCTACTGTGTGCATAATTTCAGACTGTCAAATGTAAATTGATGCCATAATATATGCTGCATTTTCAAGTCAAAATGAACTGCACTAGAGTTACCAATCTATGTACTTTTTAGTGCATTTATTCATTCAAAGCTGTTATTCCATATCACTGCAGGTTTACAGGTCTCAATCTAGATGGTGAAATAGACAAAAACGTTTTCCTCTTTGTGTCCACTCCTAACATTGTAGGTCATCTAGTCCAATTTGAGTCATTGCCATCATTTGGTTTTGAATGTCATTCATTAACATTTTTGTTTTGAAACTTCTCAGCAAATGCAAACCAAATTTGGCAGCAATATGTTAATGAGGGCTATCTGTTAAAAAAAGCATGTTATCTCTCCAAAATTCATGTGCAAATTGTTTTGGAGACCCTCTACAAATCTTCCTGTTTTTAGGGTGATTTGATAACATTCAAGACCTAGGTTTTCATGGACCATATACAAATTAAGATTTTCATTGTCTTCGCTGAAAGTTCTGGGCCTGTCTGAAAGCAAACTTGACAGAAGTTACGCATATAAGATCATGTTCAAAGAACTCAATTAGAAAAAAATACCTACTACAGTCGAACCTCGTTATGTCGAAGTCGAAAGGACCAGACCAAAGTATTCGACTTATCCGAGGTTCGACTCATCCGAGGTCGAGTGTGTTGTCATAAATTTGGAATGCATGAAATACGGTATGAGATTTGTGTAATCTAGATACTTTGAACAGTGTGTCTTTTTTCAATATGACACTTTATGGTTGTGTATTCAATCTCCATATTTTTAGGTCCTTCATAAGAATTAAACACACAAGTACAGATACAAATCATGCACAAATAAAGTCAATAGTATACACAAATATTTACAAAGGTCAGTCACTATAAATTATGAAATCACTTGTGGAACGTACCAAGTTCTGAACGGTCACTGATGAGGTCGTCTGCTTTACTTTAAATTATCATAAATTTATTATAATTGTCTTAATCCTTTAATTTATTGTAATTAATAAATTTTAATTCTAACGATTCGTTTAATTTGGGCTTGGGTCATTTAAATTTGTTTCGTTTTTATGACAGGTGAAATATGTTTAACACACTAACATTGCACTTGGACGATCAACAACTGTGTTAATTACCGGTCACCATAAACATGTCATTTTAATTGTTATACAAACACGTATGTTTACTCAGCTTTAATCTCTTTTGAAAATGATTAGGTTACATAAGAAATACATCCAATTTGAATTTTTATCATTAGGTCTGCATCCTTTGAAAATTCCTACTTTCGAACTTCGAGACATCGGGGTCAATTTACATTAATTTTACATCGACGGGACTATGAAATTTACTTGACTTAACCGAGTATTCGAATCAACCGAGTTCGACTCATCAGAGGTAATTATGCATTGATCAAATGGGAATTTCACCGGGACTGTGAAATTACTTCGACTCGTCCAAGTTTTCGTCACAACCAAGTTCGACACAACGAGGTTCGACTGTATATAAATGATGATTAGAAACCCTTTACATAAATCTATCCTTTTGTGGTAATTGAATTAAAAAACTTAAATAGCTTTTAAAAGCTTGGAGAGGGAAACAGGTTTGATGTAGGCTCTAGTTTTTTTTTATCAAGCTTGAGAGGGATTTTATTTGTTTTGTGCAGATAGTGGGAGAAGATGAGCTTACAGATGTATATAACCCTTTATAGATAACTATGTGTACTGTTTAATTTTAGAATTGAAAAGTTATCTGAATAAACTTATGTTGATTGATTACAATTATCTGTGATGTAAAAACTGAGTATAAAGTCTTTGAACAGTATTAATCAGAAAACAAGTTATCAGTGACAGTTGTTATTCTAACTTAATGTAGGATGCAGCTGCCACCAGATAATATTAACTGACAAAACTTCTATAAGACAGTTGTACTTTTAGAATATGTTCAGGTTACATAAAATGTTAGAATATTGAACAAAATCTATTGGTAGATATTATATTAGTATGAAGTTAAGAAGTCAGTAGCTCCATTAATTAAGGTAATTAAACTTCATTATTCATCATTTAAAATGTTTAATTTTTAATTGATAATAATTATGATGACTTTAATATACTCATTTGTATACTGAAAAGACCAACAAGGTCCAAGTGTAAGTTTTGAAGTGAGCAGTGTAAAACAGAATCTTCTGTTTCACTTTGTTAAACTAACTCTGATGTATAAGATGTGAGCTACTGACTTGGAATGAATGCAAGTGTAGCAAACAAAAGCATATGTGCAGTCATGTAAATGTTCTGTACAAAAAGATCTTGCTGATAAAAAAGTAAGTCATGTATAGATATGTACTCACAATAATGTAAGAGACATATCAATGAATTGCTAGTTGTATATGAATTATACACTATCGCATATACTATAAGTATTGCAAGTAAATGATGTACAAATAGAACTTATAAAATGTTCATATGGCATTGTTTGTTAAGATTAAATGATATAAAAGATTGAATGATAACAAGTTTAATGTATAATAAGTATGCAAGTTTGGAAGTTTGTAAAGGATTTTCAGTTCACACATCTTCAATTTTTCTGCAATACTTTATAAGTTCTTGAGGAGTGTCCATCCCAGTAATGCATGCACAAAATATTTGGGAAACTCCAATATTTCTTTATTAATATTAAAATATGCACCTTAAATTAACATTTGGAAAAATAATTAACTATTCTAAATATTCTTTTCAAATTGAATTCTTGAGACTTTATTTTTCTGCCAAATATTAGATTATTAGCAGCATTATCTACAAAATCAGTTTTATCACAGATAAAAGATTTTTGTCTCGCCTTGACGGAGTCAAAAAGCGAGACATAGGTATGCTGTTGTCGGTGACGGCGGCGTCAACAATGTATTAGTTTGTGATTAGGTCTAGTTTATGGTGAACCACTAGTGGAAGGTCAATGATATTTGGTATGCAGTTGTATTAGCATTGGCACATCTCATTACCATGGAGATTATTTGGCCCTGCCCCCTCAGTCATGGTCTATTGACTTCTTAACTTTGCTTAGTTTACATGTATTAGTTTGTGATTAGGTCAGTTTATGGGGAACCACTAGTGGTAGGTCAGTGATATTTGGTATGCAGTTGTATAAGCATTAGCATATCTCATTTCCATGGAGATTATTTGGTCCCGCCCCCTTGGTCATGGTCTATTGACTTTGAAACTTTTGCTTAGTTTTCATGTTTTAGTTTGTGATTAGGTCAGTTTAAGGGGGACCGTTAGTGGTAGGCCAATGTTAATTGGTATGCAGTTGTATAAGCATTAGCACATCTCATTTCCATGGAGAATATTTGGCCCCGCCCCATCAGTCATGGTCTATTGACTTTGAAACTTTTGCTTAGTTTACATATGTATTAGTTTGTGATTAGGTCCGTTTAAGATGAACCACTAATGTTAAGTCAATGATATTTTGTATGCAAATGTATTGGCATTTGCAAGTTTCATTTCCATGGAAATTATACAACCCCACCCCCTCATTATGGTTCATTGACTTTGAAACTTTTACGTAGTTTACAAGTTAATGTTTGTGTTTAGATTTGTTTAAAGGGAACGACTTATGAAAAGTCAATGGTATTTGGTATGCAGTTGTATTAGCATTGGCACATCTGATTTCCATGGAGATTGTTTAGCCATGTACCTTCAGTCATGGTTCATCGACTTTGAATATTTGCATAACTTACATGTTAAAGTGTTGCTATTTTAATTTCAACATTTACATTATCAAAATAACAAATAGGCGAGACATATCTCTGTGTTAACAGTTTATTATAACAGTAATTTGTTCTACAATTATAATTTAAAGGAAAGTATTTTGCATAACATTATCTTTGTGGATATGCAGATTGCTACTTTTAATATCTTCATATTTAGTTGTGTTTAAGAAAATAATATTCACTGTATCAGTAATTTCCAGATGACTTATTTATGCCCAAAATTAGGAAGTTACTGTGCTGGTCCAAGTTTGCATTAGAATGAACTTTATTGTAATATTATTTATTTCATACTACAGCAAAGTGTGTTACGGTATAATATCTAATAGTTGTTGCCATTCCAGGTTTGTCTATAATGTGCTGACATCAAAAGTAAGCCAAGCACAACCAGATTTTAAACCACATTTTTTCTAAATGTGTTTTAAGTCTGTTATGCTTTTCTGACAATTAACAATAACAATATTTTCTTAAGTTAATAATTCTGATATTGTTTTTTATCATAAGGTTGATTTTTTTGCATTTTAAAACATTGCATTTTGTTCATTCAAGCTTTGTAAGTTTATAAGCATCTATTTTTTTTATGGACCAAATTAAACAATTTTTATGTTGCATGAAATTGTTTGTGGGACCATTCCAATTGACTGGTCTCTGTGATTTTGTTGTTTTATTTTTGTTTTAGTATAGCTTGCGTGAAAAATAAAAATCTTGTCAGAAAAGATATGTGTTTTAATTGAAAATAATGTTAGTTTGTTCTGATGTTGTACTGTTACACCACTGTCCCACGTAAGGGGTGGGTTTTTAACCCGCCACATTCTGTATGTTCCTGTCCTAAGTCAGGTGACGGTAATTTAGTGGTTGTTATTTGTTGCTGTATGTTATATTTGTTTTTCGTTTATTGTTCTGTACATAAATTCGGCTGTTTTCTGGTTTGAATTGTTTTACATTTGTCATTTCGGGGCCTTTTATAGCTTACTATGCAGTATGGGTTTTGCTTATTGTTGAAGGCTGTACAGTGACCTATGGCTGTTAACTTCTACATCATTTGGTCTCGGGTGGAGAGTTGTCTCATTGGAAATAATACCACATCTTTTTATTTTCATAATTAAGACTTTCCTAGTAAAGTTGAAATGTTTTATAGAGGTGATGCAAGAAAAGAGGAATGGTCAACCATGACAAACAATGTGATATGCAGCTCCTGAAAAAAGACAACAAAGAGATGATCGTCTGATATTGTGTGGATATTAAAACCTTTCCTCAGATAACATTTTCTACTATCTGAGTCTCTGACAACCCTTCTCAGAGACTGGAAATCCTACTTTTGGGTATCCCAGATTTCCTAGTCTTGCACTTTTCAGGTGTTACATTACTTATAAGTCAATCAATAACAATTTGGCAATATTAAACCAACAACAACAGGGTGAGAAATTCAGAATAATATTGAATAGTGCAAGACTGAACTTGATAAAAATGTTTGGCCACACGACCACTCCGCTTTATAATCACAAGAAAGAAATATATGATTTGGTGCATTTTAGATGATTTATACATGTATTGAGTCATTCAACTGAACTATTATTTAACACAGTTGGAGTTTGTTTCATGCTATTTATAAGCACTAATGTTTAAATATACATGTACTCTAAATGAGTGTCTTAGCTAACCCAAAATAACGAGCTTCCTGGAAAATAAATATTTTTCAATGCAAATAATCATAACTACATGTACTTGGAAAATCTTTTAACAACCCAAAACTACCATAAATCCAGCATGAATACATTAATTTATATAATTATTCAAATTTTGTCACATGTTGTAGAATGCAAGACATAGGGATTACTATTTGACTGCAGAGGCGGTGTAAACTATTTGTATAAAGCTTTATATTTCAGAAAGTAAAAGACCTTAATGCTTCATTCCTTGTATGCAGATGCCTTATCTTACGAAGTTTCCTTTGGTCATATGTCCATGGTCGTTGACTTAATTTTCATGTTTCAGTGACTGCTTGAAAAAAATGTATAATAGAGAACCAAAGGATATGGGGTATCCATCCATGACACAAAATCAGACAGCAAAAAAAAAACAAGACAAAAAGCAAAGGAACATGCGCTTTTATTGCTGTTCTTCATCTCAAAGTCACAGTGAGGCCTTCAACACGGAGCTAAAAAAACTCTCACCTCACTGCAAGTTTAAGACAGTCCCTAGCAGCGGAATGAACGGAATTCTTTGCATAATAATTCGGGTAGACTTTGTAAGATGTAACACCACCAAATCAGGCCCAGTCAAAAAGAACATACAGGAAAGTAATACATATTTAAAACAAAATAGTTCCTACTCATAGGTGTAAATATCAAACTATGTAGAATATATTTTGGTAATTTAGTCATCAAATGAAAGGTGAATTTAACGGATAATTTTGAATAATACAAAAATGTATGAATCTAAAAAGGAGGGCATATATTGACTGTTTCTCAGATATAAAGTACCTGATTTGGAATATCCCAAGTTCCGGTAAGCAATACGGTCTGATGTGTAAATAATGGTATATAGACAGCACCCCCAATAAATGCTTGAAATTGAAAAATTTAACATAGAAAATGATGCTGATCAAGAATAGGTGGTGTGCGGCTTTTTTTAAATTTTAGTACACAGACTGGCCTAAAATTGAGAGAATGATGTGGCACACATGAGAGAAGTTATCTCGGATAAATACACCAAAACTTTAAAAATACGAAAGAGCATACACCTCAAGCAGGGAAAACTTTCTACGGCCTCCACACAGCAAGAAACAAACTCAATTAATATAATAGAAAAATAAAGGATATGGGGTATCCATCCATGACACAAAATCAGTACATGCACAGCAAAAAAAAAAAAAAAAAAAGCAAAGGGACAGTGCTTAAGGTTCCTGTGGACACTTGGGCTAAAATGGCTGCGTTTTCACCTCAAAATTTACTCTGAGTACAGATTAACCTGTGCATCTGGAAAAGTTTTAAGGCATAGCATGCCCTAGATAAATAAAATTCAAATGCATTTTATGTTTTAGAAAATTTAAAACTTAACTGGATTTTCTGTGCACTTTTTTTCGTCACTGGAGTAAAGTAAAGCAGTGGAGATATTTCAGTGTGTACACTCTTGTTAATCTATAAAATTAATCAAGTTTGTCCCTTTTCAGACAAGAAATCACACAGATTCATCTTAAAACTGTACTCTGCCCTTAAAACTTAGCTTGAACACTGATAAATGCTTATATTTTTGTCCTTTCATGTCTCATACTTGCTTATAACTCCTCCAGACCATAAACTTTTGTTGACATTAGAAAATGATTAGCTCTTGCACATTGACATTCCAACATTTATTTTAAGCAGTTGTTTAGACTAAAAGCAACTGCTCGTTTTGAAAAATGGATTAAAAATTCCTTGTGATTAAAAATTAAGATTCATCAACACATATGGCATAGCTTCCAAGTGATCTATACAGATGAGCATCTTGTTGGTTATTTGTGTTGTCCTATTGACTTATACCAAACTATATTTCATAATTTACTTAAGTCAATTGAATACCCTATACCTCATTTAGTTTGCCAAATAACCCATTTCATGTGCCTGTCTCAAGCTATGTAACTCATCAGTAGTTGTCCTATGTCATATCTTATTCTTCTATGTTATTTGGAGAATTGCCTATTGGGTGCTGATGGCAGACCTTTGTGTCTGTTAGATTTAATCACAACTCTTATAGACTGGACTAGTGTGAGCTTTACATACTGGAAAAACACCTATCTATTACTGAAGACTGTATATTACCCTCTACATGTCTTTTGGTTGGTTTTGTCATTGGGTTGCGACATAAACCCACATCTCCTTTTATTCATGCTTCATTAAATCACATTTAAATTGTGAAATAAACTGTTGACAACAGAGATGTGTCTCGCCTTTTTGTTATTTTGATAGTAAAATGCAAATGTTGAAATTAAAATAGCAATACTTTAACATGTAAGGGAGCTACCATTTGATTTTTATGGGGGGGATAGGATGAAAAATTTTGTCCTGCAGTTTATTCATTTTATTTTTCACTCAATTCGGTCCTGCCTTTTTTTTTATTAGTTTATCCTGACTTTTTTTACATAAATTGTCATCCTGCCTTTTTTTTTTTTTTTGCGAAGTTGCTCATCCTGCCTTTTTTGTTTACTCAAAACTCCTGTCCTGCCTTTTTTCAAATTTCATCCTAGCCCCCCCCATAAAAATCAAATGGTAGCTCCCTAAGTTATGCAAAATATTCAAAGTTAATAAACCATGACTAAAGGTACAGGGCCAAACAATCTCCATGGAAATGAGATGTGCCAATACTAATACATATGCATACCAATTATCATTGACCTACCACTAATGGTTCCCCATAAACTGACTGATTTTTATAGTTTGTTCTAATGTTGTGCTGTTGCACCACTGTCCCAGATTAGGGGGAGGGTTGAGCGCTCACAAACATGTTTATCCCTGCCACATTCTTTATGTGCGTGTCCATGTCAAGAGCCTGTAGTTCAGTGGTTGTCGTTGGTCAATGTCTGTCATATATGTTTTTTGTAAATTGTTTTGTTATAAATTAGGCCATTAGTTTTCTCATTTGAATTGTTTCATATTTTTTATGTCAGGGCCTTTTATTGCTGACTATATGGTATGGGTTTTTCTCAGTGTTGAAGGTCGTAAAGTTGCCTATAATTGCTTAAATCCACTTCATTTGAAATTGGTGGATAGTTGTCTCATTGGCAATTATACCCCATCTCCTTATTTTTAAACTAATCACAAACCAATACATGTAAATTAAGCAAATGCTCAAAGTCAATAGACCATGACTGAGGGGATGGGGTCAAATAATCTCCACGGAAATTAAGAGATGTGGCAATACTTATACAACTGTATACCAAATATCATTGACCTACCACTAGTGGTTCCCCATAAACTGACCTAATCAGAAACTTATATGACATCACCGCCGCAAGAAACAGCACAGGTCTCGCTTTTTGACACCATCAAGGCGAGAAAAAAATTAATAATTCAATAATTAACTAACTATCCAGTCCAGTGGAAAAGTTGTCATCTGCTGTAGCAGCTTAACATGAAACTTGTATGCAATAGAAAAATATCACTTCAAAAATAGAAGAAAATAAAAGTCAACCATTCAATGACAGGTCATGGAAATAGCATATGCTAGGAACCATACTTCTTGCATGTGTATTGTCCTTGGTGAATTTGATTCATGTTTTAATGCAGTTATTTAGGTATCTTCTACCTAATGCTTTAAAAAAAAAAAAAACAATCTTCTTATTTCCCATTAGCTCCCATGCCCATGTGAAACTAAGACTTCTGCAGGCTGGTTAAGTTATCAGAACCAAAGTTATTACACTTGGCACAGTACGATACAGAATCCTTCTATCATATTTTAGTTTCACCTAGTTGAGAGTTTCTCAAGAGAATCATTAAAAATTTCAGCTAATTAACACAAAAGCAGTTATTTCTCCAGAGGAAACAATAGGAAGAAACTTTTTAAAACAATGTAAAAAAAATGTTGCCGTGTTGATTTTATTTGCCTAAGCTTTCCATACAAGACATTCCTGAATATATGACAGAAAGATGGAGACAACAGGTATGGGATACCAAGTGACTAGACAAAATCATGTCTTTGGCCATTTGATCTGGAGAGCTGGAGACATGACATGTTAGTATATGACTAAAACAACAGCCAAAACCTGTGTTTGAGGAAGCAGAACTTATTCATTGTAATTTTCATTAGACACTGAAGATTTTCTGATTTTCAAATAGTGTTAAATATTTAATGTATCTGTCAGTCATAACTATATTGACCAAGAGTCAAACATTTGGAAAACAAACTAGGTTAATTACAAACCAAGTAATAAATAAATCCCATAACTCGGAAACGTAAAATCTAAAATTTATAAAAACGAAAGGGAGCTTACGTTAATAGATATAAACAATTCACCAAAGTTTCATGACAACTGCTGAAAGCATTTTTGAGTTATTGTCCGAAAACTGGAAAATCCCCCTTTTTTTAATGAATAAAACCCCATAACTCAGAAACGTAAAATCTAAAATTTATAAAAATCAAAGGGAGCTCATGTCAACAGATATAAACAATTCACCAAAGTTTCTTGCAAATTGGTGAAAGTGTTTTTGAGTTACTGTCTAAAAACTGGAAAATCACCCTTTTTTAATGAATAAAACCCCATAACTCGGAAACGTATAATCTAGAATTTATAAAAAACTGAAAGGAGCTCCTGTTAATAGATATAAACAATTCACCAAAGTTTCATGCAAATTGGTTAAAGCGTTTTTGAGTTATTGTCCGACATGTTGACGACGGACGGACAGAGGTATACCATAATATGTCCCGTAAACAGGCATATAAAAATACACAAAAGATAATGGTAATAAATGCTGAGAAACAAAGAAACTACACAAATATTTTGATTGTTTATTGTTTATAACTATATAAATAGTTACAAATATACATCTTTTAACAAATAAAAAGCATTAACTGGTAACATATTAATTACAGAAATACTTCTTAATTATGAGCTATGATCTTCAATAATCTTAAATTTAAGGACATCAGTATGTTTTCTTTAAATATAGAAATAAGTACATGTGGCAATGGAACAACTATTCACCAGAAACAAAAGGATGAGGATGTAAAGCATATTTGATAATAAATGACTTTCAAAACATTTTTAAACCAGCACACATTAGTAAAATGAAGCCTCAGAATCTCAGGCATGTCTGCTTAAAAAGATTCAAAATTAGACATTCTCATTTCAATGAAAATAAGTTTAAATAATAAAATTTTACTGTTACATTATCAGTTTAAATCACCAAGACTTTTTAACTTAATGTTTAGTTACAATTAAATTGATCAACCCTAGAACATAAAATTTTCTAATTTCTGATAAATTCATAAGCTTACATTTTTCCTGAACTTTTTCAGATTATTGAAAGAAAACTTCCTTATTCAATAGTTAACTGTATGTTAGTCATGTGACAGTTATGTCATATATACAGAATGATATCCTGTAACACAAATAGGTAAAATGTTCACAGCAGTAACACAGTAAGTTGTCCCCTTACTAGAGCACCTTAATTGGTTTAACAATGACACAATCTTACCATGTACCAACTTCAGATGGTCGTACAAATAATCTATATTCAAAATAGTCAGAAATTTTTAAAATGTTTTCATAATTGCGAAAATTTCAAAGAGATAGGAGTTGCAAAATTATAACTTGCATTTTTTATGCTTAAGAGATAGCTTAATTTGTATGCAGCATTTCCTGAAATTGTAATATTTAATATTGCATTGGAGTCAATTGTTCAATAATGACAATAATAAATATACACACAATAATTTCTTAATTTACAGTACATGTTTTTTCATGTCTAATTTGTTTGATATCAATATATTATTTTGAACACATGGTGGATTCATTTCAGTCATACAACTTGGGTTTAGGAGAGTATGGATGGAGTTTACAAAATATAGAAAAACGGGTCAAAAGAATAGAGAAAATAGGCAAACAAATATAAAGAATAGAGAATAGTAGGGTGCTAAAATAAAACGAATACAGTATAATTAACATGAATAACTCAGTCGTTATATTTTGCTGCTCTGCTGTTACCATATTATCACCTGAAGGCCTAGTCAATGAAAAATCAATAATTAATCATTCTGAATTAACTCAGATTTGCCTATCTCAATAAGCTCTTTCATTCAAAGATTCAAAATCCAGGATTTATGACAAGTTTTTATCAAATAAAATGTTCAGGCCCTCATGAGTTGGAGAGTGGATCATGAGGAGGGCTGGACTTATTTGGGTTACAGAATAATGGAAAAAAAATAAAGATATGAGAAAATTTACCTAAAAAATCAAAGAATACAGAAATAACAAACCCCACATCCAGTCCCTCATTAATAACTACAGCAATGCCTATAGTGTTGTATAATAGTCTCTACACAGAAATGACAAACCCCACATTCAGTCCCTCATTAACAGCAATGCCTATAGTGTTGTTGTATAATAGTCTCTACACAGAAATGACAAACCCCACATCCAGTCCCTCATTAACTACAGCAATGCCTATAGTGTTGTTTTATAATAGTCTCTATACAGAAATGACAAACCCACATCCAGTCCCTCATTAACTACAGCAATGCCTATAGTGTTGTTGTATAATAGTCTCTACACAGAAATGACAAACCCCACATCCAGTCCCTCATTAACTACAGCAATGCCTATAGTGTTGTTGTATAATAGTCTCTACACAGAAATGACAAACCCCACATCCAGTCCCTCATTATCTGGGATGAAAATGAAAAATAAAAAAAACCCAAAAAAACGAAGATGATAAGTCACTTAGTGGGGCTACATATAAGTAATTTTCATTTAGCAATTGCACTTCTGTCATAGGTGACTTACTGCAGTCTTCATCTAACAGTTAGATAAAATGTTTTATCATCTGATTAGTTTGATTGGGTGTTATGAACAGCAACTTGGTATAAATGTTCAACTGACGGCAAAAATAAGACAGCAACATTTACAGCCCTCAAGTCACACTCATATAGCTGCACTAACAATTAATAATGAAAAATGCCATTTTTTAAGTCTTTCAGCAGGAGCTCTTTACTGATCAACATAGAGGTGACAATGAGTTCAACATTATGCTAGTTTAAACTATGTACATATGGTATGTAACATATCCAAATAAGCACTTTTGTTAGTATGTAAGAATAAAATTTCTCAACATACATTTTACAAGTTTTTTTTTCAAAACCAATTGTGACTAAGTTTTAAGCAGGTTTCTTTCCTCTTCCTCTTCCAGCACCACTGCCCTTCTTCCTGCCTCTTTTTGACTGTTTCTTTGGAGCCATACACTTTGTACAATACCATGACTGATCCTCTGGTGGGTCCTCCTTTATCCCAACACATACCCTGGAATGGACAGCATCGCATATTCACAAAGTGGAAATGTAGAAGTATAGTGGATTCTTCTTATTTTCATGACCAAAATGTCAAATTCAAAAATTTTTGTTAGAAGACCAATGAATAATTTCTCATTGAAACAATTTTAAGAACAAATTAATCTAAAATGATTATGATAGAACTATCAATATTGGAGTTAAACCGTCTTCATATATGTGTGCCTTCTAATAAGGTGTTTGTATATTCCTATCTGTATACGAAACAGATCATCAATGGATGAACTTGATGGTAAGAAATAATTCTGAATGTTTTCATTATGCTGTACTTGTTACTGTCTTTTTAATGCATTGGGGTGAAATTTTTCACATTGCTATTTTAATGGATGAATTTATATTGCAAACTGATATCGTCTTTAGCCCATCGTCATTCTGATTGACCCAAACCTCTCATTAAAACAGTGAGAATATAAAAAAAAGTTTGATGCATAAAAGTTAATCTTTTTCTTTTTTTTTTTATTGGGGGTTGATGGGGTGGAGGAGGGAGTAGACAGGAAACTTGACCAAAAAGTTTCAAAAATATTCATAAAAATCTATCTTTTATCTACTTACCAATGATACCAATCATCACATATATCACAACCAATCATAGGACTACCATCATCTGGCATCTTACATGTCGGACAAATCCAAACTTTCTGTCCAGTTGCATCCTGAAAACAGTGTCATTTAAAAATTAAAGCCAACATTAAACAAAACTCAATGGAAAATAAAATTACATTAGTACATAAAATCAAATTATATTCACTTTACAACTGCATGATAACTTTAAAGATAATTGTACGATACAGTGACCTATTTCTATATGATGTCAACTTATTATTGAGATGATAAAAGCACAAACATTGATAATAACTAATGCCTACATGTGTGCAATAATCCTATATTAATAATACATTCATGAAGAATGTCAACTGTTTTAATGCTAAGAATTAAAAGGAAATCTAAATAGCATATATTCTATTTCAAATTTTTTTTTTAACTTTAGCCAATTAGTTTAATAAGCAGTAACTAGAACATAAATTAATTCATCAGTAACATATGAACAAAATAAATATATAATTCTCTTCATTGCAAGCATATAAACAAATGTTGTTTTCATTGCATACCTTTGTATTGACAATAATTCAATGAAACCCATTAGAATTGGTAGATTTTTTATTATTATAAAAATAAGGTGATGTGGTAGATTGCCAATGGGACAACTATCCATAAGGATATTACAAAAATTCACAGAAATATGCTTCTGAATAGATACATCCCAAATTCATAATAAGAAAGGGTCAAATATCATCATCATGGTACTTGAACTGATCAAAAGACAATAAAATGTACTGTGAGCAATAAGTTACTAATGATACCTCATTATAAGTTTTCAGTAAACAGGAAGTTGATGAATGGATGTGAATATGCATTAAACAGCATAGCATGCATACATGAAGATTGAAACTAAAATTCAGAAAGCTCTGATTAGTTCCTGAGAACATTTAACAAAAGTTTTATACATATGGCCTTTATATATTTATATAAGTTCATTAAACAGAGATTTGATAAGGAATTGATGTGAAAACACAGCACACAGCATAGCAATTTCACATGGCGCTGGAAGCTCTGATTTGTAGTTTCTTAATAAAATGTAATGGGACCATACTATACAACTCTATTGGAGTGGGGTATAACTAGTTTATAATACATTAGATAACAATATGACTTTTTCTATGTACAAGGACTAATATGTTAGTAGAATAGACAGTTAATATTTAATACTACAACATATTATTTAGATAAATAATATTAGTAAAGGGTAGTGGGTAGTTTGAAGGCACAGTCAAATCTTTCATGTTCAATTACAAAGGTAGGCAATTAATGTAGGGTCTTCAGAAACTTTCTTAAATGGATTAATATTTCTGTAGAAATAAATAATACAGAAATCTTAACTAAATTAACATAAGCAATGAAAACAATGAAAACATGAAAACATGAAAAAGCAAAATGCATGAAAAATATACAGTAAAACCTTTTTATAGCTTGTATCTATTAAAAGAAAGATGAGCAGTTACTTGGATTCTTTCACAAAGTAAGTTTTACTGTATATAAAAACCCAAAGAATATGAATTATGATGATAAGCTAACCTTTAGCTTGGTGACAGTAAGCTTGGCTGTTTTTCATGTCTTGACTTAAAATGAAATGAACCTTTTTAACCCAATGATTTGATAAATAATGTAATGTTGACTGTAAAGTTTATTCACACAGTTATCATGATTGGTTTAGCCACATAAAGGTTAGCAGGAAAATTACGGAGATGAAATATTATGGATATTCTATGATGCAAAATTTTACAAAAATATGTAAAATTTGCTAAATTGTATAAAAACATTCATCAACAGAAATATAAAGCACTGATTATCAATTCATTTCTATTGAAATAAGTAAATTCAGTGAAACTCAAATAAAAAATATATTATTGACGCCTTTGATATTGAATTCCACTAGATTTATCAACCTTTATATTTTAACCAAGTGAGTGAAACAATTTCAAGAGAATCCAGGAATACATCTTTGAATACTCTGAAACATTCAAAGCCCCTATTTTCATGATTTAGTGTTTTAGAACCCCCCAGAAATAATGGCATCAACAAATGAAATAAACAGAGCAACACTACATATCCTTTTCACAATATGTTCATTTTTCGTTTGTAGTTTCACAAGAGTCCTAGTGAGATACACGTTCCACCTATATATCAAGTAGCATACAATCATTGGCTTCAGAAAATCAGTGATACCAAGGAACTAACTCACTCCCGATGAAGATAATGTTCAATCTTAGTTCATCTTTTCTTTCCTCTTTAAAATTTGTGATTTGACAATAAAATATTATAAATACTATCACTTCAAACCTTATACTAATGTTGACTACAGTCATGGGCCAACAAGTTATTATTCTTATACTAATGTTGACTACAGTCATGGGCCAACAAGTTATTATTCTTATACTAATGTTGACTACAGTCATGGGCCAACAAGTTATTATTCTTATACTAATGTTGACTACAGTCATGGGCCAACAAGTTATTATTCTGTTTACTATGTTAGTGATATTAATTAATGAACATTTTGACCAAAATAAATCCAGATATATAAAATACATTACATTATATCTGTGTAACTTTTACACGTAGGATAAACTTTACATCCAACTTGTAGTGAACAATTAAGAAATATTTTTTGATGAAGATTCAATGTTATCCATATCATCCCTTATTCTTAAATATTCTAAAACTTTACAGGGAATGCTGAAATGTTGTTACTCCTCTGATAAGTTTTACTGACAAAAAAAAAAAAAAAAAAGACCGGTTGTCAAATATGTAAGAATTAACCAGTCAATTCAAAATATTCTGAACATTTAGCAAAATACTAGCTGTCTACAAAGAAAGGGCTGTCTGATCAAACGTTATTAACTTCTACCCAAACATACTGATTGCAAATAAGACCATGCATATTCAAATGATCGAAATTTATTGCAAACATACAGTAATTTAATATATGTAAATGTTTAAACCTAAGTGTTTCAGTATTTGATAATTCAAACATATAATTAACCAGTTCTTTGACTACCTTAAATTTGCTATTTTTTCAAAATAAGATTTGGATTTGTAATTAATAAATGAAACAGTTCATCTGATCCCCAATCTGTTAGACTTACAAAACAAAAAAGGTCCTTTGAACGTTCAATTTATAGACCAATGATTTTGTGTTACACATGTAAAATTCCACCATAATAAATAGTAAATGTAGTTAGAAGTGGACTTATCATACAAACAAAGACGTGTAGTTAGAGGTAACAAGACATGTAACGATACATCACCTCAATAACATGATCTTCTGACACCTGATAAGTATAATTTTAACAAGGACAATAGTAACAGGTCTGTACTCAATAATGTATGATGAAAGACAGATTAATTATGAATGATTTAGTATTATATGTATAAAATGATAAATCTGATATAGTATATAAATAATTTGATGATTTAAAAGCCATATTAGAAAACAAAAAGCCTTACATTCTAATAAAATGAATGAATGTTTAAAGCAACAAAGCTGAAAAGCAGACTGATGCAGGGAAAGGAATGCATATGTAAAATCTGTTTTTAGTTGACTAATTGAACCTTTGCTTTTATGCAATTACAATATGTTTAACTTTAATACTAACTATGAAGGTTCCAATGGTTTCAGCTACTACTGTTCTCTGTACTGATGGCTTGGATGGAGGAGGAGGGGGAGGAACTATAGAAGGTGGGGGCATAGGAGGCAATTCAAACTTCTCTCTAGGATTGGAGGGACCTGGAGAAGGAGATGGGGAATGGTATGGACTGGTAGAAGGTGTGTCACTATGAGGAGAATTGACCTGCTCCACGGGAGATTCTGGAGGATGAGGAGGTGATGATGGAGGTGTAGATGGGGTTTGAACTGGGGATGTCTTAGTTTCTGTTGGGGCAGGGGAAGGAAATTTGTGTGCTTCATGATGATCAAGAGGTTCACGTCTTCTTGGTACACTGGATGTAGACGGCTGTGACAGATTTGGTGGGGGTGGGGATGGGACAACACCTCGAGGTAATTCTGGGATAGAAAGTTTACTAGGATTTTTACGAGGAACAGGGGATGGCACCCTGAGAACAGGAGGTGGAGGAGTTGCTGTTTTTGGAGGTTCTGGTGTGAGAACAGGGGGCTCCTCCTCTATCACAAGTCCTGGTTTAATAACTGGCTCTTTCTTGATTTCTTGTTTAGTTTTTGGCTCTTTCTTAACTGAAGTTACAGAGGGTGATCCTGGTTTGCTTTCAGAGATCTGTGGTGTTGTCTTCTTTATTACTCTGCAAAATTATTGTAATTTTCCATAGATTTTTATTCAAACATAATTATAAAAACAAGAAAATCCAAAAGGACTTAAACTGATGCCAGACAAAATACATTATAAGTTTTTTGTTTTACGAACAGTAAAAACCTTTAAAATAATCTTAACTGCTTCATTTTTTTTTAAACATGGTATGCTTTAATAACATTTTAATAACACTATAAATTATTGAAATACATCTGAATTCATAATTAAGAATTGAAAGCTTTTTTGTACTTTTATTGGCACATACAATCACTGACAGAAGTTCTTTTTGGATGTAGCTTGGAAGCAATTACAAAAAATATGTGTAATGTAAAAATTTTTACACACCATTAGAACTACAAAAATATGCTTTTAATTTTTATAATTTGATTTGTCAAAATGTGTGCAAGTCGACTCTTAACAAACATGTATTTTTGTATACAGTACATAAAAATCGATCTAAAATAGTCATGATAAAGGACAAGGTACGATAAGGCCCGTTTTTGGCCCCCCTATTTTCTCATTTTTTAAATTTTGTTTTGGAAAGCTACTTAGCACGTTAAAATATTCCCTTAGGTTTGAAGTTTGTTTGGATGAACTTCAAAACCATTAATTTCAGAAAATGGGTGAGGTGAGGGGGGTAAAAGGGCATCAAAAACGCCAAAAGAAGGGAAAATTACGATTTTTGGCCATTGTTTCTTAAAATTTAATAGCTTGCGCCTATGTGACCCGGAGAAAATTATGGCGATTAAGACAGCAAAAACAGTTCTCATGACATTGGAATAAACAAATTCCTGGGTCACGTTGGCGCAGGCACTAAAAAACTAAAAATTTGTTGAACGGAACACCTGCAAAGTGAATAATAATTACAATATTTGAATAATAACAGAAAGTTTACCCCCCTCACCTCACCCATTTTCTGGAACTAGTGGTTTTAAAGTTCATCCAAACAAACTTCAAACCTCAGGGAATATTTTAACATAATAAGTAGCTTTCCAAAACAGAATTTGAAAAATGAGAAAATAGGGGGCCAAAAACAGGCCTTATCGTATCTTGTCCTTTGGGTGTGCCCAAAATTGTGAGTTTCTATATCACCATAATACTTCTATCCATTTTAATGTAACTGATCAGAATCATATAAAATTTAATTTAATGTTATTATCTACAACTAACATAATAATTATAAACATACAGTTTGAGACCTTCTTGTCGAGGAGATTCACTAGGTGATGACTCTGTTCGAGGAGACATTATCACACGAGTACTTTCACATTTATTTGATGCACCACCAAATTTTATCTTCAACTTGGTGGGGAAATAAGTCTGAAAAGTAAAAATATTTTAATAAGATCACTGCAACAAGTAAGGTGCAGACTCCTACGATTTTAGCACATCAAAAAAGTGCATCTTTTGACAAGTGTCTCGAAAGCAAGACAAAATAATCAGCATACATTGTATCACAAAATGCACTAGCAAAAGTGCTTAATTGAAAATTGATTTAAGGTGGTATGGGTGTCTTCCGCCATCTTGGATTGTTAAAAACAGAGAACCTAAGGTCCAGATTTTCTATCAAGTAAGCAAAATTTGATGCAGGAATGCAGATATTTAATGTGAATTTTCATTTAAAAGAACCAATTTATAAGAATATAACTTATAAATATTAAATATTTTTACAAATGTAGATTATTTTTGGTTGTTTTTAAATGTTTTTAAATTGGCATTTTAAGGGGAGGTAACTCTAAAACAGTGCATTTTCCGAAGGAATCTACATGGAATTTTCCTATTTTGTATTTTAGCCGGAAATAACGTAAGGTGACCCTGTCTTTTCTTTTGATATTCTCAAAGCATTGTCTGAAAGCTACCTTTTCCTAATTTATTTTACAATTCTATCATTTTGTTTAGTTTCTAATCACAAAATGGTGTTTTTTCCTGTATAATCCATACAAAATATGTCATTTTGTCACAACCTGTAGCTTGAAAAAATGCACGGTAACCTATCTTTTTTATTATATTTTTGAACATATATCAATAGATACTACGTTTTGGCAAAGTATGAACAAATTCTATCATTTTTATTTTAGACTCCCATACCACCTTAAACTTTATAAAAGTTAAAAATTATAAATGTTTATGTATCATAATCATTTTTGCTGGTTTTACATACCTAATATCTAGTAATAACATGTGTTTTATCATATCATAAGTATGTTCAGCAGCTACTTCTTGAACTGCCAGTAAATACATGAACTCTTCAAGGATTAATTAGACTCATTCTGTTGATTGATAATGTTTGATTCTGTTAAGTTTTTAATGACTTCCCCTTTTTGAAATGACCTTGGAGTTTGGTATTTTTGTTATATTTTTTTGATACAGCAAGAAAACATATACATACATACACAGAATAATAATGAATAAAGATAAAACCTGATTAAGATTTGAAATAGTGTATTATGATGCAATTTCAGCTGACATATTTTATAAGCAGTGTACTTGAGGTTCAGCTTCAATGAAAGAAAATACAAATGGAGTACCACTGAACTGAAAGTTACAATTGAGTCTCTCTCTCACCTCATGACCTTTATCCTTTTTACTTTTTTCCTTGTCTCTGTCTTTGTTCTTGTTTTTCTTTTTCTTTTCTTTCTTTTTCTTGTGTTCCTTAAATATTAAAATGAAAAGAACTTTTAATTATCATGATTATTTAAGTGGAGTAAATACAGCAGCACAATGTTCTAGTGATTATGAGATTGTAGATTGAGGTGAGAATCTTAAAATATATGACATAAAACATAGGTTACCATGTTTTCTAGAAAAATTAGCCTGATAGTAGGAATTTTTTTCAATTTCTTTAAAATATGCTGACAACTTTGAGAATTTCTAAATCTGATGTCTGATAAATGTACATTAGAGAAGAATAAAGTAAGAAGTCGTTTAAAAACTAGATAGAATTTCAGTATTTAATGTCAAAATATGTTAAATTCAGCGACAATTATTTGTCAACTTTCACCAAGAACTTGATTTTGGCCTATTTGGAATGCTTATGTCAATGCTTTATAAGAAAGTAAATAAAAAATAATGAACTTAAATATCTGGGGCCAAAAAGGGCCTGTACAAAACTTACTTCTTTTCCATTAGTTTTGCTTCCTTAAAAGACATGTTTATCTGATTGAGTGAAAAATAAATCATGTTACAAATAAGCCTTGTAAATGGTTTTAGTTCTGATGACAAGTTTGATTTTATTATGAACTGTGATGATACCAAGTTTTATTAGCCAAGACATTGCATCTTATGTTTAAATGTAGGAAGATAAATTTGTAAATTTTAATCTTTACTGAATGTATAAATGAATTTTAATGAGTATTTAAAATTTTTAGTATCATATGAAAAGTTTTATTATTTAAATATTCATTTTACATAATAGCATATACTCACTTTTATTTTGAAAAGGATAAAAGTGTCTCATACGCCTTAAAGGCAGGGATCTAATATTGTTTTAAAGATTTTTATATTGTATATGATGATGTATATTAGATTGTGACACTATAATAAACTACCGGTATTAACTTACTTACTTACTTACTTACTTACTTTAAAAATATCTTCAATCTTATTTTAATAATGACCCTCCCATTAAAAACTAAACAAAACATAACCTTACTTTTGATTTTTCAGATTTCTCAGATTTTCCCTTTATTTTGTTATCATCTTTAACTGTTTCCATAGGTTCTGTTTTAATCACAACTGGTTCATTTCTGATTTCAGCTGGCTCTGTCTTAACTTCCACTGTTTCATTCATTACTTCAATAGTAACATTTTCTACCTCCACTGTCTCTGACATGTCTGCATCTTGTGTAGCTGGCATTGTATCTTCCTCTGGTTCAGGTGGCCGTACTGATACAGACAGACCTGCTGCCGACATGGCTGCCATCCATGGATCCATTGGCTTCTTTTCAGGACTTTTGACTTCTGGTGATTTATTTTCAAAAATATTTACCTGACTTATAGTTTCAGACAGAACAGTTTGTTTTAACTTCAACTTTTCCTTAACTGGTGTTGTTATTTTCTTTTTTCCAGAACCCTTTGGACGTCCTTTTGGCCTTTTGATAGGTGGTGATGTATGCAGCGGTGGTGGTAGTGGTGGTATTTTTTCACCAGTAGGTAAAGTGATATTATTAACATTATCCTTCACCTCAGGTGTCTCAGTTTTGATGGTGACCTCTGATATGACCTCACTCTGCATTTCATCCAAATCAACATTTGTAACATAAGCATCAAATGATTCCCCTTCATTAAATATTGATTTTTTGTCTTTCAATTCAATTTTATTTTTATCATCAGGACTAGCTAGCTCAACGACTGGTTTGTTTTCTTCTATAATTTCTTCATTTTTAGATGATTTTGCAATAACTGAATCAATAATGTCATCAATGGCAGCTAATCTTGCCATTTTCTTCTCTGGACTGATTGGTGGTCTTCCACGAGGCCTGTGAGACTGTTCTACGATTATTAGTTTGGAAGACCCATCTTGTGAATTTTCATCATTTTCTTCAGTCTTAACAATAACCTCACTGACAGATGATTCTGTTGATTTTCCAGACAGAGACAAATCTATTGGCTGATCAATTGTTGGTGTTGAAACAACATCTTTAATGTCTTCATTTGAGATTTGTGATTGTGGTGACATTCTTTCTAATATATTTCTCTCAATCGTTTCAATGTCTGCTGGGCGATTAGGTTTAACCACCACAGGAATAAATCCTCTAGGTCTGCCTCTAGGACTTTTTGGTGGACGCCCAGGACTTCTTCCAGACTGAGGTCGACTTGGACTCCTATGTAAAGGTGGTCTTCCTGGACTTCGTTGAAATGGAGATCTACCTGGGCTTCTTGATAAAGGAGGTCTTCCAGGACTTCTCTGCATGGGAGGTCTGCCTGGACTTTTCTTTAAAGGAGGTCTTCCTGGACTTTTTGGGGGTCTACCTGGTGGTCGTCCTGGGCCTTTAGGACTTTTAGCCTGTCCAGGAGATTTAGATCTAGGCCCATAACCGGGTGGTGACACAACAGTGGATTTCGGCCTTACAATTTCTGTTTGCACATCTTTTGAATCCGTTCTTTCATATGAACTTGGCACAAACACAGTTTCAGAAAATAGGTCTCTTTCAATTTTTTCTTTATTTGAATCTGATTTTTCTTTTGCAGATGCTTTCTTTGACTGTTTAACAGGTGATAGTTTGGGCGATTCTTTAGGCTTTTTAGGATATCCCTGAGGTGGTGTTCTTGGATCAGGCAATTTACCGGCTTTGCCATGAGTGGGTGTATGATCTCCTGATGTAGATATGATAACACTTTTCATTTCATATAATGATGGTCCAGCATCTTCAGGAAGGGCACCACTGTCTAACCTATAAAAATATCAAGTGAAAAATTAATGTTTAAACAACAAATAAAACAATTACAAATTGGATCCAGCACATCATATTCATTTAGTATGCTACAGGTGAATCTAATTGACCATGGGCTATACTTGTGCAATAATACATAAAACTCAAGGGTAAATAGTTATACATTGTACTTGATATTACTGCAGTTATAATAGTTTTGACAAAACAAATCCTTCAAAGCAAGTTAGAAAGAAAATGTTTAGTTTAACATAGCCCCAATTGTGATATATGGTAGTGAAGCCTGCGTTAATGCCAAACAACCAGATTATTGTATCACATACTTTATGTTTTAGACAGAAAATAATTAATTCAAAAAAAGACATTTAATAATGTAGTTCAGCTTAAAATTGAAGATTTTGGCATCAACTATTTTTTTTAATTAAAAAGAAAGAATATTCCACTTTTCTTGATTATTTCATAAATGCTAACTCAAAATAATCTCTTTCAAATAATTTTGTTTTATTCACAAAAGAATGATAACAAACATGAAAATCTATATAAAATAGAGGCATTATTTTAAAGTGAAATTTGCATTTATCCTTATTATAAATTTTCAAAAATCTTTTGTAAAATGTGTTTATCTACTATAAAACATTGGACAGTTTGCTAGAAAAGAGGTAATGATTAAGAAATTATACCGTCTTCTTTTAAATGGAGGTCCATCTGGTGGTGTATTAGCATGTTTGTCTACAACAGTGCCATCTACTGGACTTGTTGATGTCTGATTCAATGTTGGAAGTGGTAATAATCCTGTTATTCTTGCATCTGAACTTGGCTCAGTAGGCACAGACTCTTCTTCTGAATAAACATTTAAAAAATACATGTTCAAATGTTTTAAACAGTAATCACTTGTTATTGTCATTTGTAGAAAAACCAAAAGTATAGAAATGTTCCTTTATCATGTTTATCTTTAAGCAAGCTTTACTGGTTATTAGTGGTACACTATCATGTATGTTAATTTGTTAACCAAGAAGAATATTTATAGATTATAGGCAGTATAGGCTGAAGTAACATTTCTAGATAAAATTGACCAGCCATAAACACATTTAATTTTTTTTTGGCCCACAAAGCAAGTAACATTCAGGTTTTACTGGCCCTGCATAAATTACTTTATCAAATACAAGACAGAGTCATAAGGCGTGAATAATACCTGAATAACAAGTTAAAAAGGAACTGTATCATGCATACCTAGATATCAATACAAAACGAATTTTCAAATAAAATCTATAAAGTAAATCTTTAAAAAATAATAATTAACTGGTAACTGACATTTCTAAATAGCTATTGTACCTTCCAGTTCAGGATGCATGAGTGGCATGTACTCTGGTATAGATTCATCCCTTGTGAACACCTCTCTACAGTCTGGTTTAGGGAACTGTAGATTAGGTTTCTTTGGAACAGGAAATGACACCACATCATGAGCGTATGGTAAAGGATCTGCATTCTTAATGTATTCGCCTAACTCACTAGGACTGACATTCAAATGGCGGAAGGCTAAACCTATGTCATCTATATTGGGTTCTGTTCTTCCAACTGAAAATACAAATAAAATGACAGTATCAACAACTACTCTTTCTTCAATGCTACACGAGACACTTCACATATTTTACGTACAATTCTACTTGTTCATATATACCATGAAAGAGTACAGATGAACACAAGTGTTTCAAGGTCTGAGGCCCTAATTAAGTTGTCTTATTGATGGTGATGGTGTGTGAGTAGGGCTGTATGGTAGTCACTTGTTACTGTTTAGCCTAATTAAGTTGTCTTATTGATGGTGATGGTGTGTGAGTAGGGCTGTATGGTAGTCACTTGTTACTGTTTAGCCTAATTAAGTTGTCTTATTGATGGTGATGGTGTGTGAGTTGGGGGCTGTTTGGTAGTCACTTGTTACTGTTTACCCTAATTAAGTTGTCTTATTGATGGTGAGGGTGTGTGAGTGGGGGCTGTATGGTAGTCACTTGTTACTGTTTACCTTAATTAAGTTGTCTTATTGATGGTGATGGTGTGTGAGTTGATGGGCTGTTTGGTAGTCACTTGTTACTGTTTACCCTAATTAAGTTGTCTTATTGATGGTGATGGTGTGTGAGTTGGGGGGCTGTTTGGTAGTCACTTGTTACTGTTCACCCTAATTAAGTTGTCTTATTGATGGTGAGGGTGTGTGAGTGGGGCTGTACGGTAGTCACTTGAAACTGTTTACTCTAATTAAGTTGTCTTATTGATGGTGATGGTGTGTGAGGGGGGGCTGTATGGTAGTCACTTGTTACTGTTTACCCTTATTAAGTTGTCTTATTGATGATGATGATGTGTGAGGGGGAGGGGGGCTGTATGGTAGTCACGTGTTACTGTTTACCCTAATTAAGTTGTCTTATTGATGATGATGATGTGTGAGGGGGGGCTGTATGGTAGTCACTTGAAACTGTTTACCCTAATTAAGTTGTCTTATTGATTGTGATGATGTGTGAGGGGGAGCTGTATAGTAGTCCCTTGTTACTGTTTAGCCTAATTAAGTTGTCTTATTGATGGTGATGGTGTGTGAGTTGGGGGGCTGTTTGGTAGTCACTTGTTACTGTTGGTGTGTGAGTTGGGGGGCTGTTTGGTAGTCACTTGTTACTGTTTACCCTAATTAAGTTGTCTTATTAATGGTGATGGTGTGTGAGTGGGGGGCTGTTTGGTAGTCAGGTGTTACTGTTTACCCTAATTAAGTTGTCTTATTGATTGTGATGATGTGTGAGGGGGCTGTATGGTAGTCCCTTGTTACTGTTTAGCCTAATTAAGTTGTCTTATTGATGGTGATGGTGTGTGAGTTGGGGGGCTGTTTGGTAGTCACTTGTTACTGTTTACCCTAATTAAGTTGTCTTATTAATGGTGATGGTGTGTGAGTGGGCGGCTGTATGGTAGTCACTTGTTACTGTTTAGCCTAATTAAGTTGTCTTATTGATGATGAGGGTGTGTGAGTGGGGGGGCTGTATGGTAGTCACTTGTTACTGTTTACCTTAATTAAGTTGTCTTATTGATGGTGAGGGTGTGTGAGTGAGGCTGTATGGTAGTCACGTGTTACTGTTTGCCCTAATTAAGTTTTCTTATTGATTGTGATGATGTGTGAGGGGGGGCTGTATGGTAGTCACTTTTTACTGTTTACCCTAATTAAGTTGTCTTATTGATGGTGTTGATGTGTGACTTGGGGGGCTGTATGGTAGTCACTTGTTACTGTTTACCCTAATTAAGTTGTCTTATTGATTGTGATGGTGTGTGAGTGGGGGGCTGTATGGTAGTCATTTGTTACTGTTTACCCTAATTAAGTTGTCTTATTGATGGTGATGGTGTGTGAGTAGGGCTGTATGGTAGTCACTTGTTACTGTTTACCCTAATTAAGTTGTCTTATTAATGGTGATGGTGTGTGAGTGGGGGTTGTATGGTAGTCACTTGTAACTGTTTAGCCTAATTAAGTTGTCTTATTGATGATGAGGGTGTGTGAGTGGGGGGGGGCTATATGGAAGTCACTTGTTACTGTTTACCCTAATTAAGTTGTCTTATTGATGGTGATGGTGTGTGAGTAGGGCTGTATGGTAGTCACTTGTTACTGTTTGCCCTAATTAAGTTGTCTTATTGATGGTGAGGGTGTGTGAGTGAGGCTGTTTGGTAGTCACTTGTTACTGTTTGCCCTAATTAAGTTGTCTTATTGATGGTGAGGGTGTGTGAGTGGGGCTGTTTGGTAGTCACTTGTTACTGTTTGCCCTAATTAAGTTGTCTTATTGATGGTGAGGGTGTGTGAGTGGGGAGCTGTATGGTAGTCACTTATTACTGTTTGCCCTCATTAAGTTGTCTTATTTTAGTAGTATAAATCAGGCTGTTGCTTTTCTCTTTCGAATTATTCAGATTTTGCAATTCAAGCTCAGTTTACGGTATGTGGTTTCTTATTGTTGAAGGCCATACAATGACCTGCAACTGTTTACATCTTTGTTCTTTAGTCTTTATGGATGGTTGTCTCATATGGAATCACACTGCATCTCCTTATTATTATATTTATATTTCCAATTTGTGTCAAAATTGTAAATTATATAAAAGCAAATCACCTCCACTGTTCTTTACTATAAAATGTTCCTTCAAAACTGTAAATTTGAATTTGTGCAATCATTAATAAAACTCTTAATCCTCCAAAAATAACTACCTGTACTAGAACTCTCCTGCCAGTTTAATATTAAAATGTATACATAGAAACTCCAATCATCTGGATAATTCCATTCAGTTAATTTCTTTCAAGAAATATGATTTCATCAGCCAAAGTTTATAATCTATAAAATTATATTAAAATGTAAAACTTCTTTGAACTTATCAAAAATGAAGAAGTGGACAATGTTATGGATGCAAAGGGTACAATAATAATTATAACATCCCTATGTATTTTTTTTTAGGAAAGGGGCACATGTAAAAAGATAAATAGCACTTACATTGTTCAGCATATCTGTGTGTTACTTTCCCCACTTGTAAAAGGTAACGTTCTAAAATATCTGTCAAAAGTTCTAGTGGTGTTGATTGTGTGGAATTCCAACCAAGATTTTGACAGATTTGTGCAACACACACTTTAAGAACCTGGTAACTGTATTCTCCAGACATGTTACAATCTAAAATCAATAGTCAAAATAATTATAAATAAAAGAAAAGAGGAATCACTAAAAATATTGGATAGAACAACAGATCACACAAACCATCCACACTTACTAATATAAGCCAAAAATGAGTGTACTTTTTTTTTCAAAAGGCTACAATATCATATTCACTTCTTAGTATATGAATGTTGACAGTCATCATAGGTATATGCCTAATGTCAAAAGGGTTACTTTCCAAACCTAAAAGAGTCAATTCAAACCAACTGATGTTTGGTAGAAAAAGTCTTTTTGTAGAATTTTTCATAATCTTAATATTTTGATGAATTTGATTTTTGTGGACCACATGTACACCACTTTCCCTTATTTGCATAATGTTGAGCCTCTTCTTATGAACCTTTATGAACCTTCAGAACACAAAATAAAATTAAACTTTAATGCATTGTTTTGCTTTCAATTGTAAATTGTCTGAAATGAAAATATGTTTCATATAATTATTCTTAAATTCCTTAATGTTATCATATGTCATTGTATGTAGGACAATATTCTTTTCTGTGCAATTACCAGAAGTTTTTTTTGGTTGCCATTTGTGATTCTTCTTCAGTTTATAGAGACTGAGAATGACCAGTATCTCATTTATGCCTTTAATTTTGGGGCGAACATCGGCCCCATTCCCAATGAGAAAAAACCTGAAATTTTCCCAAATGAACACGTAAAATTCCTAATTCAATCAAGTTGTATTGGAAAGGTAATTGATAATTTATATTTTGTACGATTTGGTTCAAAACATAGGTTGTCATAATGTTCCCAAAGAAAAACATGTTGAATATTGATAGATAACGATAATATTTCAGAAACCAGTTTTTATAATGGGCAAGCTTAGGTCTGCATCTGGATGACGTTCAGTGGTTAACACGTATCTCGTAATAGATGTAAGGTTTGAAATGAGATCCATACAAAAATCAGGATAGGTACTGGATCGTAATACTTTTCAATCACAAAAGTGTGAATAAATTTTAGCTGCGTTTTTGAATCAGTATCACCACAGCGTTTTAAAACAAAGACTTGATACAGAAGAAAGTGCAGAAGTGATTTTTTTTGTAAAAATAATAGCGTGAACAGAAAAACGGACATGCTATAATACTGAAAATTAAAAACAAACATGATTTCAACCAAAAAAAGAATTTGACTTGGCAGGACTTTTGGGTCAGATGTGTTTGGGCAAACAATCAATTTGGATATCACTTTGCGGATTTGCAGAGAGGGCCCTGGAACCCTCACTGATACTCAATTTGGAACATGATAGACAATTGGAATTCTATTATGAGGACCAAGTCCTCAATAACAGTAAAAAATTCAATATACTAATGAACTCAAATTTAGATACTATCCAGGTAAACTTATCAATTCTTTAAATAAACTTACTCTAAAATGTTATCAATTCAACACTGTAATTAGATCTTTGAATATTGTTTGTATTGGTATAAATATTGATTTTGTTATCAGTAAATCAAAACCATTCTCAATATTATTGTTATACACATATGCACATTCACCATGTTCACAGTTCTACAATCTGTTAATACCTATATTTTGGCATTGCACAAGGTCATGTCTCTGACTGTTAATGACATCTTTACACTAAATCCACTGGATGTTGGATGTGTACTGATTGATATTTTAGTTTTAGATACATGATTTTTTGTAAAAGTTGTTATTGACTTTGAACTACATTTTTACATGTAGCTGTCAGTACTGCAAGTACTCTCAGATCTGTACTTTGTGTCTTTTTTGTTGTGAGGGAGTATAAATTTCCTGTGGTCTGTGTTTTTGATATATGTTTCTCTTTTTTTCATCGATCTGATGAGTTAAGACCTTTTCAACTGATTTTTTTAGTTTGTTCTACTGTCGTGATGTTACACCACTGTCCCAGGTTTGGGGATGGTTGGCTCCTTCAAACATGTTTAACCCCGTCACATTCTTTGAGCCTGTCCCAAGACCAGAACCTGTAGTTCAATAGTTGTTGTTGGTTCATGTCTGTCATATTTGTTTTTCGTAATTTTTTTGGTTATAAATTAGGTCCTTAGTTTCTCAACTGAATTGTTTCATATTTTTCATGTCAGGGCCTTTTATAGCTACTTTGACCTATAATGGTTTACATTTATAAATTTTGACTTGGATGGAGAGTTGTCTCATTGGCACTCATACCACATCTTCTTATATCTAAGTACAACAAGATTAGCCCAGATAAGACTCTATCTGTCTACTTTTTATGCTGAAAAAACTTGTCAACAACCTAATGTTACACAAGTTTTCAAGGCATTGCTTGTCATAGTTTAGCTTTAAATGCAGTATGTTTTTCAGGATTTCCTGCTTCATTCTGTTTCTATAGTCATACAAGCTACATGTATACCTGGGAAAGACCCTTTCTGTCTCTGTTGTGCTTAATGGTAATACAGCAGCTGTGCTCAGTAAATGCACAATTTTAGGATATAGTGAACAGTGAAAATTTGTGTTAAAAATAAAGAATACAGAAAAAGATGACCAAGGCACCCTACCCACAATGCTACAAACACCCTCTTAAACTTTTCCCATAATTTAAAAGACCTAAACAAGTAAATTATAAATCCAGAAGTATGTAGACATATCTTTAGTAGTTAACTCAATGCTAGGAAAAAATAAAAATGAGTTATCTTTCTTTATTCGGGTGTGCTCCTTCTTTGGAAGATTATACACAGTACGTAGAAGAAGTGAATATGATCAACAATGGCGGCCGGTTTTGTTATTTTCGTATCAAAAGTGAGGGCAGGCAAAGACAAATACTTGTGAATTTGCTAAATTTTTTTACGGAAAACAAGTAAAACGATGTTTTTAACAAGTTGATTATGGTTTTCGACTTTCTGTCAATTACGTTTTCCCCTGGCATGAAACTACGGTAAACATCGCAAATTATGTTGTCGTATAAACATTTCTCAGTCATGCCAACTGACCTATTCTATTTGAATGAATTAATGTTGATGATCATTAATGACCCATCCGATTAATGGATTACCTGTAACAACAGATTATGACACCTGTTATAACTGTTAATTATCATGGGTCGTGAACAAAGTCATTAACTTGTTGCAAGGTAAAAATTCGTAAAGGCGGATCATAACAAAACGAACAAAATAAAATACAATCGATCTTCAAAAAGGCAGGGCGCCCTGGAAACTGCAAAAAGGGCAAAGAGCGGCACTCGGGAAAGGGCGGGCGGACCGCCCTGTGAAAACGGCCTAGCTGGAACACTGCAGTTGCCTATAATTGCTTACATCCACTTCATTTGAAATTTGGTGGATAATTGTCTAATTGGCAATCATAGCACATCTCCTATTTCACCTGTGTAAAATCTAGGTATATGATGCCAGATGTGAAACGACTTATTCAAATTGACAACCTCCACATTGAAACAACAACTATCCCAGAACTCACAAATACATGTAGATCCAACATTGCATATGTTTCTGTTTTTCAGTTACTTTTTTACCAGAAATAATGCTGGGAATTTTTTAAGAATAAATGTTTTTATCATGCACCGACTGTGCAGCATGCACAGTATTTTTGATTTTTGATTTTATGATCTTTTATTGTAAATAGACATTACCAGCACCTACGCACACACAAGTATTGAGTACAAACTGATGAGTTTATTTACTATATCAAAGAAGAAGAAATGTTTATATATATAAATCTGCTGTAAACGGGATATCATAAACAGGTTGGGGAGAATCCTCATAAACTATCCCCATTTATGGGTATTATACCCAAAATTGGGTATCAATTTACAGTGATAGAAAATCAAATTTTGTATTTCATCATGATAGCTGTCATCGCGCAAATATTCATATAAATGGTAACATTTTTCCCTTTAAGATCATAGTTCAAATGAGAACTTAATACAAAGATAATGGCCTTCAAAAATCCTACTTTATGAAGACTGTTAACTTTTATCCTTATGATATTTCAGTCAAGGTGTTAGGCAAAATGTTGTCCTTTACCAGAATGTTTGCACCATAACAGAAATATCTTTAAATCCAGTTTATATTTTCATCACTGAAAATTGATACGTCTTTTGGGGTATAATAGCCATAAATGAGGATAGTACCCATTTATGAGGATCCTCACCAACCTGGTAAAGTATTCGAAAGGTTTGCTGACTTCGTCCCCTTTCACAGGTAACAACTGCCTCAAATAACTGTGTATGCTGCTTTTTTCCTCCATATTACAAGTATTTTTTTTATGTATTTTCATGTACTGTTTGTGTTGTGTGCTTTATGACGAGTGGGTCTTTTCACAACCAAACACCGCCGAACACCCAAAAAACATCAACCACTAGGAAAAACAGTGATATTATACGCTAAAACAATAAAATAAACTAAGTTACGTATAATTTAATCAATTTTTAGAGTTTTATGAGCATCATTTTTATGTTAAAGTTGATAATCAATATAAAGAAAAATGTCTCCAGATTCATCACTATTTTTCCAGTTTTTCATTGACAAACCTCTACATTGTGTGTGTGATGAAGGATATTAGTTTTATCCAAAATATTTAACATGTGTTCATGATTTAGATATTTGTCTCTTTTCTTATTATTGGTACAACTATTTAATAGAAGACATAGATAAAAATGAAAAAAAAAATATATATATTTAAGGTGTCCATGGTGTTTTGCGGAGTTGTGGCGGTACCTCAAATGACCGAATAACACCGTTATTATCCAAATAACACTTGTAATGACCAAATAACACTTGAAATTTTAATATTAGCACAAATTGGTGACATTTAAATATTGATTATTAAATAAAATATATTATAAGTGTATTTTATAACTTAAAAATGATTTACAGAAAGCAGGTAAGTTCATAAAGATCATTATAAATATAGTGTGTACATCCAGGTCATCCAACATGGCGACCAAGGAAAACACAATGGGAAGAATATAAGAATGATTGCATATGCATTCAAAGGAAAATGCTATGAAAATAAAGTATTAAATAATGTACTATATATACAGAGTATTGTCCAATAATTGTTTTTCAGTAAGGTTTTAAAAAGTTAACCAGTACATCAAAGCCATACAATTACTCCAATCACCTATTAGTTTTCTTAACGATTTACTCAATATTGAATGAAACGTAATTAAGAATCATTTTAAAGTTATAAAATTCACTTATAATATAATATTATTTAATAATAAATGTTTAATTGTCACCAATATGTGCTAATATTAAAATTTCAAGTGTTATTTGGATAATAACGGTGTTATTCGGTCATTCGTGTTACCCGAGTTGTGGTGTTATGGACTCTTATTTTCTGTTCGATGTAGATATTTGGTCTCTTCATCTAGTGATTTGTTGAATTAATAACTTAAATATTATATAAAGGTTACATTTGTAACGATAAAATCTTTGAAAAAAATTTTTGGGGTGTTCGGTGGTGTTCGGTGGTGAAAAGACCTACCGCTTTATGACATTATGTCTTTATAAATCATTGGTCATGTTCTTCGATACCTTAAATTTATGTTTTTAAATATTCTGCGCATTTTCATAACCGCACTCGTATAGGTTTCAGAGCATTGGAATCGTCTTTAAGGCCTATTTCATCCTTTGCCATGAATATGCAGATTAAATGTTAAAGTGAAAATTTTGCTTCCGGTTCTAATCGGGGTCAAATATATTCTTAAAGTATGAAGTGTAAATAATGTATGTTTCAAACGTTCTAAAGATTCAGAAAAATCACCGTTGCTTGACGGGAAATAGTTGTTTACAGTGGTAACAGGAAGCGGGTACACGTTTTACAGTTTAACCTGATTTTCACACCTTGATCAAGTATTTGTATCGATTTAAACGAACTGATAAATTGCCAAAGAAGCAAGAATATTCAAATATGAGCTGATTCGCTTTAAGATGGAAAAATAACCCGGAAAAAAATCAAATTCTTGAAAAGAACTGGTTGAAACTCGTACACACAGACTCTATATCTAACTATAACTAAATTGTATTAGTACTGTTAACCTAAAGATGGGATTTTTTGACAAACTCGCAAAATGGCTTGGTTTGAAAAAGAAAGATGCAAATGTTATTGTAGTTGGACTTGACAACAGTGGTAAAACAACGATTATTAATCATCTTAAACCAAAGGAAACAAAATCTCATGACATTGTCCCAACCATTGGCTTTACCGTTGAAAAATTTACAAGCAGTGCTTTGTCAATTACAGCCTTCGATATGTCAGGCCAAGGGAGATACAGAAATCTATGGGAGCATTACTACACGGAATGTCAAGGCATTATATTTGTGATAGACAGTAGTGACAAGCTTAGAATGGTTGTAGCAAAAGAAGAATTGGATCAACTTCTAAATCACCCAAAAATTTCAAATAGAAGAATTCCGATTCTTTTCTTTGCCAATAAGATGGATGTGCGTGAGGCAATTTCAAGTGTTAAAGTTTCTAGTTTGCTTCAGTTAGAACAAATAGAAAATATGAAGAACAAACCGTGGCATATATGTGCAAGTAATGCTTTAACAGGGGAAGGTCTTATGGAAGGCGTAGAATGGATAAGTGACCAGCTTCGGGATATTATTGATGGAAGCAAATGATTAACACTTGTTGATAGCTGTTATTTTAGCAAGTTGAGATATGTAAATTTGATACATGTTTGAATTGAAAGAAATCATAAACAAAATGTAAAATATAAATTGGTGTTTTATACATTTTTTTGTTGAATTCTGGACTTTTGTACTTTTTATGATGAACCAAAATGACATTGAGAAAAATATGACACAGTGAAATTTTATTTCAGTGTAAAAATTATGTAAATTTTGTAGTAAAAAAGAATTAAAAAAAAACTGATCTCCACTTAAAGTCAATTGGACGCTCTAAACACATGTAACAGTACATGTAAACTAAGAAAAAGTTTATTTATATCATTGTGAATAATAATGTTTATTTGAAAAAAAAAATAATCAATTTCAAAATTAACCCCAAATTGTTTCTACATGTATGTAAAACTTAAACATGTTAATTACATCATGTACATGTAACATTTAATCGATCTTGATTGCACCTGTGTGCTTTAAAACACGGTATTAAAATGTCCTTTCTTTGACAGATAAAATGTGACATTATCATTCAAAATAAGATAATTATTCTTGTATGTTTTTGTCCCATGTCATTGTTATTTGAAATAAAACGTACCAACGAATAAAAATACGAAAAAACACTTATTTTGTATTTTTATTATAGTCCATCAGGTCATAATTTGTGTTTTTCAACAAAGACGATTTTACCACAATTAGTATCTTTTATGACCTACTCAGTGAGCAATATCCGGTTCATTAATTGTTCAATATATAAAATCAACTGGCTTAAAACAAAATGTTGTTTTAACGGTAATTTGTCCAATCTTAACCCAAGAGTTAATTTATCGGATCAACAAGTGAACTCTGTTACTTTCAATTTATTTTGCAATGTAAAATATTGTTTCACTACCTCCGGTACATTACCGACTTGAATTATTTGAATTCAGAAAAGAAACTGTAAAGTGACAACTCTGTTGAACGAAGGGAAAACGTTTTGTATGCAATGTGCCCTATATTCATAAAAACACAACACTAAGAGACATTCCCACCCAGACACAACAAAATAATCACAACCTAATTAATTATATGAAAAGAAAAAATCATGTGTTGTTTATCTCTGTTATGATCTGTTATTGATCCTTTATTATTTAACATAAAATTGGATGTTAAAAGTCCTTGTCGAAATAAAAAAAAAGTATTTCAACAATTACTATAGAATATTAAATGAAACTATATCGTGAAAGAAATACGTGAAAAAAAATGTGGATCGGTTTTAACAATCTGCACATTTTCACAGAGGATCTCTACCAACGCCCAACAGGAACTGAACGACATGCATCGTGTTTTCATCTACCATTAATGTATATTGTTGACCATGGACGTATAAATAATGTCCAGGTTTACGTTTTGTGCTGACTGAGAAACGTAAAATAAAAGGCTGGTGTTCGTTTATTCAGAAAAGGATTATATTTTAGATTCCGGTTAATCAATTGTAAAAGGACCTTCTAGAGCCTCAATCTTAACGCACACAAATGTCAATCATTACAAAGCAAATTTAAACCATGAATGAATTTTCCACGGTCATCCAGAAAGGTCACCTGAGTTTACTGTTACGTGATAATATTTCCCGCCAAATAACAATCTCGTGGACAAAATTGATGTCACTATTTTAGCATTCAATATTGTGAGCGAAGTCAAGTTCAAAGTTCAACCACGCACTGTTGATCACTGAGATGTGTATCGTCTTCTCACGGCAATTAATTCCTTTAAAAATATTTAAAGATCACTGTCCTAAATACAACACAAAGTTTACATTCATTGTGCGTAAATGAATATTATGCAACGACGAGTTGATGCAGCTATAGAAGTATTCCTGTTGTTATTTATCCTACAGTAATGCTAACAAATCGTAAAGAGAAAATGCCGTAGACTTATTAAGCATAACGAATGGTGAATAGTATTTTCTTTTTTATTTGCATATACAAGTTTTGAGACACGTAATTTTCTTTAAACTGCTCACATTTTATATTCAGCGTTAGTTTCCGTTTATTTTTACGCAAGTATGTCTCTTTTCGTAAGTAATATAATTTACCGATAAAAAACGAGGTCAAAATCAGGTATAGTTTTATTTTATAAAACTTTAATGCAATTGAAAGAATTAACAAGAACATTTTGCTTTTAAATCTTTTATTTTTTCAAGCAAATATGTAATCGTAAAATGAAAATGGCGTAGACTTATTAGCATAACGAATAGTGAATAATATTTTCTTTTTACTTGTATACAAAACTTTGAGACGTGTAATTTTCTTCAAACTGCCCACATTTATTCAGCGTTAGTCTCCGTTTATTTTACACAATTATATCTCTTTTGTAAATTAAACATTTATTTACTGACAAAAAAACCTAGGTCAAAATCAAATATAGTTGTTTTAATAAAACTAATCTTAAATGTAAGTGTAATTGAAAGAATTAACAATAACGTTTTGCTTTTAATCTTTTATTTGTTTCAAGCAATCAGATATATAACCTGATTATCAATAGACAGGAAATACAACTGTTTAATTACATTAGAAATCTCACATACCTTGACTGTCGTGTGCCGGCATAGATCAGAAGGATTAGGGCAATTAATTACCTGGTGTGACACCGCGTCACACCGGACTGGGAAGATGTCGCTAATACAATAAACAAAAGGTAGCGAATTTACGCGGAAGTCGGAGGAATACTCCCAAATTTCTCCGAGAATTTAGGGAGGATGTCGGAGTTTCCTGGTGTCACACCAGGAATAATTGCAGTGTATGGAGTTTGGGATTACAAACTCTCTGTGTGTACTGTAAGGAAATTCCATTCCAAATCATTTTGAAATCATTGACTTTCATTATTCAATAATATGTCACTACATACCTGTAGCTCAATCATATTTGTAATAAAAATAAGAATAGTACATGTAGATGTCAGTTTTGAATATTGAGAAATCCACATATTTTCAGTAGTTCCTTTGAATGGAATATTTTACAAAATGCAGATAGATGCTTAAGAACATTAAAAATGAAATAATACATGTACAATGTATGTTATTGGAGTTATTTATTGTATACTGATATAATCATGATAATATATATTTCTTGGAATTTGGTCTAAACCCTAGTCATGATAGTAAACAACATTTTATGCTTTGAACAGAAAAATTCAATTCAATTCAATATTTTATTTACGTTTCACCTTATGCATAAAATTACACAATACAATTATAAAGATACATTTTGTATACATAAGCCAATCTGTACAGATTTATGAGCAATGATAACAGCTAAAACAACATGTATATACATTAATAAATATTAAACATGAATGGTAAAATTATACATCTTAATTATTTATTTATTATTTATAATATAAAACTTCTCTGTGTCTTTTCAGAATAAAATTACAGGTTTTGGTACATAATCTTATAATATCTTGATTCAAAATAAATATACCATTTTCTGACAGTCTGTAAAACTAGTAGCAGTCTAAGGGTTAAAATGTTCTTCAATTTTAAGAGATTCGGTAAAAGAATTTGCCTAAGATCATTATAAACATACATATATAGAAATAACATACATTTATTTTAAACAGAAGTTTTTGGTTGGCATACATGTACATGTATATTTACTGGACAGGCAAACCAACTGATCTGTATGATGAAGTACAATGTACATGTAATATTAATTTCTTGAAATTATTATTGATCTTGTTTTGTACATGTGCATGCACACCTCTTTAATGTTGTAAATTGTTAGTATGTTTCATTTGATAAAAAAATAACACTTAAACTGATTATACTTTTTTTTGCGTATATACCAGTACTGTAGTGTTCATGTATATAATTATTTTACTTTGAAATTCAACAAAAATATATCAAATTAACAACTGTGTTTTCAATTTTAGAACATTTTTGCAAAGATAGAACTGTATCCTAGGTACATGTAGGTTAAACTGTATCCTGCCTATACATGTAGGCTGTAGCTATACAAACCTTGTGTAAAGTGCATATGGTGATAACTCAGATGTACATTTACATAAACTACATGGTATTATGAATTGTTATTGCCAAATCACCTACATATAAAAATAAGATGTGGTATGATTGCCAATGAGCCATGTCTCTACAAGAGACCAAAATGACATAGAAGTTAACAACTATAGGTAACCTTAGGCTTACAGCCTTCAACAATGAGCAAAACCCATACCACATAGTCCACTATGAAAGGCCCCTAAATGACAAACGTAAAACAATTCAAAGGAGAAAACGGCCTGATTTATGCACAAAATAATGAATGGCTCCTGACTTGGGACAGGCACATACAGAATATGACTGGGTTAAACTACATGTAAAGTCAAAATAATGTCAAATCTAGTACACTCAACTATACTTGAAAATAAGGTAAACAGTTTGTCCTGTAAATCAGGAGTTGTTTCCTATTGCCCAAAATTCTAAAATTGGAAGCAAAGTTTGGTAATTTGAAAATGAACTATATAAGATGTTTTGTCAAATTTTTACCTTGATGGAGAATTAACCTACATGTACATATCAATCACTCACAGAGACTAATGAAAACTGATGTTAAAAAGAAACAAATTGGTCCAATATCATGAACATTACTAATTTTGGTGCATATGAATTGAAGAACTATGTTAAACATTTCAACAAAAGAAATGTTTTATATGCAAACTCTGAATCTGTGTAGTCTAGACAAGATTTGATTAAATATAACAGATAATTCAAATTAACTGCCCTCAATCAGTCAGAGGTAACACTTCTACAAGTTGTTTTTTATTTACAAATGTACTAGTAGAGGTTACTAGTAATAAATTTCGAGTTAGAGTTATCTCACTTAGTCATTCAGATTTTTTTTTACTTACATATATTACAATTTGAAAGTAAAGTAATACTTTCCTCTTTTCTTGTATTTCTCTTGACATCATTGCTCTAATAGGGTACAACTTTAAATTGTCTGTCTTTAATAGTTGTCTTAACCATTAATTAATGTATAAATTCTTGGACCATTAGAATATCATTTGCATGTTCATTTCAAAGTACTACCCATTTACAAGCCTCCAGGAGGCCTTGCACAGTTACTTAAATCTCTATGCAGCAGATTTCTATGCTTAAATCTTGAAATAAAATGATGAACTCTAATTACAAATTGTTGAGCAAACCAGAAAAAAAGTTTCCAGAGCAAGGACAGCCAAATCAGAAAATTGCTCAACACATAATTCTAAAAGGTATAAGTTTGAATAACTCTCCCAAAATTGAAAATATCAGGGGTTGTAAAAAGAAATTACTTGAATAAGTTAATTTTTGGAGAAGCATAAGGGGAGATTATTCGAAACCTTGAAAATTAAAATCTGGCAAATTTAACTTGAATAAGTTAATTTTTGGAGAAGCATTAGGGGAAATTATTCGAAACCTTGAAAATTAAAATCTGGCAAATTTACTTACAATATACTAGTAAATATTACTTGCATCTTCAAATCTTTGAAAATGACTTGTATAAGTATTACCTCTGACTGTCAAAAACAAATTATCAAAAGACAAAAAAAACTGAAGAGATAACTGATATGGGACAGGCACATTAACATTTGGTGTTAGTCTAATGAGTATTTTAAATAATGTACATTTGAGAATATGAAAATGTCCTTTTTATCATGATTAATGATTAACATGTGTATTAACAGTCAATACATTTGTTCAAAGTAGATGGACTTTGGAGTAAAGTAGTTGGTGGAAAACTTTTGAAATCCCTTATCTTACATGTATAAAGTTTGCTTCAATAAAGTTGAAGAGAAATTAGATAACTTGTTGAGTCAGACATTGATATATATGTAACACTCAGAAACGTGTCCTTCCCCAGACATGTCCGATTCCCCAAGCGTGTCCACATGGCGTCACTGAACTGCAAAACATGTCTTGTTGTAAAGGGCCAAAGCGTGCCATTTGTTAAGCGCCGAAACGTGTCCATTTTTCAATAAACACCCAAACGTGCCCAATCCCCCAAACGTGTCCATATCAAGCTTATCTTATTTCTTTTACTGGAACTATCATTGTGTCCATATTATAAATACTTAGGTAATTTGGTTATTGCTTTTTTATTAACGTATACTCATTTTACTATTTCATTAAATAGAAATAAATTACTTTAGGTCTTTTTTAAACCGGCAGTATAACCTGGGTAAAAGTGGGGGCGTCCGTTCGGCTATGCTGGATGTAAATGTAAGCAGCCATGCTCAATTAAATTGTAGATATTAAATCAGATACCTCGTGTAGGGAGAATGTCCCATTCTATGCGCATTAAAACCTTTGTAGCATTTCACTCCTATATGATGCCATTGTATTTTGAAAGGCAACACTTTTTTAAAGTTTCCGCAATTTTTATTTAAAATGGCCTCTATTAAATAACGGAGATTGAAGTAGTTTCTTACTGAAGTCATAAAAAAAAATAGGTCTTTACTCGCTCTTAATATTTTTAGATTAAAATTCCAACTAGTGTTAATCCCATTAATAACCGTAAAAATTTAGGCCCAATCCTAAATTCCTGGCACTATAATAGAACCTATCTACAGTATTTATTGTTAACATGATGTCGTTCAAATAGTGCATGAAATATTTGGCACTGGACGTTATGTCGCTTGTTCGTGTGTCTTTAGTGATGCTCGAAACCTAAATTTATTAAAAAAAATGATAACCAGTTTATGATTTGAAGAGCTTTTAAAATACCAGAACTGTTGAAAAAAGGGAAGTCAATTCTGCTGAAAGCCCGCCGTGCAATATTCGGATTAATATAAAAGGCATCATCGGAGTTTATTAGTACAAAAAATTTACATAGTAAACGATTAATTCAACTGTACTAGAATTATTTGTATGTTCGCTCTAAATGAGCATAAAATACTTGCAACTGGACAATAAGCAATTTCAGTCAAAAGTTAATTCATATGTTACAGATTGAATGTGCAATTATGATAATCATTAACAACCAGCATTGGACAAACTAATGCTTATAAATGACCACTTCATCAACTGTGTCCCCATCATAGAATTGCCGAGCGTTATTGATTTCATTTAGGACATTCATGTATTAGCACTAAAAGCGTGAGACGTTCTGGCATTTAACAGTGGACACGTTTTGGCGAATAACAATTATCGAACACGTTTGGGGTTATGAAATTGGACACTTTTGGGCAATATTGAATATTACGGACACGTTTGGGGAGAATAGACACGTTTTGGGGAATCGGACACGTTTGGGAGGATGGACACGTTTGGGAGTGTTACATATATATAGACATGCAGCCATACAATTTTATGTAGACAAATGCCTTGGAAAGAATGACCTTTTACTGTATGTGTAGGTCAAATGACCATATTTCATGGTTCATTGGCTTCGATTATTTTTTTACTTGATTGAAATAATAAACATGATTTGCCTCGGTTTATAATTTGAACACTTTCTTGGAATTTGGTCTAAACCCTAGTCATGATAGTAAACAACATTTTATGCTTTGAACAGAAAATTCAATTCAATTCAATATTTTATTTACGTTTCACCTTATGCATAAAATTACACAATACAATTATAAAAGATACATTTTGTATACATAAGCCAATCTGTACAGATTTATGAGCAATGATAACAGCTAAAACAACATGTATATACATTAATAAATATTAAACATGAATGGTAAAATTATACATCTTAATTATTTATTTATTATTTATAATATAAAACTTCTCTGTGTCTTTTCAGAATAAAATTACAGGTTTTGCCTTTTGGTACATAATCTTATAATATCTTGATTCGAAAATAAAAATACCATTTTCTGACAGTCTATAAAACTAGTAGCAGTCTAAGGGTTAAAATGTTCTTCAATTTTAAGAGATTCCGTAAAAAGAATTTGCCTAAGATCATTATAAACATATATATATAGAAATAACATACATTTATTTTAAACAGAAGTTTTTGGTTGGCATACATGTACATGTATATTTACTGGACAGGCAAACCAACTGATCTGTATGATGAAGTACAATGTACATGTAATATTAATTTCTTGAAATTATTATTGATCTTGTTTTGTACATGTGCATGCACACCTCTTTAATGTTGTAAATTGTTAGTATGTTTCATTTGATAAAAAATAACACTTAAACTGATTATACTTTTTTGCGTATATACCAGTATTGTAGTGTTCATGTATATAATTATTTTACTTTGAAATTCAACAAAATATATCAAATTAACAACTGTGTTTTCAATTTTAGAACATTTTGCAAAGATAGAACTGTATCCTAGGTACATGTAGGTTAAACTGTATCCTGCCTATACATGTAGGCTGTAGCTATACAAACCTTGTGAAAAGTGCATATGGTGATAACTCAGATGTACATTTACATAAACTACATGGTATTATGAATTGTTATTGCCTAATCACCTACATATAAAAATAAGATGTGGTATGATTGCCAATGAGCCATGTCTCTACAAGAGACCAAAATGACATAGAAGTTAACAACTATAGGTAACCTTAGGCTTACAGCCTTCAACAATGAGCAAAACCCATACCACATAGTCCACTATGAAGACCCCTAAATGACAAACGTAAAACAATTCAAAGGAGAAAAAGGCCTGATTTATGCACAAAATAATGAATGGCTCCTGACTTGGGACAGGCACATACAGAATGTGACTGGGTTAAACTACATGTAAAGTCAAAATAATATCAAATCTAGTACACTCAACTATACTTGAAAAGCAGGTAAACAGTTTGTCCTGTAAATCAGGAGTTGTTTCCTATAATTGCCCAAAATTCTAAAATTGGAAGCAAAGTTTGGTAATTTGAAAATGAACTATATAAGATGTTTTGTCAAATTTTTACCTTGATGGAGAATTAACCTACATGTACATATCAATCAATCACAGAGACTAATGAAAACTGATGTTAAAAAGAAACAAATTGGTCCAATATCATGAACATTACTAATTTTGGTGCATATGAATTGAAGAACTACATGTATGTTAAACATTTCAACAAAAGAAATGTTTTATATGCAAACTCTGAATCTGTGTAGTCTAGCTATATAGACAAGATTTGATTAAATATAACAGATAATTCAAATTAACTGCCCTCAATCAGTCAGAGGTAACACTTCTACAAGTTGTTTTTTTATTTACTAGTAGAAGTTACTAGTAATAAATTTCGAGTTAGAGTTATCTCACTTAGTCATTCAGATTTTTTTTACTTACATATATTACAATTTGAAAGTAAAGTAAAATTTTCTTCTTTTCTTGTATTTCTCTTGACATCATTGCTCTAATAGGGTACAACTTTAAATTGTCTGTCTTTAATAGTTGTCTTAACCATTAATTAATGTATAAATTCTTGGACCATTAGAATATCATTTGCATGTTTATTTCAAAGTACTACCCATTTACAAGCCTCCAGGAGGCCTTGCACAGTTACTTAAATCTGTATGCAGCAGATTTCTATGCTTAAATCTTGAAATAAAATGATGAACTCTAATTACAAATTGTTGAGCAAACCAGAAAAAAAGTTTCCAGAGCAAGGACAGCCAAATCAGAAAATTGCTCAACACATAATTCTAAAAGGTATAAGTTTGAATAACTCTCCCAAAATTGAAAATATCAGGGTTGTAAAAGAAATTACTTGAATAAGTTAATTTTGGAGAAGCATAAGGAGATTATTCAAACCTTGAAAATTAAAATCTGGCAAATTTAACTTGAATAAGTTAATTTTGGAGAAGCATAAGGAGATTATTCAAACCTTGAAAATTAAAATCTGGCAAATTTACTTACAATATACTAGTAAATATTACTTGCATCTTCAAATCTTTGAAAATGACTTGTATAAAGTATTACCTCTGACTGTCAAAAACAAATTATCAAAAGACAAAAAAAACTGAAGAGATAACTGATATGGGACAGGCACATTTGGTGTTAGTCTAATGAGTATTTTAAATAATGTACATTTGAGAATATGAAAATGTCCTTTTTATCATGATTAATGATTAACATGTGTATTAACAGTCAATACATTTGTTCAAAGTAGATGGACTTTGGAGTAAAGTAGTTGGTGGAAAACTTTTGAAATCCCTTATCTTACATGTATAAAGTTTGCTTCAATAAAGTTGAAGAGAAATTAGATAACTTGTTGAGTCAGACATTGATATATATGTAACACTCAGAAACGTGTCCTTCCCCCAGACATGTCCGATTCCCCCAAACGTGTCCACATGACGTCACTGAACTGCAAAACATGTCTTGTTGTAAAAGGGCGCCAAAGCGTGCCATTTGTTAAACGCCGAAACGTGTCCATTTTTCAATAAACACCCAAACGTGCCCAATCCCCCAAACGTGTCCATATCAAGCTTATCTTATTTCTTTTACTGGAACTATCATTGTGTCCATATTATAAATACTTAGGTAATTTGGTTATTGCTTTTTTATTAACGTATACTCATTTTACTATTTCATTAAATAGAAATAAATTACTTTAGGTCTTTTTAAACCGCAGTATAACCTGGGTAAAAGTGGGGCGTCCGTTCGCTATGCTGGATGTAAATGTAAGCAGCCATGCTCAATTAAATTGTAGATATTAAATCAGATACCTCGTGTAGGGAGAATGTCCCATTCTATGCGCATTAAAACCTTTGTAGCATTTCACTCCTATATGATGCCATTGTATTTTGAAAGGCAACACTTTTTTAAAGTTTCCGCAATTTTTATTTAAAATGGCCTCTATTAAATAACGGAGATTGAAGTAGTTTCTTACTGAAGTCATAAAAAAATAGGTCTTTACTCACTCTTAATATTTTTAGATTAAAATTCCAACTAGTGTTAATCCCATTAATAACCTTAAAAATTTAGGCCCAATCCTAAATTCCTGGCACTATAATAGAACCTATCTACAGTATTTATTGTTAACATGATGTCGTTCAAATAGTGCATGAAATATTTGGCACTGGACGTTATGTCGCTTGTTCGTGTGTCTTTAGTGATGCTCGAAACCTAAATTTATTAAAAAACCTGATAACCAGTTTATGATTTGAAGAGCTTTTAAAATACCAGAACTGTTGAAAAAGGGAAGTCAATTCTGCTGAAAGCCCGCCGTGCAATATTCGGATTAATATAAAAGGCATCATCGGAGTTTATTAGTACAAAAAATTTACATAGTAAACGATTAATTCAACTGTACTTGAATTATTTGTATGTTCGCTCTAAATGAGCATAAAATACTTGCAACTGGACAATAAGCAATTTCAGTCAAAAGTTAATTCATATGTTACAGATTGAATGTGCAATTATGATAATCATTAACAACCAGCATTGGACAAACTAATGCTTATAAATGACCACTTCATCAACTGTGTCCCCCATCATAGAATTGCCGAAAACGTTATTGATTTCATTTAGGACATTCATGTATTAGCACTAAAAGACGTGAGACGTTCTGGCATTTAACAGTGGACACGTTTTGGCGAATAACAATTATCGAACACGTTTGGGGGTTATGAAATTGGACACTTTTGGGCAATATTGAATATTACGGACACGTTTGGGGAGAATAGACACGTTTTGGGGAATCGGACACGTTTGGGAGGATGGACACGTTTGGGAGTGTTACATATATATAGACATGCAGCCATACAATTTTTATGTAGACAAATGCCTTGGAAAGAATGACCTTTTACTGTATGTGTAGGTCAAATGACCATATTTCATGGTTCATTGGCTTCGATTATTTTTTTTACTTGATTGAAATAATAAACATGATTTGCCTCGGTTTATAATTTGAACACCACGAGTAAATATAAAAATAAGAAGATGTGGTATGATTGTCAATGAGACAAATCTCCACAAGAGACCAAATGATGTAGAAGTTAACAATTATAGGTACGGTAACCGTAAGGCCTTCAGCAGTGAGCAAAACCCATTTGTTACTTTTTAACTTTTTAATTTAAACATGACATACAATGTACATTGGTGTACTTGTATAAACTTATTATTGCAGTATTATACAAAGGGATTCTGGAACAGGATTTGTCTTTATTTAAATCCATATTACAAAGTTTTACATCCAAGTTCAGTTCCCCAAGCAAGTGACCTATAATTATATAAGTTGGTGAAAAGATTTAAAGCTCTGCAGATTATGACAGCCTCCCACAAAAACCATGTCACCCTAGTTTTCCTTCGACAAAGTTGCTTAAAATTGATTTTAGTTTTACACTCCAGGTCATATGAAAGATTCTGAAATGTAGTACAAATCTTTTCCTCTGAAACAACTGGGCCAAATCATAGATTCTAACTTTACCACAATTATCCTTGGGGTATCTAGTTTAAAAAAAAATGTGAGTGATGATTCCAGCTGCCAACTACGGTAACTAGGCAAACAAGAACATTGGGACAAATTGCAAGTATTGTTCAATAACTTTTAGACCATTATACATAGTGAAAAAAGACTGGGGCAGAAATGTTCAGAATGTAAAGATTTCGTGTTTTTTGCAGAAACTAAAAAGTTTAAGAGAAATGGAAACAGCAAAAAAATGATCAGGAGAAGATGTACAAAAAAAGTCAACACGACTGAAATTGTCAGTTGACTCCTTTTCGGAAGTATTGTGACTTTTACTCATATTTGTGGTTTTATTTCAAGTACTATAGTGGATACATTTTAGGAATTGTAAACAGCAAAAAAGACCAGCATGATGATTTCTTCTAGTAAAGTAAACATGGCCAAAATTATCAATTCACTTCTTTTAGGAGTTATTGCCCTTGGAAGATGATTTTTTTCTTGCCTGCGAGCCATGGGGATTACAATCTGGCAGCAGCGTAAACTATTGGTATGAAGTTTTATATTAGAGAAGGTAGAAGACCTGGATGCTTCATACCTTTTATGCAGATACACATGTACCTTGATTTATGAAGTTTGTCTATCATATGCCCTTTGTCTTGACCACATTTTCATGGTTCAGTGACTGCTTGAAAAAAAATTATAGTTTTTTTGTCATGTGAAATACTCGCCCAACAATGAGTAACAGGATAACTATGTTTGGTACATGACTTTCTTGCAAGGTCTACATGTCTGCAAGATAGGGTTGACCTTACCACGTCCTCATTTTATGGATCAGTGATCAAGGTTAAGTTAACGTGGTCAAGTCTGTATTTTAGATACTATAAGCAATATGTCAACTACATTATTTGGTGTATATAATGATTATAAGGTTTACATGTCTGACTGGCAGGTTTCATCTGACCTTGACCTTATTTTTATGGTTCAATGAACAATGTTTAGTTTTTGGGGTTTTGTCTATTTATAAGATACTGTAAGCAATAGGGCCTCTATATTTTTTGTATGGAATGCTTGTAAGGTGCACACATGTCAGACTGGCAGATTGCATCTGCCCTTGACCTCATTTTCATGGTTCATTGGACAATGTAAATTTTTTATGGTTTTGTCAGTTAATCAGATATAATAGATGATTTTAAGGTGTATATGTCTGTCTGGCAGGATTCATATGACCTTGGCTTCATTTTCATGGTTCATTGGTTAGTGTTAAGTTTTTTTGGTTTTGTCAGTTTATCAGATACTATAAGCAATAGGTCAACTATATTTGGTGTATGGATTGAATGTTAGGTGTATGTGTCTGTCTGGAAGGGTTCATATGACCTTGAACTCATTTTGATGGTACATTAATCAGTTAAGTTCATGTGGTTTGGTCAGTTTTCCAGGTACTTTAAGCAATAGGATCACTATATTGGGTGTATGGAATGATTGTAAGGTGTACATGTCTGTCTAGCAGGGTTCCTTTGACCTTGACCTCATTTCTGTGGATCATTGAAAATGTTAAGATTATGTGATACTTGTAGTAAAACCTTCATATTCCAGAACTTTCAACATACATTCAATCATAAGTTAAGCAGGTGAGACATTTCAGCGATTGCACTCTTGTAATTAATTTTCTTGCTCAGAATTATTCTTAAAGCAATGTAAAAAATGCCAGGTGGTCAATATACAATTCAAATTCTGAAAATTTTGTCTCGCCTGCAATGAAAGGAATGCGAGACATAGGAATTACAATCCAATGGCAGGGACGGCATAAACTATTTGTATAAAGCTCTATATTTCCGAAGGTAAAAAACCTGGATGCATCATACCTTGTATGCAGATGCCTTTTGCTATGAAATTTCCATCTGTCTTATCTGTGTTTTTGTTAGATGTATTTCTATTTGTATTCATCTGAGGAGATCAGCCATTTTCAACTGATTTTTATAGTTTGTTCTTATGTTGTACGGTTACACCACTGTCCCAGGTTGGGTGGAGAGTTGGCACCTTCAAACAAGTTTAACCCCGCCACATTCTGTATGTGCTTATCCCAAGTCAGGAGCCTGTAATTCAGTGGTTGTCGTTTGTTGCTATGTAACATGTTCGTTTTTCGTTCATTATTTTTTTTCCATAAATTAGGCCGTTAGTTTTCTTGTTTGAATTGTTTTACATTTGCTATTTGGGACCTTTTATAGCTGACTATGCGGTATGGGCTTTGCTCATTGTTGAAGGCCGTACGGTGACCTAAAGTTGTTAATTTCTGTGTCATTTGGTCTCTTGTGGAGAGTTGTCTTATTGGCAATCATACCACATCTTCTTTTTTATATTTGCTAAAAGATGAATTGCAGAACTAATATTAAATTACAGCGGTGTGTTCTAAAATACAACTGAAAAGGGGCATGGCGCCAATTTTTTTTCCTAAAAAGGGCAGGACGCAATACCATGCCAAAACCTCCTGCAGGAAACACTAATACTTCAGTCCTGATAGTATAACATTTGTCCATACTTGCTGATAGGGGTATAAATGTGAGATATAGAGATTTTGAATCATTTATTCCTTTATTTGACTGATGCATCTGTAAATACTACTATATTGCACTTTCTAATGATAAAATGTCTCAACAAAAACAAGCTGACAAACAACAAAATATCACATTCTAGTAAAACCTTCCTATTATGCAAAGTTCTCATATATATAACATTAACCTACAGTATTCATTTTTTGACTAGTGAACAGACATTTTTAAAACTATTTTGATGAAATTATGAGCAATATTTCATAGTGATCTTACAAATGGTATATAAATGTATAGTGAAATATTCCACAATTCAGATCATAAATTGATTCATGAATATATTGACAATCATTCTTAGCTTACAACCTATTAGGTGAATGAATAAATAAAACTACACACAAACATTGTAAAAAGGGAGATCATCTGTCTGACGTTACAGCATATGTATTATAAGGTAGGATTTAAGAATGACAGATTGCTGAACATGAATATCAAATTATGACTCTTACCACTGAGTGGCAACTACTTTAAAATAGAAATTCCTAAAATTACATTCCAGCAATAGCTTTACCGGTACTCCTAAAGATGTCTCAATCAATGCAAGAACTTTATATAAGACATCTTGTAGCAAAAAGTATGCTTGCTTATTTATAACATTGTCTGCATTATTTGACCAGCAGATAATATTAAGACTGACAAATCTGCCAATATGTATGGTATGTATATATATTGTTTTGCAATAAATAGAAAATTCTACACTCATTTGGAGTAAAAACAACAAAACTTGAATAACAAATAGAGTAAATAAATAACATCATAAACAATGTATCATCAAAAACAGTTATTAAATAAAATAATTAAAAAACTTAATATATATAAAGCATAAAAACAATGTAAAATCACAAAATTGTTATAAATCTGAGATCTACAGTTTTGACAATGTACACCGAAACAGTTCATGTTATTTTAACAATATTTTTACAATGTATAGTACACAAGGATAAATTTTGTACGATTTGCTTCATTATTTGAGTTTTATATAGACAATAACAACTAGAGATGATTTTGTAAAATGATAGGTTTTGTATATTAATCCAATATAATTCAAAATAAAAAAAAATAGTCATAGCATGATGGATGCTGCAACTTGATCACAAAAAGCAGCATATCCATATATGTAAATTATTTTAGTTAAATCATTCCTTTAAAAAATTGTTTTATGCACAGCAGTTGTTGGAAGCTCTCTTTTCAGATACTGAAAGGGATATACAAATGACTTGGTAAGAAAGTGTCTTAATTTAATAGATTGTATCCTAGTAGAATTTTATAATTTAAATGACAAAAAATTAACAGTTAAATAAACTTTTAAATGTCAACTGTTCATAATTTTGGATAACTGAGATTTCTGTAAATGGGAAATCAACTTTTATATCAATACACAGCTTGTATTAAATTCATACACACAAAGAGTTTGTGTAAGTTGTGTTGTCAAACATACTGAATAGTAACCCGAATAATTCAGTCCCTCCTCGTAATCGATCTCTCCTACTTGCGAGGTCCTGAATTCCTTACACGATAAAAACTCTTCACGAATCCTGGATTTTGATTGGTGCCCTGTAGAAGAGATGACCAATCAACAATTAGCTCAATTTTATCGAGATAGGTAAATCCCGAGCTAATCCCGAATGATTGATTGAAGATTTTTCATTGTCAATGCATTCAGGTGTTAATGGAGTAATCGTAGATCAGCAGAATATAACGACTGAATTATTCGGGTTAACTGAATAGCATAAAACATAGTTGCCAACTGACATGATATTCGCGTGTAATACACGCTTTTCAACGGTTTACACGCGAGTTTTTATCACATGGCGTGTACACGCTTTTCACCACTTTACACGCAATTACACTTTTCGTTGTTTTGATTTTTGGTCGTTAGTGATATCGCGATTCTCGGGTTTTTCATTATTACAGGATAAATACCGAAAATTTCGAAGTAATTGTTTGGTGGCCATTGTTTATTTTTCTATATGGACGAACAGCAAAAGCTCTTAGGTAAGTAGTTTGTGATTAGTTTTTACGATTTTGGGACTTTCTTTCTTTCAAATTCACTAAGGGGAAATGTCCACAGAAAGAGGTAGCTTTCAGGACCTGTACCGTCGTCTAAAGAGCCGATTTCTAAGCGAAAACGATGTGTACGTACCAAGATTTATAAATTATATTTGGGAGTTCGAGTTTAAATGATCGAGGGATGAGTAACGCATTGTGCACTCTGTCTCTGTGTTGCAATCATAACAATACATATGAGAGGAGAACTAAAATACATAGCTATTTGATTAAGCATTTAACAATTATAAAATATTTTTCTTTTTCAGTTTCAAATGTAGCCAACAGATTTCCACAGGCCATAGGGGATGGAAATATCACGGAACTGTTGGATCAGTTCTCATAGTATTAGCTGTCTTCTGATGAACTACCCAGTTTTATCAAGGCAATAGCAACATATATTGTATAGTTTGTTGGGAGCAATGGCAGAGATCATAGATGACATTTTAGATGGCAAAAAAACATTATGACACTCTTTCAAAGCTTCATGAAGCTATTTTAGTTCAGCCAAATATCAATTCTGACTGTGAGAGATCATTTTCAGTTATAAAGAAATTTACACTGATTTGATCAGAACTAGACAATGATATATTGTGTGCCTTGTTATCAAGTAAATGTAACCAAACCAGCAGTTGTTTTGACTATGTGCCTAGTGGTGTGGCTTTAAAAACAGCAAAACAAACCACTGTTGAATACAATAAAAGTTTACAGTAGAATATTGTTTTTTATATTAACAAATTTGCATATAATGTGAAATTATGAACATTGTTCATATTAAAAAGTCCGCATCTACGTCACGCGTTTCACACGCTTTTGACATGTCATGTCATGTCATGACATGATTTCTCATCGTCAGAGGTTGGCAAGTATGGCATAAAATTTAGGTGAAAAGGGACATAACTCTGTGATTTACCAATGGACCACAATGCCCCACTTATATGCACATCTTCATGTTAGGACATTTTCTAAATTCAGGGAGCATAATAACAGAAATATCAAATGGAGGAAAAATACCTTAATGCAGCATAGTTGAAAAAAATCATAATCTGTAATGTTACCAAAGAACTCATAAGTAAGTTTGGACAGACTTTATTTTTTGGTATATAAATTAATATTATCTGTCAACAACAAATTTAAAAAAAAGAGGAATTTTTAAATTGTTCAGTTAGAGTAATGTGTCTGTAGATACAGACAACACATCTATACCATATGGCAAGATATGATTTTAACTTTTATCATGCCTTTTTAAATCACATTTGAAAAATAATTGTGCTTTTTATTTCAACTGAAAGGGAGAGGTTTCAAAAATTGAGGTATTACAAAATCAGGTGATTTTATGTCAAGATAATTGTTATGTAAATGCAAAGCTCAGACTGAAAGATCTTTGGAATATTATGAATAACCACAGAGATTTAACTGTTGAAAGAAAGAAAAATCAAACTTTTCTGCAAACAAAAAATTAGATTACAAAATTTTCACACATATTTATGCGTGGGAAATATTGAGCACATGCAAGAACCACCAAACTCGAAAGGTGTTGTTCATATTGACCAACATTGTGGTAAATTATTTAGATGGAATTTGCATGTGCTCTATAATTGACCAAAACTATGTATTTTCACAAAAACCTGTAAAGGGCCTTTTCCAGGACATCAGAACTGCATTTAATGTGAGATCATGGATGGAAAAATACCTATTTTTAAATTTGTATTACCTCAACATTTTAAACAGACAAAAATGAAAATCTGAATTAAAAAATTCAAATTTCAGTAAAAATGAAAACCGAAATAAGGCCCTTACTGCACCCTGTCATTTAACCTAATAAAAACAACATGTAAAACTTCAATAAAATAATCATGAACATTTCATAGCATACATATATCAAGACACAATGGACTAGGAATGTATTGTAAAAAAAAAAAACAAGTCATTTTTTAGATTCTGCAGTAATATTTACAGACATAAAAATCAACAAAATACTAATGAAATTTTTTTTCTTACAGTCCACTTCAATTCTTCACTAGAATCCTAAAACTTAAAGAGATGGCAAGTCATACTGAAACAGCTAGTCTGAAATGCTGACTTGCTACAATTTTCAATCATCAATTATTTGTGAAACGAGTTGTTTATTCAAATCCCAATTTCCAATTTGGTCATAAAATGAATTGGGTATATGAAAACAGACGGATCATTTTTTTCTGTACCATAGCTGATTTGCATTTTTCAAAATTAATAATGTCTTTATAATAGACCTCGACCATTATGTTGTATGACCAACTTAGACAATGTTGAAAACCAATGTTAAGTTTGAATTTTAACTGCTGAAAGAAAGGCAGAATTAAACACTTAGGGTATCAGAACAAAATGTACGATTTACATTTTTAACTGTCTGCAGAGTTTAATGGTAAGTACACTACAGAAATTTTTATAGTATGTACATGGTTGTCGTTTGTTGGTGTGGTTCATTAGTGTTTCTCATTTTTTATGTAGATTAGATCGTTGGTTTTCCTGTTTGAATTGTTTTACACTAGTCATTTTGGGGCCCTTTATAGCTTGCTGTTTGGTGTGAGCCAAGGCTCCGTGTTGAAGGCGGTACTTTTACCTACAATTGTTAACTTTTTATACATTGCGACTTGGATGGAAAATTGTCTCATTGGCACTCATACCACATCTTCTTATTTATATTGTTAGTTAAAAATAATTAAATAATGGTTATATGACTGTCTGGAACCATTTTGCTGTCATGTGTACATAAGTGAATTTATTAGTTAAACACAATAAATGTTTAACTTAACATTCTGATTAAACACAATAAATGTTTAACTTAACATTCTGATTAAACACAATAAATGTTTAACTTAACATTCTGATTAAACATAATAAGTGTTTAACTTAACAAACTAGTATCATTATACTTGAAAACTAAGTTCCAAACATTACACTACAGTACATAACACTATAATATGGAATTTTATAATGAAATCAACATGCATTTAATAAAAAAAAACTCATAAGGAGATAGTGATCCTTAATATACAGTTTACACTTTAAGTGATTATGATATATCAAAACATTTATATAATGAACACATCTTATTTCTTCTTACTAGTTGGCTGATTATGAGTATCTCTGATGCTTATTTTACAAATTGGCATTCTAAACAATTAAACACATAGTTCTACACTACACTTTGTGAAAATTTACAGAAATGGTTGGATTTCATGGAAATGTATTGCAGCAGAGTATTGGTTAGCACCAATGCCAACTGACCAATCAAATTATTCTGTCTTTTAGAAAATAGTTCACTCTAGGTCAAACCTACCAAATTCCACCAAAGAGATTTTAAGCACAAGACACCTTTAAGGAGTCAACTGACAGTTTCTGCCATGTTGCCTTATATGAAGAACTTACTTTGCTGGTCATTCTCTCTATCTATGGTTTTACTGAAAATTCAAAGGTATATATACCTAGACCTGCCTATAACTTTTACCCATGTCAATTTTGCTTCAACTGCTTTAGTTTTTAAGATATAGGCCAAAACTACAGTTTTAAACCTATATTCTATTTTTAGCAACAGCATCCATGTTTGTTAATGGATTTAATCCCAGGATACAAATTTTAAACTAGATTTCGTAAGGATCATTAAGGAACTAGAGGCTCCCAAACAGACGGATCATTTTTTCTGTACCATAGCTGATTTGCATTTTCAAAATTAATAATGTCTTTATAATAGACCTCGACCATTATGTTGTATGACCAACTTAGACAATGTTGAAAACCAATGTTAAGTTTGAATTTTAACTGCTGAAAGAAAGGCAGAATTAAACACTTAGGGTATCAGAACAAAATGTACGATTTACATTTTTAACTGTCTGCAGAGTTTAATGGTAAGTACACTACAGAAATTTTTATAGTATGTACATGGTTGTCGTTTGTTGGTGTGGTTCATTAGTGTTTCTCATTTTTTATGTAGATTAGATCGTTGGTTTTCCTGTTTGAATTGTTTTACACTAGTCATTTTGGGGCCCTTTATAGCTTGCTGTTTGGTGTGAGCCAAGGCTCCGTGTTGAAGGCGGTACTTTTACCTACAATTGTTAACTTTTATACATTGCGACTTGGATGGAAAATTGTCTCATTGGCACTCATACCACATCTTCTTATTTATATTGTTAGTTAAAATAATTAAATAATGGTTATATGACTGTCTGGAACCATTTTGCTGTCATGTGTACATAAGTGAATTTATTAGTTAAACACAATAAATGTTTAACTTAACATTCTGATTAAACACAATAAATGTTTAACTTAACATTCTGATTAAACACAATAAATGTTTAACTTAACATTCTGATTAAACATAATAAGTGTTTAACTTAACAAACTAGTATCATTATACTTGAAAACTAAGTTCCAAACATTACACTACAGTACATAACACTATAATATGGAATTTTATAATGAAATCAACATGCATTTAATAAAAAAAAAACTCATAAGGAGATAGTGATCCTTAATATACAGTTTACACTTTAAGTGATTATGATATATCAAAACATTTATATAATGAACACATCTTATTTCTTCTTACTAGTTGGCTGATTATGAGTATCTCTGATGCTTATTTTACAAATTGGCATTCTAAACAATTAAACACATAGTTCTACACTACACTTTGTGAAAAATTTACAGAAATGGTTGGATTTCATGGAAATGTATTGCAGCAGAGTATTGGTTAGCACCAATGCCAACTGACCAATCAAATTATTCTGTCTTTTAGAAAATAGTTCACTCTAGGTCAAACCTACCAAATTCCACCAAAGAGATTTTAAGCACAAGACACCTTTAAGGAGTCAACTGACAGTTTCTGCCATGTTGCCTTATATGAAGAACTTACTTTGCTGGTCATTCTCTCTATCTATGGTTTTTACTGAAAATTCAAAGGTATATATACCTAGACCTGCCTATAACTTTTACCCATGTCAATTTTGCTTCAACTGCTTTAGTTTTTAAGATATAGGCCAAAAACTACAGTTTTAAACCTATATTCTATTTTTAGCAACAGCATCCATGTTTGTTAATGGATTTAATCCCAGGATACAAATTTTAAACTAGATTTCGTAAGGATCATTAAGGAACTAGAGGCTCCCAAGAGCCTGTGTCGCTAACCTGATTCTACTTTGGTTTTGGAAATCATGTAAAAATAGACAAAAATCATAACAGATATCCTAATAATAATTGAGGCCAAATTTGGTTTAATATTGGCCCCGTAATTTAATCAAAAGCAGAAGACTTTTGTAAAGTTTACAGAAATTACCAATAAATTCCTTGAAATTGTAGAAAATGACTTTATAAGGACAATGACAAATCAGCTACAAAGTAACAACACTTGGTCAGCACCTCAAAAGGAACATTCATGCCATGTTTGGTTTCATTCCATTAAGTGGTTCTCTTAAAAGAAGACATTTGTATGTATTGTCCATAGGGTCCTATGTTAAATGAAGTCCCCCCACTGGCGGCCATCTTGGATGATTGATCGCCTACAAAGTTACAACGCTTGGTCAGCACCTCATAAGGAACATTCATGCCATGTTTTATTTCATTCCATTTAGTGGTTCTCTAAAAGAAGACATTTGTATGTATTTCCCATAGGGTCCTATGTTAAACTAAGTCCCTCGCTGGTGGCCATTTTGGATGATGGATCGGCTACAAAGTAACAACACTTGGTCAGCACCTCCTAATGAACATTCATGCTATGTTTTGTTTCATTCCATTCAGTGGTTCTCTTAAAGAAGTCATTTGTATGCATTTCCCATAGGGTCCTATGTTAAACTAAGTCCCTCACTGGCGGCCATTTTGGATGATGGAACGGCTACAAAGTAACAACACTTGGTCAGCACCTTGTAAGGAACATTCATGCTATGTTTTGTTACATTCCATTCAGTGGTTCTCTAAAAGAAGTCATTTGTACGCATTTCCCATAGGGTCCTATGTTAGACTAAGTCCCCCGCTGGCAGCCATCTTGGATGATGGATCGGCTACAAAGTAACAACACTTGGTCAGCGCCTCATAAGGAACATTCATGCCATGTTTGGTTTCATTCCATTCAGTGGTTCTCTAGAAGAAGTTCAAAATGTAAAAAGTTAACGACGACGACAGACGACGGACGCCAAGTGATGAGAAAAGCTCACTTGGCCCTTTGGGCCAGGTGAGCTAAAAATTTGATAACAAAGATGACAGATGTCTAGTGATGACAACCACTCACATGCATGGCTCTTTGTCCAAGGTGAACTAAAAATGGTGTAGGAACTTTTCATCTAGAAACTTTAAAATTCAGAACATATTAGACAATAACATATCATAAATCTGGAGTATGAGAGTTAAGTTTGACTACAATGTAATCTAAAATGTATTTTGCAGTCAATAACCATGTGCAAAAAACAGTTCAACTTTTTGTGACAAGTGTTACTAGAATCACTGATCTCAGGATTCTAAATACTTTCAACTTGTTTTAAAAATTAAACAGAAAACCAATCAGGTGTATAAAAATGATAAGCTTCAATACAGAATCAAACTTTTTGGAAAATAAAAATGTTTTAACAGACTAAATGGCTCATGATTTATATGAGTCAATTTCTAAATCTGACAATTAATATGATGTCAGACCTTTTAAATAGCAGATTTTTAGTAAGTTTTTCTTGAGTCCAGTGTTATAAGTATAAGCCATGTTTAATTTTCATCACACATATTTTATAACTTCAGCATCTAAATGAACTTCAAAGATATTATACATCATTGTTTGTGCGCCAGAACAAAGCGTGTTACACCATTGGTTTGATCTAATAGTTAAAATCATATATAACTGATCATAAAATTTGCTGTATTGAGTATCAAGATAATAAGGTTTACATTTCTTCTTTTGATCAAGGCGAATAGACAGTTGATTAAAGGAGTGTGTCCTTTTTTCAGAGGGTCTTTCATCATTATCATGTATACTTAAATGGAACAGCCCACACTTCTTTCAATACTTTTTCTACATGCTGCCTTTTTAATCAATGCTTGACAAATTCATACAAGAGAATAATAAAAGAGTTCTTCATTAAATAATATATATAATATATCTAGTTGTATCTATTTTCTTGTATATATATAATATTTGTATAAAATTACTGGTAACATGCCTTAAATAGCTGATTAACTAGACACAATATACAGTCTAGCATACTTAATTTTAGATAGTGTTTTTATATATCATTAACAAATAATCACAGAATAAAATAATTGGTCAGTGTTCACATATCAAAACAAAATCTACATGTCTCCAAATATTCCTGCAAATGTTTTTCTAAGGTTCTTCATGGTATCCTCTCCTTCTGGGTAATCTGTTGATTTGCCTAAAGTTGGTGCTCCAACACCAATTGGTGGGGGACGTGCTCCTGGTGGTCCTCTGAAAAAAAATCAGTTTATATAGAATTAAGAACAGGTCATATATAATGGTAAAAAACAAAAGAATAAAAGGTAAAATACAAAGGAACAAGAGGCTTACCTGAGCCTGTATAGCTCACCTAGTGAAAGAGTCAGTTTATGTAAAATATAATGAAAAATTCATTTTATCTTTTTTTTATTATGTTTAAAGGGCCATTAGCTGTCAAATTCATGTCCACCGATTTGACTCAAATTCTCGTATTTGATTTATAATATACTAAAACGTATATCCAAATTATAAAAGTCTAAAATAATCAATTTACGATGCACGGACTCGATAACATGTATCAACATTTCGTGTGTATTTTAGTCTAGACGCCATCTAATTAACCATCGAGGTGACCTCAGAAGACTGTGGACGGTCATATTACCCGATATAAACATAAACAAAGATATAAATAGATAGCGAACTTGTGCAATTGGATTTTTCTAGGTCTGTTTGATTTCATATTATAGGTTTAAAACATATGTTTATAATCGTTTTTACCTGTACAAGAATGAATTTTTGTAGATTGAATCAGTCAACCAAATTGTTTGCCCTTGTTTAACTTCCAATGTTGACATTATTTTCTTTTAATAGCTGAACTCCTAGTTCATGCGTAACCCATCTCTAGCTAAGGGGTTCAATTGAAGTTCACATGAATACAGATTTAATGAGGTCGAATCATTAACTTGCAAGTGAATAATTCATTAGTGATGTTTCTTTGCTTATTTTGACAAAACTGAACCAAACTGGCTGCTAAAAGCGAATTATTATATCATTATTTCACTTTCATTAATGATTGAACAAACAAGAGGCTCTCAAGAGCCTGAATCGCTCACCTGTTATTTTTTGCTTAAAATCTTTCCACAATGATAATTTTGCTTTTCAATATATATTAATGAGTGTCTTAAAAATTCCATTTAAATGTTCTTTGTTTCTGTCATATTTTCTTCAAAAGCGAAAAATGCATTTTACCCCCTATGTACCATTTTAGTCATAGTGGCTATGTTTCTTGACGTACAAGGAAATAAAATAAAAAATTTATACTAGATATTCTGAAACTCATTCAGCCTAAGTTTTGCTGAAATTGATTCAACAGTTTTAAAACAAGCAACCTAGATGAACCAATTCAGAAATTGTCTTGAAAGGGCAGTAACTCCTTAAGGGGTCAATTGACAATTTTGGTCATATCAACTTATTTGTAGATCTTACTTTGCTGAAAATTTTTGCTGTTAACAGTTTATCTTTATCATTAATAATATTCAAAAATAATAACCTTAAAATTACCAATTTAGTGGCAGCAACCCAACAATGGGTTATCAGATTCATCAGAAAATTTCAGGGCTGATAGAACTTTACCTAATGAACACTTTTACCTCAGTCAGATTTGCTCTAAATGCTTTGGTTTTTGAGATATAAGCCAAAAACTGCATTTTACCCCTATGTTCTATTTTTAGCCATGGCGGCCATGTTTTTAGACGAAGCAGAAAATAAAACACAAACTTTATTCTAGATACCCTAAGGATCATTCAGCTAAAGTTTTGTAGGAATTGGTTCAGTAGTTTCAGAGGAGAAGATGTTTGAAATAGTTTACACCAGACGGACGACGACGGACGCCAAGTGATTGCAAAAGCTCACAGTTCCTTCGGAAGGGTGAGCTAAAAAAAAAAATCATATCTTATTTTTGTCTACATCTTGTAGCTAATGCCCTTTTAATGTGTATTCAAAGACAAAATTCAATGAAGATGTCAGTTTTTTGATATTCCACTTTCATGATCTATATTTTTACAGGGAGAAATATGCAGTTGTGTACATTGTGTTATGAAATAAGCATATGTTTTAGGAATTTAATATCTGTTCTTAATAGTACTATGGTTATCTCTACTGCACAACTAGAATTTACAGTGTTATTTTGTTATTCTGGATGTAACAGTACATATATCAGCTACACTAAAATACAAACCCATCTGTTCTATTCTGTGGTTGTTGTTGCCTTTGTTGCTGTGGATGTTGTGGTCTCTGATTCATGGCTGCACCATGTTGAACTGGATGACCTTGGACTGAGCTTTGTTGTTGTGATTGGCTTGTTTGACGCTGCATCTGAGCAGATGGCTGATGTTGTTGACCTTGAACATTGCCTTGTTGACTTTGTTGTCTTGGTATTGGCTGCCCTTGCTGTGGCCTTGGTTGACCATGACTTTGTGGTGGATTTGGTTGACCTTGCTGAGAGGGTTGTGGGGGCCTTGCTGGTGGGTTGACTGGTTCATTCTTAGAACCATTCATTCCATAATGTAAACTTATGGTCCGACTGAAATGTAGACAAATACTGTTGTTATTGATGGTAGATTATTTACCAGGATTTGTCTATTTTTAAACGACGACTAAAATGTAAGCAAAGACAACAAATGCTATTAATTTTCCACATAGGCTTCATAAATGTTTGTTAGAAAAAAGAAATTTCTTTAGCATGGAGTGGCTTTTGGCCTAAGAAATGAAACTGAATAGACTAATTAAGATTTATTCTGAATTTATCAAGGGACATAACTCCTGATGTAACAGTATTTTTCAAATTAAACAGGAATACTATGTGTCCTTTAACAACATTTAAAATGGTGACAACTAAATCATAAATCAATGTCCTACTATAATTTTAAACTGTAATTTTGGAATCTGTTATATGTCCTTGCATATTCTTGATCAATTTCAATGTTGATACCACACTTACTTTAGTGCTCAACTAAATAAGTTGACCTACCAAATTAGATTATCACCAGGTTTGTACTTTGTACTTACATGAGCAACATGACAGGTGCCACATGTGGAGCAGGATTTGCTTTCCCTTCTGGAGCACCTGAGATCACCCATTGTTCTTGGTGGGGTTGGTGTTGCTCAATTTTTAGTTTTCTATGTTGTGTTAAGTGTACTGTTGTTTGTCTATTGTCGTTTTTTGTTTTTTTGTCATGGCTATGTCAGTTTGTTTTCGAATTATGAGTTTTAATATCCTTTTGGTGTCTTTCGCCTCTCTTTTACTTCAGTAAAAATTCTGACACATTAAATATGATTATTAAACCCTGAAACTGAAGTCACAGCATCCTTTGAATCAGTACATTTTGATATTATATCTGCATCACATCAAACTATCTTCAATCTGGTCTGGACCATGAACACTGAACTGTGAAATCACATTTCAATGGACCAGTATTTTATGTATTGCATATCTTAATGTATTCTCTGGTGAAGCATATATAGTAATGTCACAATTTTTTCATGAAAATGAAAACCACACTTTATATATTTGGTGTGTTTGAAGCTTTTTTTTTTATTAAACTTTATCAGAAAAACTTTAAAAAAAAAAATAAAGTTAGGGACATATGAATATTTTATGAGCTATATGACCTAAGGAGACCTCAAAGAATAAGCCAAACCATCTATGGTCAACATTGCCTGAGGAGTTTGAACCTTAGTCTCTAATAATTTGTTAATTTATTAACAGAAAATTTCAGAAATGTCTTTTATAAATCATGTCAGTAGCCATGCACTAACTACTGGGATGATAATACCCTCTTGGAAGAACCTATAAAGTTAATGAGTCATCTGACTCTATACTTACCCAACTGGACAGGTTGAAGAACTTGATTTCTGATTACTAATTCACCTGACTGTATACTAACCTGAGTGACTTAGCTGGCTGAAGAACTTGCTGCATTCTGATAATTTCATTACCTCTCACTATATCAACATGAGTGACTGGACTTTCTGAAGACACTTATATTCTTGTTACTTTTAAGTTGCCTGTCATTACTAACCTGAGAGCCTTGATATGCTGTATTCTAAAGTACCCGTCTTTATACTAACCTAACCTAAGTGTCTGGACAGGCTGAAGATGCTTGTATTCTTAAGTCACCCTTCTTTATACTGACCTAAGTGTTTGGACAGGCTGAAGATGCTTGTATTCTTAAGTCACCCATCTTTATACTAACTTAAGTGTTTGGACAATCTGGAGACACTTGTATTCTTAAGTCAACCGTCTTTATACTAGCCTTAGTGTCTGGACATTCTGAAGACACTTGTATTCTTGTTACTTTTAAGTCGCCTGTTGTTACTAACCCGAGTGTCTTGATATGCTGTCCTAAGTGTCTGGACAAGCTGAAGACACTTGTATTCTTAAGTACCCTTCTTTATACTAACCTAAGTGTCTGGACAGGCTGAAGACACATGTATTCTTAAGTCTACCGTCTTTTTACTGTTACGGTATAGGGGGTAGGCTGTAGGTTTGTACATACGACTTTTTCGGGCTTATCAGTAAACACTCACTTCTATGTTCGCGTCCGTAGTTTACTGTTAGCCAACATGTATATAAAGACATTTGATGAACATTACATATACATTTATTGTTATTGTATGTAAAAATTGTTTGTAAGGTCTCTGGGAGTAGTCATATAGAGTTCGTCTTCACTGTTTGACCAGGGGGTCCCTTGACTGAACTACAGTTCCCATCTTCTGTTTACCCTTATTTCACACGTTCCCGCTTTATTACCTTTCTATTTTATTTGCGTAAGTCTGAATATTGTAACCGGGGCCCATACATGCTAAGAGTAAGCTTCGTTCAGTCCCTTTTGTCCATTTCCCAACTTGACAGAATGTCAACATTCGCAATAGCCGCCATTTGCATTAGAAAGTTTATTGTCGTCAGTGACCTAATGACCTGAGATCAGCATCCAATCAGTATTACATAATTTGCCCACATTCACCATAGGGGCACGAGACTTTGGTGGGACAGATGTATAAAAGCGAGTGCACATCAGTCTTCATGGAGACTACGGCCCACTACCAGGACATTCACTCCTGATACCAAGTAAATTATCAAAACAAACCAAAAACACCGCAGTCGATGCAACCTGTAAAATACATGTACTTTTGATATTGGTATGCATCCCCATTGGATAAATGGACCTAGCCATGATTGACTTAGAAGTTTTACTATGTTTACTACGATTTTGACAAACCATTAACATACCAAAAAGGCGGGTCCCTGTATATTTTATAACTTAAGTGCTTTGGTGGGTTTTTATGTGATTTATACTGGTAAAAGTATTGATTGTTTTGTATATAATAAATTGTAAAGCTAAAACAAATCTTGTTATCTGTTGTACATGTAATAAGTAAGTCAATGTTGATGAATTTCTGAGCTATCATTATTTAAACCAGTGCCTTAGCTGTTTTGCCTGCTACACTACCAGTGCCTTGATCATTTTGCCATCTACGCTACCAGTAATAAATAGTTTGCAACTCGATACCAGGGTTGACAACAGATCTATATTAGAATTTACCAATAATATAGTCACCAGTGTGTTAGCCTGCATAAATACCTTTTACTTATAGGACACATCCACCCATCCCGTAACAAGACACTTGTATTCTTAAGTCACCCGTCTTTATACTAACCTAAGTGTCTGGACAGGCTGAAGACACTTGTATTCTTAAGTCACCCTTCTTTATACTGACCTAAGTGTTTGGACAGGCTGAAGACACTTGTATTCTTAAGTCATCCATCTTTATACTAACTTAAGTGTCTGGACATGCTGAAGACACTTGCATTCTTAAGTCACCCATCTTTATACTAACATAAGTGTTTGGACAATCTGGATACACTTGTATTCTTAAGTCAACCGTCTTTATACTAACCTTAGTGTCTGGACATGCTGAAGACACTTGTATTCTTGAGTCACCAATCTTTATACTAACATAAGTGTTTGGACAATCTGAAGACACTTGTATTCTTAAGTTAACTGTCTTTATACTAACCAAAGTGTCTGGACAGGCTGAAGACACTTGTATTCTTAAGTACCCTTCTTTATACTAATCTAAGTGTCTGGACAGGCTGAAGACACTTGTATTCTTAAGTCACCCATCTTTATACTAAACTAAGTGTTTGGACAGGCTGAAGACACTTGTATTCTTAAGTCAACCGTTTTTATACTAACATAAGTGCCTGGACAGTCTGAAGACACTTGTATTCTTAAGTCAACAGTCTTTATACTAACCTAAGTGTTTGGACTGGCTGAAGACACTTGTATTCTCAAGTCTACTGTCTTTATACTAACCTAAGTGTTTGGACAGGCTAAAGACACATGTATTCTTTAGTCTACCGTCTTTATACTAACCTAAGTGCCTGGATGGGCTGCAGACACTTGTATTCTTAAGTCAACAGTCTTTATACTAACCTAAATGTTTGGACAGGCTGAAGACACTTGTTTACTTAAGTTTCCCCTCTTTATACTAACCTAAGTGTCTGGACAGGCTGAAGACACTGTTGCATTCTGGTTATTACTAATTCACCTATATTTCTTCTGTCCTCTTCTTGACTTTCACCAAGTAAATTCATAGATGAATCATTTACCTAAAAAAAATCCATTTAAATTTTACTTTTACTAGATATATATCTATAGAAGTCTATAAAAAGGACCAACCAGCAAATTTAATATGTACCGGATCGTCTAGAATAGACAATACTGCACAGATAATGAAAAAAATTATATAAGTCTAAAGATTTGCACAAGGGTACTAATATAAGATGGTAATATACGAAGATGATCTTATAAAATCGTGTTGACAAATATTTCGGCTCAACAAATAGCCTTAGTCAGTGTCAATAATTTTAACAATACTGATTGTTTGTGTAAAATAGCTCAATAATACATGTAAGTTTTGGTCTATTGATTTAATCCCAAATCTTGGACTTCATCAAATAAAACAGAACTCAATGCTCAAAAGACGTGCCTGTGTATATATACATCCCAAATTGTCAAAATGAGTGTAAAATAATAGAGGAGTCCCCTATAAAAATGCTAGTATTTCTTATTGATGCCGTTTGGATGGTGTACATTTTGTTCCTTTATCCAAAAGCTTTCCCGATCCTGTCGCTGGGCATCACTCCAGTGAATGTTCTGTTCAATCACTAGGATTTTCATGCAATTAAAGTCATCAAGTTTGTGACCCAACTGTCTGAAATGCTGACTAGCTGGGAGAAGTGGCTTCTTAGAGATATCACTCCTATGGCCATTGAAGCGTTTGTGGAAAGGCTGCTTTGACTCACCAACATATTGGAGGCCACAAACCGAACATTCTAGAATATAAATAACATTCATACTTTTGCAGGTCACATTGCAAAATATCCTATAGTTATTTTCGGTTGCTTTACTGTGAAAAGTTGATGAGTAATGAATCTGTAGGCAGCATTTGAAGCGTTTTTCATCACACGAACGACATTCTCCAGAAGTACTTCTCGAATGAGACCCGAGCCCCCCATGATAGCTTTAAGGCAACCCAAGTCTGCGGAACCTGCTGGTGTGGGCTGAAGTGTCTGATCCGTGAAGTACTTCTGGAGAATGTCATTCGTGTGATGAAAAACGCTGCAAATGCTGCCTATAGATGCATCCCTTATAAAAAATAAAAATATAAACGATGATCTGACCCCGCCCACACTCGCATATATACTTCTCTAAAAAAATATTTAATTTTGGTTTCATAGTGCCCCCCCAAGACATTGAGGTTCTGGATCTGCCCCTGCATCATCTTCGTATATTACCATCTTATATTAGTACTGTTGTGCAAATCTTTAGACTTATATAAAACATTAATGTTGCTACTGTTGGGAATAGTATGCATTTATAAAGACAACTGATCTTTATTTGACATTGTTTAAGAAATAATTCCTTCATGTCATGGTCTATGCTCATCTTAACATGGGTAGGTATTATATTTGTCGATATTTGACACCGAGCATTAGAGCTTTAGCTCATTGTAAAATATCAACAAATATAACGCCTATCCATGTTAAAATGAGCATAGAGCATGACATGAAGGAATTATTTCGATTATAAAAAGACAAATAAGGTATTTTTATAGGTTGAAGCAAAGGAAAATACATTAGAATTGTTTGGCTGCTCCCATTTCTTACCAAATCGAGTATGTACATTACATTCTCATATTTTATAATTAACTATTTTCTGGTGGGTTTGAACCCACCCCTACTGAAAAATGGTCATTTTCAGTCTATTTTTCGATTTTAGTACGACCTTGAGAGGTGAACATTGACCAGACTGTGTTTGTTTGTCATTCAAGTATTACCTTATAGTTACAGCAGTCCATCCATACTGACTGGAAGTAAATGTGACTTCAGTGTCTTGCTGGGGAATTATTTTTGTCAAGTCAGGTCTGTCTAAATGTCCGTTTTTACGGATTTCTGACAAAACAGTGACCTAGATTTTACAGACCAGATTTCTATTGGCCATATTATACCTCCTTGTGTTCCTGTACCACCTATGCATGTATTTATGATAATAGTTTATACCTACAGCCACTACCATCTACGTAGTGGCCATCAAAAGATGCCCAACCCCACCTGATTTTGGCTACTTTTCACGTTTTTTTTGTTTTGAACTCTTAAACAGCCTTAAACTTGCCATATTTTCATAAACAGACATCTGAGAAGAGTTTATGGACCATGAACTGCATGGTTGAAGTCCCTGCTGTCAAGACAGTTCAGTTGGGACAGTTCCAAAAAAGTATGGAGGGTCATACGGGCCATCAAAGAGTGTTGGTCGCAATCACGACTACAGGCGGGACTGGGGGCGAAGGGGTTAATAACAATATATTATACAATTTTATGTAAGCAGCTAGAATATATATATTTTATTAGAATAAAATGCCAAACATATTTTGTGCTAGTTAGAACATGGCTTTGTTTACAAAGCAAAACAAGGACATCATATTAGAATTATGTAATTTATATTGTTATTTGAGTTAATAGTTAATGAAACATTCATGAATATTCTAGATAGATAGTGAAAGTATTTGTGTATATTTAAGTTTCAGAAAGTGTTAGCAAATTCTGGAATTTACCTTGTAACTAAAATAGATTGTTTATCATTCATTTATCTAGTTTAATATTTATAGATGATTCTAGATTTAGAATATTCTTTTGATTTTGGTATATAAGTTAAGGTTTTTGTGAATAAAGATCAGCAGCAGAAAAACTAGTACCGTCAGTAGTATAGAAGTATTATCAGTTGAATAAGAAAGCATAAGAAGGATCATTCAGCAGTTTATTCCAAAGTGGTATTTATTGAATTTGACATACTGTACATACTGTAAATAACAGTAAGTTATTTTTGAATTTGACATACTGTACATACTGTAAATAACAGTAAGTTATTTTATTAAAGTTAGTAAAGGATTCCCTGTTAGTCTAATTTCGCCACAGCTACAAAAACAATATGTGAAATCGCTTCACTTTGATCTGAACAAACTAAATTATCATCAAAGTATTAACTGAAAACAATGTTTATCTTCAAAATATTCAAGAACTGTGTTATTTACGTTTAATGATGCTTTGATACTCTGCTTGATTGAAATGTCAAATATGACATTTGATGATTTTGCATAACAAAATTCCGCCAACTTATATACTTGGAATACAAATAACATCTTTTACACATGTTGATAATCCTACATTTCATTAGTAACTTCTTTTTACCTGCTATATCAGTGTCAAGACTGATGACTGATGCTAACATTCAGTTAACAGCATTGCTGTGTTATTATTTACATCAATACACATGATTGACCTTGATTGTTAGCGACTTATCTTTATATGCATTGTTATTGTGTGCACCGTACGTATATAAAGGGGTTTCCTGGCAGTTATAGAAGTTCTTTTTGAAATCATCAGCTGATTTAGGTAAAGTTACTTTCACACAAGCAAACATCATACAGAAACCTTTAAATAAGCATATTCATTGTGCCTGTTATTGAATGAATTGCTTTAAAATAATATAATCATCATTTTCTACAGCTGTTTATTTATTTATTCTTGTGAGACAACACTTGGCAAAGGTATTTTGCATAGTGAAAATTACTCATTACGGATTTCTTGTTTGCATCACAGTTTTAATAACTGCTTGTTAACACTGTGTTTCCTTGTCAGTTAACACTGGAAAATATTTTCTTTGAACAACAATTACTGCTAAGAAAATTGGCTGCCAATAACATATGCATCTTATGTTAACAACTATCAATTATGCCCACTAAAAAGATGTTTTTGGTTTTATGGCAGCCTACATAAATGCATACATCTTGTGTTAACAATGATGGTATGCCCACTAAAAAGATGAAGCATGAAATCTTATATGTTATACCCATAGTTTTGAATGGAGTTGTCTTCCTTTATCTGAATAACAAATATACCTCAATTATATATTCTTTTCCATCTTTCCCTTGTACTGCCTCAACTGACATTATATCCAAACCTCCAAATAGCTGACTACACTCATCTACCCATAACTTAAATCTGCAAATATAAAAATTGTATCTTTAAGGAATCTTATAAATTTTTATACAAGTATTGGTGTAGTTAATTTACTCTTCTTCTTTCATTTTCATTTGAATTAGTACAACTTCGATTTGTACTCAGTGACCTGTGTTTTGTTAATATTCGTATATAACTCAATTTATCAACCTGATTCATTACAATACTCTTTGTGATCATTGAAATGATGGATTGCAGGATTTCTAAAAAGTAATTTTTGTGCATTATCATATTTTCTTTGGTGACTAATTTACACAAAATATAGAATTTCAGGAATTTTTTATAAATATCAGGTGTAATTTTATATTTTTTAGCAATCTGCAGGCTTTTAAATACTAATATGAATGGTCATCCGTATTAGGTTACACAAAAAATTATGACATGTATTATCTTTAATACATTATACATTGCATACTCCCAAGTAATAAAAAAAAAACCAATAAAGAGCCTTTTCATATAAAAATAATTTACTTCTAACAGGTAACTGATTGAATTACAAATTTTCAAATCAAAGCTTTCCTCCACTAAAATAAGTTGAAAAAACAAAAAAAACTTCTATTATCCCCAATATTCAAATTTTAAGATAGATAAAATTTTAATTTTTAAGATAGTTAATATTTGAAAAGTTTCTAATTTTGAAATTACGCCTTGATGTCTTACATACTATTTTAGTAGTAGTCAAAGGCGAGACATTATGAATGGACTATCTAATATTCTTAAAGTATGAAGATTTAACTTTTTATTTATTTTCTGTTGTATTCAAACTGTTACAGTAGTAAAAATCTTTAAAATAATTTGATTTTTGTTATAATATTTCAATATTTGCAGCTGAAATGACTACGATACAGTAAAAGTTTAAGATAAAAAGTTTCAACTTCAAATAAAGAAAATATCTTTATATCTGCATAGAACCATGCCCTATACTAGTGACCTGACATTTGAGGTTGGTCAGTTACTGCATAAAACCATGCCCTATATTAGTGACCTGACATTTGAGGTTGGTCAGTTAACACTTTTGATATTACCTTTTTTTTATACCTAAGCTCCTGTACCATTACATGGATTTTTATAATAATAATAATAATAATAATAAATACTTTATTTAAAGAGGGTAAAATCAATTAGTACAATACTAATCTCCCTGATGCCCTCTGAATAATTCAAAATATAACAATAATATTACCCTGAATATTAGTTCATATAGTTTAAATAAAGATAACTGTCCATGGTGATAATAGTTTATAATAGTTTAAATAAAGATAACTGTCCATGGTGATAATAGTTTAAATAAAGATAACTGTCCATGGTGATAATAGTTTAAATAAAGATAACTGTCCATGGTGATAATAGTTTAAATAAAGATAACTGTCCATGGTGATAATAGTTTAAATAAAGATAACTGTCCATGGTGATAATAGTTTAAATAAAGATAACTGTCCATGGTGATATTCAATTAAAAGGAGAAATATTTTAAGGAAGGTGGCATAATTCACAAAAGAATCAATGTCCAATCCAAGTTCTGTTCATGAAGTACCAAAAGAATGTAAATTAAAATAGATTCATTTTGTTTTATACAAGTATCAAATACACAGATGTCATTCCAAACATTCTTCTTTATAATAACACTAAAATCAAATGTAAATTGATCCAGATTCTGTAACATTAATCTTTGGAAAATCTCAAATTGTTTTATGATGAATAAAAGAGAGTCGTATTAGAAATATACTTCAGTTTACAAAGCTTCTCACACACTGAGAAGAAAAGTGATATTTTACGATATGTAACTGAGAAATGACATGCACTTTCTAGTGTTAAAAGGGAATATCACTAATAAATCTACGCATGAGAATAAAATAAGAATATGTGTCCACAGGACACCATGCCATGCTCGCACTATCACATTTCCATGTTCAGTAACTGTAAAATCTGGGTAAAAAACCTTAATTTGTCATATTTTTTTTTTAAAGTTCACACCAAAATGAAATTGTAATAAGTTTAAAGTTGATGTGACCACAACTTTATAATAACCTACTTTAAACTTAAACTTTTACCTTATATAGAACAAACAAATAGGCAAACAGACCTGAAAACATAATACCCCTTCCTATCGAAGACTGAGTATAAAAATATTGGACAACAACTTGAATGTATGCTTGAAATTATACTTATTATACTTGATATAGTGGTCTTAGACGATGACCAATTGGGAAATATGATCACTAAAGCATCACTTTAACAAGAACTATTCTCAGCAGAAGAACCGACAGTTGAGAAAATATTCATCCTCCAAGCATACTATTTATAGCAACAATTGACATAATGTTAAGGGATCAGTTCAATTGATACCATTTTGAAATATGATCACTTAAGCATTATTCTTGGCAATTTTAGTCCAAATTAGCCCTCATTCAAAATGTTCATCAGACAACAGATAGATGATAGAAATCATTTTTAATTAAAGTTCTGAAAGTTATACTCCCCCCAGTGTCCTTGACACTTTCTAGTCTATGTACACTACAGGTAGCCATACATCTTAACTATATTTGATACCATGGTTCTTCGCAAGACAAGAAGGTAACTCTTACCTTAAATCAAGTTTAGATATCAAAGATCAAGGTACTATGAATAGTGTTATAGAAAAAGCTTGTGGAAAATATAAAAAACCATTTGCCTACAGCATATGCACAAATAACCACAAAACACATTGCAGTGGTTGCTTTCTCATATTAAATAAGAAGATGAACTCAAAGATCAAGGTCAAGGTCACTTAACAAAAAAAAACTGGTCAAATTATTTTTGAGAGGTTTCTCTTTGACAGCTTGTTTACTGTGTGCTGATCATTATGCAATTGACCAAATTGTTTTACTTTATTTAAAAGGTAAACTTGTGCTCAGTAAAACCCTTTTTAACTTAGATAAAGAGTGAAAAAGGTACTTAGGTTAAGTTAGTTTTCATCTAACATCAACTCCCTGATGACAAAAAAAAAATAAATTTCACAATATTTTTACAATTATAGTGTGATTGTGATGATTCATTATGACACGAAATAAAACATGGATGTAATCACTTTTATAATATCTTCACACAATTAATATGAATGGCAAGCTCTTCATTTAAGTAGCAACTATTATATATAAAGATTGCAACATACTTCAATCACATATGCTTGACGTCTTTTTGTTTTTTTCAGTGGGTTAATAAAAGGTATCTCCATATATAGACCACAAAAAGTGCTAGAGCTCCTACTTTTTGTCAGAGCATTACTGTAATCTGTATCATACAATAACCAAGTATAAATCATATTCTAGTAAAAATTTTCAAAACTTTCAAGAATTTGTTGACATGTTATACTCAAAATGATTTCACACCATGGAACATGGAAAACTGACAAAGTTGTCTACAATATTAGACACTGATAAATTTGTTTACATTTTTTTATACTAATAAGGTTAATTATATTCTTTGAAATCAATAACATATTTGCTAGAAGGGTCTTATACCAAAAATGAGGAAGTACTAGAGTACATCTTGGTATGTTTATGTGGTGTAGTAAATATGTATGTCTAAACTTCAAAAGAAAAATAAAGGGCACTGAGGACATGACCTTGTAACCTTGCTTATAATTTCTAAGTTACATGCAGGAAAGGTTGAATGGATATAAGTATTAAAAAATGGCGCCATATTTGAAAATTAATCTAATTCATTTCTGCCAATGCATTATCTTTTACTAATAAACAAAGTATGGTAGACATAGGAGTAAGGTACCATTACCTTTATACTACCACAAAATTATCTTTTCTTTAGGAATCTATATATAATTCCCATTTATTTCATCTGCTAATCTTTATTCTGACGTTTTCTGTAAGTTGCTTGGTTTTTTTAAGGGACACCAGTTATGTACAAGATCAGCACATATTTTATTTTTAATAGTTAATATTTCCCTTTTTTTCCAACATGCTAAATTGATCAATCTACCAAGTTTGCAGATGATTCTGCATAATCTTGCTGCAAATACAATTCTTCTATAACATTGTAATTTGGACTTATGTGTTGTACATTGTTTGTCTATTTACAAAGGAGTCAGTCACTTGTTGATGGTTGATGTGGTCTGTAGTTCTGTCCAATATTTATGGTAATTCCTGTTATCCATTCGATGTACAATTTTTTATCTGACCTTAATATTGAATAAAAGAACAGAGTTTCAATGTCCCCCTCATTGCACATATTTTATCTCTCCAATGTACAAGGGCAATAACTAAAAAAAGCACTTTTTTGCTGTTCTTTAAACTTTTTTATTAATATCTTAGAGAAATGAAGGCTTTAAAGCAAATGCAATGTGATTTCAATTAAAATTAATATTTCCAAGGGGCATAACTCTTTAAAAATATTTGATCAGAACTTATATTTTCGAAAGTTTAAAGACATTGCTGATATAAACCTATGATATAAGTTTCATAAAATTTTGACAAGAACTGAACACATGAGCGCTAACAATGCAATTTTCCATATAATTGATATTTCTCAGGGGCATAACTCCTTTAAAAATTATTGATGGGCACTGATTTTAGAACTTGTCAAAGACATTGCTAATATAAACCTATCATTTAAGTTTTATAAAAATCTGGCAAGAATTGTACCCGTGAGAGTGCTAACGAGGCCATTTTCCATAAATTTAATATTTCCTAGGGGCATAACTCTTTAAAAAAAAAGTCGATCGTCCACCATTATAGAACTTGTCTGAGATATAGCTAATATTAACCTATAGTATAAATTTTATAAATCCGGCAAGAATTGTACACATGAGAGCGCTAACGAGGCAATTTTCCATAAGTTTAATATTTCCAATGGGCATTACTCTTTTAGAAAAAGTCAATCGTCCACCATTATAGAAATTGTCCGAGATATTGCTGATATTAACCTATAGTATAAGTTTTATAAAAATCTGGCAAGAATTGTACCAGTGAGAGCGCCAACGAAGCCATTTTCCATAAATTAAAGATTTCCAAGAGGCATAACTCTTTTAAAGTCGATCGGCCACTATTATAGAATTTGTCCGAGATATTGCTGATATAAACCTATTGTATAAGTTTTATAAAAGTCTGGCAATTGTACCTGTGAGAGCGCTAACAAGACCAGACAGACGGACGGACACCCAGTATTCTAATGTCTTCCGCAAAATTGTGCGCAGGGGCCAATAAAGCCTATAAACTAGAATTTACCATGTGAACATGCATTTTAAAAGTTCATTATTCTATAACATCCTCATAGTTATTTTAAGATAAAGACTCTATGAGACTACAGCTTTTCATACTTTCAGTGTGCAATCTTGTATGTGACACTGACTTTTAATCAATTCTGTAAGTTGAGTGTGTCAGCAACCTTTAAGAATTTTTGCAATATTGACTTTTAAAAGCTAACTCTGGAAATAGTTAGGATTCATAATCATCATTATGCTTTTAAATCTACTTATGTGTTGCAAATATGAAAAACACATTACATGTATTTCACTCCCCCAACAGCCTATATATTGACAGATGTAAACCCTTCTGTGGTTTTTTTTGGTAGGCAATCAGTTGATGAAACAACAGAAAACAGAATTCTCTAAAGTTATTGGGTCAAGTGTATGAAGTGTTAGGAAATACTTCTTCATGTAGAAAGGAAAAATCATTAACTCATCTTTTCCGCTGTGTTAATACTAATACTTATATCTATTTATGTCCTTGTGAAATTATTATTAAGAAAAACTGAAAAAAAAACCATCTTCTATACCAAGCAGACAAAAATGCATTTTAGAATCATATTCTGAACATTAGCATCTCATTGACAAATGTTATAATGTTAAAATCAATGTGCAACAGTGGTTAATAAAAAAAAAATCAAAGTTTAGATTTTTATTTTTTTGCTCAATTCGTTGTGAAAACACTTGTGGCCAGCTCCTTGATATTTACAAAATATTACAGTCCAATTATCGTTACCGGATACTCTTTCCAAGCCAGAATTAAAAATCACTTGGCAAAGATATGTGTACCGGTAGTTGACTTACTTTTCATTCATAGCTATCTGCTCTAACATGGCCGACCCAGTGTTGGCTTTCCAATTTCCAGATATAGACTTTCGCCTAAAACAGAAAATACTAGCCATCATTTTCTTTCTCTATATATTAAAGATTCAATTATTTTTAATAAAAAAAGTTTTTTTTTCAAAAAGCTCATTTAACAATCTTAATTGCATTGACCACTAGCAAAAAAAATCTTATGTGAGGTTTTGCTAAGATCTACCTAACATTGTTGTGGAACTATTTTTCTTTGTTTGAATGCTATTATGGTAAATCATATATTGATTGTTTCCTGTTTCAGTAATGTGTGGCTACAATTTAATTAAAATCAAATGTGATATTTGCAGTCTCATATCAATTTTTTACAATAAGATGTAGGATTCTTAATTTGGTCTACCTCCCAAGAATTTGTTCAATAACATGTGGTTATATAAATTCAAATCTAAAGATCTCAGGTTTTTTTACCACATCAGATCAAAGTCTTGTTTCCAGGTATCTACATGTTCATAATCTAAAGGTTTAATATGTAAGTGCTGTTTTGAATTAACAAATTTAACAAAATATGTATTTTGTTACATAACTTGACAAGTTTTTCTGAGAAACAATATGTTAATTAACTCCATCACCGAGTGGCAGCAGTCAAACAGGAATAAACAGATTTATTTACAAACTACAACTTTTAACACAAATAATTAAAACTAAACAAGAAAGTTCAGAATAGAAGAATAAAGCATTCACTTTGGTCAAATTGAACAGATAAGGCAATACAGACATAGAATGTACAGTATATTCAGGTTCAGAAAACTTGCACTTACATGCAAAATTTTACAATGGGGTGAAAAGTTTTCAATATTAAAAAAAAAAAATAATTTTGATTTGTTAAAATACGATCTAAACTAATAAAACTATAATAGATAATATAAACCCCGTGGTTTTCACTTACATGTAAGCTTTGTAGTGAGGGCCTATCTTCTGTATATGTATATCATAAAGTGTGTCGATGTAAGCTTCTGTAGTGGAATATGTTCCTGTGACTGCCACCACACCAGCAATATCTTGGAAATCATAATGATTGGAAACTCTAACCTAAAGCAGTAAAGGTCATCACCACATGAGTTTACACAGGTCAAACATTAATGAGGAAATAACATGATTTATCTAGGATTTTTTTAGATTTTTTCAAAAGGTGTCAAAATTGTATCATGTTATTTCACCCATAACAAACCCAGCTTGAAATCTAGCAAAGATTATTATGTATAGTTCAGCCATATCAGCCAGTCATCAATAATATTTTCAAAACTTACATGTATTTTTTCAAATTTTAGCAAAAAAATATTTCAAAATATTGTTGATCAATCTAAATCAGGTTCCAGGAATTTAGACTGTTAAAGAAACAATTTATCTATTGGCTGACTGTGATGGCTTGTGCTGATATTTCCTTACTGATAACTCACATATAAGCCCTGTAATTGTTTCCGATCTTCTGTAAGTGTAGATCATATCGACCATCAATGTATTTCTCTGTTGTTGCATAGTTACTGCCAAGGGCCAATATATGGGCTACTTCTCTGTATGTATCTATATTGTCTAACCTAACCTGTGTTCATATAATTCATGTATGTATGTATCTATATTGTCCAATTCAACTAGTTTTCACATACGGTAATTCATATGTACGAGTCTACATTGTCTAATCAAACCCAAGTTCATAGAGTACTCATATAGTGATATTCAATGTATTTCATACTTCTGTATGTTTTCTAAGACACCTTGCCCATACCAGTGGTTGTCTTGATGAATCATATACCAAGGAGGCAACAACCGAACAAAAAAAAATGTCAGGATTTGAAGTATCAGGAAGTGGCAAACTCTTTATGTTGTAGAAATGTTTAATACACAGTTAGTTCTTTGCTCTGTTGTTATCTGATTTCAGAAGGCGCTTCAGTTGTAGATTGAAAGTGGCAGGAAACATTTGGGAACTGAAATTATACCCCCCATCCCTCCTTGGATATCTCATTTCAAAAATGATTTATTTTGAAATTATTTTGAAATTGACATATTTTAACTTTGTTTAATTGGGGTCATTATTTGTGAATATTCAACTTACATTGGTAAGGCACATACATATTTTTACTTTGATATACAAGATGTCAGTGTTATATTCGAATGTAACCCCATCCTTGATGGTCAAATCATAGATGTATATGGGTTTATACATCTATGGTCAAATGTAACCCCATCTTTGATGGGATGGGTCAATAAGGTTTTGTCATTATAAACATATATGTTGTTTATAAATATGATTTATTGATTTAATTATACATGTTTTAGTTGATTTTAGTCTCTGATGCATGATATTTTATTATTAATTGTTTTGGCTTTTAACTAGCTGTCAGTAACTGCGAGTACTCTCAAATCGTACTTTCTTGTTTATTTGACCTGTTGATACTAATTGTAATGCTTTTTTTGTTATTTAATGTTATTCAGGGTTATATCTGGTCTATATACCAGCTTTGATAAGTGTTTGATACTAATATAAATTTCCACTTCGTACTATGAACATCAAAATTATTTATTTTGTTAAAATATTTCCTTTCTCTATTGTAACTGTATACGTATACCTAACAACAAAATTATTTTATTTACCTGTGTTTAAAGTTATTGCAAATGGCTGATATTTTTGTTCGAGCATATTGTTTTTCTTAAATTGTTTAACATTTCATACCGATATAACATGTTACTTTTATTATTCTTCCTTAGTTTATTTATTTTGAATTTACATTGTATCATAGGTCAAATTTATTTGTTCAGTGTATGTTCAATGGTGTTACTATGTCCTTTGATTGAGTTAAGCTATTTCAGTTGATATTTTATAGTGTGTCTTTCTATGTTGTGATGTTACACTATTGTTTCAGAAAAAGGGTGAAGGTTTGGTACCATTAAAACGTTTAAACCCGCTGCATTTGTTTGCACCTGTCCTAAGTCAGGAATCTGATGTTCAGTAGTTGTCGTTTGTTGATGTGGTTCATAAGTGTTTCTCGTTTCTCGTTTTATATAGATTAGACCGTTGGTTTTCCGTTTGAATGGTTTTACACTAGTAATTTTTGGGGCCCTTTATAGCTTACTGTTCGGTGTGAGCCTAGGCTCCGTGTTGAAGACCGTACTTTGACCTATAATGGTTTACATTTATAAATTTTTACTTGGATGGAGAGTTGTCTCATTGGCACTCATACCACATCTTCTTATATCTATTTATCATTTTGTTGTTTCTTCATCATTTTAATAATAAATGACAGTTTTCAATTCATACATATTGTTTGTCATTCCTTCATCCCATCAAACAGAGCAAGCCTGTGTTGAGAAAAACGTATTTTCTGTCTTTATATTTATCAAAATGGGAATTTCGTTTCTCTTTTGTTGTTGTCTTGAATTGTATATACAGGCTTTTCATAAAGTACTATTTGCAATAATCACTAGAATACGCGCAAATTAGTCCATATACACTATGCCTGAGACTTTTTAAGAGTACATAAAATTGTCTTAGAGTAAACAATCTATAAATCAGTACAAATGACGAGCTGACTGTACTGGTTAATCCTTTATCTGTACATTCTATTTAAATGATGGTATATGTTGGCAATTGTTTCAACATTATCAATGACACATCAATACAATGGTCAAATGAATCATGCTTTCTTATCCATTGACCATTTCATTAATTTTCTGAAAAACTTATTTTTCATTCTTCAACTTATAAATTCCCAGAACTAAAATGGTAAACATGACAGAGCATTAAGTGTGTTTCCAGATAACATGGCTAAAAACTTTTTATTTTTTCCAGATAAAGTAAACACAGCACAAGATGTAAACAGTATAAGCCTTGAATATGTTTTGATATTTATTTGTTAAAAACTTTTCAGTGATTGCAAAATCACCAAATACCACCCAGATGATTATTTGATAGATAAAACAAAAAAGAGAAAAATATATCAAGGAGACAGATATCTAAGCCGATTGGTCATAGCAGCTGCTTAATACCTAGTCTCAAATATTCCATGCAATTTCAGGATAATAAAATGTACATAACAAGTAAGAATATATCCTGTTTGCAAAAGACTAATACAAATTAGGCAGTCCACTGCAAATAATTTCACCCTTCAGATACATAGTTGACCACCTTGGACATGTGAGGAGATTCTAACCCACCTTTAAGTGAATATTGCTTTTTAGGAGAACACCAAGTCAGGATTTGTAATTGGAGGTTATAAAAACAAAAATCAATCAAATAAAATATTTGACACAGAGATTGTCTCACCTGTATGTTACTTTGATAGTAAAATGCAATAGTTTTAATTCAAATAATAACACTGAAACATATAAACTAAGGAAAAGTTTCAATGCCACTTAAAACTGTATGAATACCTAAAGCCTGATATTAATTTCGGGAAGCTTTTATTTGTAGTTACCCCCTCCCCTAACAGAAATGGCAGTCTATGATTAACTTTGAGAAACCAAATAAATAATGTCGTTTAAAAAACAAAATAAGAGGTGCACCATCATATGGTTATGGTTAAGATTCTGAAAAAGTTTCAAAAATTCTAATCAGGGTTAAGAGAAGCAGTTGTGTATACAAAATGAATACCCCCAGATAAAGCAATGGCAGTCCACGATTTACTTCGGGAAACTCCAAAAATAATTTGGATAAAAAAACAAGAGGCTCTTTAGAGCCTGTCAGTCGCTCACCTATAGGTCTATGACCTAAACAATGGACACCCTCCAACATTGTGGACTACAATATAATTCCTGACAAAAATCTCTTTTTTGTTGTTATTGTATTGCTGATCATTTTTTCAGTTACAGTTTCTTTCAATCTTCTTTAGTTTTTGCCCAAAACAGAAAAGAGGGTAAAAAAATTGTCATTTAATCACTCCTACTAAGAGTCTGCTAACAATTTCAGCAAAATTTGACTTGTTTGTAGATCTTGTCTGCTGATCATTTTGCTATTTAAAGTGTCTATCCATCCTTTATAGTTTTCAAGATAATAGGCAAAAAATTAAAATATTGGTAAAAATCATTATCAAGAGCAAAAACTCCAATAAGGAGTAGACTGACCATTTCACTTATGTTGACTTATATGTAGGTCTAGTCTTTCTGATTATTTTTGGATATCTATCTATAATAGTTTCAAGATAAAAGGTAGAAAACTAAAAATGGGTAAAAATCTTTATAGAGCAATAACTCCATTAAGGAGTGACCAGACAATTTCAACTAGTAGACTTATTTGTAGATATTGTCTTGCTGATCATTTTTGCCTATTCAAATTTCTATCTATATTTTTACAATTTTTTCAGATATAAGGCAAAAACGCAAAAAATTAGTAAAAATCATCATCAAAGGTAACAACTTCAATTTCTATCTATCTATTATAGTTTTACAGATACAAATGTATAAGGCAAAAATTCAAAACATTGTCAAAAATTGTCATTAAAGGGCATTAACTCCAATAAGGAGTCGTTCAATGATTTCAAGACTAAAATATTATGTAGATTCTGTCTTGCTGAACATTTTTGCTTATTTGAGTTTCTATCTATCTATTATAGTTTTTCAGATATTCGGCATAAATGCAAATAATTGATAAAAAGCATGATTAAAGGGCAATAACTCCAATAAGGTGTTGTCAGAAGATTTCAACAATGTAAACTTATTTGTAGATCTTGTCTTGCTTATCATTTTTGCTATTTAAGTTTCTATCTATCTATTATAGTTTTTTCAGATATTAGGCAAATATGCCAAAAATTGATAAAAATTGTCATTAAAGGGCTTTAAATCAATAAGGAGTCTTCTGACAATTTGGACCATTTGACTTATTTATAGATCTTGTGTTGCTGATCAAAGTTATTCTCTATCTATTATAATTTTTAGGATAATAGGCAAAAATTGGGAAAGAAATGGTAAAATTTGTCATTTAAGGGCAATAACTCCTATAAGAGTCATTTGACAGTTTTGATATAAATGGACAGTAGATAAATATCAACATTTTGAACATTTCTATCCTTGTTAGATTTTTTCTATCTAAAGCAGTTTTCAAGACAATATACAAAACTTACATTTTACCCCTATGTTCTATTTTAAGCCATTTTTGCCATGCTGTTTGACAGGCGGGGTCATTGACCATATGTTAAAACTAAAAACCCTAATGATGATTGTGGCCAAGTTTGGTTTATTTGGCCCAGTAGTTTCTGAGGAGAAGAATTTTTGTAAAAGTTAACGAACAATGACAGAAGATGGAAGCTAAGTGATGAGATTAGCTCAATTGGCCCAAATTTGGGTCAGGTGAGCTAAAAAGGTGTAGAGGATACCAAGGGGGCAATCAAGATGCAAGTTATCTTGTTACCCAAGTTACAGATACAAATGAACATGTGACATTCCTTAAATAGCTAAAAGCTGTCATCAGAATACAGTGTTAAATTTTTTTTAAGGCTTTTATCAAGGCTATTTGTCCTAGACCAGGAAATTTATTCTTAAATATCCATTGATTAATTAGTCTTTATGTGATCCAGCAATTGACAAAAACAGACCGTTTAGTTTCCACAGATACCAATTAGCAATGATATTTATTTGTTATACATATGATACTGACCTTACCAGCCCCAGCATGTGCATGTCCAACCTTTACAACTACAGGGAACTTTGGTGTAATCAACTGTGGAAGAAAAAAATAATTAATATGAAATACAGCAAGTAGTAGATGTGGTATGTTGTACTATGCAATATTTTTGTTGAATATTTCAAACTAGAAACTTACTATTCTTTTTTGTTCAAGACAACTTTTCAATTTTTAATGTTTCAAATGGTCCTGTTTGCTCCGACTGTCAAAATCATTCTTTTATTAAGCAAGTTTTCTTGTAAAAAAACAATATATACCAAGTGCCAAATGTTTGTTTTGTAAAATAACATTTTTTTTCAAATAAATGGCAGAATACTAAGAACAATTTCAACAGTTAAATATCATTTATGTCAACAACATGGGTCAGCCTGACCTGCCTCTAAAGTATAGAAGTCTCAGTAAATTCTTAGAGTGACTTTACTGACTATTCAGTATTGCTTTGTTTTATTTAAATCAAACGAATTTGCTTAAATAGAAAAATAAAACAAAAACTTTGAGGTATAGTTTGAATGCACTCTACATTTCCAGAATTATGTGTAAATTGTATGTATCATTTTTGGGTGGAGATGAACACTTAACGTAAAGTACACAAGTATTTCTACATAGAGTTAATCATAATGAGATTAATAAACATATACACCTTCAAAACATTAACAGCTTGTACTTTTATATAATAAACAATTAACCCTAGATTCTTGGCATCATAGTTTCATATTAACCTTTAAGTGTTTTCCAATCCCTTTCAACATTTATCAAATTATTTAGAAAAAAAAAACACCAAACAGATAAATTCATTAAAAAAGCAATTACTTAACAGAGGATAAATTTTAAATGAGAGACGCCTAGCATCTTAAGCTGCTCACCCAGTTCATGACCTAATATACTGTGTTGGATTCTTTTGATTAAAACTTCCAATTTCATGTCAGAATGAAGTTTTACTTAATTTAGAACAATAAAACATAATACTGAAATTAACCATCTGTGTAGAGGTTTCTCAAGTATTCTGATGATTTCCTGTCAAATTTGTGATTTCTAAATTACAATGTCTAAGATGTGGATGTCAAACATTTTATTTTTTACCTTTTGAATAAGTTTTTGAGTTTACTACATTTTTGATTCCTCGATTTAAAAATCTATGAGGACTGCATGTAACATGAAATGCTGGGGTAATTGACAATATTTAACCTCCCGATCAAATCTTATGACCATTCAACAATTGTCTAGTTTTTAAACTAGCTTACATCTGCAAAATGTGAAGACTCTCAACACTGTTAAGCACCAACAATCAATCAATTAATCAATACTGTTTATAATGCAAGTTATACCATAAAAGAGCTCTAATAAAGACCTTTATCAAGGTGAGAATAGAATGTTTTCTTCTGAAAAAATCTTTTAAGTCAGATTTGACAATTAACATGAAACATGCTTTATCTTAATTTGATTATCAATGATATGTGTAAATATAAAAAAGAAGATGTGGTATGATTGCCAATGAGACAACTGTCCACAAGAGACCAAAATGACACAGAAATTAACAACTATAGGTCACCGTACGGCCTTCAACAATGAGCAAAGCTCATACCGCATAGTCAGCTATAAAAGGCCCCAAAATGACAATGTAAAACATTTCAAACAAGAAAACTAACGGCCTTATTTATGTACAAAAATGAACGAAAAACAAATATGTAACACATAAACAAACGACAACCACTGAATTACAGGCTCCTGACTTGGGACAGGCACATACATACATAATGTGGCAGGGTTAAACATGTTAGCGGGATCCCAACCCTCCCCCTAACCTGGGACAGTGATATAACAGTACAACATAAGAACGAACTATAAAAATCAGTTGAAAAAGGCTTAACTCATCAGATGGACAAAAATACAAGTGGACGTGGCAGGGTACTTGTACATCCCAACAACAAAAAGACACTAGGAACAGATCTGAGAGTACTCGCAGTTATCTGACAGCTAAATCAAAGCCACTAACAACTAATAAAAAAATCATGCATCTAAGACTAAATTATCAATCCGTACACATCCAACATCCAATGGATTTAGTGTAAAGACGTCAAAAACAGTCAGAGAAAAACATGACCTTGTGCAATGCCAAGATACAGGTACCGACAGATTGTAGATCCATGAATGTGTATATGTATATAACATACTAGTAATATTTAGTTTGCTTTTAATTTACTGATAACAAAATCAATATTTATACCAATAAAAACAATATTCAATGATCTTATTACAGTGTTGAATTGGTAACCTTTTAGAATAAGTTTATTTAAAGGAGCGATAAGTTTACAAGGATCATTTCTAAATTTCCGGGCACGGTTAACAACATTTCCGTAAAAATGAGGATGTGCTATCCCGTTTGAAATAAGTTTTCTACAGGTACAACCAAACTTCAAAAAAAATCAAAAATGTCACAACAGACACGGGCATAGCGAACGAGCTGTGAAATATAAACACCGTAAGATGGTGCCAAAGGAACATCACCATCTAAAAATGGAAAATTAACAATAGGGAACAAAGAATCGTCCCTTTTGTCGTAAATTTTATTGTGGAGTTTCCCGTTTAAAACCGAAATATCTAAATCTAGGAAAGGACAGTTATTACCGTTTAAATTTGATTTATTTAATGTAAGTTCCTTGGGGTAAATTTCAGCAGTATATTGAGAAAATTCTTGATTATTTAACGAAAAAATATCATCAAGATAATGGTAAGTGTTGTTGAATTTATCAATTAAATGCAATTTCGACGTGTCTTTACCGAGTTTAGTCATAAACTGTGATTCGTAACAGTACAAAAACAAGTCTGCTATTAAAGGGGCACAATTAGTGCCCATAGGGATACCTACAACCTGTCGATAAACTTTGTTGCCTAAACGTACATAAATATTATCAAGGAGAAAATTAACAGTAAACATGTTTTATTTTAAATATATGTCATTGTAAGGTAAACAATTTAAGGTAAAGAAAAATTATATTTTTGTATCGTAAATACATATATTCATAATTTTTCATGTGAAATCTTCATATATGACAAAAACTGTAGTCTGGAAGTGTTTACATTGTTTGGAGTCAATATTGCACCATCTTGTACATAGTTCAACTTTTTACAGATAAAAATTGAAACAATAATATATTTAATTGAAAGTGATAAGTACTTAGATAATACTAGCTTATCTGACATTTAATACCAGATGAAAGAGCGCTCCAGAATAGCGAAAAATGTGGTGGACTGAATAGAAGAGTCTTCCATTTTTTTATTTGAAGACTCCTGAACAACCATTTCTGAGTCAATTACAATGTAGAAATACTTTCTTCTTCGAATTTTCACAAGTACAAAAGATTGAAATAGCCTTTATGGAATATATAAGATAGAGTTAGCTAGAAAAGTATGATAAAGACTAGCATTGCATTTTGCTAGTCAAACAAAAGTCATTTATTTTATTTTGTCCATTTATGACAAATCAAATAGATAACATGTAAAAAAAATAACATATCTCCATTGACAAACAGACCTTATTTACACTGTGTTTCAATGTAAATCTATAATTCATTGTTCATTCAATCACTTTTCAATTTTATCGATGAATATATCTCCAAAGTCGACAATAAATATTAAATGGTTTTTTTTTTTGGCATTCATGATCCTTCTTCTTATGAAAAGAAACTGACTAAACAAAGATTGATTGATCTTCTGTGTTCCTCACTCACAAACCAATACATAAATACTCAGGTTATACAAAAAAAGTACAAAATAATGAAGATACAAATCTACCTATTTTGTGCACAATTTACCGTAACATAATCTATTTTGTTCATGTTAACATTGATTTTATCAAACCACAAAATCAAGAAAAAGAAGTTATGATTTTTTTCTGCTATACTGTTGGTTTACCACATGAATCAAATTGCAGAATATTTGTATGAGTGACTTTGTTTGAATACAAATCATCATTCAGCTTGAAATACTGTACATAGAACAAGCAAAGAATATTGTTTTGTTATGAACGCACCTCTGAGAGATCTTTGTCAATGATATGATCATTTCTTTAACAATCAAATACAAAAGAATCATATTTTAGAGCAATATCAGTCATAATGTTATCGTAATTCAACTAATAATCTACTGGACCACCTAATAGATAGCCTAATTAATATCTGATAATTTAATAAGATGTCGCAGTTCATTAATAAGTTCTATGATTTTGGCGACAAATTTATACAGTTGATGTCACAATGTATTTCATCAGAAGTCAAGAGTAATATGTAAAGTTCTTTAAGTCATGGACTATTTTCAAATTAATTAATGTAGGACAGAGAAGGATCATAACAATTTAAAAAAAAAAAAAAAGAATGACTTAACCTTCTGTTGGTGACATTAAAATTAAAGAAAAAATATAGTCCAAGAACAAAATGCTGTGACCCTAACTCACAGCAAAGTTTTAGAAAACAGAACTTAGACTTATTTCAATCTGGTGGGAAAAAACCCAAGATTAGAAATTTCCTCAGTAACAAAGTACAAAAAAGTTGACGTAGTTCACAATTACTTTGTAGAAGTATTTAACAGACTGGCTTATCTTGTTTCTATCTTTCACAAAAAACTGGAAAAATATAAAATAACAGATCTCTTAACTCTCCATCAAAGAGACATATGCTAAGGGTCGTGGAAACTATACAACCCTACAGTTAAAAATAGCAGTATTTGTAGGATTTTAAAGGAATGCCAAATCAAAGAAATTTAGAAAATTTCAGAATGCAGAGAGAACTTTATAAAATACTTTATGACAGGAAACACCCTTGTTTATATGTCTTAAAAAAACATAATTTTGGGATTATGAGTAGGATGACTTAATCAGCTGCAATGCAAGAGGTAACCTGCTCTCAGGCCTGCTCTTTAAAATCTGTGTTTGAAAGAAAATCTTAAACAATGGCCTTCTCACGATTCCTCTCATTTACAAATATATGAATAAACCAAGTTCCCAAAATCAAAACTTATTATGCACTAAACAATATGAAATTTAGGCAGGTTTTTTTTATGCTAAATCTTTTAACCCAACAATGTTTTTACAATAAACATTCTTTTTAATGTATTTGAGGGCTTGTTAATTTATTCCCTTTTTATGGCTGAATTCTGTTTGGAATGTATTCTAATGTTTAGCAAAACTAAAAATAAATTTTATGGTCTTTATTTTGTCACCTCTGAAATTCATCACTCAAGCAAACTATATTTAAGGAAGTAAACTTTTCTAAACTGAAACATAGGTGTACCTAAAATTGGCATGCTTTGTCAATCAAAATACTATTTCAAAATATCATATGATTTATTAAAGATTGCAATATCAGATGCCTGTGATAGAATTCTTCAGTAAACTATGTTTAAGGAAGTTAAGTTCTCTTGGCAGCTGGCACGCTGTTAAAATTTATGTACTTTTTTTATACTTACAATTCTTCGTGTCATAAACATAATTTGATTGTTTTAAAACTAATCCTCTGAAAATATTTCAATTACTCACTCTCTATCAAAAAAGTGATTTCCTAATTGGCAAAAGCTGGAAAATTTTGCCATATCCAACAGATATTTGGCTATTCATGATTAATTGATTGTTGGATGCTTAATGTCAAATATATCATGCATATATGTATATCATTTAATAAATCATTTATGAAGGTTTTATTTAATCTTTTCTAACAGACCACTCAAAATGTTGCAAAATTTGTCCCAAAAGGAAGAGCAAAGTTGTCATCTAAACCTACCTGATGTAACCAAGGGGTTTTTGACACGAAACATGCTTGAGTCATGGACATCATTAAGTAAAATAAAATCCAAGCAAGTAGCACAAAAATATTGCCTAGACCTTTGGTCAAGACCATTATGTGAAGAAGCTTAATTTGGACCCAAGCAGGTAATACAAAGATGTACATCAATTTATTGAGTGTATTAAATGTGACCTTGAACTGATCTTACCTAAAGTTAAGAACAACTGTGTAAAGTGTAACTTAGAACTAAGTAGGCAGTATTAAGAAATGGCAAAACCAGGGCGAGACAGACAGATGTAATAATGTGTCAAAATATTCTGCAGAGGATAACTCTATAAAAACAAAGAGTGCACAATGCTCAAATTTCTCACCTGCTTTATGCTTATGACTAAAATTTATGTTGAAAGTTTTTAAAATAAAGGTTTTACTGCAAACTTAACATCATCAATAAGGTCAAGGTCAAACGAATTTCCCAAGATGGACATGTTTGCCTACAATTATTTCATACACCAAATATAGTTGACCTATTGCTCATAGTATCTGAGAAAGACCTAATTATGTAAATCTTTGAAATGAGGTCAGGTTCAAGGTAAAGTGAACCTGTCTCATCATTCCATACACCAAAAACTGGTTGCTTATAGAAACAGGTCTAACCACGACAACTTAACATTGACAAATGACCCATGAAAATTAGGATAAGGTCAGATAATACCTGCCAGACAGACATGTACACCTTACAATCATTCCATACACCAAGTATAGTTGACCTATCGCTTTTAGTATTTGAGAAACAGACTTAATCAGGAACACATAACATAAACTAATGACCATGGAAATGAGGTCAAGGTCAGATGAACCCTGCCAAACAGATATGAACACCTTATAATCATTCCATATACACCAAATGTATTTAACCTATTTTGATTAAGGTAAATGAGAAATAGACCAAAGCACAAAAACTTCTTATTAACCAATGAACCATGAAAATGATGTCAAGGTCAGATGACCTTACACCGATTACAGTTGACCTGGATACAGTTCTATAAAAATTGTTTAAGCCACTGACCTTGGATTAGCATCCCTATATCTCACATTATGTGACTGTATTCGCTTAACCAAGAAAATTAGAGTAACGCCAACAGACAAGTGCCAGTAGAAACCAGAAGTATTTAAGGCATCCCATATACAAGATATCCACATCTTCTACCTTATAAAGATTTAAACAAATATTTCAAGCTGCTACCACCTGAACAGGATTAGCATCCCTATATCTCACATTCTATGACATTTAGCTTGGTGAAAGAAATAGCCTGAACAGCTCATATATTTTTTTTTTTTTAGGGGGGGCATGGGGAGAACCCAGGAACCATTATAAAATATGAGCCCTCAATTTGAAAAAGAATATTCAAATCAGTTAGAATTTCAGCATTATTTATAATGGTTTAAAAATCAATTCTGAAAAGATTCCAAAATAAGGGGAAGTAGGGCATTGTCATCTTGAAAATAAAGTCTAGAACAATAAAAAACGATATAACCATGACTAAATATTTTTTTAGTGATATTCAGTCACAAAGACTTGGCAATCTCTATTATAGCATGACACTTGTAGAAATATTTGTAGATTGAGAAAGGAAATACCTGAACACAATGTAGCACATGACAGGTATATAACAGATCAAACACTACAATAGGTTGACATAGCAATTGCATTCCTATCATCCTGACCTATCTCAGGCATTCTGACATATTGTACATACAGTTAAACTTGTTTACTTGTCATAAACCTGTAAACAACTAAATAGATATCTCTGTTTGACACAAGACAAGATCATTTGTAACTGAGTAAGATATAAAAGATACCCTTTTAAAATATTTCTGGGTCCATGATAAGTGTTTTTGGTATTAAGAGATCAATTTCTGAGAGACAAGAGTCACATGAACTAATATTTGCTTACTTTGTTTAATTCCTGTTATCTGAGAACATTAAATTTTGTTTAACAAGTCGTTTTAATGAATTGTTCAATAATAACCTTATTTGTGTAAATTGTGAACAAATGTGTGACTCACTATTTTATATTAACAAAATTGTAATGCATAGGTGAGAAAATGTTACAATTTAAGAATAATTTCATTCATGTAATGTTCTGTATGTAGAAATTTAGGTTTGTTTAAAAATTATTTCACAGATATCTAGGTGGGACAAATATACTCGCATCTGTAAATCTCCATTTCCTCGTATCTACTTATAAATAACTATATAACGTTGATCTCTCCACCCTTACTAATGTAAGTACTGAACATTAGTTTTTATCACTATAGAGTTGTAGTAACCCCTTGTTAAAAGATGAAAGACTTGAGAAGTTAATTATCTGTAACCACAAAACATAGGTGGCTATACATTATGTAAATCATGCATGCTAGAACATGGCTTCTGATATACCTAAAATCAGGTGTGAATTGTATACTTATTTACACTCAATTTCCCCTGGTATCTGCTGATTCTAACACAGACATAATATTACTATAACACCCTTTTCATTCATCTTCATTTAAAAAAAATATCTCTTACAATATGGCAATTATACTTCTTCACATTCAAGGCCACATCTGATGAGAATGAGTGATTGAAATATCAACTGCTGTGTATAAATAATGATTGAATATTTAATCTGTCTATCATTTTCTATTTCTATCTAACAATTCTATTACCTTGAACTAGAAAAAGTAGCAGCCCTAGCAGTGAGTGGTTTTTTACACCATGCATATGATCAGAATTGAATATACCCTAACTTTGGAATAAATCTTACTTTACAGATTGATAAGGCAAAATAACAGTTATCGCTCAGACAATTTTCTGCCAGTTGAATCTTTAACCATTGTAATAGGTTGAATGGTGACTTAATCATACTGATCATTTTCGTCTATTTTTTAACAGTTGTCTCATAACCTTTCATACCAGATCTCCACAAATTCAACTTTTTAAACTAAGATCATATGCAATGAAATAAAATTCAAAAATTATTTTTTTAATCTAAATGAATGTTGGCAACTTATTTCAGTCTTCTTCAACTCAAGTAAACTTAATAACCACATCCTCTTCTTAACTTAACCTACTTCACAATTATATAAACTGCACATTCCAAACATTACAATAGGTACCAACTGAACTTGAAGATTCTTCTGACACTATCAATTTTTATCATTCACTCATATTTCATTCATAAAGTTCTTAACAACTATTCCATATTTGGACAAAATATAAGTACACTTATCCTTACAACATTATCTCATAAGTGATTTAAAAGAGCGTAATTATTTAAGAGTTACTTAAAACACCAATTAATTCAAAATTTCAATTTAGGTAGCCAACATCATGTGTTTATGCAAAATACTTCTAAATAGGGTTAAACACTAAGAGTCACTTGTAAAACATGATGTCACCTGAGAGAAACAATGGAATCACCCAGGTATGGGAACAGATAGTACGGAAGTTTAACACAAAATATTTGCTATAAGTAGGGACCTTCTTGAAATTGACGTAAATAACTCCTCCACTCTCTGCTCAAGTGTTAATTCCTAGGAATTAAAAAGTATAAATAGCAGAAAAATCTCCCAGAAAAACATGTGAACACATAGGTAAATATTTATGTGATAAGGACCTACAGTACTATAAATAATTACTCCTCAAAGAAGTTTGCATTACCTCAAAATTCATAACGTAAGGTAAGTCTCTTATATTTTTAGTTAATTTTGTAATATTAATTTTATAATCATTAATATTTTGTTATACATGAAAAAATGTTTTTTTTTTATTGTGATTTTCTACCATTGATATCAAGTATAATAATGCAATGGTTTAGTATGCAAGATTTTCCTAAATTTCAATTTTGAGTTTACTTGAAAAAATTTGCTTTTTCGTGGAAATTTGGTGCCTGCTTATTTTATAGTGGATATTTCAGGTAAACAAATAAACATGAATGCAGACTGTTTTTTTTTTTTTATAGTAGAGAGGGGTATACTGATGAAATGTAATAAAACTGTTTGTAAAAATAGATAATTTGCTGCATATCATGATTAAAAAAGAACTAAGACATTAAGACTATCTTTCGTTATGATTGGCTTTACTTTGCCTGCTATCTGTTTATTCACTAAAAGTAATTTTTGCCATGTTGAATTATTTTTTACATAAAATGACAAACACTCATCACAGCAGCGAGCTGGCTAAGATTACCTTTCACAGATAAAAGTATTCTAATGTTACATAATCTCCTTTGTAATTGTCTAAAGGTAAATTTATATTCCTTTGAAAGTGCTATACATGTTACCGTAGGGAGCATAATGAATTATACTTCTCACGATATTAGTACACAACAAAAAATGTTTACTTTTTTCAATCTATATATATAAAACCCCCTATTTTGATATAAATCATATTGATAACAGTCTAAACCAACTAAATCTGACATTATTGGCCATGGGAAGAAGTTTTAGTAGTATATAATGACATGTCAAATGTTTGACTTAGTATCAAAGCATAGTATAAGTAGTCTAGATCCATTTAGATTTGAAAGTACCTGGTGTCAGAGAGTAAATTCACATTTAGTATCATTTACAACAAAATGCTATTCAAAATAACAACTAGCTGCAGTATAAATGAACAGAGAAGAATCCAGCCAGAAATTAAAAGTTTGAAATGTTATGTGGGGTCTACAAGAACTATAGGCTCTTAAGAGCCTGTGTTGCTCACCTAGGTTTATGTGCATCTTCACCAATAGACACTCTCCAACCTTGTAGACTATAATATTATTCATGACTACCGTAAATATCTTCTATAGTTTTTGTCCAAAACACAAAAAGGGTAAAAGTAATTATTTAAGGGCAATAACTTCTATGAGAAGATTTTACAGATCTTGTCTTACTGATCATATTTGATTTTTAAAGTTTCCATCTTATACAGTTTTCAAAATATTAGGCAAAAAAGTAAAATAAAAATGGTAAAAATCGTCATGAAAGGCAAAATTACTCCAATCAGTAGCCGACTGACGATTTTGGCCATGTTAACTTATTTGTAGATCATGTCTTGCTGATCATTTTTGCAATATAATGTTAATGTCTACGCCTCTACGGTACTTATAATAATTTTCAAGATAATACGCCAAAAGGGAAAAAAAAATCATTCATCATTTAAGGGCAATAAGAAGTCATCTCATGTAAGTAGACAGAAGGTAGATCTCATCATTCTGAACATTTTTGCTCTGCCAAATGTTTGCTATCTGTAGCGGTTTTCAAGATAATAGACATAACTTGCATCTTGTCCCTTAGTATAATGTCCCTATTTTTAGCCATGTCTGCCATGTTGGTTGGCAGACAGGGTCATCGGACACATTTTTTAAAACAATATATTCCAATGATGATCGTGCCTTGTTTGTTTAAATTTGGCCTAGACTAAGTAGTTTCACAGGAGATGATCTTTGTAAAAGTTAACAGAAGACAGATGACAACGATGACGGATGCCAAGTAATGGCAAAAGCTCACATTGGCCATCTGGGCCAGGTGAGCTAAAAATAGAGGATTAATTCTTATTAGTGCCAATTCTAATATGACTTTTAAAAATGGATAAAAATCTGGATGAGTTTGACTCTTGTGGGAACGAGTACCGGTAAGCACAATATATTATAAAAATAAAAATGGGCAAATTTCAAGGGTGAGATCAAATTTGCAGAAAAAAAAATAATAGTACACTTTAATTGATGTAGGGTTATGGGAAATTCTAATAGACCATCAAAACAACACTACTAAACCTTCTAGAATGTACTACTCTATGCAAGATCATGAATCAGGTTATGAATAAGACTATCAGGTTTCATAGTACATACTATAAAACTACTACTGTTGATGAAGATGAATGTTGTGACATACAGTGTAGGTGGGGTATATATTATAGACACCCAATGATTCATATAATAATATGAACAACGTAAATAACTGGAATACAGTGATACATGTATACTGGAATTACGATTTCTCCTGTACAAGTAAGACTTTTTTCATTTCAGCCTGTGACATATATTGGACAGATTCATTCTTATAGGTCTAATTATAACCCCAAAAATAAGGGTAATAACACATTAAAAAAACACCAAACCAGAGGCTGCAAGGAGCCTTTACTTGCTTTCCTAGTATCTATCCAATAAAGTTAATTCTGTTTTGTTCCTAACATTTCAAAAAGGGCATGGTTATTTTGGAGTTGATATAACACTCATCTAAACATCTATCAATAAAACTGACTAAGGTTCCTTACAGAGTTCATGATATTTAATGTCATGGTGCTTTTTAAATAGTATTATGTAGTAAAAAATTTGCTCATTGTTGAAGACTGTATGGTGACCTATAGTTGATAACATCCACATCATTTGGACTAATGGATATATGTCTCATTGGCAATAATACTGCAATGCCGTCCACCCCTCTTTTTGAATATGCTGTGTTATCAAGTACAAATACTTGAATAATACGGAGATGTCTGTGAGATGATATGCTTTGCAAATGAGTCTTTTTAATATGCTGATTGTACTAATATTGATTGTCAAGATTTAGTTCTATTGTGTTTCAAATGATGTTGTGATTGGAATTTACTCGCGGTGACAAATTTGCAAGTTTGATCCCGGAGTGCTGGTACCTTTATTTCTGTTGTACTATTTGAGATATTAACCTGTTTACACGTGTTCCTAAGTTATCCTGTATGTGTAATAACTTTCACGATGAATAAATATGTTGGTTCTTATTGATATTAAGCCGGAAAACATCTTTATTTACATAAAACTTCCAATGTTTACATTTTGATTTGCCATTTCGAGAATTTCCCTAAACAGAGAGATGGCTGCTGATTGGTCCAACACATGTAAAAGCGTCTGTGATTGGCTGACAGTCGAATAAAACTGAAATGATCAACTACGGAGAGCAGTGAGTGTTTGTGGTTTGAAAGTTTTGAAGCGCCAAACTTGAAATAGTCGGCGCCTTTCTAGGTGCAAACTGTTGGGTGATTTTTCTATGTGTAAATAGTCGGTGACTTCGCTAGGTGCAAATAGTTGGGTGACTTTGCTAGTGTGCAAATGGTCTGTGACTTTGCTAGGTGCAAATGTTCGGTGACTTTGCTAGGTGCAAATGGTTGGTGACTTTTCTAGGTGTAAATAGTCAGTGACTTTTCTAGGTGTAAATAGTCGGTGACTTATTTGCGGACAATTTAGGGTCTAAATTGTACCAATATTTTAAGTAGTTATTTGAAATAGATGTTGTTGATTTAAGGCTACATACTTCTACAAGTGTTCTTTTATTGAGGCACCTTTGTAAGCCTGTTCGAGCTATACGCTACCTCATTAGTCTTGAAATTAGTTGTAGTTAACAGAGTGGTGACTCTGGATTGTTGTATATATGATTGATATACATATATAGATTAAATAAGATAGACCAACCATTCCCTTGGACCCAACCAGACCAATTACAGAGCCTGTCCAGCCAGATTCTCTGCGTTTACAATTGTCAAATAAATAATCAAAACTGTTATATATGCTATTTCTTTTATTTCTCAATCATATATAATATAGATAAGACCTGTAGAACATAGGTTAAACGAAGCTGTAAAGTGGGTTGGTTCGATGGTATTCCAATTAGACATCGGCCCTACATTTTACAGTAATAAATTATACCAGTTAAGAAATCCCTTTTCTATGTAACCTGTGATCTCTGGTGGCCGACTCTAACACCAGGGAGGCAGCGTTATAATACCACATCTCCTTATCTTTATATCAAACTATGCAATTGTAAATCAAAAAGGCTCATGGAATGTGATTTCAATTTAAGTTACTAAATGCTGTTGATCTCAATGACCTTCACCTATTACACTGCAGGAAAACAAACATGTAGCATAAGATTTATGTTACTTGCAACTACTAGAGTATGATAATGCAAGACTGTGAATAGAGCATTAAATATTCTATCAAAAATGGTTCTTATCTAGTCAAACTAGAAAAAAAAAACATGTAAGTAATCTGTGCAGACTTATTTAACAAATATAGACAAACAGCCAAACAATAATTTTACATGGATTAAGGCTTACAATTATTACGCCACTTATAACAATAATGCCAGCCAATTTTGGTTGGTTTTTAGGCTTCTTTAATATAATCATGAAACTATACACCTCAAAAAAGATAATTGCCCTATTTGGTTCCTGTTGGCCAAGTGGTTTCCTAGGATCTTTTCTCCATGTCTCTATTTATTCAGATATTTCTGTTATGTGTTGGATGCCACATGTGGAGTATGATAAGATTACCAAAATAGTTGAAACCAATTTACTAATTTATTAGGGATTTCTTCTGAAGCATTGTTGGCATACTCTGGAATTGTAACTTACAGGGATCAACAAGATAATTTTAAATGATTAATTGTATAGGTCTGCCATAAACTTAACAACCCAAATCTATTATCTGGCAGAAATTAAGTTTTATAAATTGTTGTATTTCTTACATTACACATAATTACAAACAGTAAATTGAAAAAAATCTTAAACAGATTGTAAATAATGTGTTAGTAATCTACCTTTAAAAATTGTTTACATGCTGCAAAAATTTCCTTGGAAGTAGTGAAGATTGAAGAGGCCTTTCACTCAATCAAATACTATTTATATTTATGAATGAAGAATTTTAACTTTCAAATGTAGATGTTTTTATATTAGTGACTACCTTTCTGATGCACTAGCAGGATTAAACAGAAAATGAGACTGTAAATAAATAGATTAATCTTTCTTATCGCATGTTAAAAAGGTATATCACAAGATGCTTAGTGAAAGGTGAGGTTCAGAAATAACTTAATCTTGGCAGAACATGAAAGAAAATGTTGTTTGATATTGCAAAAATTAAAGTTTAATGTTTGGTACAAGTAAATTAATTGTTTTAAACCAGCGTGTAGTGTTACCTTGCTTTCGTGTTTTACAAATTCACAGTTATCGTGTAAATCGATACGTCTAATGAAAGCTTATATTTAAACAAATGTCTTGTCACCTAAGAGGATGATTTTCCCAATAAATTTTCATGAGAAAAATTTTAAAAGCATGTACATGCTGTTGCAGACATGTAAAACCTGATAATACTAATTACCATGTGAAGATTTATCCTTGGGTTTAAGAGCCGTAAATTGGCTTAATTTGCATAACACCTTTTGTTAATTTTGTCTCCTTGATTTATCGTTAGCCAGTCAGACTTATATGGTTTGCATCTGTAAATATTTACAGCAGGTGTTCAATTCATACAAACTATTTATTCTGTCATATGTTTTCAATTTGTATGAAAACAACTCAAGATCATTGAGTTATAAGCTCTGCCCACCTGATTCATCAATATAAAAATAAGAAGACACTATTTTTACACTTTGTTTGTTTACTGGTACTTCATGCAAACACAGTTATAAAATAAATAAACTGCTTCGCCAAGCGCATCTGGATACGACCGCAGAGGTCCAGCCCTGAACAGTTGGGGCAAAAATGGACACAATATTCATGCTTGATCCAAGTCTGAATTTGGATTGTAATTTAAAATATTTGACACATTATAGGTTTCTGACATCGTATAAAAAATTGAAAATTTTATTAATTTGAAAAAGTTATTGACATTATATGTAGTGACACAATGAACAATTGATAGAAATCTGTATCAATAATTTATACTAGGGATGTCAACTCTAATACTAATCGAGTACTCGTTGGTTTTACCGAGCGATACTTGAGTACTCGCTCGGGAAAACATCTACAAAATGGAAACACAAAATTATACCCATTTTACGTATTGTGGAATGTCGTCTTATGAACGTAAGACCCTCAACATTATTACACAGGACTAGATAATAGTCCAAGGAATTTTATACCATAAAATAGCTCGTTTATCACATGTTCTAATTATGTAAACTGGCAATAATCTAATCAATTAATTAATAAACATCTATAGAAAATATTTACTCAAACAATATATTTATATTGGGGAATTGTAAACAAACACATTTAATGATCAACAAAAGGGTGGTGATTAGAACTTACTGATGCCTTTAACCATTGTCTGAGGGTCGACACTAGGGTCAATGAATTTGCTCTTATTTAGAAATATTATCTTGTCGACTATTTCTGTGATGAGTCAATTCTCAACTTTGTTACGGTACAGAGTAGTGGAATGACTAAGACACGATTAGCTAAAAGTGTATGCCTTGAAAAGTCGCTCTTGTTCATAGCCTGCCTATGTTCAGAGGAATTTTATATGAAAATTAAACGCAAAAATTCGAAACAAATTTAATTTCGATCAATTTTGAATAATATCTAATTTCCCAGGAGGCGGTCTTAATAAAAAATGCTATTTCTTTGTGAAGGCAACAACATTCTAACATGATACTGATTAGTTGAGTATCATTCTTGTATTCGATACTAGATACTACCAAGCGATACTCGAGTACTCGTTGACATCCCTAATTTATACACATGTAATAATTATTGCTTGATAAATATTTTATGACATCTTCATTATGCAAATTTCAGCGATATGACATATCTCAGATTTCATGTGTTTAAAATTCTAATTTCAGATTCAATATGCTTTATTATAACATATATAGGTATTTCACTTCAAAGGATTGTAAATATAAGAATTGAACACTGTGTTTTTGAAGTTTTATACAAAATGAAAGTAAGTGACAATCACAATTTTAGCAAGAAGTGCTTTCCTGATTCACACAAAATGTGAAGGTCACTTACTTTCATTTTGTCTATATTAATCTTTAACTGCATTCCTGCAATTCCACACAGCAAAAAATGACATTCCCAAAAATTTTCATTAACCTCAATTGTTTGGGTTGTTTTCATATCATTATTTGTGGGAATGTGTATAATTTTCCTGTTGGAAGTGCAGAAATGAAAATGATATGAGAAGGTTTATAGTAACATTTGTTAAACATTTGAAGGCCTTAAAATATTTAAAAAGCAATGACAACATTATGGATTTCTTCTCTTTTTCAGAGATATAATCCCTAACCATGGAACTGGTATACTTATACGGAGTATTGATATTCTTATTTACATTGCGGCATTATGCAAATGCATGTTCATGCTTTCCAACCCATACTCAGAACCATTACTGTCGAGCTGATTTTGGTAAGTGTGAAAGACAGTCAGATAAGTGACTTACTTCTATATACTAGTTATCTTAATTTTTTAAAGTAAGGAGCATTTGGGTTTTACAAAAGGCTGTGACTTGAACAGGAGATTATTTCATATAAACGTGTCAAACAGATGTTAAACAATTTCCAACAAAATTAGAGACAATTACTAAGATTATATCTAAACAAATTGTTGTGCTCTCAAGCTAGTAGAGTGAATTATCATTTTAATGACAAGTTAAATCAATGACTTCCTCTAATTTTAATGTTAAAATGCTACTGTGTATATATTCATACAGTATTTATCATTTTGACCATGTTTGTTGCTTGAAAAAATTGGAATTCCTGTGTTAATCATCATTATTCTGCCCGTTCCTTTGACCAGTCATAATCAAAACACTAGGCTTAAAATTGGTCATGACTATGTCAATAAAACTGCTTCAATAATCTGAATTTTTATTGTTGATTAATTAAATTTGATAGCTTTTTTAACATCGAGTGGGAAGTATTTCAAGTATATTCAGAAGAAGACCATCTTCAACAATAAATCAAATAAACAGGATTTGCAAAGTAGGTTTAGAAGGATGGATGTTAGTAGGAGGCAGAACTTTGTCTTCATAAGGTCTCTTATGGACCCCTTACAGAGTTGTCGTCACATTTTTTAGCTAATAAAAGTTGACTCTTTCCAAATGGATTGCATAAAATTTACCTCCAAATTCTAAAAGGACCAGACTAAACATTTATACACTCCAATGAGTCAAATATGAATCCCTCAGCATGGGTCCTTATGTTTTACTGGAGAGGTTTGAGTAACCTATTTTTTGTCCTCATTCACACTTGAGTCTTTCATCTTTCAAAAAAGACCCAGTTAAAAATAACTATAATATAATGTTTTCAACAAACAACTTTAAAATAGAAATAAAATGCTTCGCTGAGCGCAGACTGATACGACCGCAGAGGTCGAACCCTGAACAGTTGGGGCAAACTTGGACACAATATCCAAGCTTGATACTGTCCTAATTTGGATTGTGATCAAATTTTTGACATAATAATATAGGTTTCTGACACAAAATAAATATGGTCAAAGATCTTACAAATCTATTGCGCAATACTGTGCAATTGAAGATTTCTTCTTGAAACTTTTCAAAAATTGGAAAAAACTGCCCCCCTCCAACTTTTTAGAACCCCCCCTTGGAGCAATAACCCCAAAACTCAATTCCAGCCTTTCCTTTGTAGTATGGAACCTTGTAGTACAATTTCAGAGAGATCCATACACTTACACACAAGTTATTGTCTGGAAACTAGAAAAATGCTTGTTTTTGGCCCCTTTTTGGCCCTGCATTCCTACACTGTTGGCCCCATAACCCCTAAAATGAATCCCAACCTTCTACTTGTGGTATTAAACATTGTGGTACAATTTCAGAGCAATCAAAATACTTATACACAAGTTATTATCCTGAAACTAGAAAAATGCTTGTTTTTGGCCCCTTTTGGGCCCCTTATTCCAAAACGGTTGGGACCATCATCCCCAAAATCAATCCCAACCTTCCTTTTGTGGTATTGAACCTTCTTAAAATATTTCATAGAGATCCATTCACTTTAACTAATTTAATTGTCCGGAAACCAATGTGTCTTCGGACGACGACAACATCATACCATTATACGATCCAAAAAAATTTTTTGCGGCCGTATAAAAATTAAGAGAGAACAAGTGAAATTGTCATGCCTTCTTTAAAATCAAGGTCTTAAGATATTAACTAATGAACCATGAAAAGGACAAATGTAAGATGAACCTAATGAGATGGACATGAACAGCTATCAATCATTATCACACTGGGTATACCGATCAGTAAAACGTGGAGGGATTCAAATCACGAGGAGCAATTAATGAAAAGTTTGTTACAGTGGGTAGTTAAAATCTGGATTTGGTTCCGAAGGAGGAATTATGTTTCAAGAATTTACCTACCCACCGTTACAAACTTTTCATTAATTGCTCCTCGGGATTCGGATCCCTCTGCGAATTTTGGATCGGGATACCCAATGTTATTATCAACACATCTAATATCTAATATCTAATATAGTTGACATATTACCTATAGTATTTGAAAAAGTGACCTTGTTATGAATGTTGATCAATAAGTCATTGAAATTAGGTCAAGGTCAGCTGAACTCTTTCAGATGCATATGTTCGCCTTAAAATCATTCTATACATCATAAGTGTAGTAGTCTCTGAAAATTGACCTAACACAAAAACTTAACATTTACCAAAAAAATGAAACCAAGAATACGAGGTAAAAGTAAAATAAACTCTGTTAGACCTCATGTAACGCTTACTATAATTATATACACCAAATCTAGTTGACCTTATCTTTACAGTACCTAAACAATTACCTCAACAAGTGAATCATGAAAATGAGGTCAAGGTCAGATGATCTTGTACATTGTGCAATCCTTTTATATACCAAATATAGTTGCACTATTTTGCTGTGGCTTGCAGAACAGAAATCTAAATGACTATTTTTGACTTTGCATTAAAAATAACTGAATAAGGTTACAAACAAATTCCATCACAATTTAAACCTAGGATTTAAAATAGCAGCCAAAACATTCAGATCAGTAGAACATTCCTCAAGTACCTGTATTCATAACAATAGAAAACATAACTTCAATGCACTCCATGCATGCTTCAAATAATGCCAAGTATTACTATTATACTAATTATGTAATTAATCAACACAGAAAATAACTGTCTATGAAGTAAAATCTGATGCCAGATTTCACCTATGATTGTCAGTATTCTGAAACAAACCACTACAATTATATTATGTTTGTCATATTATAGGCTGCAAGAAAATTATCTACTGAAAGAATACATTGCATTTTTGCAAAATAAATGTTTGTTTTTTGTAGTTTTACTGATTGCTTTCTATTTGTGTTCCAGTGGATTGTTCATTTATCTGTCAAAAAGATAAACAAAGCAAAAGATAAATAGTACCCAATTATGTTTTTCTATCAAACTGAAACAACAACATAATTATCTAAGTCAATGTTTGATTTAAATCAGATATAATCATCTTTGCAGATATTTTTAGTTGGCTCACAGTACATGCGACAACATTTATCTGACTGAATACTGTCATTTATCAATATAAACTAATTTGTTAATGTATTTTCAGTCATTGTTGCTACAGTGAAAAATGTAGAAGAAATATACAATAACCAATTCAAACAGACCAATAAAATTCCAGAAGGTCCAGTTTATCCATTTCCAATCAGGAGAAAGTTCAAGGCTAGAGTTCATAGGTCATTTAAGGTAATCTATTCTACAGGCAACATTCATAAAGGGCATGACACCATAAAAGCATATTTTATGACAGGCAAATAAAGTAACAGCATATATAAAAAAGAAGATGTGGTATGATTGCCAATGAGACAACTCTCCACAAGAGACCAAATGACACAGAAATTTACAACTATATGTCACATTTTCGGCCTTCAACAATGAGCAAAGCCCATACCGCACAGTCAGCTATAAAAGGCCCCGAAATGACAATGTAAAACAATTCAAACGAGAAAACTAACGGCCTAATTTATGTACAAAAAATGAACGAAAAACAAATATGTAACACATAAACAAACGACAACCACTGAATTACAGGCTCCTGACTTGGAACAGGCACATACATACAGAATGTGGCGGGGTTAAACATGTTAGCAGGATCCCAACCCTCCCCCTAACCTGGGACAGTGGTGTAACAGTACAACATAAGAACGAACTATAAAAATCAGTTGAAAGAGGCTTAACTCATCAGATGGATAAAAATACAAATACTACAAATACAAGTAGACGTGGCAGGGTACTTGTACATCCAAACAACAAAAAAGACACTAAGTACAGATCTGAGAGTACTCACAGTTACTGACAGCTAGTTCAAAGCCACTAACAACTAATAAAAAAAAATCATGCATCTAAGAGTATACCACATCACAAAAAAGATCTGTCATGTTTAGCAGAAATTTATAAGTCATTATCATAATTTCTCAGTACATCCAAGGATTAAGACAATTTTCCTGCAGGATTCTTAATGTAATTAGATAAACTTCAAAAGAGTAACAATTGCTGATTCTGCTGATTCCAGCCTATTTTCCATTTGACTACAGGAACACTCATATATAAAATAGGCCACATCAAAGTGGAGAAATAACTTTGGTTTTTCACCCCCACATCCACATTAAAGGTTTTTCTAAATTAATTAAATTTTCATCAAGACTTTGTTTGACATTTAATAACATTTTAGTTTGCAATAAGATAACAGGAGATGTGGGGTACAGGTCATTAAGACTGGTACCAAACGATGCACAAAAGGGGGGAAGACGTTATCTAATTTGTTTTTAATTTTTATAATGTTCTGTTCATGAAATAAATAAAGCTACATATTTGTGTAAGCAACTAGCTTGAATTTTGCCTTTCATTTATGTATATTTCCAAAGGCTGTTTTAATCTATTACAGAAGAATGGAAATGACACATCAAGAGAGATAATAATAAACACTCCAGGTTCTGATGCCGCTTGTGGTGTACAGTTAGACCTCAATAAGAAGTATATTATTGGTGGTAAGAGAACTATATTACTAATGTCTTAAATTCACGACAGAATGTTTTATCTAACCTTGTATAAACTGAGGGTAAAACTTCAGTAATTTTGGGTCATTTAAAACGGTCAGGGGTACAAGTGTTTCAAATTTATAAAAATGAAATTGCACAAGACAGATAATCATGATGTACACGAGACAATATCTAAAATATTGCAAGGGGAAATATCACTGAGTATCAATGTTTGTATGTGTTTCCTAATTTTTCTTAATTTAAATATACATTTTTAATATATTATACTAATTTCCAAACAAACAGAAAAATCAGACAAACAGTTACATTGTAATAGTTATCATTCATAAAATAATAGGCAAAGGAAGATAACTCAATTTTGTTCATAAGACAATAATTCAGATGTTCATCTTCTTTTTGCCAGGTTATAAAGTGGAAGGTGACTACTGGATTAATCTATGTGGCTGGGTGCAGGAATATAAAACACTTAACAGGCAGCAAATAAAAGGACTTAAATTTTTCTATGGAAAAAATTGTCAGTGTAAGGTAGGTCTATAATAGAAAATATAAAAATAAATTATAGAAAATGTGCAAATTTAGAAAATCTTTTACTGTGACTTGACGGTGTGCAAAACATGAGATAAAAAATTATTAGGGAGAATAAAAAAAACTCATCAATACAAGAGGATCAAAACAATGGCAAAAAAATTTAAAAAAAATTTAAACAGATAAATTATTGCTTGCTTAACATTCAAAAAAAAAACTAGATGTGTCGGAATGACACGAATGACCCTGCTCGCAAATTTTCCAAGTCCAAAGATAAAAAGAAGATGTGGTATTATTGCCAATGAGACAACTCTCCACAAGAGACCAAATGACACAGAAATTATCAACCATAGGTCACCTTACGGCCTCCAACAAAGCCTGCAATTTCATCAAAAATCAGCAGAGCAGCACCAAACAAAAACCAGATCTGTAACTCATCATAGTAGACTCACATACTAAATATCAGCTCAATCTGAATAATTGTTATTTTCACGAAATTTACAAGTCCAAAGCCTGTCATTTCTGCAAAAATCAGCGGAGCAGAACCAAATGTAAACCGGATCTGTACCTCATCATAGTAGACTGACCTACTCAAAATCAGCTCAATATGTGAAGGCGTTTAGAAAAACAATCTGTATAACTGTTTGTTGCGGAATGACGGAATGACAGAATGACAGATAAGGGTCAAACTATATGGCCAAGACCAATTTGTGGCTGGGCCATAAAAAGATAAACAATCAACTGAACACAAAATGACCTTGATATTGTCTTTTTCAGGTATCTTGGTGTAATGGTAACTTCTGTAATTCCGGATATGGAAATTCAAACAAAAACACTTGTAAATGGGAACCACGGTGGAGTAATGATTGTTATATAAGATATGGAGTCTGTAGTGAAAACCGATCTGATGGCTCATGTTCATGGCGGAAAAACAGAAAATTCAAAACATGCCTTCAGACAAATGATGAAGTATTTCCATGGAAACAAAGGAAACCATCAAACGCAGAAGTTTTTCCTCCACCATCTGTACATGAACACAGTCCTGGTTATATGCCTTAATGTATCTCTAAGTAAATGTGTTATAAACCAAAAGAAGAGAAAACCAATGTCAACAGTTTTGTATCTTTAATAGGGCATACTATCAGGCAGATGATATTGTTTTATAAAATAATGTGATGAATATGGACAGCTAAAAAGATTTCCATTTAATATGACAAGAATGTTTAACTGTGTTACTTCTTAGTGACATTTCTGCATGACTGTAGAAATCTCACTAATCAATTACTTTTTATTGATGTGTAACTATATTTTAATAAGCTATATCAGAAGTTGGCACTTGAGTCCAAAATTTTCCTCTGCAGGTATTAGTCTGCAATATATATTGTTATGTGAATCTTAAATAATAGTGAAACAGAATAAGGAATATAGAAAACATTTAAACTTCTAATTTTATGTGAAAACTGAAGAATAAAAAAGCATTTACATTCTTAAAATTTTGTTTCCATTATGATTTTTTGATAAACTAAATAGCTTATTATATTATAATAGAACCACCTATAGCTAAGTAAAATTAATGAATTTTGTGAGCCAGCTGACATATCCAAGCCCCAAAGAAAGGGGCTTATAATGACCTACTGGCTTAGTTTTTTCCCGTTCACTTTCAGGTCTGATGCCTTTCTGTTATGATTTTAGACTGAAATATTGTCTAACAAAAATCTGTTTTCATAACTGACCGTAGAAATTTCAAAATTAAAAGGGGTCTTGATTTGATTATATGTGACCACATACAACCTCACAAGGTTGTTATCTGAAATGAAGTATTTGTTCAATATCCAGAAACCACTTAGCACAATTTCGGTCTATAATTAATTATTTTGAACTTGAACTTAGATGTAGTGAATTCAAAGTCAAAAGGAATCCTCCTCTCATTATATATGTGACCATATAACCACATATGGTTGCAATGAACATCCAAAATCATTGATTGACAGACTGACAGACAGACTTATATTGTAGTGATGGGTATAATAAAGAGTAGAAGGAAGGCCTTTCAAGAATGCAGCCTTTTTGTAAAAATGAAAAATGTTTAGAAATGATAAGTTTGTTATGTTTTGATATTTTCTTGTAGTTGTACATTTTTGTAAATACACTAATTATAGGCAGCTAAACCATTCAAAGGGAAGTAACTTACAAATTTAGTTACTTTATTTTTATAGAATCTTTAAATTTTTACTTTTCATACAATATTGTAATAAAGTAGAAAATACTTGAAAACTAGCAAAAAAATAAGTTATCAATTTGAGTAATTTTCTTCATATATAGAAAAAGGTAGCTATTTTGTTTTGTTTTGGGCTATTACTAAAAACATTGAATGATGGAATCAGTGAAGTAACTAAATGAAAAGTTGTATTTTTATATTTTGTATGTCTTGCTGTTGTGAATTCCAATTTTCTGTAAAATTCACCTTGAACTACAGATTGCCATATAAAATAAAACTCTATAGGACAGCAAACTATTTCAATTTAACATATATATCTTAACATATCAAATTCACACATTGTTCACCCTTGTATATACATTGTAGATACATTTTGTGATTTTTTTTTCAATAAAAATATGTTACTAAACTAATGTCAGTTATTGAAGTGAGATCTACTTTAATTGGAACATTATAATCCAGAAAATATTTTACACAATTCTAGAAAACTAAATGTACGCTATTATTGACAATTTGTACATTTTCCCTTTGAACTTACTGCCTAATGTTTTTAAGATCATGGACAGGACTTGATACTCGAAAATATTAGGCAATGACATCATCTATCAGTGCAGCAAAGTCATGTACTCAAGTCCATCTGCATCAATTTATCAATGAAATGCAAGCGACTTCATTCATACATCTGAACAACTATCCCAGCATTTTGTATGCGTAAAAGAAGTTTTACTTTCATTTTACTTTGTATTCTCAACAAAAAATATATACATTTAAGACAAATTGCCGATAAAAAGAATAATGGCATTTTATTTTTGATACTAATTTCATCACCTCAAATATCAGCTCACCCTAGTAGGCTCCCTTGATATTCTTGCTGATAGTCAGTATCAAAAACAAAAAGGCCATCATTCTATATATGTATACATTTGGTCCATGAAACTACCTATACAATGCTATTTGTATACACCAGTCATAAACAGATATGCCATTGTCTGCCCGGCTGCTTGTTGTTCATGTTGTTGTAGAAAAGCAAGATAATGCCTTGATCAAATTTCATGAAACTTGTTTGGAATACTTAAATAGGTGGATTGGAAGAAAGTTCCCTATCAATGCTGTATAAATTTTCATTTTGTTGTTCAAGAGTTATGACACTTTAACTATCAGATTGAAGGCACCTTTTGACATATTGTGCATTTACTTAATGATACTCAGATATATCCTGGAAGTATTATATTGATTTTTTACTTCCATGGATATATTTGCTTGAAATTCTACACTATTGGTGGGATTTAATATTTCATTTTTGTGTGTAAATTGTCCTGATGACATATGCCTGGCAGGCAAAATATGCGAACCAACATTTTTTTTAATAAAATTGTAGTCTCATGAAGAGTTGTTGTCATATTGGTACTTTATTTGGTATTTGGTACTTTATTTGATAATATTTATTGACAACCCTGCATACCAAGGTATCCACTTCAGGAGTCTCTACCAAAAGTAAACACAACAGAATGTTGTGTCATTGGAAGCATTTTTAACCTTTTATTCATGTGATTAATGTTCAATGTCATTTGAATTCAGAGAAGAAAAATACCCTTTCTTGAGTAACTTGTCTATGTATAATAAATTTTTGACTTTAGTTGGATATGATGTTAAAAAAAAAGCACAATACTTCCAAGATTATTCGAACATAACGAATACATGATTATTAATGTGTCAGAACTAATATGAATAATAACGAGTAATAGTGCAAAATCCTGCATTGAAGGTATTAAATAAGAACTTTTTCATTCCTAATGCCCTTTTTTTCTGTGCTAACAAACAGATTATTCGAACATATTATGACATATCATTGGTGAAAATTTCTGAAGAAGATTAAAGATTATTGAAGTTTTCTCCCACAGACAAAAATGATTAAATGTTTGATATTGGTCTACAGTCAAATGACTGATGCCATAATAACACTGATGACTTCATACTTTTGTCTTTATTTGATCCGTCTGCAACATCTGCATAAAAGGACAACCCAAAGACTGATCTTATAAGTACTTCTAGTACAGGAAATAAATATTTTTATTATCAATGATTATAAATACCTTAAATGTGAAAAAAATATTTTTATGTTGATATATAAGCCATTCAATCTAATAAAAATTGTGTCAATGCTAGTCTGCTTCAACCATGTTGCAAATTGATCATAATATTGAAATATTTCACTACTTTTATAAGCCTTCACTTTCATGATGATATTTTTGAAATGTTTTAGCTTGAAGACATTTTGTTCCTTGACTGATGTTGTTGTAGGATAAGTAAACATAACATGCACATTTGGGACAAGAAACAAGTTAGACAATGATCAACAATATAAAAAGAATTTTATTACAGGGATTTATTCTCCCAGTTTGCATTTTCCCTTGCAAGTAGATTTATAATGATGACAGGGACCTGGAGTTACTTGCCCTGAACTGCTCATGGTTCTTATTTAACTGGTGCTTTAAAATCTAAGTATGCATAATTGACCAATAACTCTTCAAATCTTAAGTTTGGGACCAAATGCATAAACTTGTTGTTTGTAGACATTTGCTTTTAAACAAAAAAAGTCTTGAATTATACAGCTTAATGTTTATACAAAGATAGTGTTAATGAATGCTATCAGGAAAGTGTCTAGCTCTTAGCAACAAAAGGAAACCTAATGCATCAATGTTAAAACTAGGCTCCTTGGATTCAATGTTGAGACTAATTTTCTGTCCCTACTCATCCCAATTTTTATTTCATATTTGTTACCTCTATATAGCCTTATAATTGCTCTGCTGGGGCAATAAGTCAAAGGGAATTTATCATTACTTATTTGACAATAAAATGATGAAATTATCAAAAATAAGAATTAATATAATTGTCACTAAAGATTTATACCAAGACAAAACTTAAAGGACAAAGGGAAATTATCAACACTTATTTGACATTTTAGACATTTATACAAATCTTCAGGGAAATCAGAAAACACATAGGAACGAGATATCAGATACTTTCATCATCCAAATTGCCTACGAACAAATTGGCTGTAATTTCTTATCATGTGATATTGTACTAAAGAAACATGTTTGAGTTTTCCTTGACACATACCAATTTCAATTTGTTTTATGAGTAATACAAATTGATTCTAATTTTGCTTGAAGTAATTTGCTTCAGTTGATAAGATTTAAAGATTTAAGAACGGGTCTATCAACTTAATTCATAAACTTTGTAATAATTGATCTGATTGATTGTTGATGTTTAATGCCACTTGCAACATTATAACTATATCATGACAGGCAGTTTTTATTGGTAGGGGAAATCAGGGGGGTCCAGGTCCGTGGACAGGTCCGTTCAATCAAAGTTCAAATTGAAAAAAAAATTGAAAACAGTCATGCTGAAAACGTGAACATGTTTGAGGACATAATTAATTATCGTTTAGTACTTGGTGGATTGTTGTCCGTGTTGGCCAACATACCAAATCAACGTAGTTTCAATTTGATATGAGATTAAAAGAGACAAGCTGTAAAAAAAAATTCCCCATTTTTATTCTACTATTAGCACATTCACAAATTTAACTGGCCATGCTCATACCAAGTGTACTTTATTACTTTACAAAGTTGTTAACTTTCATAATTAAACCAACATAAGCTTCCTTATTAAAACACATATTGTTTACTCTTAGCTATGGTGGTGTCATGAAATAAAAGTTCCTCAAATATAAGTTCCAAATGAAAGAAATATTCTGTAATGTTATTTCCACTGGAACAAATATTACAGAATTTGTTCCTTACGGAATAAAAGGTATAGAATATTTGTTCCAATAGGAACAGGTGTTATGGCATTATTTATAACAAAGTTTTCAGTGGAACTTCTGTAAGGTGGATCAAATACATGTTGACAGTGGTAAAAACTGGCACTGTTTCTTGGTCTGTAGCAATTTCTGACAGATTTATGAAAAATACAATTAAAGGATCATAATAAAAAAGCGTTTTTTGGTGTTTTTTTTTTGCAAATGACTCATTGATTTCAGAGATAAAATATTTTACTGGTAATAAAAGTTTACCAGCAGATGAGCACAACAGTCCACACCACAAATACTAAAATTCTCTTTTTAGATTCTCAAATGTCTTCATAATTAACAATCATGGCATGTGCTATATATCTCCTTTTTTTTATGTTGGAATCTATGACATAATTGACATAAGTGTATGTTGATTAATAAATAGTGGCCTCTAGATGTCTATGTTTGGTGAAAATTGTATTGTGGCCCCTGGATGTCTTTGCTTGGTAAAAATTGTATGGCAGCCTCTGGATGTCTATGTTTGGTGAAGAATGTATTGTTGCCTCTAGATGTCTATGTTTGTTTTCAGATTGTATTATGTCCTCTAGCTGCCTATGTTTGGCAAAGATTGTATTGTTGCTTATAGATGTCTACTTTTGGTGAAATTTTGTTTTTAAATTGCTGTTTCAATGACGATAACTCAAACTATTTTTATCCTATATCTGCTATAAATATTTAATCAATTCAAAATCCCACCTAAGAAGTTTCATCTTTATTCATATTCATCCTAAAATATATCTTCTATCACAATAAGTTGAGGAGTTTCTCTTTAAAGTTTATCCATACTAATAATTCATCTATTGTCATTTTTTCATTGTCGTAACTAGATTTTTAATATTGACGCAAAAAATCTCTGACATACAATGTCAGTACAGATTATCTAAATGATTTATAGGAATTGGGTTTATAAGTTCTTCAGTGAAAGTTGGTCTATTGAATTAAAGGTAAGTTGTTTTAAAATTTAGATTTTTATCTTGCACTGATACCTGCTGTAATTTTTGTTCTTTCTTTTGCATATTATCATCATTTGTTGTTTTTAAAATCAGTTCTTAAATATAACAGCCTCACTGAGACTTTAAAAATACTTATATAAAATCAAATATTTGCATCTTTTATCAATTAAAATTCTTACTGTAAGAGTAAATAGGGATGTGAGTAATCATCAATGAGACAGCAATCCAACACAAAACTTTACAAAAAAAAAAACATCTAGAGGTCAATATATGGTAATTAAGTGGTTAACGTTTGGTGTTTATCATATTTGTTTTTCGTTTATTGTTTTGTACAGGCACATGAAAATGTTGAATCCTCCCCTTTTTCATTCCTGATTTCAAGTTTATATCTCAAAACATCATCAATTGCAAATTTTCAACATGTAATAACTGAAATTTTTATGTTGGAACAAACTAGAATATTAGAGATAAAGAAAATAATTGATGAACTCATTATTATTTCTATTACTTTTTTGTGTTTTCTGTTCAGAAAAGAGTCACAATTAAAAACTGAATGTATTTGTATGACAGACATGCCCAATAAACAGCAAGGAATAAAATTATTTAAAGAGGTACTAAAACGCTAAAATCATGTTTGTCTTATTCTAAAGTTCGTAATTAACGCTTAAGAATGCAAAAACCGATAAAATTTCATTTTGTAATTATCGAGATATTTGCAAATTACTGTCAGTTTGTCATTTGAACACCTGAACGATTTAGTAAAACACGTGACAGTGGTAAAAACTGGCACTGTTTCTTGGTCTGTAGCAATTTCTGACAGATTTATGAAAATACAATTAAAGGATCATAATAAAAGCGTTTTTGGTGGGTTTTGCAAATGACTCATTGATTTCAGAGATAAAATATTTTACTGGTAATAAAAGTTTACCAGCAGATGAGCACAACAGTCCACACAAATACTAAAATTCTCTTTTAGATTCTCAAATGTCTTCATAATTAACAATCATGGCATGTGCTATATCTCCTTTTTATGTTGGAATCTATGACATAATTGACATAAGTGTATGTTGATTAATAAATAGTGGCCTCTAGATGTCTATGTTTGGTGAAAATTGTATTGTGGCCCCTGGATGTCTTTGCTTGGTAAAAATTGTATGGCAGCCTCTGGATGTCTATGTTTGGTGAAGAATGTATTGTTGCCTCTAGATGTCTATGTTTGTTTTCAGATTGTATTATGTCCTCTAGCTGCCTATGTTTGGCAAAGATTGTATTGTTGCTTATAGATGTCTACTTTTGGTGAAATTTTGTTTTTAAATTGCTGTTTCAATGACGATAACTCAAACTATTTTTTATCCTATATCTGCTATAAATATTTGATCAATTCAAAATCCCACCTTAGTGACCTAAGAAGTTTCATCTTTATTCATATTCATCCTAAAATATATCTTCTATCACAATAAGTTGAGGAGTTTCTCTTTAAAGTTTATCCATACTAATAATTCATCTATTGTCATTTTTTCATTGTCGTAACTAGATTTTTAATATTGACACAAAAAATCTCTGACATACAATGTCAGTACAGATTATCTAAATGATTTATAGGAATTGGGTTTATAAGTTCTTCAGTGAAAGTTGGTCTATTGAATTAAAGGTAAGTTGTTTTAAAATTTAGATTTTTATCTTGCACTGATGCCTGCTGTAATTTTTTTTTTTTTTTGCATATTATCATCATTTGTTGTTTTTAAAATCAGTTCTTAAATATATAACAGCCTCATTTGCACTGTCCCATGTTAAGGGGTGTTGGGAGCCCACTAACATGCTTGTGTTGAGCTGTTGCACTGCTAACATCACTGTCCCATGTTAAGGGTAGGGTTGGGAGGGTTGGGAGCCCACTAACATGCTTGTGTTGAGCTGTTGCACTGCTAACAGCACTGTCCCATGTTAAGGGTAGGGTTGGGAGCCCACTAACATGCTTGTGTTGAGCTGTTGCACTGCTAACAGCACTGTCCCATGTTAAGGGGAGGGTTGGGAGCCCACTAACATGCTTGTGTTGAGCTGTTGCACTGCTAACATGTCCCATGTTAAGGGTAGGTTGGGAGCCCACTAACATGCTTGTGTTGAGCTGTTGCACTGCTAACAGCACTGTCCCATGTTAAGGGGAGGGTTGGGAGCCCACTAACATGCTTGTGTTGAGCTGTTGCACTGCTAACATGTCCCATGTTAAGGGAGGTTGGGAGCTGCTTGTGTTGAGCTGTTGCACTGCTAACAGCACTGTCCCATGTTAAGGGTAGGGTTGGGAGCCCACTAACATGCTTGTGTTGAGCTGTTGCACTGCTAACAGCACTGTCCCATGTTAAGGGTAGGGTTGGGAGCCCACTAACATGCTTGTGTTGAGCTGTTGCACTGCTAACAGCACTGTCCCATGTTAAGGGTAGCCCACTAACATGCTTGTGTTTGGGAGCCCACTAACATGCTTGTGTTGAGCTGTTGCACTGCTAACATCACTGTCCCACTAACATGCTTGTGTTGAGCTGTTGCACTGCTAACATCACTGTCCCATGTTAGGGTGTTGGGAGCCCACTAACATGCTTGTATTGAGCTGTTGCTGTTGCACTACTAACAGCACTGTCCCATGTTAAGGGTAGGGTTGGGAGCCCACTAACATGCTTGTTTGAGCTGTTGCCTGCACTGTCCCATGTTACCCACTAACATGCTTGTGTTGAGCTGTTGCACTGCTAACAGCACTGTCCCATGTTAAGGGTAGGGTTGGGAGCCCACTAACATGCTTGTGTTGAGCTGTTGCAATGCTAACAGCACTGTCACATGTTAAGGGTAGGGTTGGGAGCCCACTAATATGCTTTACATGCCACATTTTGTATATCATATTTGTTTTTTGTTTATTGTTTTGTACACAAATCAGGTCGTTAGTTTTCTTGTTTGAATTGTTTTATATTACGTCATTTGGTCTCATTGGCAATCATACCGCATCTTCTTATTTTTTTATTCAACTAAAGACAAAGCTCTAAATCTCCTCAAGTTTCAGCAAGAAGTAAATAATTAGACAAAGGCTATTGAAGATCTGCCTTCAGTACCAAATACCCTTTAATTCTACCAGAAATAGGCAAAAGAAAAAACATATTCTCAGTTTGTTGGCATGGACAAATTTGTCGAAATAACAGTTAAAAAAAGCACGAAGGATTATTTCTAAGCACACTTGCCTGAAGCCTAATTGTTAAGTGTGTATTTGTTGAATCAGTCAACCAATATGACAAATGTTTATCACAAAAAATTAAATTCAAACTTAATTTCCATTGAAGTTTGATCAATTAGAAGAAAGACAAACTTGATATGTTATTCATCATTTTACACTAGTAAACCTTAAAATAGGACCAATATTGACAGGCAAATCAAAATAAGTCAAAAAGATATGTAATTTAAAGAAATATATATTTTTTATTGTTATGGTCATTTCGTTAATTATTGGGCAGGACTGTTGGTAAGTCTCAGAACTGACACAAGAGGACTACTCCTGTAACTGAAAATCTTAAAGTCTTAACTTGTGATATGTATATGGACAGTTCAGTTTTTCTATAAAAGATAAAAAAAATAATCTACTGAAAACGCCAGTCATTACAATACTGAACTAAACAAAATCAATTTATCTGACAGCAGTTTAGGGAATTAATTTTATTTCCTTTTGAATAAAAACTACATCAATTTCTATCTAGCAAGAGACAAATGTCTTAATTACCAAGACTTCGGTCCATTTTAAATGGAAACAATATCATTATTGGCAATAGTATGCCATAACAGGATAAAATTGTAAAATATCAGACTAATTTATAACAGAAACAATTATTGATGGATTCTGCAGTCTTTGACTTATATGCACTCATTCTGAAAATTAAAATTTATTCAATATCTTTATACAGTTTTTAAGATTTTGGGTCCTGACCATTTATAAAATCAAAGTAATGGAAATTACTCATGGAAAGATTGGAAGAGTAGTTTGAATAGTTTCAAATCATATTTAGGTATGGTGCCAACAAAAAAGAACATTAATAAAGCACTATTGCTGACAACTGCATTAACTGCTGGTCTTTTGAAGGAAAAGCACAGTAGATAAAATGAGCTAAATGTGAATCAAATTGAATGATAGGGGGTCCCTTAATTTGCACAAGAATTTCATTTAAATTACAGTTATATCTTAACCAAATGATGTTCCCCTTTACACATTTCACCTTTTACATTTTATCTTCTGAAACAAAACAAAAAATGCATAGACCAACAGATAGACTTGAAGCTAGGAACTTTTTTGGGTCAAAAAATAATCTAAAAAGGTTGTTTTGGGGCGTTTTGCAAGTTGAAACATAGGTATACTATTTTCTCCTCTGAGAATTGCTTATTGATTTTGAAAACAAATATCATAATTATATGACATTGAAGATTAAAAGTTATAGTGTATTTTAATCAATTTATAATTTAAATATTTTTCAGCAAAGGGCATTGAAAATGTACTTTTTCAACAAAAACAAGTTAAAAAACTTATTTTATTGAAATGAGAATTCTTTCTTGATTGCAAAAATATATATACACTTCTTATATTCAAATGACTAAAATTGTTAACAGACATTTGATGGGGAATAAACTTTAAAAAAATTGGGTTTGTTCTGATTAAGAGTTTTAAAATTTTACTTAATGTTTCAAGCTAATCACTGATAAAAAAAATAAGTGAACTAACCTAAATTGTTGATTAATTACAGATGATTATTGCAGATTTATCAAGTAAATCATTGGCCTTACTTGAATACCTTTTATATATTTATATCTAGATTTCATTTTTTTCAAAAGATCTTGTTAATCCTTAATTAATCATTTATCTTTAAGACATAGTTTACAGAATCACCTTATGTAGTGTAGATCAAAAGTAATAGGCAATGAATAAATCTATCATCTCTATATAATATACATTTGTGTATTCAATTATGATGTCAAATATTTGTGTATTGAGAGTATATTGAGATGTATATTGAAGGGTCTGTATAATCATGTAAGACTGAGGTTGATTAGTAATGTGGTCAATATGATTGGCATTTAAGGAGGTGGGGCATTGTAAATAAGGCCCCCTTGTCTGTTATTGTTTAGTGATCATGACAGTTGTCAATCATAGTAGTAATGGATCATTACTCAATTACCTAATCAAAATGATAAAAAAGCCTGCATATCAACACACTTTAAAGACATACATCACTTGAATGAACTGCACCAAAAATATACCCAAATTTTTCACAGTTTATATATGCATATGTGCACAGACATGAGAATTATAGGGAACTATATTTCAGTGTGTATACATTTTGTAGATTTAGTAGCTAACCTGTGCTTAGTTACTTGTTGTTAGGGAGGCCAGTGCCTTAGGAAAGATTTAGAACAAGTTCCAATCTTTCCAAAAAAATTATACATGCTATTTTGGTAAATATTCCTTAAAATACCATTACACAGCTACAATATGAATAAATGGAGACGAGGGGTAAATATAAACAAGACAGTAACCCAAACAAGAAATTACATTTGATTTCATTCAAAGTGTACCCTTTGTATTCTTGTCTTTCTTTTTTGCTTATGTGCTGTTTCTATATGCCATTTTGTTTTTCTTTGTTGACATATATGTTTGTTTTTATAGTGATTAAGATTATAACACAATGTTGACTGCTGTACCCCTACTTTTTGACATTTTTACCTATTATGTCTGTTTGTTTTGTTCACAAATTGCTGTCAATATAATGGAATTTTATGCGACAGTCATACAAGTGAGATGTTTAGCTAGCTAAAAAAAAACCTGGTTTAATCCACCATTTTCTACATAAGGAAATCCCTGTACTAAGTCAGGAATATGACAGTTGTTTTCCATTCCTTTGATGTGTTTGAGCTTTTGATTTTGCCATTTAATAAGGCATTTTCCGTTTTGAATTTTCCTTGAAGTTCAGTATTTTTGTTATTTTACTTTCTACTAGTAATTCAAAGTATTGGTAATCAGAGAACTATTGTCCAATAGAGCTGAGAAGCACTCACAAGTTATAACTCATCACTCTTAAACTACTTAGCAAATATGAAGTCATTCTATCCAGTAGTTCCTGAGACAAAAGTTTGATAAAAAAAAAAATATTATTTAACATATTGAAAAATTGTGAGTACTGGTAAATAGGAGTAATTAATTCCAAATACCAAATATAAAGTCATACTGTTCAAGAGAAAAGTGTGACAAAAATATTTGTTATACGAAAGGATGGAGAGGATTTTAGTGATTGCAATTTAGACCCAATGCTTAAGAGTGGGGGTATAATGGTATAATAAATTATCAACCACTGACAAGGTTCATTTCTTTCAACAAATTTCAGTTTCAGGAAAGGAAGTGGAAGCTAACCAGATAACACTACCATGCAGTATATAAGAATTCTGATTGTTGTCACTGTGATTATCTCCCTTGCAGGAGTAGTATTATCTGGCTGTAGATGTCAAATCAAACATCCACAAACTGCCTTCTGTACACATAATTATGGTAAGTTTTGTCTGTTCATTAACAACCTGAAGAAAAAGGTCACAATCACCACTTTGTGTTAATCAATATTCAAGCAAAATTGTAAATATCTTAGAGTAATCGTTACCTGTGCAGTATAGAGTTCCCAAACTATCGGACACATTGTTTTACTTAACACATTCATTTTGAATATTACAATATTTCAAATGCCAAAAAAGTCAGATAAAAAAACAAAAGAATACAACAATTAATGATTCTTGCCAACTTCTAGCAATGATTTTCATCTTAAGGTTGCTATCCCTTTATGGAATTTTGAAGAAGCTTTACATCCATAAAGTATTTTTGATTCAAACAGTGTGGAAGCCATAAAAAGGGATGGTTTTTTTTTTTGGATCAAATGTGCTACAGAGAACAGCAGATATAACACATTAAATAAATAAAACTGAGTGAATCAATATTTCAAAATAATTATTTAAAAGAAAGATGGTTTTTCTGTTCATCCGTTTTTCCTTTCCCTATGCAATTCTACAGACTACAAATGAAAATAGTTTGATTGATTGATTGATTGATTGGTGTTTAACACTACTTTCAGCACTATTGGATATTTTCTGGTGGTCAGTTTGTATTGGTGGAGGAAGCAGGAGTTCCCTGAAAGAACCACCAACCTTCACAGGAAACTGACAATTTGTCTCAATTAAAGATTCGTTTCGAGCGCACCTGCCACATGAAAATAGTTAGAAATAACCTATTGACATACAAACAATGAACTGCCAATTATATTTCACATTTCATTTTCAGTTATAAAAGTAATGGTGAAAAGAATCAAAGAAAATCTGGCAGAAAATGGATACAAGCAATATCTTTCTAAAAATTATAATCAGTTTACAGTTTTATTCAGAAGAATGCCAAAGAAAATCATCTTAAGCAGAACCTACAAAATAAAAATATTGAGGGTATTCAAGGTAGGTTAGATTAACGTTACTTAAGGAATGAAGTAAAACCTAACATAATTGGAACTATGAATTTACCAAATAAATTACAAATAATAGAATACACCATTAAACACTCAAAAGTGAAAAATAGATACTCAGCAGGTAAAACAGCCTGGTAAAGTCAGATAAACCCAGTCTACTAAGAGGGAGGCATGCATTGCAGGATAGTTTTTAAAATTTCTATTTTATTCACATCTTGTTGATGAAATATAATAAAAGAAGTCTGTGTCTAAGGACATGAATGCCCCCCCTCTTAAGCTTGCTTATAAACGTGACAATACTTTTTGAGAGACACTGCTAGTGCAGAAATGAAAAAAATTGCAATTTGCCAAGTTATAAATAAATGGCATAGTGAAAAGAGGGTATAACTCTTCCAGAGGGGCACAAGTTTTTTACACAGAAATATATAGAGACAAAGCGTACTTCGCTGTATGAATACACTGCAATGTCTGATTGCTGACTTTGACTCCATATACAAAGTAAATAATACCTGGTTTATAACCCACTTTATGACAAAGATAGTCAAACCCATATTGTTTCCATGAGAAAACTTTCCAAAAACTGCCTTATATGAACAGATATTTTTTTCTTAACATCCTTTGAAGTTTAGTAGGTTTTTCTATCACATAATGGTATACTCTTAGAGCAAGACTGTCGAAAATCATACTGCTATATTTCATGTAAAATATAAAATTCTAATTGCATATTATAAAGTCTGTTATTTATTCTGCAATAAACATCTGCAATATATTTTGTGATAAATCTTTATAACAGACGTGCATATTGAGTGTCTACATGGATTCTATGAATAATCTCCCCATTTATCATGTGTAATATGCATGTTTTATTTCTTGAGAAATCTTAATGTAACATTATATAACACAATGATCTAAGATAAATGACTACTTAAATCATTATCATTTTATTGCTTAAATGAAAGAAAATATAAAATCCAAATGTGATTGATTGATAAACTATTGCTTAAAATCGCTTCATTGGGGAAATGCTATATGACATTGAGGAAATGCTATATGACATTGAGGAAATGCTATATGACATTGAGGAAAATTCAAAGGAATCATAAGCAAGAGTGATTGTAATATTCATTTTCTAGGAAAATATTATATCATATTTAACACATGATTGATTTTTGTTTGCAGAATGTCCAGTGAAAATGCTTAATGAATATTCAGGACAGGAACAAACTTAATTCAACAGTATTAAATTTGCATGTACAAAGAAACATACTCTGCTACAAGTTATATCCATACTTTTATATTTAATAGAATTCAATTCAATAAAAGAACTGAGTTCTGATATTTTACAAAATCAAAATTGACATCTATATTTCCCAATTTTAATCATCAACTTTCTAGTGATTACAATACTAAGGTCTCTCTATCCATAATTGGTGGAAGTAAGAAATAGTATTGTATATCATTATAATTAAATGATAGGAAAGCAAACAGAAATGATACAGACATCAACCCAGCAATGCAGAGAACACTGTATCATACTAATGCTATGAGTACTTATATTATATATACATTTTGTTCTTGAATGTTTTCCAGAGTAGTAAAAAATTTAAGCAAGGCAATATAAAGAAAATTATGACCCCCGGCTCATACAAAAGTTGTGGTGTTATACTGAAGAAAAACAGAGTGTATATTTTAGCAGGTATTTAAAATATTGGTGATTTTACCAAAATATATAAAATTAATTACAGATTTAAAAAAACATTTAAAACAAAAATGCATGAAGTTATACGCTTTTCTAAGTATTTTAAATACAGAAAATACATATGAAAATATTTCAAAAAGACATTTCGTCTGTCAAACATTCAGTATTCACTAACTATTTCAATTCATTATCAACCAGACAGACATTAACATTGCAACTGATGCTGGTGCAACACTACTTTTTGAACATATATAAATTTATAGATTATTGAAAATCTACAATCTAGCAACTCAAATCAAATCAAAGCAATCTCAATTCAAACAATCATTTAAGACTGACATTGCAAAAGAAGATGCTTCAATTTTGTCCAAAAAAATGTTCCCCCATAAATGAATGACACCATTACTATTTAAAGCAATATTAACAATGCAGTGGTTGTCTTGGGGTTGTTCCATGAAAACATGCATGGGACCCAGGAAAGGCACTTCAAAATCTCAACTATGGGTGGGTGCCAAACACTTTTTTTGTACAGTGAATATGATTAAAAGGAATTCTAAATTGCTTCTATAGGCATGATGGGTGGTTACCCAATTTTCAAAGTGCCTTCCCTGGGTACCATGTAAATCTAAATGAAACTGTCTTTATGTCCTGTCTTTATGTCCTATCTTAATATTTTTGTTATTTGAATAATCTGGTTTCTGTTAAATATATTGCCATATTTTTTAGATTTAAAGCTTAGAAATTAGTATAGACAACTGTCTTTCTTATTGAAGATCGTGTGTTGACCGATAGAAGTCTTTTGATTATTTGTGTGATTGGGTTACTGTCTCACTGACAAATAAACTACATCTCCTTTGATTATTTGTGTGATTGGGTTACTGTCTCACTGACAAATAAACTACATCTCCTTTGATTATAGATTTCTGCAAACAAAGCATTTCTGGTGATATGTCTGGTAAAAACGTCTTAGTCAAACTTTTATTCAAGGTCAGATCTATTTTTCAATAGGTGATGTCATCAACACAGAGTTATGGATAGATGGTTGCAGTTGGGTACAGGAATTCAAAAGTCTAACAAAACAAAACCTGATTGGTCTCAGTAAAAAATATAAACAAAACTGTAATTGTCAAGTAAGTTAATTCTATTGTAAAATAACAGTTATAGATGAAACATAATGCTTTAACTATAATTGTCAGTTAGACATCTATAAAATTGTATTTAAAAGTCAACCATAGAAATTTTTGTTTAATTTTAAGTATCCAGATGGGCCATTAATTCAATCTTTAAGAGAAGGCCAAAGTTGGGATTGTGGGCTACTGGGTTCTTTATCATTCAAATCTGATTAAGCATTGAACAAAATTACCAAAGTAAGAACATTTAAGAAAAAGAAAAAAAAGATTATGAGAATTTTGATTTGGAAGTAGATAAGCTTACTGTTTAGGTTAACACTTCAAAAGTTTGGTATCAATTATCATGATTATCAAGGTCAGAATTGTATTTGCTAAGAAAAATGCAAAACAAAATTCTTATATGTGCTTGATATCTAGAGAACATACATGTATAAGGCAAAAAGGTAGAAGATGTGTGCTAGATCTGAAAATTTGTCAGTCAAGTTTTTAATGCAACAAATTATTCTTATATGTTTATCACTGTGAAGAACATACATGAATGCAGCAAACAGGAAGTATATAAGTGAATACCTTACCAATACAAAGCTTGGTACCAAATATAAATTTCTAATCTTTAAGTTGCTGAGAAAAATTGAATGAAAATTTCTTATATCTGCATCAATGTGAATAAAAAAATTCACGTACGTGGCAAACAGGAAGTAGATTATTGAGGGATCTCAAATGTGTCACACAGTATAGTTTACAAATATCAAGCTTGGTATCATATATATCAAGAAGTTCGGATTTGTTGTTTCTGAGAAAAGTGTGTTCAGATGGATTTGATGGTCATGGGTAAACCAGTGTATAGACCCCACCATCTTTCTTTGAAGCAGGGGTATAAATATTATGAGGGAAATTTCCAATATTGGGGGTTGGAAAAGTTGACATGTACATGTGACAAATTCCTACATCTGGATAGCTATAGAATTGCACACATTTGTTTTCATCTTATTTCTATATCATATGTTTATGTATTGCAAAACCTGTATTACAGATTAAACACTGTACTGGAAGAAACTGTAGACATCATCAGGAAAACTGTGAATTCAGACACGAAATATGGGGATGTTATAGGGATTATGGAATATGTGACCGCAGAAAACTCTCAGGCAGCTGTCATTGGAAGCAAAATAAAGACTTTTATTCATGTATAAAACAAAGCAATCGAAAGATTCGCAGGAATAAGAAAAAAAGGAAAGTTTGACAATTGGACAATGTTTAATTAGTTTCTGATAAAAATAATTAATTTCTCTCAAGATACATTAAAAGGAATAAAACCACTAATCCATTTTCCCATTGTTTTCTATGGTAAATTTGCAATTTCAAGCATTCATATCTATTTTGTCTTAACTTTAAATATTGCGAGTCATTTCATGTCAAACCTGTTCATTATCCTGACGAGTTGAAAAACATACCTGTCAACCTATGACAATGAAAATACAGGTGATGACCTGCATAGAAGAATGAAATCTCAGGTCATAACGCGTACGAACTTTTTCGAGCTGAATTTCAGTATTTAGGGGACATTTTTCTTATAATTTATATCAAAATTTTCAAAACATGTCCACATGGTTAAGTAATTTAAAATTGTACATATTATTATTTCATTGCACCTGGAGGCCATTGATAGATTTGTGTTACATTGCCTTAATTCCTGTTCATATTCATTCCATGACATACAATGTGCCAATTTGTGTTTTCTTTACATACATTTGTGCAGCTTTTAAACAGTAGAACATATCATATGTTGATATTAGAGTATAATAAAATAAAGTTAAACAATTAAAGGAGGTATAGATGAAAAAAGTAATTTTCAAAATTTTTATTTTTAATTGTTCTAAGGTAGAACAATAAGTAAAAGTATTATTCTGATATGTTTGTGCATTCAATTCATTTTAGATTTAATCTTTTACAAAAAACATAAGTTTAAGGAGTATATTGTGAATTGAAAAAAGGAAGTAACTCAAGTTGTTTTTAAAACAACTTTGAAATACACAAATTATTTACGACCTAAAGCTAAAGTAATTGGTGTTAATTAACAGTGTGTTGACACCAAAGCTGTCAAGTGAAGCCATGCACTGAAATGGGTCAATTGAGCTGAGTTTACACAGCTAGTTGAACTTCTTGTTTAGGAAGAATTACGAATTTTCGGGTATTTCATTGCAATCACCTTATATCTAATAAGTCTGAAGGCTGAGGAATCCAGGTGAAAACAGGTTATTTTCCGAATTCCCGGGTTATTTGGTCACCAGCGGTGTTCGGTGACCCTCAGAATTGTGAAAATCTCGGTCCCCCAGCATCCGGGTCAGTTGACAGGTATGGAAAAATTCCACATGCCTTTGATTGTACATTAAAACGCACTGGTTTCCAGAAGTTTTGTAGTACAAAAACAGGTACTACTGTTCTGAACAACAGGGCATACGCCATCCTATATAATTTCTTTTTTTTTTTTTATCATTCGAAAGAAATTTTCACCAAGGGTTTTACAGTGATCCCAAGTACTTAACTTTCATTTGATACCAAATTCACCCAAATATTTTACTTTTTGACAGCTAGGCATAGGATATATTTTATTTAAAATATGCACTTCTTTCTTGTATGTTTTTTTTCACCGGGCCAAATTCATAGTGGTTCTTTACCTAAAATATTTCTACAGCTATTAAATTCAGTTAAAGAAAAAAGTGAAACATATTATTCAAAGGAGTTTAAAAACATAAAAAACATATGGATGATGTAGAATGACCTTATGTTGCCCTTCATCAGAAATCTTTCCACAGTAAAAACATTTTGATTGTCAGACTGTTATTATCCTCAAAATAAAAGTTCCATAGAAAAGTTTTACAATTTATAGTTTTTAACTGTGGTAAGTATCATGTTCCTTAACTTTTACTGACATTTGTTTCAACAGGTTTTACAGTTGTATCAAAATAAATTTGCAGTTATGTTACTATCACGAAGATAGCGGGTAGTTCTATAGGCATACATTTTGATATATAATCTACTTAGTTTCAGGAAAATAGCTTAATTCAAATTATACTGTTAAAGGATAAACTAAATAGGAAATAATCCACTACATCAATTGGCAGTTCTACTGGAAAATGTGTCTCCTACCTATGTAATTGTCTACTCCATAATTAGTGTCTGCCTAATTGTTGAGGATAACTCAGACACAAGAAAGTCGTCAACACTACTATATGGTGTTTGACCTAAGTGGTCAGTATGAGTTTTGTCAGTATGATGTTAACAAACTTTCTTGATGACATGGTCACTAAGGCAATTCTTGGCTACAACTATCGCAAGCTGTAGTCAAGCTGGTACAATATATATATATTGTGTGTCATTCTTCTTCTTATTTTTATAAAATACTTACCATTTCACGATGGTTAGGATAGTATGCTTGTTCTATTAATGGGAAGTTTTCTTTTCCTAATTTCTTCTGTAATTTGACTAGTTGTGCTAACTGAAAAAGATTACAAAAAGTGAGTATCAATGAAAGAATCTTTGGAAACATGCTAACAACACTCACATCAATGGAACTTCAGAATTCTAGTCTTTAATACCTTACCACAATAATATTCAAAAGAAGGGAAAACCTTTCTTTAAAATGTAGGCACATGTTCAAAAGGAACATGCTCATCAAAGTAACAAGAGTAATTTAGATAATCTGGCCATTTCTCAAATCAATACTATAAGCAATATGAAAACAGTTGAACTTATGGTTAATTGGTATGTAAAATATAAGAACAGGACAACGGTGAATTCTGTGTCTTGTCTGCAATTGATGCTATCAGTGAAAAAGCATACTGTTGGTTGCCAAAGCTCAGTCCATCTATCATATAGAATTCCATAAAGGTTTGAAAAAGTTATTGATGTCTAAAAAAAACTTTATACACAGACTAAACCTAAATGTTGACCATGACAATAGGATGCAGGATCACTATCTCTCACTTTTAGGACTTTTGATACAGAAGACTCAAAAATGAAGTAGTACACATAATTTAAGGCATCTCAAGAATAAATATGACATAACATATCTAAAGAATAAATATACCATAACTATAAAATATACATTAAAGCATACACCACAAGCAAATATTTTTTTGTGTGAAAAATCCAATAGTTTTTAGAAATATATAGTTGCTACAGTAGGTACTTTTTTTCAAAAGCAGAAATGCTGAATTGTCTTGCCTGCTATGCTGATAATGACTGAATATTTTGTTGACAGCCGCATTTTTGCGCCTGTCCCAAGTCAGGAGCCTCTGGCCTTTGTTAGTCTTGTATTATTTTTACTTTTAGTTTCTTGTGTATAATTTGAGTTTAGTATGACGTCCATTATCACTGAACTAGTATATATATTTGTTTAGGGGCCAGCTTAAGGACGCCCGGTGCGGAATTTCTCGCTGCATTGAAGACCTATTGGTGACCTTCTGTTGTTGTCTGTTCTGTGGTCGGGTTGTTGTCTCTTTGACACATTCCCCATTTCCATTCTCAATTTTATTTGAGATCAATGTATAACTTAATTTTAATATAATATTATTTGCCCGGGAGATAGACAAACTTCTCTCATTTAAAGGACTTTAGCAACATTTGTTACAGGCAAGAGGAAAATGAAATGTTAACCGTATTAGTATAGTTCAGAATGCCATGACCAAAACAAACAAAAAAATATATAAAATGATGATTCACTTATTATCTAGTTTTTTTATAATTCCTTTGCAATATTACAACTACATTATGTAATTTCCTTGTAATGTACAAAACAAATCAATGTTGTATAGATATTAAGTTTCTGTAACCATAAGAACACGCCAATTTTCTTAACTATTAACTGAAGTTGTTCACTTCTATGTCAATTGGTCTCATGTGGAGAGTTGTTTCATTGGCAATCATACCACATCTTCTTATTTTTATATAAATTTTCTTTTTAAGAAAACATTGATGTTCAAACCATCACAATCTACAAAAATTAATAAAAACAATATTGTTTTACTCATCATTTCATCTTCCATATGATCAGCTGTTAGATGTTTAATAATTATAGGAAGTTTATTATAATTATTGAAATTAAATATCAATTTCATATCAAGCTATATTCTCACAAGTTGTAAAGCCTATTTCTCTTATGGTAAAATTTATCTTTGACCTCCAGGTGAAATATTTTCTATTTTGCAAGCTTCTCTCAAATACAAGTTCACTTACAATAAAACCCAGACTACTGTTCACATCAGATATTTTCCAGCTTTTTTTTTTGTACACTTCAGAATGGAATATAATTTGACGTAGAGAATATATTGAAGTGTTTTGTATATTATTGAAGAAATCACAAATCTGTTGCCAAGGGAAATGTTACCTTTTAAAGTCATCATTGACCTAATGAATAGCCAATGAAAATGTTGCAATTTCGTGACACACTGCAGGATAGGACAACAAAATAAACAAAATTATCATATCTTAGGCTGTTCAGCCTGATACAAGAAACTTCTCTTCATGTGGAAACCAGATAACAGACAAAAACCTTAAGAGAATGTTGCCTATTCTCTTAAGGTTTTTGTCTGTTATGTCCTTCTTAAAAGATGTACATGTACTATTTTGTTTAAATATGTTAGCTATAATCCACAAAGGAGCTTTTGCAGTCAGAAAGAGTAGGAATATATGTAAAAATGACCAAAGCCAGTGAGGGGTAAGAAATAAATGAGCTATTTAGTAAAGTAATCTAAGATCTTGTAATGTTTTCATTGCACCAATATACCAAATAATAGTCCAATACTCACTGAGATGACTGAAAACAGAACAGAAAACTGTAATGTTTATACAAAAAGTAAATGCAGCATGGCATCTCAATAGTATGTGAATCAGATTAACAGTTATATCTGATCTGTACTACTCATAATACAATTTATACACCCAATGTCAACTTAATTTGTTTTGGGAGAGCTGTCAACTCATTTCATGAAATATAATACAATTTATACACCCAATGTCAACTTAATTTGTTTTGGGAGAGCTGTCAACTCATTTCATGAAATTTTTGGTTTCTAAACTCTATTTCATCCAAACTTGTGTTAAATAGCTAAATAAGGTCAAATATATCAACCACTGGACCATAAGCAAGAAACAATCAATTAGTCAATCAACTTTGTAAATTATGATGTCATAATGATATAACATATGACATGCCTTCCTTAAAGCAACAAAGCTATAGTGCATGGCCATAAGTATTCGTCACTTGTGATTTTTAACTATATATTTGATATATAATTTCATTTTTTCAAAAAAAAAAACATTGTAGGGTCATTTTAGTTAAGATTTAAATTAACTTGGTACCATGCATTTAATTTAATGAAAAGATTTAAGAAGCATACTACTTTTATAATTTCTAGGGCCAAATAATGGCTCTTTTTACTTTCTCCTATATCATGTTAAGGGTTGGAAGGCGTTTTTTTAACATTGCGGCGGAGCTATTTATTTTTTTTTGAAAATCTAGACATCAGGAATTCAGGATTTAAATATTCTGTGATTCAAGGAAAAAACACTCCTTTTTTAACCAACAATTCAAGATTTAACTTCAAAGGAAGGATTTTTTTCTTCTTACTTCTCCGTCACAATCTGGAGCCACATGAAAACAAAATAAAAAGATTTTTTTATGATTCTTACAGTGATTTTTGAATGCAATTTACTTCTTAAATCATAGATTTCTTGATTTGGTAATTTGTTTCTAGAGAATTTATGATTAGATTTCCTTCTGTTCCCTTCAAATCAATGCTAACTAGGCCAATAGTTAATTGTTTATTCTGTATGTTCTGAAAGTACTTTATTAAATTTAAAATATCACTTTCTTAGACCAATTAAATATTCATAGAATGAGTTTGGCCAAAGTCACATGGCTATCATGACTGAGAACAAAGTTGTTTACAAGGTATAAATTTTCATAATACATTTGCATGGAAATTCATATCTAGTAAATTGTATAAAGGTTTTAAATTAACCAAACTAGTAGACTATATAAAGGTCTTTTAATTGACCATGCTGATGCGGCGTAAAGCAATTACAAATCAATCAATCAATTTAATTGACCAAACTAGTAAACTATATATATAAAGGTCTTTTAATTGATCAAACCAGTAAACTATATATAGGTCTTTAAATTGACCAGACTATTAACCTATATAGTATAGATCAGGTCTTTTATCTGAAGGAACATAACTTGCATAAAAATATTTGTTAAATGCTGATTTTCAAACTTGTCCCAGACATTGCTGATATAAACCTTTCATGTGAATTTCTTAAAAAATCTTAAAAGAAATGTAAACAAGGAATTATTTAAATCTGGAATAATTTTGAATTCTTGAAAATTGATAAGAAATATTTGATGAAAACTAACCCAACTTAAGTGGGTTAGCCATGCATGCATGGCTAAGGTGAAAGTTACTTTCATGCATGCATGGCAAACCCTCTTTACTTTGGTTAGTTTTCATCATACATTTCTTATCTATTTTCCAGAATTGAAAATTATTCCAGATTCAAATAATTCCTTGTTTATAGGTGTGAGAGTGCTTACAATGCAATTTTCCATATAGTTCTATTTCAAAGGGCATAGCACCTTCAAAAATAATTGATTTTCGAACACATTTAATACATTGCTTATATAAACTATTGAAATATATTTCATAAAAATCTGGCATGAATTGTTCACTTAAGAGCACTTACAATTTAATTTTCTATAGAATTTACATTTCCAGGGGACATAATTCCCTTTAAAATAATGGATCAGCACCAATTTTGGAACTCATCCCAGACATTGATTCAAACCTTTGATACAAATTTCATAACACTCCTACAAAAATGTAGGCTTAAGAGTGTTTACAATGAAATTTTACATATAATCTTTATTTCCAAGGGGCACAACTACTTAAAAAATAGTTGTTTGGAACTAATTTTCAAATTTGCCCAAGACATTGCTGATATAAACTTATCATGCAAATTTCATAAAAATCTGGAAAAAAGGATGTCAGAAAGATATCCAGTACTGCGCTGTGAGAGGGACAATCAACAAATGAGAAGATATATTGTCACATTATAATACATAATAAGTAAATTTTTACCACCCATGGTCGGTCTTGGAAGTTATATATAGAATGTAATGAGTTGATACTGGGTATATCACCATACTGGAAACCTATTAAAATACTTCTCCAGTCTTCCGAGGCATCTCGTACATACTGTCGAATTAATAAAAAATCAGGTTTAAATGACCTGAAAATAAAATACAGAAATGAATAAAAGAAGATGTGTGGTATATATCAATAAGCAGAAACCCAAAACATTTAAATCAGAAAAGACATATATGAGTTAACATACAGACATCAACAATTGATAACATCTGTACCATATACATTGAACATGTACGTCAAGTCTAAATCTCTAATAAACTATTGACACAGAGATAAGTCTCAGACAATCTGATTGATGGCAACATGGTTTATTAATACAGTAGCTGGACCATTATCTAGTGGGCAGGGCCTTGAAATAGTTGCCAAACTGATATGAACTGATAGTAATGCAACTTCATACAAAATATCATTGATCTATCACAAGTACATCCTATCAAACTAACTTAAGCAGAAAACTTAACATTGAAAATTGCATATTAATTCAGTCACTGGACCATGACCTAGGGGGCAGAGCCTCAAAATAATCGTCAAACTGATATGTACAGATAGTAATGCGACTTCATACAAAATATCATTGATCTATCACAAGTAGTTCCTATCAAACTAACTTAAGCAGAAAACTTATCATTGAAAATTGCTAATTAATTCAGTCGCTTGAAGTCATCAAACTGATATGTACTGATAGAAATTAGTGGTGGTGATTGTAATTGTACAACTGATTGGTTTGGAGACTATTGTGAAAAGGCCCATTACAATGGGACTGGTAGTAGTGACAGCTGTGTGTGTGACAAGACCTGTGTCACTGGAGTACACTGTCACTTAGAATGCTCAAACAACTTTATGCTAAATATCAATGATCTATCACAAGTAGTTCCTTTCAAACTAACTTAGGCAGAAAACTTAACAATTGTTGACTCCATTGCCGCAGCCGTCGAAAGAAAGCTATGCCTAGGCGAGACAAAAATTGGTTTACTCATCTACGAAAAGTTTATAAGTTGCATATAAACACAACACATTCTCAATCAAGATAATAAATTTGCCTTTAACAAAGGCAAAGAAAATTGACCAGAATAGTGTTGATAATTCAATATATAAAAGGAAATATAAACTTGATCATTCTTAAAAATACTTTGAGGATATCTCATCATACCAATCTCAAGTCTGGAAACTCATCAGCATTTGAAGATGTTTCCTAATGTCTTTTGACAATTGATTTTTATTGAATTATTCAAAGCAGATGTTTGGTATTTAGAGTGTTCAATTGTCAAGACTCTCAAATGCTAACATATGTAATGAATGTTTTTTTAATGTTAAAGACCATATCAGTATCTCTAGATGTCATTTTGTGTTTTATTATGTAGAACTTGCACCATCTAGATGGTGAACAATCATACACAGAAACATCTCAAACTCCATACAATACGCAGTATACAGACAATACATGACTTGTAAACTGAAAGTAGCTTATTAAACTTAAATTTCACTACTTGGGTTTGTATGTTGTTAACCTAAAACTTAATATTACACTCCAAATGTTTGTACATGACATACCTTTTAAGTCAGAATTCCACTACATGTGTTTGTATGTGACTTTGCTAAAACTTAAGGTTCCACTACACATGTTTGTATGTGTCAGATGCCCTTACAACTTTTAACATTAGTTCAACTACACACAAGGAAGTAACTTACCTTACAACTTTAGTTCCACTACGTGTGACCTGTATATCTACCATTGTACCAGTATCTGAATAGGAAGCTAAATTTATTTCTTTAAATTCTGCCTGAAAAAAAGAGAGAGAAAAATGACATCACACAATGCAATAAGACATAAATTTGATAATATTGTCCAATGCTATATGAATTTTGGGATCTACTTGACAAATTTCCAAAAGAATTGACATGTTCTATTGCATTCCATAGGTTATCTTTGATCTGACCGTGGGTAGACTTTATACATGTGAAAATTGTACCATACCTGACTCCATCAGAGTAAAATTGAATGAGTATGGCATACCAATGTTAAAATATCTCTAGTAAACAACAGGGTACTATCAATGATTTCTTAATTCAAATATCTTGATGTGTTGCAGTATGAAAAACTTGTTAAATAGGATGCCATGCCATGTTCAAACTATCACATTTCCATGTTAAGTGAACCCTGAATTCAGGAACAAAACTAATTTGCCATAAAATTGTATGATTACAACAAGAAATGAGCTGTCCAATTTACAGCAAACCGGGTTTTCTGTATTTTGAAGGCACTTTCAGGTTTGTCTGACCACTTTCTGTGCCTATTTAAAAACCTAACAAGGACCATAACTCCTGTATGGCAAAAGTGAAAATCATCAACATGAAAATTAATCTTGTCATCAGTACAGGGTAACAACATATTAAAATTGAGAGCATTGGTTGAACGGATCTTAATTTATTATACAGAAATGACACACAAAATGCCACATTACAATCTATTCAAGAACAGTAATAGTGAAAATCGTCAATATCAAACTTGACCTTTATTTCATTATCAGTAACATACATATTAAAATTTGAAAAAGCATTGGTGGAATGGTTCATAAGATATTGCACAGGAACGACATACAAGTGTTATTTTCCAATATGTCAAGGACAATAACTCCTGAATGGTAAAGGTGGATATTGTCAATATCCAACTTGACCTCAATTTCGCCATCAGTAACAACATATTAAAATTTGAAAAGCATTGGCTGAATGGTTGATAAGTTATTGCATGGAAACTGTTGACAGCAGCCAGCACATAGCACTTCAACAAATAACTAACCAGGTTAATCCTTTGAAAACCCAGATAAAAATTCTCTTGCTCATTACCACACCTATTCAGTTTCAAGTTGATGTAACCAGAACTTCATGGTAAAAGATCTTAACAAAAAGTCACAAAAGCAAAGATAATAGTAACAAACTTAAAACTCATAAAGTTATAGCTATTGTGCAATCCTCAGAAATCTCAAGTGCATATACGGCTTATCATTCAAAAATATCATCACTGTAGGACCATGACACACAAATGCTCTGTACACAAGGATAAGGTATTATAGAAAATAATGAGTAGGATTTTAAAAAGCTTAAGTAATGAGTAGTTTTAGGCATTCTCAAACATTGGTGCAAAATCAATATCAGAGTGCTTGAATAACTCATACATAATTCAAACAGTTTTGTATTTATATTCATAATTTTAAAAGGTATTATTTTTGTCACATTATTGCTATGATTTACCACAAGTTCTTCATTTTTTTATTATCATGTAGCCACATGTTTTATGCAACTAACTTTTATCAATTAAGTGGAGGCACTATCCCTACTGACTGGTCAATACTAGCCTAGGACATACATAAACCATGAAGTTCCTACTGACTGGTCAATACTAGCCTAGGACATACATAAACCATGAAGTTCCTACTGACTGGTCAATACTAGCCTAGGACATACATAAACCATGAAGATCAATACACAACCTTGTCTCTGATTAATTACAGCTTGTCTATAGTTTGATTTGTAACAGTCAAGTATATGGTGCCAAGATATAATTTTCAGGCAGGTTCTTAACAGTTTGATATTTAACAGAGCCAACTTAAGGGTAACTAGATATATCAATGTCATTTAAGGTTATCATCAACATAAAGGAATTTAAATAAAGTAAATACAGTATAAATGTTTGTTAAGGTTACCAGTGATTCAGTGACAATAGCTGTTTCAAACTGTGCAGTAAATTTTACCCCCAACAGATATCTGATTAAAATTTTATATGAATAGGTGACTCAGGAAGAAATTAGAGAAACTTTTTAGTCCAATGCTGTAACTAGGTCAAAATATAGTCATTTACATAAAGTTCATGAAAGATCTGTGATAATTCAAACAATAAATACCTAATGAAATGTCAACACATTATTGCCTGGAACTTCACTTCCTAATGATTGATTATGGTAAATGGATGCAAAAAAATAGTTAAAGCTCATGTTGGCCAGGGGAAGAAAAATCTTTAAACATTTAATAATATAACAACTTTAATGACCCACCTTTAAGGATTCAGGCCTTGTAATTAAAGAACATGAAATATTATATTATAATACTATTGCAACAGCAACATTGTTCAATGAAAATACTTGTGTCCTGCCTAAAAGCAGTTAATCACAAGTGAGACTAAAACTTTTAATATTCAATGTATTATGACTGGAGCAAAATCCTAAATTACATGACCCATTTATATCAAGAATCAACCTGTTCTTTTACACAGAGAATGACCAATATTTTCAATCACAATAAACATCTTTTACAAACTTTCTGGCTTTGACAACATAAACATTCTATCAGATGTATATGGTACACAATAAAGAGAAGTATATGAATAAAAAGGACTTAATTGAATGATCCATCATCTACAAACACAGGATAAAACATCTCAGTAATCAATAGGACAAGAGGCTCCAAAGGGAGTTTTACATTACTTTCTTTACATCAATTTCTAAACTAGAAGTGAGTGAACTCACAAAAGAATGCCCCCTGCTCTGCAATACAATCAGTGTATTAAAGACAGTCAATTTGATTATCTCCTCTTTAAAATTTTGGAATTGGATTATATCCTTTTATTCACAATCTCAGGCAGTGTTTTACAACTGGTAAAGTTTCATCAATATCCATCTAGCCATTAAGGATACACATTTACAAGGCACATGGACAGACAGACAGACAGACAGTAATAACTTTATACTGTGAACTCAGAAATTATTGCAAGGTTTTTATTATTGTGAATAATGCGACTGGGTGGGTATCGCAATGATAAGAACTGGCACTCTAATATCTGATACATATATCTATATGCAGATTTTCCTGAAATCCCAATAATTAATCTCGCATTTTTGTCTTTTCTTCAAAAATCGCAATAATAAATGCACACAATAGTTTCTGAATTTACAGTACCTAAAAAAAGTTTGTTGTTTGCAGGGTATGATTGGCCACTAGTTGAACAGGATCTACCTTATCTTCCCACGTTTTTTGTGGGGTTAGTCTTTAGTTTTTTGTGGGATTTGTGTTGCTCAGTCTTTAGTTTTTTGTGGGGTTTGTGTTGCTCAGTCTTTAGTTTTCTGTGAAGTGGTTTGTGTTGCTCAGTCTTTAATTTTCTGTGAAGTGGTTTGTGTTGCTCAGTCTTTAGTTTTCTGTGGAGTGGTTTGTGTTGCTCAGTCTTTAGTTTTTTGTGGGGTTTGTGTTGCTCAGTCTTTAGTTTTTTGTGTAATGTTTTGTAGACTGTTGACAGTCATTTTGCTGATTTTCTGTTAGGCAATAGTCGTTGTTGTCAGTTTTTCTTCGACTTAACAATTTTGATCGTCTCCTCCCTATCTTTTGCCATTTTTTTTTTTTAAATGATATAATATGAACCCGGCTTTGTACTATTATATAAGCCAGTCATGCTGAACCAGATTTACATGCTAGTTTACATTTTTGTGGCTGCACAGTGACGGCTTGTGATTTCAAGGTAGATTTCCATTGAAACTCACCAGAGTTCTATTCTAAAGAAAAAATATTTGAAATGGGATGATTTCATTCATTATATTTTATAAATGATATACTTAGTGGCTTAAATAAATACATTTGACTAAGAAGTTCGCTTTCCCATTGCTTACCAAAACAATGACAAAGTATATAAACAGACCAGATACCAATAATGTAAGGGCTTTCATCTTATATTTTACTAACTAGGACTTTTCAGCTGAGTATTCATTGACAGAAACTTATATTATTCTGCATAATAGTTGCCTCCCAAATCTGTTATTATAAACATAAAAATGTCAATACAAGGATCTAATCATCCAAGCTATAAAACACATAATTATCAAGCACATTACTGAAGTGATACATTATTGTCAATGAAAAGCAAACAATTAAAAAGTCTAAACCACCTTGATATATTCCATCTAGAAACATTAAATACCAAGAGAATAAACAAAATATCTGAAAAGAATTCATCAATACTGCAAATAGATGAGGGAATTACTGCTGAGCAATCAAAAACATGTCTTTTACAGTAACTCTATTGCAAAAATATAGCAATTTATTGCTATGTTAAAATTTGTTTGCCAAATTTCTTTCTTAGATTTGTGGATTTGTTGCATTTTGAATAAACAGCTCCACCTCAAGCTATTGATACACTTGTCCCTCTTAATTTAACCAGCAAAGTCCTATTCCAAGCAGGCGTTAAAGAAGTGATTTTGTAATCAGGTAAATGTGTTTCATTTAAATATTTTATGCATTTTATACTCAGTACTGGGAATGCAATAAAATAAATATGTCTCAAACAAAAGTTTGAAAATATTAAAATGTTGAACATGAAGCAGTTTTAATATCAAGATTTATATGTACCAATGTTCCATGCCATCAGAAAATTAAATGTAAAACTGCTAAGGTATGAAACCATAAAAGGATCTTTCAGGAGCAAATCGAGATGACATAAAAAGTCAAGGTAGATTTACAGTAGTATTTAGAACCTACAGATGATGATGATGATGATGATGATGATGGATGGTTGCTTAACACCTAGCGTCAACAGAAAATTAAACTTAAACAAGTAAGATGCAAACAACATAAATCCTTCCCAATACGATTTCCAGTTAAACCAACATTGCCACTAAATTTTGCGATGGTAAACTACTTTACAGCATTCCCAAAGCGACTGGAAGTAGTACCAGTAACCTCTGGCCAAATGGAAGCCGATAGAAATGGTAGGAAGTGCCTTAAAACTGTTCTCCAAATTAATTAAAAACTATTTAGAAACTGTACACTGACATTATACTTACATTATTATTACATATTGATTTGTTTTACAAAACACATTTTATTTATCCATTTACCGTCAGAATAGTTTACAACATTTTTTAAAGATAAAGAAGATTAAAACAATAATAGATAAACTTTGAATTTTAATAATTTCATTTGCATTGTATTGTACTTGATTCATTTTCTGTTCAACATTACATAATGAAATATAGTATCCTTGTCAACGTCAACAATAGACAATACATGATTATGATGTCACATAACTGATACCGTTTTCCTGTACTTCTGGGATTCTAATTTTGTATTCTTTGTCCTGAAGACGCCCATCTAATCGATGATCATGTTGACCAATAAAATTGCAGTTTACTTCAGTGTTGTTGGCAATTTAGCGGAAGTTATAATATTGCTAAAATTCTTGTGCATTAAGATGAAAGAGGAATCTGCATTCTGCACAAGAAACACCAAGTTTGAACACAATTTGACAAATAATGACTTTTAATGTCTCATATTTCTTGAACCACAAGTCCCAAACTTATGAAATGATAAATCTAACAAGCATTCTGAGAGTATTGCATTTGCAGTACAATGTCCCAATCCAGCTAGAACATAAGATGAACTTACACTTTAGTATATGGACAAGTTTTCAATTTTGGAGGTTTGTGAATTTTCAATTCATACTAGAACACACCCGCGACATTGCGGTCAGTGACTGAATTAAAGTACCTATGCCTTATTTTTAGCCTGGATTTTTAGTATTGTATTAACATCTGATAAAGTCATGCTGATCGCAAGGTGCACAGTTTTCTCTGCTTTCAAAATCTTTCTGTTTGAACCTGTCCTGGTTTTCTTATTACAATAAACTTACTATAAACTAAATTTAATTTTTTAATTAATTAACCAAAACTAATAGTGGTACTGAGGTGGAAGAAAACAGACTGGTTAAATAGTGTACATGTTGTACAATAGTGTAACATATTATATAAAATAACTACTGGAAGAATTCCAGGTTCTCCTGATAGAGGAGGTATTGGTAACAGGTTTCTACAAACGGAAACTACATGTGAGACATATACTATTGGTATGGGTATCGGATTAGACCCGGAACTTGTTAGTTATTGGTAATAATAATTATGTGGAAAACAAAAGGGCCTGCAATGGTGTAATTTTTAAACAACACCATTGTAATGTATTAGTTATATTTAAAGTTAAATTCTTTGATTCATTGTTTTTATGCCATGCTGGATTACAAATAAGACCTTGTTATTTTAGTAGTATAGATTGGGAAATTTGTAATTGATGCTGTAGGGAATTTCAATCTTTTTATTAATCAAGTCAGAATATTTATTCAAAGATGCGTTTTTTTTTACGACTGCAAGCATAACCCCGCAATCCATGAGGAATCAAGGTATTTATTTCTAAAAACACACCAACCCGGATATTTTCAAACTTTTTTTGTGCCCAATGGTGCCAATGCCTGCAAAATTGCTCAACCAGAATGAACATTAATTAAATCTATAACTTCTTATAATATGACTTTAAACTAAATAACTAATCAACAAGTTCAGGCAATAAATAAATAATTGCAGAAAAAAAATTGTCACTGGCATTTTTCTATGTCCAATAGCCTCAAATTCTCCAGTCAATCTACCAGAACAAAATAACAAACTTGATAAATGCAACTTCTTATGATATGACCACACACCAAATACCTAATCAATTGATTCTGACATAACAGAGAAAGGACAGAAAATAATAAATCCAGATGATTTTGTAAATGAAATTATCTGAAATTCATTAAAATTTACAAGTAAACATCTCCACCCATTTTCTAAAGTGTCATTTTCTACGATATTATACCTCATATCCAGCAACTTTTTTTTCAAGAAGCAAAATAACTGCAAGTAGTTAAATAACTGATCAGAATTATCCCTATATCAACTGTATATATTACAGCAATTTTCCAAACATGTTCTATTGCCACAACTTCTGCAAAAGAAATGCTCTACCTGAACTAATCTCAAACTTAAAATATTGATAAGTAGCCTATCCTTATATCAGACAATAATGTGTAAAATGTCAAAGAAATTTGTAAAAGCTTTTACTTAAGTATAATGAGACTATAGCTAAGTCAGACCTATAGACAGACAGAACAAGCGTATCGGAATCTCAGATTAAAAACATACAAATTGAATACAGTCATTCTAGTATACATTCATTTTAAATTATAGATTTTATGTAAAAAAATCTTCTTCATCAGACTTTGTGACAAAATGTCGATAGTTTTTACCTAAATACAAAGACCCAATATCCTGAACAACACAATTGAAATGAATGAAAATGACTGAGTAAAATCGACTGTGTGCTGCTATTTCTTTGTCTCAATGGAGTTGACAATTTGTAACAATAAAAACATGAGTTGTGACTTTAATTAAATAATGTACCATTTAGTCATCAACAGCCGGCCTAGTGGGAGTTTAAATGTTCCATTTAATGTTCATCATACATTTTTTATATGTTTCTGGAAGAGAAATCAGAGGGATGTAATTGTCTAAAGCTGGTTAATACCATCAACGTATATAAATAGTATTATCTATATCTAGCAAGGAATACTGGTCTTATAAGTGTTAGGGGTAGTCTTGAGCTCGCAGTGAATGTTATGTTAAAGGCCTGTTACTTACAAGTGTTAGGGGCAGTCTTGAGCTGGCAGTGAATGTTATGTTAAAGGCCTGTTACTTACAAGTGTTAGGGGCAGTCTTGAGCTGGCAGTGAATGTTATGTTAAAGGCCTGTTACTTACAAGTGTTAGGGGTAGTCTTGAGCTCGCAGTGAATGTTATGTTAAAGGCCTGTTACTTACAAGTGTTAGGGGCAGTCTTGAGCTCACAGTGAAAGTTATGTTAAAGGCCTGTTACTTACAAGTGTTAGGGGTAGTCTTGAGCTTGCAGTGAATGTTATGTTGAAGGCCTGTTCAAGTGTTAGGGGTATTCTTGAGCTCGCAGTGAATGTTATGTTAAAGGCTTGTTACTCACAAGTGTTAGGGGCAGTCTTGAGCTTGCAGTGAATGTTATGTTAAAGGCCTGTTACTTACAAGTGTTAGGGGTAGTCTTGAGCTCACAGTGAATGTTATGTTAAAGGCCTGTTACTTCATTTGAAAACAGCATTATATGCTGTTCTTTTGTTAAGGTGTGCTTGGGTTTTGCAACATGAATTATTATAGGATTAAAGGCTTTTTAAAGATTTATTGGTGTATAACTCGACCAATTCACTCAAAACAAATAAAAGTCCGAAGGACTTTATGATATGTTTGTGAGTGACTTGGTCCAGTTTATACACCAATAAATTCCTTTAAAATGCGTTTAATCCTTATAATTCTTTAAATTGGGGATAAGGAATTTAATTTCCCCACTCGTAACCTCTATCACACCTAAATTGTATATTTGTGTCATTGAATTGGCCTGGCGCATGAATATATTTTTTGTTTAGCGCAAAAAAAATGTACTCCATGAAATTTGCTAACTGATAAAAAATAAACTACAAAAATATTTTATTATCATTAAAATGAATGTTTTGTGTTTATTATTTTATTTAACGATGAACGCGAAGTGAAAATAAATATTTCAACGTCGCCGCCATCTTGTTTACATTGGTTACAAAAATTAGTTTTGTCAACGTCGTCTTTCGAAAAATAAACAACGTCAAGAGCCACTACCGGATGCCCTCCCGACCAATTATATAAACACATTCCCTAATATGCAATTCATATAAGAATTATTACAATATTTTCCACTTTTCAAATTATGCCTTTTCCTAATACTGTATATCAGGTTTTTTCGCCAGCTTTTTTGTGACTTGATGACAAAATGGGCAGGTTAAATTTTCACTGTGTATAATTTTTGCTGAATGGGAGAATCCACACGAAAAAATAACTGTATCGTATTGTTAAAAATGTAAACAACATAAACTTGTTTGACTGACAGGTAATCTATTGCAAATACATCTGGGTACTACAAAAAAAAATACACATAATTCAGTAAACTTTCAAGGAAAATAAAATATGTGCAAACCATGGGCATGCTAAAAATTGAAGCAATCGATCATTACAGATAAACAAATATCCGTGTAAATGTGATCTATTTTTACTTTAATTTTACATAAGATGCAAAATGTTCGTGTTATGACACCAATCAATAGATGGTCGCTAATTAACATCTTTTAACCTGTCACTGATTGCTGTGTTGTCAAAAGGTGTGCCATATATGATTAGTCATTTTAATTATTATATAAACAGAGATCTTAATTAAGTATACACTTTATTGTGATCTACCGAACAACACAAAAGACTCGATAATCAACAGTATAATGTATGAAACTTTCAAACAATAATAAATTGCATTTATTGGCTGGAAGAATAGTTAGTCATATCTTCACATACATTTTCCCTTTAGGGAATTTGAGCGTGATGACAGAAGTTTGATATTAAATTGTTTTGTAAAATTGATAGACAACTCTTTTATACGCACGGCAATTCGTTGCTTGGCATATTGTACAGACAACACTTTAAGTTCACCACACCTTTTGGGGATTGTGAGGTAGCTATCTCATTGCTGTATACACTAAAATCTCCTTTCATTCATATATATCTTCTATATTTAATTCAAAATAAATGTACAATATTCTTTAAACCTAAATTAAACAATTGTAACTTGATTAAGACTTGTGGTTATATTGACTCATCCTTTTCAATAGATTTTACAGAACTGGCCAGATTATATCTTTATTAATTTTTTAGAATACATATTGAAGCTTGGAAAAATCTTAATTCCTATTCCTCAGTCAATTTTCATCCACTCAGACATAATCCTAAGTAATAGAAATTTGACACAGTTTTCACATCTGAAAGGTATGACTTTTCACCAACTTTGGAAAAATTTAAATTTAAAGCTTTGTAATTAAAACCTATGTTGCTGAACTTTAAAACTTTATTTACTCAGTATATCATCCAATAGCAGCAAGGTCCAGTGTGGAGGTCAGGATTAAAATGTATATTGTAAAATTGACATAATTTTCAAAACCTTTTTAAATGTAAACTTGTAAATGGTAAGATTTTCTGTATGATGGGTTTTTCAGTCCATGTCTATTTAGTTGGTAAATTTCATTCCATTCAAGAAACTTTTAGAAGTTGTATTTATAATGTAGGCAACCAGAATAGCAGGGTCAAAATAGACAGAAATACTACAATATTTATCAGCAGCTTAGCCATATTGTTAAGTCCTGATCAATGTTTTGACCAGCTTCTTTATTTCAAATATGCTACATCATCAAACCAAATTATTAGTGTAATGAATAATAACTGTATATTTAATGTATTTATACCTGTCACTCTTCATAATTACCTGTTCAACTCTTATATCCCAATCACCAAAAATTTTTCTTCCTCTAAAATATTTTGACCTGCAAAATAAATGGAATTACATTTATATATTTAGATATACTTATAGATAAAAGAAATATTTGGTAAAAACCAATGAGACAGACAACCAATGACACAAATAAGAGTATATAGACTGAAATGTCTCGCCTGCATAACTTATTATGATGTCACACGAAATTTTCTGATTTAGCATGTTTCTGGATGTCAGTTTTAACATGAAAGCTTCTGATGTGAATCGAATTGTGATTTTTTAGCTGAACAAAAGACTGTAAAATTGGTATTTGTTGCTTTTCCCCTAAGCACCCAGCATTGAGGAGTAAGACCAAACACTGGTCGTCTCAGAGTCAGAATAAGGTGACATGTCTTCTGCAGACTTACCATGTGAGCTAGCACATTAAAATCTGGATCAGTGTGTTGGTCTAGTACAATGCAGAGTTCATAGTCATATTGCACTAACATGTTCTTCTCCTGAATATGCATTAAATTTGTAACTGGACGTTAAACAGCAATCAATTAATACATCTTAATACAGGTATAATAGAAACTTAACATTATTAATGAACCATGAAGGTCAAGGTTAGGTGAAATCTGTCAGATGGACAGTTACTGTCAGTTATTGCTTTTTCATCATTCTATACACCAAAAATAGTTGACATAAAGTATTTGTGAAAGGTACCTAATAAATGTAAATGAGAACAAGACTCAAAGTCAGGTATACAATACAAATGAGATCAACACTCAAAGTCAGGTGAACCCTGTATGACAGACATGTATACCTTTCAACCATTCAATACATCACATGTAGCTTACTATAACTTACAGTATCTGAGAAAAGGATCTACAGTAATCACAAAAACATAATGTTGATCAAAGAACCATGAAAATGAGATCATGGACAGCTGAACCCTTTCTGACTGATCATATGAAAACCTTACAATCATTCTATACATCAAATATAGTTGAGCTTTTACTCATAGTCTATATCAGAGAATCAAACTGAATCATGAAAACTTAATTTGACAAACAAACTATTTGACAAGGAATCCTCTGTCATTCTGTATCATGAAAGGCAATTTCAGGCTTTTTTTTACCTGCCACACTCTATGCCTATTTCCCAATCTATCACGGACCATTACTCTTAAATGGCAAAAATGAAAATTGTCAGAATAGAACTTGACTACCATTTTGTCATCAGTAAAAGTATTTGAAAATTTAAAAAGCATTGGCTGAACGGTTCATAAGTTATTGCACAGAAACGACATAAAGTGCCAATTTCCAATCTATCAAGGACTATAACTCCTGAACAGCAAAAATGAAAAGCATCAATACCGTAATTGACTATAACACAATAGTTGCTTGGATGCAGCTCTCATATATTTTTATACACATAAACCCTTTCCTTGACATGCTTAAATAAAATAGTGCTGAATGTTGAGAAAGAGAATTCATCAATAAATATCAGAATTAAATTCATTTATATATATTGCCTGAGATTACAATATTACATAGTGTTCGATTATAGTAATTTCCGATAATGTCTTTATTTCTCACATAGTAATCTCGGATATTGCGTAATCTTCCTTTTTTTTACTTTTGTTCGAGATTTTAAAAGATGATGATATCAAGATTTCGAATTTATATTATGTCTCACATAGTTTTCCTAAAATAGCTAGGTCTAATCTGATTGGCGTCAACAATATAATCATAATCTGATTAAAATGTCTATAGGTTGCACTTCTGTAAATATAGATAATGAAATTTCCCATAGGATATCCTTTTTCAACTAAAACTGTATTACTTTTACTATGAAGTTTCGTAAAAAATTATATCCTAGAATGGAAATCATATGCAATATTATTTTTTTCAAAGGTCAAAACATAGTGCTGTGCGGCATACTTTCAATATTTATATGTCTTGAACTTCTAAGAGTTTAAACTTTTACTAAAATTCTGTACTGCCCCTCACTTCACTTTGGGTCTTCCTCAGAATTCAATTTGTCCACTATCCATGTGTATATATGTGGGACACAGATGATGCCCCTGCTTGCATATAAAGTTATAAAGAGACATAACTCAAGAACGGTAAAAGTGACGCTCAAATTGGAAACTGATCTGAGTTTTGTGGTAATAAGAATTTTGTATAAGTTTCATAACATTTGGTTGAGGCAAACTTAAGTTAGAGAACTGAAACGAAAAATTCAGCAATGTTTTTTATTTCTAAAGGGGCATAACTCTAGAATGGTAAAAGTGACACCTCCCAAATTCAACCTTGATCTGAGTTTTGTGGTAATAAGCATTGTGTATAAGTTTAATAACATTTGGTTGAGGCAAATTAAAGTTTACATACAGACGAACGTACAGATGGATAAGGGTAACACTTAATGCCCCTCCGTTGCAGCGGGGCATAACAAAACAAAATATCTATGAATATTAAATGTCTCCCAAAAAGAGGTGTGGTTTATGAAACAGCTGTATTTAAAAACTGCAACCTAAAGTTAGAAAATACTAAATAAACTGCTGACACAGAGATATGTCTCACCTTTTTGTTGTTTGGTAGTATAATGCAAATATTTAATCCAAATGGCAATATTTAAACATGTAAACTATGCAAAAAATTCAAAATCAATTAACCATGACTTATGTGCAGGACCAAATAGCCTCCATGGAAATGAGAAATGCCAATAAAACTGTTTACCAAATACCATTGACTTATCATAAGTGGTGCCCTTTACACTAACGAAAACACAAACTTTAACTTGTAAACAATGCAAAAGTTTCGAAGTCAATGAACCATGATGAAGGGTTTTTTGTTTTGTTTTTTCGGGGGGAGGAGGGGCATGGCATATAATCTCCATGGAGAAGAGAATTGCAAATGCTTATACAACTGCATACCAAATATCATCGACCTAAAATTAGTGGTTCCTCTTCAACTTATCTAATCACAAACTTTAACATGTGAACTATGCAAAATATCATGACTGAGGGGGCAGAGCCAAATAATCTCTATGGAAAAGAGATGTGCCAATGATAATTCATCTACATACCAAATACCATTGACCTACCATTAGTGGTCCTCCTTGAACTGACCTAATCACAAACTAATACATGTTAACTATTCAAAAGTTTCAAAGTCAATAGACAAAGACTGAGGAGGTGGACCACATAATCTCCAAGGAAATGAAATGTACCCATGCTAACATAACTGCATACCAAATATCATTGACCTACCATTAGTAGTTCCCCATAAACTGACCTAATCACAAACTAATACATGTAAAGTAAGCAAAAGTTTCAAAGTCAATAGACTAGCTATGACTGAGGGGGAGGGGCCAACAAATCTCCATGGAAATGAGGTGTGCCAATGCTATTACAACTGCATACAAAATATCTTTGACCTATCACTAGTGGTTCCCCATAAACTGACCTAATCACAAACTAATACATTGTTGCCACCCACATTGCCGTTGCAAACAGCATGTAACCTAAGTCTTGCTTTTTGACTTCTTCAAGATGAGCAAAAAATGTAAAGATGTCAATATTTTCAGGGCTGGTTGATATGGTGATTTATATTAATTGAGGCTAGATTCAGTATTTTTCACAGTTTTTGATTTTAACTTGCCAATCGGAAAAGTACTGTACACTGCAGCTTTTACTTGCCTGATAATGACTTTTATTTGTACCAGGAAATCTGACAGCCGTTAATTTCGAATCCTTTATAGTTCTCAAGATGTCAAGTTAATGCATTGAAACAACACAAAATACCATTTTCCAATCATTGAAGGAGCATAACTCCAGTGAAAATCATCAATATCAAATCTCTCCTCCACTTTGTAATCATGAACGACATATTAAATTTCATGAAATGTTAACACAGAGATATGTCTCGGACTCGCCTTTTTGTACTTTTGATAATGCAAATGTTGAAATTAAAATAGCAATACTTTAACATGTAAGTTATGCAAACATTTAAAGTCAATGAACCATGACTGAAGGTACATGGCAAAACAATCTCCATGGAAATGAGATGTGCCAATGCTAATACAACTGACTACCAAATACCATAGACTTATCATAAGTCGTTCCCTTTCAACAAACCTAAACACAAACATTGACTTGTAAACTATGTAAAAGTTTCAAAGTCAATGAACCATGATGAGGGGTGGGGCTATATAATCTCCATGGAAACGAGACTTGCAAATGCCAATAAATTTGCATACCAAATATCATTGACTTAACATTAGCGGTTCATCTTAAACTGATCTAATCACAAACTAATACATGCAAACTAAGCAAAAATTTCAAAGTCAATAGACCATAACTGAGGGGGTGGGACCAAATATTCTCCATGGAAATGAGATATGCCAATGCTTATACAACTGCATACCACATATCATTGACTTACCACTAGTGGTTCCCCTTGAACTGACCTAATCACAAACTAATACATGTAAACTAAGCAAAAGTTTTAAAGTCAATAGACCATGACTGAGGGGGCTGAACCAAATAATCTCCATGGAAATGAGATATGCCAACTCATGAACAACAAATTTGTGAAAAATCAGAAATTTTACAGAACTTGACCTCAAATATGTCATCAGTAACACCATATTAAAATTTGAAAAGCATTAGTTATACCAAATTCTCAAAATGAAAAAAAAAAACATTAAGATATATAGACTACCACTAAGACTTCTTGAAATTACAGTGTACAACTGTCAGGAACAGAGATGGGTCTAATTACTTTCAATGTAATTGATTAAATTACAATTACTTGGTCATTTGTAGGATTAAATTAAATTAATGATTACATCATTTCTGAAAGTATCTGATTCAATTAATGATTACATTAGCAAAGCAATCATGATTACATCTGATTACAATGAATTAAAAAAAAAAACATTTGAATAATGTGAATGAATAAAGGTTTGATATAACTATAGCATTTTTGAGGAAAGGATCTTATTTGATATGTCATGAAATAATAACCATCACGAGTTAGTTGACCGTTATGGAATAACCGTTTCACAGATGATATCGGATATGTTCCTTATGTCGTAACTACAATACCCTTCCTTCTCACGAATGTGACTTACCGAATTAGACTATTTACCGGATTTGTAATAACATAAGCAACACGACGGGTGCCACATGTGGAGCAGGATCTGCTTACCCTTCCGGAGCACCTGAGATCACCCCCAGTTTTTGGTGGGGTTCGTGTTGCTTAGTCTTTAGTTTTCTATGTTGTGTTCTCTGTACTATTATTTGTCTGTTTGTCTTTTTATTTTTGGCCATGGCGTTGTCAGTTTGTTTTCGATCTATGAGTTTGACTGTCCCTCTGGTATCTTTCGTCCCTCTTTTTTCAAACTTCATCTATTTGATAAACCACAAAAATTCACAACATATATACATGAACATTATGTCACTGGTTATGACCCATTTCTTTTTATCATCATTGATCTCTGAATTATTTTGACTTCTATCGAATAAAGCTTTATAAAGAGTTTGGTGTTTGTCTTCTGACCCCATCCAGACTTTATATGTGTTTCAAGGTGCAGTTTCTGGAAGTTAAAATATGGATGAAATAAAGTTACCAGTTCAAAACTATGTAAAATTTTAATAGAACTGCTTAATCAAATTGTAAACAAAATGAAATTACTAAAAAATCATTGCATTTACATGTTCCATCCAAAAACTTACCAAAATTTGTTTATTTTAAACAACATATATATTTGTCCAACTTTTAATTTAATTTGTGCTAATTAGATAAATTTTCACATATATATTGCCCTACAGCTATACACAATTGGTATTGCAATAAAAACAAACCTTAATTGGACTCCTACCTGTCAATTCAAAGTTGACAAAAATCACAATATTAACAAAAGATTATAATTCAGGGGTTAAAGAAAAGTATTACTTTAATATAACAGTTATTATCAAAATATATATATATGTACATCTTTAAATTGTAAATTATTTTATATATGTACCATATCTTTTACTTAGGCTAATGATGACTTTTCAATACTGTAACATTTATTTTTACTGAAGTGTACAAATCAATTAACATGCTGAAAGTAAACAAAACTATTTTAACATGTTAAATATTAATCAAATATGAATAACAAAAAGGTTAATTTATAGACCATAAACACAGTTTTAGATTTTTTTCATTGTAATCAGAATGTAATCAAAAAGTAATCAGGATTACAGGGTATTTTGAAAAGTAATTGATTAAATTAAATTACATGTAATCAGATTTTTTGCTGATTAATGATTACAATGATTACTTGAAAAATTGTAATCAATTACAGCTGACTAACGATTACAATTACAATTACCCCAAGTCTGGTCAGGAACATCACTTCCACCAACATTCAAGATACATTGGCTATATGCTGTCATCTACCAGTTACTAGAACATACCTGGGTACATACAATTTTCTAACAAATGGTTTCCAAATACCTCCAGCTAAAAAATTTGCCTTAATGGCTTGACAGATATTTATTTAACTTTACACAGTTGTAGAACACTACCAGAGCATTATATGACCCCTGTCTAGCATGTTTGAGGGGAGATAATCAAATTTAACTATTTGACTAATACTGATGGGGGCTAGGGGATATCCTTATGCCAGCTCAATAACAGTTCTATTTTTTTAATTCCTTATGAAATCAAGACACTGAAACAACCACTCCTTCAAGTTCATGGGGGCAATTGGAGACAAGGATTGTAAATATGGAAACATTTTGTTTTTCAAAATCAATACATTCACAGCCATTTCTGCATTAATTTAACTTAACACAAATCTTTCAGAACAAATTGCATTTATGGTAAATTCCAAAATCCATAAGTAAATAGCTTCCGTCTAGAAGATTTTGTATGTCTAGAGACATTACAGTTAAAGGAATCAGCTGCTGATTTAATAATGCCTTTCTACAAACAATTTTGTTATATAGGACTCTGAGAAAGATGTTTATAATCCCTAAAGACTGAGAATTCATAAGCTTTAACCGTGTTAACTGAAAACAAAAAAAAATTCTTACACAGCTAAAAGTAGAATAATAAAAACAACAAACTCTAAGGAAAATTCAAAATGGAAAGTCCTTTATCAAATGGCAAATTCAAAAGCTTAAACACATCAAAGGAATGGAAAACAACTGTCATATTCCTGACTTAGTACAGGCATTTCCTTATGTAGATAAGAGTGCACACGCTGAAACTGAAATGTCTTGCTTGTTTTACTGATCATTGATTTTATGTTTATAGTCCTAAATATAAAGCTTTACTACAAGTATCACATAAACTTAACATGATCCAAGAAAATGAGGTCAAGGTCAGATAAACCAAACCGGAAATACATGTACACCTTACAATCATTCCATACACCAAAAACAGTAGACCTATTGCATACATATCTGAGATAAGGACTTGACCACAAAAAACTTAATCTTGTTCACTGATCCATAAAATGAGGTCAAAGTAAGATAAAACCTGTCTGACAGGCATAAGGACCTTGCAAGGTACACACATATTAAATATAGTTATCCTATAACTCATTATAAGAGAGAAATTAACATTACAAAAAAACTTTACTTTTTTTTCAAGTAGTCACTGAACCATGAAAATGAGGTCAAGGACAATGGACATATGACAGGCGGAAACTTCATAACATAAGGCATCTATATACATATATATAACCAAAGTATGAAGGATCCAGGTCTTCTATCTTTTGAAATAATATACACCTTTTAAGTAGTTAGTTAATGCCGCCACCTGATAACTATCCCTATGTCTCGCTTTCTGTGACAGAAGTCGCAGGCTCGACAAAAATGGTGGATTTGGTGGATTTAAATAATTATTTGGATTTTTTTACCTTTCAGCTATAAATATAGTTGAAAATTCATAAAATCAATGTAATACTTAAATTTGACCAAAAAAAATACATCTTTTAAAGTGAAAGAGTGGTAATTTTAGATCAAAATAATTTTGATTCATGCACAAATTTATGTAGTATACTATTTCTCTACGGGTTTATTGAAAGTAATTTTACTTTGTAATTTAAGGGGAATATTTAAAAAAAAAAATCATTCAATTTCAATGTTTAATAGTCTCAGCTTCCTCAAATGTTGCCACAAAAACAGAGATAGGGAAATATGATATAATATGAAATAGGTCATTATGTTAAAATGTGATGTTTAAGCATTCTTTTCAAGATGTCACAAATAGAAAACTTTTTAAAATTCCATGAAAAATCAATGAAAACAAGTCAATTTCTATTGATTTTTCAAACTCTAAACAATGAGTCCATGTGTCAACAAAAAAATCTTTTAACATAAAGTTTGTAATAGAATTTTACATATCTGACTTGAATGTTTAGTCTAAGCCTGCCCTCTATGTTTCGTATGTTTTTGTCAAATTTCACTAAAATCTCTACTCTTGGCCTATTTTGGGTTGGAAATGCCAACATTTTATAAAAAGGCTTGACAAAAATAGTTTTATTCTACTTTCGAATGTTTCTTTACATCAAAATGAAATCATTTTATTTTGAAATAATGGACTTGATACTTGGCCTTTACCGAACATGATCTTTTCTTTATTTACACAAGTTCACTATCATTATGAAAAGACTTGAAATCTATTAACTGAAGTTTAAAACACAAAATATCTCAGACTTCAGGAGTTCAAATTTACTTCAGGCAATGGAAGGTCAAGGACCGACCTTTGACCAAAAATAGTAATAGGTCTTCCTTTATTCTTAGAAGGTCCAATTTAAATTGAAAATGCAATTATAAAAAAACAGAAAATGCTTACCATTCCAAAGCACCCATTATATCTAACTACATCAACTTATTTTTTTTCTGAATTTCTCAAATAAATTTGATCAGAAAAAGGCTTCCCCTTTTTCCCAACACAGTGTTGGCAACACTATACTGTGTTAAATAATATTTTGTACCTCTTTAATTGTTCTGGCCTAACTTCAGTGTGTTAGATAACAGCTCAACTTTGTTTTCAAACTTGGCAAGTTTGATGCTGGGAGGTAGTTTCATGATTTTTTTATGGGGTAAACTTTAAAGTTTTTTGTCGATCAAATCAGGGCACTTTCCCTTTCACTGCATGTGGGATAAACCAGTTGCCTCATTGAAATCCACCATGGGCAATTAACTCTCCATTGGGGCAAAAATTTACATTCTCGCTTTTCCCTGTCATATTTTTGGTCTTTAGAGTCAGATCCTATCTTTCTGTCTGCGTTTTCTCAATCAACCCTGTTGTATCACTCGTTTCATTAGGTTTTCTTTTAGAAGAGGTCACCCCAAAACCAAAAAGACTCATACCGTTTACTGGTTATGTTTTATTGATATATTTTTCAATTTCCCCAGGTATCTTGTACAACCACTGGTCATGTGACTACACATTAAATCAATTGTGAAGAATTTAAGCAATTACATTATAAAGTTTCCTTTCAGTAACTAAAGTTACATATTTCAAGATTATATTTAACCAGATTTTATATTTTTTTGTTGAAAATGCTTTAGTAAATTTTTTTAACCTGCAAAAATATGAAAGTATGATGAGTGTTACTAACAACCCACGGGAAGGTCTGAACCTGTAAATGGAAGGTCAAGGACCTCTGACCACCGCTAATTTGAACCCCTGATCTTAGATAAAGGAATAACTAAGTTCCTAATTACAAAGACCTATAACAATAAGGTCAACCCTGGACAACTGAATCATGTCAAAAACTAGAGGCTCTAAAGAGCCTGTGTCGCTCACCTGTATCTTCAAAAATGGCCACTTTTTAGTAACAAGAGTGCACACCCTGAAATGTCTCGCCTGATTTACTGACCATTGATTTTATGTCGATAGTCCTAAATATAAAGTTTTACTACAAGTATCACATAAACTTAACATGATCAAAGAAAATGAGGTCAAGAACAGACAAACCAAGCCAGAAATACATGTACACCTTAAAATCATTCCATATACCATATCTAGTTGACCTAATGCTTATAGTATGCAAGAAACAAACCAAAATATGAAAACTTTATATTGAACGAAGAACCCTGAAAATGAGGTCAAGGTCAGATGAACCCTGCCAGACAGACATGTACACCCATTATATGCTTTAAATATAGTTGACCTATTGCACATAGTATCTAAGAAACAAACTTAACCATAAAAACTTAGCATTGATCAATGAACCATGAAAATGAGGTCAAGGTCAGATGAACCCTGCCAGACAGACACCTTACAATCATTACATGCTTTAAATATAGTATACCTATTGCATATAGTATCTAAAAAACAAACTTAACCAGGACAACTTAACATTGACCAATGAACCATGAAAATAAGGTCAAAGTCAGATGATAATTTCAAGACAAACATATACACCTTACAATCATTCCATACACCAAATATAGTTGACCTATTGCTTATAGTATTAGAAAAACAGACCAAATAAAGAGCTGAGCTATGAGCGCATGATACGCCCGACACTTTTTCAAAGAAAAAAGTTCCACATATCAGAAATTTATAAAAAACTAAAGGGAGGTTATTTTAATAATAATAAAACCCCGTAATTTGGAAACGATAATCTAAAATATATAAAAAATTGAAAGTGAGCTCACATCAATAAATATAAACAATTCACCAAAAGTTTCATGAAAACTGCTCAAAGCATTTTGAATTATTGTCTGAAAACTGGAAAATCCCCCATTTTTAATGAATAAAACCCCATAACTTGGAAACATAAAATCCAAAATTTATAAAAATCGAAAGGGAGCTCACGTCAATAGATATAAACAATTCACCAAAGTTTCATGCAAATTGGTATAAGCGTTTTTGACAAACGGATGGACAACGGTATACCATAATACGTCCCATAAACGGGTGTATAAAAACAAAAACTTAACATTGAGCAATGAACCGTAAAAATGAGGTCAAGGTCAAATAAAACCTACCAGACTGACATGTACATCAAAAATATTTTCATACACCAAATATAGTTGACCTATTGCATTCAGTATAAGAAAAACAGACCAAAACACAAAAACTCAACTTTAACCACCGAACCATGAAAATGAGGTCAAGGTCAGATGATACCTGCCAGTTGGACATGTACACCTTAAAATCATTTCATACACCAAATATAGTAGACCTATTGCTTATAGCATCTGAGATATGGACTTGACCACAAAAATCTAACCTTGTTCACTGATCCATGAACTGAGGTTGAGGTCAAGCGAAAACTGTCTGACAGGCATGAGGACCTTACAAGGTATGCACATACCAAATTTAGTTATCCTATTACTCAAAATAAGGGAGAAATTAAGAATACTAAAAATCTTAACTTTTTTTTTCAAGTAGTCACTGAACCGTGAAAATGAGGTCAAGGACAATGGACATATGACAGATGCAACCTTCTGAAGTATTAAGCTTTTAAGAAGTTTCAAGTATAAATGAAAGCAGAATTTTAAAATAATATTTTGTTACAAGCAGTTAGTTTGGCCCAAATTTGTCAATATATTAAGCTCAAACCATCACTGATGTATTATTCACTTGCAAGTGAATAATTCCACCTCTTGTAAATCTGTATTCATGTGAACTTTAATTTAACACCTTAGCTGGAGATGGGTTATGCATGTAATAGGCCTGTTCGGCTATCAAAAGGAAAAGAATGTCAACATTAAAAGTGAAACAAGGATGAACCATTCCATTGACTGATTCAATCCACAAAAAATCATTCTTACACATGTAAAAACGATGATGAACATATTGTTTTAACCTATAACATGAAATCAAACAGACCTAGAAAAATCCAATTGCGCGTAGTTGCTATCTATTTATATTTATGTTTATATCGGGTTATATGACTGTTGACAGTCTTTTGAGGTCATCTGGATGGTTAATTAGATGGTGTCTACACTAAAATACACATGATAGTTTGATTGGTGTTTAACTCTGCTTTCAACACTATTGTACTATTTCATGGTGGTCTGTTTTTATTGGTTGAGGAAGCCAGAGTGCCCGGAGAGAACCACCGACCTTCCATAGTTAAACTTACAATCCTAGTCAAATAAGATTGGAGTCGAATGCACCTGCCATGTGCGGGATTAGAACTCAAAATCTCAGTGTTGACAGGCTAGTGATATAGTAGTTCAACTACTTAGACCACTTGGCCACCGAGGCCCAAATTCACACGAAATGCTGATATATACTATAGAGTCTATACATTGTTAATTGTTTATTTTAGACTTTTTGTATTTTAGATATGGGCAATAATTTGGTATTCGGCCTTTGGTTTCTTTTGTATCTTTTTTTAAGTTCTAAAACTTTAACTTTTATTCTGTGGGTTGTGTTGGTGTGAGAATAGTATTAATGAAACAAGTTGGTTTTTCGGGAAAAATTAATCCATTTTGATTTACCGTTTTCATGACAGGAAACCAAACAGGAAACCAAACTTTATTTTCTTTATTTTGCACAATTTATTTCAAAAGACATAAATGAACACCATTACTAGTGATACTTGCTTCATGTTAATATTTAAAATCTATTTTCAATGTTAAATTAAGGTTTTTTTTAAACGCGACAGGAAACCATAAGAAACCGAAAACATTTTTTTTAGTTTTATTTTATTGGACAATCAGCTTAAAATAATCTGAACAGTAAACTTTTCTTGATAATGTTACTTATAACTTTGGTTTTAAATTTAGGACTGTTTTAATAATTTTTTCCAATAGACAATGAAAACTATGAGAATATAGAAACAAGGGCACTTTATGATGTCACTATAATAAATTATTTTTGGGTGCCGACTTGCATCAACTGATTTTGACTACCAATGTTTTTTCTCTTGCTTTTGTTATAATTCTTATACACTTTTATATGTAGCATATGTGCCTACTAACCCTTAGTGCACCCAATGCAGTGTGCCAGCTAGCTCTGTAACACAATTGCATGGTTTACTCTTTATGCTTATGCTTCACTTAGCAGAAAATTCAAGCACTGTAAAACTGGGAGATCTAGCTAGTGCTACTTATCTTATATAATGTACTTTTCTATAAAGGGCTGTTCCAGAAGTGAATGTATGGGAGTGTTGGGAGGCACTTTCTCAGTTCTCACTTTTGATTCAATTGGAAAGATGCGGACATTTTAAATTTGAAATTTTATTGAACACAAAACAAAAGCGTGATCCAACAAACATATTAATGTTTGGAACATCCAATATGTGAGTGATGTCCATTTTATCCACAGTATAAGTAGCATCTTGTAATCTCCACCCTGTCCCTGGCTTTTGTAAAATTGAAACCACAGCCATGGATTTTAACTTTTGTGACCTGCAATGAGAATTCAACAATAATGATAATGACTGGTGGCATAGCTTATTATCTATGATATACAACAAAACTGAACTATGATCTGAAGATGAAACAAAATACAAAGATACAAATACAATAACACTTGAATATTTATTGACTACAAAACTTGATCATAAACATCAACCATTTAATAAATTTGCATGTGCTATCATGGTTATGCATATGTACAAGGTACATGTATCATAGATGACAAAAGTAGTAAACAACAAGTAATTAGAAATGAAAACTTTCAATGAGGTAGAAGATATGTGTTAAAAGTATAGCCCCACTTAATTATATAACAAAAGTGACCCAACTGCAACAACCAAACATGCTGTAGCTGCATACCATATTGCAAATCATATAGGTGGTCATAAATAGAAAATCAATGAAAAAAATTAAAGAGACATACATAATTTAGAATTGTTGTAACCTTTATCTCTGTTTGAGGTGTCGAATATAGTGTACTTAAACATTGTATCATAGATCAAATTTATTTGTTCAATGTATGTTCACTGGTGTTAATATGTCTTTGATTGAGTTAAGCCATTTCAATTGACATTTTATAGTGTGTCTTTCTATGTTGTGATGTTACACTATTGTTTCAGATAAGGGTGAATGTTTGGTACCATTATAGCTTGTTGTTCGGTGTGAGCCAAGGCTCTGTGTTGAAGACCCTACTTTGACCTATATTGGTTTACTTTTATAAATTTTGACTTGGATGGAGAGTTGTCTCATTGGCACTCATACCACATCTTCTTATATCAAATTAAAGTTTAAATAGTTTCACATTTGTGATTTCGGGCCTTTATAGCTGACTATGTGGTATGGGCTTTGCTCATTGTTGAAGGCCATACGGTGACCTATAGTTCAGGGTAAATTTCTGTGTCATTTGGTCTCTTGTGGAGAGTTGTCTAATTGGCAATCACACCACCACTTCTTTTTATAGACAAGATTCCATATACAAGACATTATTTTGCGGGTGTATGGAAATTCAATGAAATCCTATAATTGTTTACACCCATTCATTACAACTGCTGGAAAATTACAAGTACCATGGATTACAGAAACATAACCGAAAACCTCATATACCAAATAGAATAGCCTGGTTTATTTCACTAAATTTCTTTCCAAAATTTGTGACCACAAATATATAAATCTGATTTAAAAAATTGTGGTAAGTTGTTTTGGGCTCGTTTCTCTAAAGGTCACAAGTTTGATCATAACTTTTATCATACAATACAAATTATGACCGATCTTCAAAGTCACAAGTCCTCAGATTAAACAGAACCCTAGTTCCTTTCAGCAAGGGCAACTGTAAAAAGCTTATTTTACATGTCAACATTAAAGTGACATGTTATTTCATGCAATGTTTTATGGAAAATTTGATAAAGGTGAACATATTTTCAAAGCAAGATTTTACTTTTAAGTTGAAAAGAAAAGTGTTTTGATATATTGGTCATGCAGGCAGTGAATCGGCACTACTTACCTGAAGGGGAATAACACTTTTGAAAAGCTATGAAATTGTGACGCATACAACTGAACTGGATACAACATTAGCGGTTTCCGTGTATTGATTTACTACTGGCATACTTATGCATTTAGATTTGCATCTCAGGTTAAAATCTGTCTTAAATGTAATAGTATTACTATAAAACTCCTAAATATGTGTTTGTTTTGAAAAAAATTAGTGCAATTTATTCAGAAATTTCCACGTTTTCTTTATTGATACAGGATACCATAATCGTTGTATCTTGATGTTTTAGCCAAAAATGTATTTTTGGTTTTGAAATTCAGTTTATACAATTAATTCCAATGTCAAATTCCTATTAATCCAGTAAAGTAAAAACTTTTAACTTGGAATTAAAATCTTATAATAGGCATCATGTGATATTTGTGACCTGTACACCATCTACATGGTTTCCACATGTTAACCTTCTTTAGTGGGCTCAAATCGATTAAGTACTTCCTTTCAAGTCATGCATGGTAAAGTTTACTTCTCCTTTGACAATATTATTGCATTTTGAAAAGTGTTTGCAGAATATGATTAAAATTTAAAAAAAAAAAATTGTGACAAAGATACCAACTCTGTACATTCCAAGTGTAACGGTATATCAACATGTATTTTTTTTTTTAATTATCTTTATTTACCTAAAATATCAAGTACAATTTACTGCTGAAGCAAAATCAATTCAACGAGCATCGGCAGAATGATAAGAGACGTAATGTTGATTGAATTTTCCAAGGACCCTTTTCATCGTTATCCGGAAACAAAGTGTGTTGTAACGTCCCTCGAGTAAGAAATCGATTTTGTCAAGTCATTGGGCATGTATTTTCACTCAAGATCGTATGTAACATTATGCACGTAGGAAAATAATAGACCCCGGCGCAATCTTTTGAAAATTGTATTTTCCTTTTTAAACAAGATGAAAACAGTCCACAGAATATGCTTGCTACTATCCGTTGGAAACAAAACGATGTTTAGACCTAATATTTCATATACCCGTCCGTGGCGCTTAATCACATGTTAGCCACATGTTTCACGTATGACCGGAAATGATTTGGACTGAACGACAAAAACAATTTTAATAAAAAAGTCAATAACTAGACTTCTGTTCCGTGTGAAATGTAACATAACGATAACGTCATTTTCTGACTTAATTTTACAAAGAACAACACTAGAATGTAAATAATAACTGATTTACCTGTTTGAACATCTCGCAAGAGTTCATATTTGCATATTGTTATGAAGAATTCAATTACAATAAAGCAGACTATACCATCTAAAATTTGCGTTCGAAATCGGAAACCAAAGTAACGCTACTTTTCTTACACCTGCTACAAAAATACTTACAGTTCTCGGCAATTTCTTCTGACTATTCTTTTGATCGATGTTCTTTATTATTTGAAGGCAACAGTTACGATTTTGCAGGCGATTATCTTTAAATCGGCAGCGTTACGCGCCGGGCGAAAATAACGCTAAGAAACGACATACAAAAGTGGCGAATAATCTTAAACATTTGTTTATTTCAAATTCTCTCTAGGGAGATTAGAAAGCACCTATATTTTAATAGAAATAATAGCATCTGATAGTGGAGCAACAACTTCTCTCAACAAAATACAATATTTTATCACTTTTCTATCGTTATCGGAAACGGTCCCAATACCAAATTATTGCCCATATATATACGTCTTAGTATGTTATACATCAAATATGAGAATTTGAGTCAAATCAGTGAACATAAATTTGACATTAGCCCCTTTATTACGAGTTAACTGCCAATTTCAGTCATGTTGACATATTTGTAGATCTTATCTTGCTGATAATTTTTCCTTTTAAAAAAAAAAAAGAATTTATCTATTTAAGTTTTCAAGATATAAAGCTTTCAAGATAATAGGCAAAAATGTAAAAATGTAAAAAATTATCATTACTAAAGGGCAATAACTGCAATAACTAGTTGACTAAAGATTTCAGCCATAACAGCTTATTTGTGGAGCTTGTCTTGTAGATCATTTGTGCTATTTAAAGTTTCTCTCTATCTATTACAGTTTTTAAGATAATAGGCAAAAATTGGGAAAATTGTCATAAAAGGCAATAACTTCAATAAGGAGTCGACAAAAAATTTCTTTCATGTTGACTTATTTGTAGATCTTGTCTTGCTGATCATTTTTGCTATTAAAAGTTTTTATCTATCTAATGTAGTCTTTAAGATATTAGGCAAAAACACAAAAAATAGGATAAAAATCATCATCATAGTGCAATATCAAACTATAATAAGGAGTCGACTAAAGAATTTGGCCATGTTGCCTTATTTGTAGATCTTGTCTTGCTGATCATTTTTGCTATATACATGTATAGTTTCTGTCTATCTATTATTATTTTTGAGGAAACAGTAAAATTCATCATTTAAGGGCAATAACTCATATAAGAAGTCATCTGACAGTTTTGACATAAATGAACAATAGGTAGAGCTCAACATTCTGAACATATTTGTCCTCGTCAGATTTTCTCTATTTATACATGTAGCAGTTTCCAAAAATATTAGGCAAAACTTGCATTTTACCCCTATGATCTATTTTAGCCATGTAGGCCATCTTGGTTGGCAGGCGGGTAATCAGACACATTTTTGAAACTAGATTCCCAAATGATGATTGTGGCCAAGTTTGGTCAAACTTGACCCAGTAGTTTAAGAGGAGAAGATTTTTGTAAAAGTGAACAGACGATGACAGACCACGGACGACAACTGATGAGAAAAGCCCACTTGTCCTTTAAGCCAGGTTAGCTAATAAACTTACAAAATACTACAGGTAAACAAGGAAAATGAGGTCAAAGACACCTGAAACATGACAAAATAATACCTAAAACATTCTGAAATACCTTTCAGGTCATAAAGCAATATAAGCTATTATAAAATTAAGATTCATACACATTTTTGTGTCGGTATCAAAAGCATAACTTTGTGCCCCTTTCAACAACATTTGATGCAGGCAGTGCATTACTGTTACTCAAAAAGGCAATAGACAGTTGTCTATACCATGTGTCAAGCTCTAAATTGCCGGAAACTACAGACCTATGGATTTAATTTAACAGAGACTTAATCAAAGAACTGCAATCAACTCTCAACTCCCTGAAGAACAAATTAGCTTTGAGATATAACTTGATACTATCACTGATGAGGTTTCTGACTTTGAAAGGTACATAACAATACATTAAGCCATTTAATGATACCAATACTAATGGCATAAAAATCTCAGAAGATACAAAATCTTATGTTCTATAAAATCAAATTTCTCCTTAAAAGACTAAAATCATGCAATTAGCAATAATTGTTTAGATTTTAAATCAATCAATTCTGAACTCTGAAATTGCCTTATCTGATTTTTTTTTGTATTAAGATGGCTAATTTATGACACCAATTATATTGTTAACTTATATTTTCTGTCACTAAATCCCCCTTGGGAAGTCCTCAAATTCCTTATATTGACAGCCATTGTCATGCATTCTGGATTAACTCCCACAACCTGCCAATAGTGTAAAGATCTCCTGTAGATTCATTAGTTTCAATGTAACTTTTTAGGTCTTCAAACCAATCAATTTATATAACTAATTGATTAGATTTCCCATGCAAAAAAAATTCTGTAAAGGCTCAAAATATTTGTGAAATTTATTTTTACTTATAAAATCTGTCTCATCCTAATTCTGCCTTTCTGTTAAAAACAATTTCCCATTGCAGACACTTATAAGGTTGTTAGAATTATATCTGATTGGTCATATAACCTACAGAAGACAGGGTAGTACAAAATAAAGTCCTTTTAATGTTTTTTTTATGGTCCCATAAAACACTTCAATGAAGATAAAGGAAATGACAAAATAGGCAAAAATGGAATTATTTGATAAATGTTAAGGTTTAGAAAAATATTGCACCTGGGAACATCCATAGTGAGATTGTTACAGATAATTAAGTTTTCAGTGTCGTAATTGTGCTTAATTCTATCAATTAATGTCTGTGTTGTAATTGTGTTCTGTCTTTGGTAAAAGTCTTGTCTACCTTTTGTCCTGAAAATTATTTAACATTTTAAACTCTCACTTTCAATTTTTAAGGTTAGAAAATTAATATGATTTGATGGTTTATGTATTTTGTGATGTCATAAGAGTTAGGACAAGAGTCGTTTACCAATCTGCTATTGTATGATGTCTAATTACTAGCTGAGACTTTTCAACCTATTTTAATCGGAGAAGCATGGTGGGCTTCACTGCTGACCCTTTCAGAGTTCACCCCATGTTTAAATATGCTGTAAATCAACTTATTTTCGCGGATACCTTATTTCCGGTTTAGTCGTTTCTATTCGACTTCACTGTGATTTATTTTCGAGATGTTCTAATTTCATTGATGTATTATTAATATAAGAGAAGATTGAAGTTTAACATATTTGTGATAATTTATATTCACGTTGTTTTTCTTCTCGCGAAAATGAGTTGGTTTACAGTATATTTATAAATCTTCTATACTGCGGATTCATTTATTTTCGTGAACCAATTTTCGTGGATTGAAGGAAATTTGTATTTTCGTGGATATTTCATTTCGTTGTTTTGGCTTAATCTGCATACCAGCTTATACTCATGTATCATTCTTTGAACATTTAAATTCGTGGTTGACCTTTACCACAAAATCCATGAAAATTGGTATCCCACGAATAATAATGACTCCACAGTATATCTTTGATCTTTTAAGACCTGATCTTGCTAAAGTTTTTTTATGGGTAAATTAATTTTCTTTGAAACCATAACAAACAAAATGCAAGTTTTCGCTTAAGCCTTTCTACCTTGACTATGGCATGCCTTTATTAAATCTAATGAACCAACAATTTGACTATATAAACAAAATTTCCCATCTACAAACAACACTTTTATATCCTGTTATGACAAATTTGACATTAAAACAAACTTGAAAATATGATGCAAAATGCATGAAAGTCAATTTCCTGCGTTACGCCATGTACACTCAATGGGCCTGTTCTACTTGCATCATGATGTAAAAATTTGTACATGGTATTGGAAAGCTCTTATTAGAAGAAGACAAAAACATTTTCATAGTTCATTGACTAACTAACTTACCAGTCTGTATGTTGATCATCAACAACTAACAATATTTTACATCTATCTTTATTATATGCTGGTTTACTGTTTTGTACTGGTCCTGCCCTCGGTATTCCTTGGGTTGCATTTAAAGTTTTTGAAGGAGAACTAGGTGCACTTGGTGAAGGTCCTTTTTTAAACGTTAATATACTCGAATTTTCCTCCCTAAGCTCTCCCTGAAGATCCCCAGAACTGAATCTTCTTCGGAGGAAATTCATTCCACTAGAAAAATTCTCACGGAAACTTGAAAACGAAATTTTGGATGATTTTAGAGGAAATGCACACACAGGTGTTCGTGATGAAGAATGCACTGAAAAATCCACTTCGGATAAAAACGAGATGAGAATAATATTGATGGTACCTCTCTACGGATTTCATATGAATAACCTGCAAGAAGAAATAAATCAATTATAAAACATCTAAATATCCTGAATACTCAGAATATGTTATAACCAAAACGTAAGGAATCAATATTCTCTTTTCACAGTCATAAATATAATCATTGAATGGTTCATCAAGATCACAATTAATTATTAATGAAACTGGTAATTTACTTTATATTCAAGAAATTTAAAAACAAATTCTTTATGTTATTTGACATGTTTTGAGGCAAAATCAAATTTGTTATGGGATAAATGAGATGGAACAAAGTCATTGCAGCATGCAGTAATGGTAACTGCTATAATTTCTCATATACTCTTCATCATGCATGCAGGATGAAATTGATTTCAAAGTTTTCAACTTGAGTCCTCAAAATGTCTCAGATTTTATTCATCCTGTTCTGTAATTCAAATTTTAGAAATTGGAAGGAAATGCTAAATCTTTAAATTCTGTCAAATGAAGTGTACACATAGCAAAAATGCCAAAATGTAAAATAAAAGAAACTGAAGAAAAATCAATATTAGAAACCAGAAAGGAAGGATGTGAATATGGGAATATTTTGATATCATATGGTTGCAATATTATACTGTCATATAGTCTCTAGAACAAAAATTAAAGAAGAAAAATATTGTTGAATGTGTTTGCATCCGACATGTATTGTAAACCCATCAGATATTTGTAAATATCATTATTCTTTAACTCATCAATATAACCAGTATACATAAGAGGATTATGGGATAAAACTATTTCTACTATAATAAATGATGAAATTGAAGGTGTCAAACAAGACAAATGTAATTAATTTGTCAACAGATTACCTCATTGTAATGTGTTCAATCTAAATTTAGATAGCTGACAGTAATGAACTACTTAAAGAAAGAAATTTTTCAGAGTGCAAGCAATTCCTCATTTTCAATAGCTTTTGTCCAATAGATCAATAGATTTAATTACAGGATTTCATCAATGTAAAAATTTCACAATCAGTTTTAATTTCTGGAAAAGAAATCTTACAATTCAGTTACCACCAAAGGAAATGAAGAAGCTTTGAGTGGGAGTTTTATTGAACGAAAATTCATAAAGGGTTCCGTGGAACCCTGTGTCTCACCTGCGATTGCTGCTGTCAGTGTAAAAGTGTAATGATGACTTAAAAAGTGAGTCCATTTACCAATAAAATACAGAATTGAAAAAACAAGAATGTGTCCATAGTACACGGATGCCCCACTTGCACTATCATTTTCTATGTTCAGTGGACCATGAAATTGGGGTCAAAACTCTAATTTGGCATTAAAATTAGAAACATCATATCATAGGGAACATGTGCACTAAGTTTCGAGTTGATTGGACTTCAACTTCATCAAAAACTACCTTGACCAAAAACTTCAACTGGGACAGACGGACGGACGAACGAAAGGACGCACAGACCGTAAAAATATAATGCCCTTCTACTATCTAGGTGGGGCATAACAATTCAATCATTTCTTTAGATGCTATGAAATGGTCTTGAAGATTAGTGTTCATCCAAGTAAGATAAATTGATTCTATCAGAAAAATACTGAAAATGAAAAAAATATATTTTCAAAAGTTGGCTTCAGACATTTAATGAATGGCTATTATTTATTTTGAATTTATTGAGCCATAAAATTAATTTTGACTCTTCACATTGAATAATCCATGAGCGGATTATGTTAAATGAAGAGTCAAAATTAATTTTATGGTTCAATAAATTCAAAATAAATTATTGCCATTCATTATAAATAAATTTCTATCAAAATAAGGCTTAAAGAACTTTTATATTATTTATATTAACAATAACAACGCACACACATGTTGGCGTATGAATACACAACGTCAGAGTGGGCGTGTCGCCATAAAATTGACAACATTGAAAATAAACGTAATACTTTTAACCAATCAGAAGACAGTAAATACACCAAATTTATTTATTATCTCTTAATCATAAAAAGCTTCTGCCAAAGTTTCATAAAATTCTATGAAGGTTTGATAAAGTAATTGATGTGTAACAAACTTTAACCCCAGACTATATATATTTGTTAATGTAAAAAGTCCATCCATTAGTTAAATATGGAAAAATGAAAATAAATATTTTTCAAATTTAAATTTTGCTCAGAATACTGTATTTTGGTCATAACTACGCTTCTGACTAAATTTCCAAAATTTTCATGAAGGTTTAACAAAGCTATTGATGACTGAAAAACTTTAACCTCAGACTGTATCTACTTGCTAACTGTAAAAACTAAGTCCATTTATCAGTAAAATATGGAAAAATGAAAATAAATATTTTCAAAATTTTGCCCTGGATACTGCATTTTGGTCATAAACAAGCTTTTATCCAAATTTCCTAAAATTCGATGAAGGTTTGACAAAGTTATTATAAGTCTAAAAAACTGAACCACAGACTGAACCTAAATGTTGTCGCCACCGCCGCCGACGGAATGTAGGATCGCTATGTCTCGCTTTCGAAACATAAATGTTGCAGGCTTGACAAAAAAGATAACTAGGCAGAATGTAGGTTATAAAATATCAAAGTAGAAACCTTGGCTCTACAAGAACTTCAAAATATAAATCAACATTTCCATTGCATCTTAAATAAACTGTTATCACAGAGAAATGTTTCGCTATTTTGTAATTTTGATTATGCAAATGTTGAAATTAAAATGGCAATACTTAACAAGTTAGGCTTATATTCAAAGTCAATGAACCATGACTGAGGTACATGGCTAAACCATCACCATGTAAATGAGATGCGCCAATGCTAATACAACTGCATACCAAATATCATTGACTTATTATAAGTTGTTCCCTTTAAACAAACCTAAACACAAACATTAACTTGTAAACTATGTGAAAGTTTCAAAGTCAATGAACCATGAAGAGGGGGTGGAGCTATATAATCTCCATGGAAATGATACTTACAAATGCCAATAAATTTGCATACCAAATATCATTGACTTAACATTTGCAGTTCATCTTTAACTGATCTTATCACAAACTAATACATGTAAACTAAGCAAAAGTTTCAAAGTCAATAGGCCTTGACTGAGGGGATGGGGCCAAATATTCTCCATTGAAATGAGATGTGCTTATGCTTATACAACTGAATACCAATTAACATAGGCCTACCACTAATGGTTCCCCTTGAACTGACCTAATCACAAACTAATACATGTAAAATAAGCAAAAGTTTCAAAGTCAATAGACCATGACTGAGGGGGCAGGGCAAAATAATCTCCATGGAAATGAGATGTGCCAATGCTAATACAACTGTATACCAAATATCACTGACCTACCACTAATGCTTCCCAATAAACTGACCTAATCACAAACTAATACATGTAAAATTAAAGAACCTTAGTGAGTGTGCTCACATACCCCACGTCCCCACATTGTCATTGGAGAAATAAAATAAGTGGAAGAAAAAAAAATTGAATCATAATTTCCTGTCAATATGCACATCTACATAGTATGTCCTTATTATCTACAAAGTTTCATGAAATTCTGTGGTGTGGTTTCAGAGGAGTTGGGATGACAAACTGTTGCAGAAGTACTTTGAAGCAAATAAGTTCAAAGGGGCGAACTCCTAGAAAAAAAAATTAATCGTAATTTCTTGTCGATATGCACATCTACACAGTATGCCCTAATTATCTAAAAAAGTTCCATGAAATTCTGTTGTGTGGTTTCAGAGGAGTTGCGACGACAAACTGTTGCAGTAGTACATTGAAGCAAATAAGTTCAATGGCTCCTAGAAAAAATTGAATCGTAATTTCCTGTCGATATGCACATCTACATAGTATGTCCTTATTATCTAAAAGGTTTCATGAAATTCTGTGGTGTGGTTTCAGAGGAGTTGCGATGACAAACTGTTGCAGTAGTACATTGAAGCAAATAAGTTCAATGGTGCGTAACTACCTAGAAAAAAATTGAATCGCAATTTCCTGTCGCTATGCACACTTACATAGTATGTCCTTATTATCTAAAAGGTTTCGTGAAATTCTGTTGTGTGGTTTGAGAGGAGTTGCGATGACAAGAAACAGGACTGACGGACTGACGGACGGATGGACAGACGGACGGACGGGTCAAAAACATTATACCCTCCGCAACCCGTTGCGTGGGGTATAATAAGCAAAAGTTTCAAAGTCAAAAGACCATGACTGAGGGGGCAGGGCCAAATAATCTCCATGGAAATGAGATGTGCCAATGCTAATACAACTGTAGACCAAATATGATTGACCTACAACTTTTGGTTCACTACAAACTAGACCTAATCACAAACTAATACATTGTTGACGCCACTGCCATCGCCGGAAACAGCATACCTATCTCTCGATTTTTGACTCCGTCAAGCGAGACAAAAATACTTTCTCTGATGTACTTTTTTGTTTTTATGGAATGTAATTTTCATATATTTCAATGGCAGTCTCGTCTTAATAAACCTCTCTAATGTATATTTGCATGGAGCAAAGGATCAATATAGGAATGTGTCCAGCAGCCCACATCTTCGTAAATTTGGTATCTGCTACTAGGTATTTTTTATTGGATTTATCCCAGCAGGTAACATTGAGTCACTGATGGAACTTTCTCATTGTTTTGGTCAGTAACAACTTAAATAAACTGTTAACACAGTGATATGTCTCGCCTATTTGTTATTTTGATAATGCAAATGTTGAAATTAAAATTACAATACTTTAACATGTAAGTTATGCAAATATTCAAAGTCAATGAACCATGACTGAAGGGACGGGGCTAAACAATCTCCATGGAAATGAGATGTGCCAATGCTAATACAACTGCAAACCAAATACCATTGACTTTTCATAAGTCGTTCCCTTTAAACAAACCTAAACACAAACATTAACTTGTAAACTATGTAAAAGTTTCAAAGTCAATGAACCATAATTAGGGGGTGGGGTTATATAATCTTCATGGAAGTGAGACTTGCAAAAGCAAATACATTTGCATACCAAATATCATTGACTTAACATTAGTGGTTCATCTTAAACTGACCTAATCACAAACTAATACATGTAAACTAAGCAAAAGTTTCAAAGTCAATAGACCATGACTGAGGGGTAAGGACCAAATATTCTCCATGGAAATAAGTTGTGCTAATGCTTCTACAACTGCATACCAATTATCATTGACCTACCACTAACGGTTCCCCTTAAACTGACCTAATCACAAACTAATACATGTAAACTAAGCAAAAGTTTCAAAGTCAATAGACCATGACTGAGGGGGCAGGGCCAAATAATCTCCATGGAAATGAGATATGCCAATGCTTATACAACTGCATACTAAATATCATTGACCTACCACTAGTGGTTCCCCATAAACTGACCTAATCACAAACTAATACATGTAAACTAAGCAAAGTTTCAAAGTCAATAGACCTTGACTGAGGGGAGGGGGCCAAAAAATCTCCATGGTAATGAGATGTGCCAATACTAATACAACTGCATACCAAATATCATTGACCTACCACTAGTGGTTCACCATGAACTACATGTAGACCTAATCACAAACTAATACATTGTTGACGCCGCCGCCGGAAACAGCATACCTATGTCTCGCTTTTTGACTCCGTCAAGGCGAGACAAAAACTCCTGACCATTCATAAACTTGTAGTGAGGTTAGAGTTTGTTTGCTCCATGTTGAAGGCTTCATTGTGACTTGGAGATGAAGAACAGCGATACAAGTGCTGTTCCTTTCCTTTTGTGCGTTTTTTGCTGTACATGTACTGATTTTGTGTCATGGATGGGTACCCCATATCCTTTGTTTTTATTATATTTCATTTATGTCAATATCTCAGCTACCAAATATGTAAAAAAGAATACACAATATATAAAGAAACATAAAACCTAAATAAAGCATACAGTCAACTTAAATAATAAGACAATAAATTACATGTAATTTGCAACTAATGCATTAACAAATGTTGAGTCTGTCAATGATTTCAATTCTACACCCAGACATCTGAAAGTCAATTCTGTATCAGGAAATGTCATCATTTCTTACAATAACAGATACCATGACATGACAAAATAGCATTACAGCCTTCCTCAGTAGTTTCTTATCTTTCCTATATGTATGTTTCTATTCACCAATTTTAAATATATAGATTATTTAATTGAAGGAAGGAATACAGTGATTACTAGGCCTTGTATTAATTCAAAAATTCAATTAACAGAGGTGAGAAAACTCATGTAAATTGTTAAGTTGTAGCATAAAAGTATGGATTGGGACTGTTTTATCATCCTTAAATATTGTATTCTGTCATGGCATGGAATTTCAAATGAAATTTTATGAGACAAATAGGAGATAACTGTATTGTATTGTAATATTTTAAAATGTCAATCAAATTTTAGAAATGATACATAAAATGACAAATAAGATGGCCTCAGATTAAGTAACCTACGCTTAATTAGGTGCATCTAGGGATGTGATATTGTTCACATTGATTCATTGACTGATTTGTATTTGATTGCTAAATATCTAGTGGCAATTATTTCATGCATATAGAGGACTAGAAACTATTAATAATTGATACAATAGGTAAGTTCTGTAAGGTTAGATAACACGAAGAAGCGACAGCAAATTTGGACTGCCACTGGATTGATTGATTGTTGGTTGCTTAACATCCAGTGGCGAATATTTCATGCAAGTTCAGAACGAGAATAAAATAACAATAAATACAATAGGTAGGTCCTGTAATTGAGGACATCTGAAATCAAGGTTTGGGAAATTTGGACTGCCACTGGAAAATGAAGGTAAAGATAGGGACAGAAATCTAGCCTTGCAACAGGCCACCTACAGACCTCTCAAAGAGTTGTTACAAGGTTCTTAACATGCAGAGAGCTTGCCACTCTCTTTACACAGGGCATCAAATTTAAGGTACCAATTCTTACCAGACGTGTTTGCATACTTGTACATTCTGCATATACCAACAGACGCCCCACTTTGGCAAGAGTTTTACTGCTGTTCAGAAGACCTAAGTGACAATATTTCTATTCGGGTGACTTCCACTGGAAAACAATGGTATGTTGGATAAGGTCAGAAATATTGCCTTACAACAGGCCAGTTACTGAACCCTCAAAGATTTATTACAAGAGATTTTTGGCACTCTCTCTACACGGGGCATCAGATTTACAGTCCCAATTCTAAACGGACATGATCACATTGATCAGACTATATAGAAATCAAAGAATTATGTTGTTTAAATGATTCTAACAGTTTGAAAATGACAGAAATTATCTTAACATCTAAAAGTAAACATTTCTCCATATATATACAAGCCTTTAATGAAGATAATATATCAACTAAAGGTAATTTTAATCATAGTTTATTGAATTTATACATTGTTGGACACTAGTGTCACAATGGAAGATTTGCATAAAACAATGTTCCTTTGAAAGAATATGCAGTCTACTACATTCAAGCTTTCACAAGTAATGAACTATCTTTGTCTTTCAAATTGATGTTATAAAAATCAAAATAATAAATTATTGATGAGAAGGACTGTTTGAACACCAGGACTATATAATAAATCTTTTGGCGGCTAAGAAATGCCAACTAACAAAGGGAAAGGTACTTATTTGTCCAAGTCACCTGTAAGCATGTGTTTACCAAAACAGGAGTGTTAAGGAAGCCTTTCGGTGAGTTCTTATTTATAATTGAAAAAAAAAGTGTGGGAATCCAGTTTGATATCAATGCAAAGCATATTCTAATTCTATACAATTACTTCCACAATCATAAAATACTGATAAAATTTCTTATAAACTTATATGATATCTTACCTTTTAACCAAAGCATTAAGATCGAGTAATACATGTATTTAATTTCTTTTAATTTACACAGGAAATATATATGGCCAGGGTTTTTTAATTCGTTGGTGTACGGATCTGCCTACCTTATTTTTCCAATTTTCAGGGAAAAAATATAATTGATATTTCATGCATTTTTATTCCCGCTGACCCTAACAAATACATAATCCCTGTAATATATATAAAAATATCTGCCTACCAGCATTTTTATGAAATTAAATGCATTATTTTAGCATGTTAAACATTATATAATTAAAAGAAACACATTGTGTTAAAAAAAAAAAAAAATCTAAAAATAATCTGTGATTTGTGTTTCTAAAAATAGACATTCATAACTGACCTTGAAATGCTGTTTGCACAAATAATTTTGCATAAAGAAACCTTTGTTAAAAACCTGTTACAATAAGTTCTTTTTCCATTTTTGTCATAATTCCATCAGACGTCAAGGTAAAAATAAGAGATATCCTCAAACAATAAAGAATTTTCTTGTTTCATAGATTTGAAAAAAAAATTGTCCATTTGGAAATCAAAAATGTGATTGCCTGACAAAGGATTAAACCAATATCCACGTCTTTCCGGTTGACGAGTCTACTTCGCTTTTGACAAGGAAGGTAAAGTGTTATTTTCGTGCGATGTGTTTGCAATTTTTATTTCACATGTTTTCGTGCTTAAAGCTCATAAATAACTCACCTTTTATCCTGAAATTAGTATAAAGCAACATGTAGCTTTTTTTCTCATCCGTGTAATGGCAATGTATTTTCCTGTTTGTCCATGGACATAACGTTTCCCCCCTTTTTATGAAATTAAATGATGACACATGCACTGAATGTCTAAAACAGATGAGCAATAATATGAGGAGTTAAATAGCATACCAAAAATACTGTTAGTATGCTGAAATACATATTTATTTTATACACATTTATAGTCTTGTCAGATATTTTTTTTTTTTTCTGACTGACCGACTGGACTTTTCATATAAAAATCCATAAACCAACAAATTAAAAACCCTGGCCTTTGCAGCCAAGTGTATTTTTTAAACTTTTATTTGATTGGAATCACTTTTTTGGCATTTATGGACAAATCATGTCAAAAGTTTGAAGTAGATGTTTAAAATAGTTTTTATACTTTCTGCAAGTCATTAACACATATATGGTCTTATTGTAAGCCATCAATTCAGAATTCTTCGCCATCTTAAAATCTGGATTAATGATATAGATCCAGCTTGGCTGCATAAATTTTTTATAATACTTTTCATTCCATTCCAATAGCAAATGAAAAGTGGTGGCATATAAAACCTATAAAAATACTTACAGGCAATCAATGCTTCATCTCCATCTGACTTGGTAAAAGTAAATCTATGGCTAACAATGGATAATAATGTCTATGTCTACTCCTAACACTGCTTAATCCTATAAAGATACCACTAATTCTGAAGAAGATCCACGTCCAGTGCCCACAATCAGAGAATCGGTCAATCGAGCATGCTAACTAGTCTGCCTGTAAAGAATATTGTTATATAGAATCAATATACAGAATGAATCCAATAAACCCTAACAGATTTGACAGCCTGCAATTTCTACAAAATTATTTCACTTTATACAAGTAAATCTCATTCTGACAAAATGTATTATGATTCTGACAACTGAGAGTGCCTAATATGTTCCATATAATACAAAATATTACAAAAAGAATGAACAGCTCCAAATCTTTTGAAATTCTGACGGACAGAAAATCTGTCTTAATTTCACTTCAACAAATTCAATTTACAAAATCAGATAAAAGAACTTATATCCAACAGACTACTATGTAGAGTATATTTCGACTAAGAATTTCCCTTCTTTGTGAACTTTAACATGTCTCACCTTTGAAGGCCAAATTTCAGGCAGACATAATTGTATGAGGATAAAATAAATTGCTTCGCTGAGTGCAGCTGGATACGACTGCAGATGCAGATGTCCAACCCTGAAAAGTTGCGGCCAAAATGGACACATTATTCTCGCTTGATACAGGTCTGAATTTGGATTGTAATTAAATATTTGACACATAATAGGTTTCTGACACAGAATAAGTGTAGTCAAAGAACTTAAAATTGGTTATATGATTTGAATTTATATTCAATGTTTTGCTTTTGTGCAATACACTATACTCATCTCAAGACAATCATCATTTCTTAATACATAATTTACAAGCAGTGTAAGGGAGGTAATCAAACATAATATATACAACAGTACTCTTTAAATGGATTGGATTACCTCAATGCGAAATATGTTCTAGTTACTCCCCTTTGGCGATCGTTTGATATTCTCGCTTAACTGATTTGATTTGTGTTCCTCCACCTTTTAGTTTTAAAGTGAATTGTTTTCCAAGTCATTACGTTAGAATTCTTTAGAGTAATAAGATCGAAAATTTTCCCACCCTCCTCCCTTTTATAGTGTTTGAAAATATTTAATTTTTATTTATTTTATTTTATTTTTATATTTTGCATCAGTGACTTATCGTGGGGATATTTAATTTTGTGGCCCGCCATTAAATGTATTTTCCTAGCTATAACTTAATAAGTATTAGTATTTGTATATGTATTGGTATTTGTTCTTTATATTATTGTAATGACATGTATGTGAAGATTTTGTTTTCGCCAAATAAAGTTATATTATTATTACAGTCTTTAATGAAGCCAAAAGTAATTACCTCCCTTACATTGCTTTTAAATTGTCTAAATTGTCTTTTAACCATAAAAACCCTTGTTTTCCCCCTTTTTTGCCCCTAATTGCTAAATGGTTTGAGCCATAACCCTCCATAACCATCCCTTTGTTGTATGGAAACTTGTGATATAATTTCAGAGAGATTTATACACTTAAACACAAGTTATTGTCTGGAAACTGCAAAAAAGCTTATTTGGGCCTCTTTTTTGACCCCTAATTCCTAAACCTTTGGGACCATAACCCCCCAAAATCAATCCCAACCTTCCTTTTGTGGTTATAAACCTTGAGTTAAAATTTTATTGATTTCCATTTACTTATACTAAAGTTATTATCTGGGAACCATCTGTCTTCGACGACGCTGACAATGACGACGATTTACAATGTGATACCAATATACGACCAAAAATTTTAAATTTTGCGGTCGATAAAAACCAACAAAACTGCCAGTAATGACAATTGGTAAGGTCATATCAGACAGTCACAATACTGTATGACCTGTTGTCTAATAATATCTAAATAACCTGCAAAAATATCAAGTCTAAGTGAAAAGATAAAAAGTCTATGTCAAATGATGACAAGCTAGGTTCTTGCTAAAAATTAGAACATTTTACATTGAGGTCAAAGGTGAAGGCCATATGTCAATGACAATGTTATGCAATTTTTGGTATCAGTGAAGACTTTGTTATGCCACTTGTCATATTTCTACATCAAAAGATAGCAAAGTTCAGACTGAAATAACCTCTTTGAAAATTATTTAACCTTGGTCAAATTTTAAGGTCATATGTCAAGCATGAAGGTATTCAAAACTATGTCTAATAGATTGTGTATAGTCTGTCAATAATAACAAAGTGTTTGCCAAATCAAGCTTTGACCTCTAGTTCAAAGGTCAAGTTCACATGTTGGTCATATTTGTATGCAACACATTTCCTTATGATGATACACTAAAACTCCAAACATCATAAGATAACAAAATCATGCTTGTTTGTTAAAAAAGACCTTCAAATCAAAGGTTGAGGTAGTAATTTGGATATCATGGTAGTAAGTACATTGTTTAATAAGTAGTGTAAATATCTCACCAATCATTTAAAACATCATCATGCTACAATAAAACAAATCTGTGCAACCTAGGACAGGAATCAAAAGGAAATTTGATGAATTTGCACATGATGAAATAACTGACTATTCAAGATCTGGTCCTCTGAAAGTTTCTGCATCAAAAATATTGCTAAGCAAACGTTCTTAAGTCATTTTCACAAAAATTCAAGTATGGCCTTTCAACTCAACAAATAGTTATTCTGCCCTTATATAAACAAAAGAACAAATGTCAAGCAACTTTAATATAAAGTGGACACATTCCAGAACAATTAGCTAACCAAAAGGGATCCTGTTAGGATTGAATTGAACTGTTATCTAGTTTTTTTCTGAGCCAATGGTCAAACCATATCAACATGTTGTTCATGCAAGTACATTAACATAAAATAGCATTGGTCCATTCAGTTTTGCAAGTATTTCTATGGATCAATTACAAGCATTTAATATAACCTTTCAACATTTTGTGTTAAATCTTTGTATTCTGAATTTAAAATTTTATGTGATTTAGGGATAATAAATATTCAGATTTTTCATTTTCAGGATAAACAGTTACTACACTTATATTGAGGAATATTGTCCCGAGCAATATATCATATTTCATGAGCTTGCAGGTGCAAAATGATTTACTGGGTGTGATAATATTCCTCAATATTAGAGCAATTATTAACCCTTTTATAATATAGTACCAAATATTGCAGTAACATTGATGATACTTCTTTCAATTCCTGCAGCTCTAGAGCCTGCAGTAAGGACACACTGTCCATTTCCTCCATTTTGTTTACCTCTCATTTGCTTGCATGCAATATCACTTTACTAGGAACCTCTCTAATATATAACAAACTTCATGGAGACAGTATAAAATGAGAGATTTATTACTGCAGTAACTTTAATTAACACATCCCAAGTGATTTCTGACTTTACGATATTGATGATTTGTTGCCTCTAATGGTGAACTGCTGTACTACATTCAGGGTTGACAACACATTTTGCTGTGAATGTCACTTTGAATTGTTCAGAATTGGAAAGATCTACTAAGTACTTCGGAGATTGCATTGTGAAATCCACAACATGTATTTTAAAATTTTAAAATGCAGTTCAACTAACACTTCACAGAAGTTAGTGGTAGAAAGTAAGAAATCTAAGATTCAAGGAGTGTTGAGAACCTTGCACAGATTTACAGTCCCAATTCTAAACGGACATGATCACATTGATCAGACTATATAGAAATCAAAGAATTATGTTGTTTAAATGATTCTAACAGTTTGAAAATGACAGAAATTATCTTAACATCTAAAAGTAAACATTTCTCCATATATATACAAGCCTTCAATGAAGATAATATATCAACTAAAGGTAATTTTAATCATAGTTTATTGAATTTATACATTGTTGGACACTAGTGTCACAATGGAAGATTTGCATAAAACAATGTTCCTTTGAAAGAATATGCAGTCTACTACATTCAAGCTTTCACAAGTAATGAACTATCTTTGTCTTTTAAATTGATGTTATAAAAATCAAAATAATAAATTATTGATGAGAAGGACTGTTTGAACACCAGGACTATATAATAAATCTTTTGGCGGCTAAGAAATGCCAACTAACAAAGGGAAAGGTACTTATTTGTCCAAGTCACCTGTAAGCATGTGTTTACCAAAACAGGAGTGTTAAGGAAGCCTTTCGGTGAGTTCTTATTTATAATTGAAAAAAAAAGTGTGGGAATCCAGTTTGATATCAATGCAAAGCATATTCTAATTCTATACAATTACTTCCACAATCATAAAATACTGATAAAATTTCTTATAAACTTATATGATATCTTACCTTTTAACCAAAGCATTAAGATCGAGTAATACATGTATTTAATTTCTTTTAATTTACACAGGAAATATATATGGCCAGGGTTTTTAATTCGTTGGTGTACGGATCTGCCTACCTTATTTTTCCAATTTTCAGGAAAAATATAATTGATATTTCATGCATTTTTATTCCCGCTGACCCTAACAAATACATAATCCCTGTAATATATATAAAAATATCTGCCTACCAGCATTTTATGAAATTAAATGCATTATTTTAGCATGTTAAACATTATATAATTAAAAAAACACATTGTGTTAAAAAAAATAAAATCTAAAATAATCTGTGATTTGTGTTTCTAAAATAGACATTCATAACTGACCTTGAAATGCTGTTTGCACAAATAATTTTGCATAAAGAAACCTTTGTTAAAAACTTGTTACAATAAGTTCTTTTCCATTTTGTCATAATTCCATCAGACGTCAAGGTAAAATAAGAGATATCCTCAAACAATAAAGAATTTTCTTGTTTCATAGATTTGAAAAAAATTGTCCATTTGGAAATCAAAATGTGATTGCCTGACAAAGGATTAAACCAATATCCATGTCTTTCCGGTTGACGAGTCTACTTCGCTTTTGACAAGGAAGGTAAAGTGTTATTTTCGTGCGATGTGTTTGCAATTTTATTTCACATGTTTTCGTGCTTAAAGCTCATAAATAACTCACCTTTATCCTGAAATTAGTATAAAGCAACATGTAGCTTTTTTCTCATCCGTGTAATGGCAATGTATTTTCCTGTTTGTCCATGGACATAACGTTTCCCCCCTTTTTATGAAATTAAATGATGACACATGCACTGAATGTCTAAAACAGATGAGCAATAATATGAGGAGTTAAAACGATGATTTCAAATAGCATACCAAAAATACTGTTAGTATGCTGAAATACATATTTATTTTATACATATTTATGTCTTGTCAGATATTTTTTTCTTTTTTTTCTGACTGACCGACTGGACTTTTTCATATAAAAAAATCCATAAACCAACAAATTAAAAAACCCTGGCCTTTGCAGCCAAGTGTATTTTTTTAAACTTTTATTTGATTGGAATCACTTTTTTTTGGCATTTATGGACAAATCATGTCAAAAGTTTGAAGTAGATGTTTAAAATAGTTTTTTATACTTTCTGCAAGTCATTAACACATATATGGTCTTATTGTAAGCCATCAATTCAGAATTCTTCGCCATCTTAAAATCTGGATTAATGATATAGATCCAGCTTGGCTGCATAAATTTTTTTTATAATACTTTTCATTCCATTCTAATAGCAAATGAAAAGTGGTGGCATATAAAACCTATAAAAATACTTACAGGCAATCAATGCTTCATCTCCATCTGACTTGGTAAAAGTAAATCTATGGCTAACAATGGATAATAATGTCTATGTCTACTCCTAACACTGCTTAATCCTATAAAGATACCACTAATTCTGAAGAAGATCCACGTCCAGTGCCCACAATCAGAGAATCGGTCAATCGAGCATGCTAACTAGTCTGCCTGTAAAGAATATTGTTATATAGAATCAATATACAGAATGAATCCAATAAACCCTAACAGATTTGACAGCCTGCAATTTCTACAAAATTATTTCACTTTATACAAGTAAATCTCATTCTGACAAAATGTATTATGATTCTGACAACTGAGAGTGCCTAATATGTTCCATATAATACAAAATATTACAAAAAGAATGAACAGCTCCAAATCTTTTTGAAATTCTGACGGACAGAAAATCTGTCTTAATTTCACTTCAACAAATATAATTTACAAAATCAGATAAAAGAACTTATATCCAACAGACTACTATGTAGAGTATATTTCGACTAAGAATTTCCCTTCTTTGTGAACTTTAACATGTCTCACCTTTGAAGGCCAAATTTCAGGCAGACATAATTGTATGAGGATAAAATAAATTGCTTCGCTGAGTGCAGCTGGATACGACCGCAGATGCAGATGTCCAACCCTGAAAAGTTGCGCCAAAATGGACACATTATTCGCTTGATACAGGTCTGAATTTGGATTGTAATTAAATATTTGACACATAATAGGTTTCTGACACAGAATAAGTGTAGTCAAAGAACTTAAAATTGGTTATATGATTTGAATTTATATTCAATGTTTTGCTTTTGTGCAATACACTATACTCATCTCAAGACAATCATCATTTCTTAATACATAATTTACAAGCAGTGTAAGGAGGTAATCAAACATAATATATACAACAGTTTTCTTTAAATGGATTGGATTGGTTTGTTTTTCTAAAAACTAGTAATTACAATGCGAAATATGTTCTAGTTACTCCCCTTTGGCGATCGTTTGATATTCTCGCTAACTGATTTGATTTGTGTTCACTCCACCTTTTAGTTTTAAAGTGAATTGTTTTCCAAGTCATTACGTTAGAATTCTTTAGAGTAATAAGATCAAAATTTTCCCACCCTCCTCCCTTTTATAGTGTTTGAAAATATTTAATTTTTATTTATTTTATTTATTTTGCATATTTTGCATCAGTGACTTATGATGGATATTTAATTTTGTGGCCCGCCATTAAATGTATTTTCTAGCTATAACTTAATAAGTATTAGTATTTGTATATGTATTGGTATTTGTTCTTTATATTATTGTAATGACATGTATGTGAAGATTTTGTTTTCGCCAAATAAAGTTATATTATTATTACAGTCTTTAATGAAGCCAAAAGTAATTACCTCCCTTACATTGCTTTTAAATTGTCTAAATTGTCTTTAACCATAAAACCCTTGTTTTCCCCTTTTTGCCCCTAATTGCTAAATGGTTTGAGCCATAACCCTCCATAACCATCCCTTTGTTGTATGGAAACTTGTGATATAATTTCAGAGAGATTTATACACTTAAACACAAGTTATTGTCTGGAAACTGCAAAAAAGCTTATTTGGGCCTCTTTTTTGACCCCTAATTCCTAAACCTTTGGGACCATAACCCCCCAAAATCAATCCCAACCTTCCTTTTGTGGTTATAAACCTTGAGTTAAAATTTTATTGATTTCCATTTACTTATACTAAAGTAATTATCTGGGAACCATCTGTCTTCGGACGACGCTGACAACGACGACAATGTGATACCAATATACGACCAAAAAATTTTTAATTTTTGCGGTCGTATAAAAAACCAACAAAAACTGCCAGTAATGACAATTGGTAAGGTCATATCAGACAGTCACAATACTAAATGACCTGTTGTCTAATAATATCTAAATAACCTGCAAAAATATCAAGTCTAAGTGAAAAGATAAAAAGTCTATGTCAAATGATGACAAGCTAGGTTCTTGCTAAAAATTAGAACATTTTACATTGAGGTCAAAGGTGAAGGCCATATGTCAATGACAATGTTATGCAATTTTTGGTATCAGTGAAGACTTTGTTATGCCACTTGTCATATTTCTACATCAAAAGATAGCAAAGTTCTGACTGAAATAACCTCTTTGAAAATTATTTAACCTTGGTCAAATTTTAAGGTCATATGTCAAGCATGAAGGTATTCAAAACTATGTCTAATAGATTGTGTATAGTCTGTCAATAATAACAAAGTGTTTGCCAAATCAAGCTTTGACCTCTAGTTCAAAGGTCAAGTTCACATGTTGGTCATAATTGTATGCAACACATTTTCTTATGATGATACACTAAAACTCCAAACATCATAAGATAACAAAAGCATGCTTGTTTGTTAAAAAGACCTTCAAATCAAAGGTTGAAGTAGTAATTTGGATATCATGGTAGTAAGTACATTGTTTAATAAGAGTGTAAATATCTCACCAATCATTTAAAACATCATCATGCTACAATAAAACAAATTTGTGCAACCTAGGACAGGAATCAAAAGGAAATTTGATGAATTTGCACATGATTAAATAACTGACTATTCCAGATCTGGTCCTCTGAAAGTTTCTGCATCAAAAATATTGCTAAGCAAACGTTCTTAAGTCATTTTCACAAAATTCAAGTATGGCCTTTCAACTCAACAAATAGTTATTCTGCCCTTCTATAAACAAAAGAACAAATGTCAAGCAACTTTAATATAAAGTGGACACATTCCAGAACAATTAGCTAACCAAAAGGGATCCTGTTAGGATTGAATTGAACTGTTATCTAGTTTTTCTGAGCCAATGGTCAAACCATATCAACATGTTGTTCATGCAAGTACATTAACATAAAATAGCATTTGTCCATTCAGTTTTGCAAGTATTTCTATGGATCAATTACAAGCATTTAATATAACCTTTCAACATTTTGTGTTAAATCTTTGTATTCTGAATTTAAAATTTTATGTGATTTAGGGATAATAAATATTCAGATTTTTCATTTTCAGGATAAACAGTTACTACACTTATATTGAGGAATATTGTCCCGAGCAATATATCATATTTCATGAGCTTGCAGGTGCAAAATGATTTACTGGGTGTGATAATATTCCTCAATATTAGAGCAATTATTAACCCTTTTATAATATAGTACCAAATATTGCAGTAACATTGATGATACTTCTTTCAATTCCTGCAGCTCTAGAGCCTGCAGTAAGGACACACTGTCCATTTCCTCCATTTTGTTTACCTCTCATTTGCTTGCATGCAATATCACTTTACTAGGAACCTCTCTAATATATAACAAACTTCATGGAGACAGTATAAAATGAGAGATTTATTACTGCAGTAACTTTAATTAACACATCCCAAGTGATTTCTGACTTTACGATATTGATGATTTGTTGCCTCTAATGGTGAACTGCTGTACTACATTCAGGGTTGACAACACATTTTGCTGTGAATGTCACTTTGAATTGTTCAGAATTGGAAAGATCTACTAAGTACTTCGGAGATTGCATTGTGAAATCCACAACATGTATTTTAAAATTTTAAAATGCAGTTCAACTAACACTTCACAGAAGTTTATGGTAGAAAGTAAGAAATCTAAGATTCAAGGAGTGTTGAGAACCTTGCACAAGAGAATATCTACATGCATATTGAATTGGAAAAACCTACAGTTGGAAAAGAAGAGTTGTGGTGTTTGCTTTGACGTTTTAATCTTATCTAATGTATACACAAGAACACAACCAAATTTGCAAACAATAAATTAGAAATCCATTATAGGCTTGGCAATCAAACATTTAATGATCTAGTTGGAAAACGGATTAAATGTTGCATGTTTCTGTTGTCTGATAAATTGTGCTAATCTACTGAAACAATTTATATGAACAATCCACCAAACTATACAGAATTTGACTGTTAGAATCAATACATTAACCAGTTTGGCTTTAAAATGCTCGTTAATGAAACATAAATTGCTCTCTATTGATACTAAATTGAAGAGCTTCCATGATCAAAGATATGAATAAAACTTAATGACACAACAAACATAACACAGTAGTTTTAAACCTACAACTGAATCATGATATTATCATGCCTGAATAGCCCAAAATTGTCTGAAATTAAATTGCAAAACAAACCAAGATAAATGTTGTCTTATTAATAAACTAACTCAGTCTGAAATTAAATTGCAAAACTAATCAAGATTAATGTTGACTGACTAATTAACAAACTAACTCAGTCTGAAATTAAATTGCAAAACTAAACAAGACAAATGTTGACTGACTAATTAACAAACTAACTCATTATGGTGTAACTAAATACAAATCTGTAGTACATGTATATGCATATGTGTCAGTCTGAAAACTAACTTTCTATTTTGGTCGAAATTCAACAAAAATTTGTAAAATTTTCAAGATTTCAAGACTAAAAGTGATTTTTTATAGCTTACTATACTTTAATGGTTTTGAACATGGCACAGGCCTATATTTTTTTGATTGTATGTTTAACTGAGTTTAACTAAAGCATTCCATTGTTTATTTTTGAAAGTAAAAATCCTACATATATATACTTTTTCGTCTTTTGGAAAATGTTGTTTGTGCTGTATTTAGACCCCTTTACCAAGAAATTTGTTTTGCATGCACACGTATAAAAATTGCGGTTTTTATCCAACGCAATCATAGGTTTGAAAGTTGTTTTCAATTTAGACTTGCATATATATATAATTCGTCTAAACAACAGCCCAACAATGTTAGATCTATAAATTTGTGAAAGCACATTTTTTGTTCTTCCCTGGCTGGGATTTGAACTCATGCTACTGAGATATCGTGGAACCAAATCGCCTTGCACTATGCCCAATGTGCTAGACCACTCGACCACCTAGGCTCCATTATAATAAAGCTTTCGGTGGCTGGGTGTTACCTTTCCTCGTCAGTTTTTATCTAGCGTGGTAACACAGTACATGATATATAAGGCATGAAGATGGAATTGTTACAGATCAGCTGAATTATCTATTGTAAAGGATCCTACAAATTAATGTAAGATGCAGTCACAGAAATAATTATATTATAAGTGCGTCTGAACTAGTGACGACTCTACAACAGATTTTATCCATCGGACACCAGCAGTGATGGTGCTACAAGGCTGAAAATACATTCTGTATATATAATTCGTCTAAACAACAGCCCAACAATGTTAGATCTGTAAATTTGCGGAAGCAAATTTTTCGTTCTTCCCTCGCCGGGATTCGAACTCATGCTACTGAGATATCGTGGCACCAAATCGCCTTGCACTATGCCCGACGCGCTAGACCACCTGACCACCTAGATCTATTATAATATATCTCTACACTGAGCCATTTGTACATCTGTCTGTGTCTAATTGATACTTATTTTCTTTCTATATACTTATGGTCAACAAGATGGATCAAAACCAATTTGTCAATTTCTACAAATACCCATTATAGCACCAAGTTATCTTTTTCTCAACAGTAATAACAAGTTGTTCTTAGAACAAGTAAATACATATAGTTTTTATGTAGCATAATAACAAAACTTTCTACAAAAAAATGGAAATTGATATAAGAGAATTTATCATCAAATAAATCCTGAGTTCACCCCTGTTTTTTGGATTGAGTTTGTGTTGGTTTTCAGTGTAAAGATTTGTGGACTGTTGTTTGTGTCTTTTGACCATGGCGTTGTCCACTTTTCATCAATCATTGTTTTTGATTGACCACTTAGCATCTTCTCCCCCATTTTTTTTAATTTAGTCTAAATAGCCAATCTGTAAAATTTAATGCTTCATATTTTTGTACTAAATAAAGTTTTAAATGAAGACACATCATTTCATAAATTTTTGACAGATAGTCAGAATTTCAATCTTTCTCACTGAATGTCTGTCTATATTTGAAAGTTCCAGACATACAGAATTTCTAAAGCAAAAGACTGCTCTCTTGGTAATTTAATAACTATTTTATCCATAATTTACATTTATTTAAAGAGATCATGTGGAAATGATTTATAGCACCTAAAAAAAATACATTTATATGAAACTTCTATTGCAGTCTCTCTGAGTGGGCAAATATCATCTATCTTGCTACAGCAAAGATTTTAGAGTACAGTGCTAGATGAATATCAGTAAGTTTCATCAATCATATTGGATGAACAATGATAATAGCATTGTTTTGTAAAAGATACAATGATTTTGGCAGGGGAATGTTATTTTTTTATAAACTTACACTTTTTCATTGTATCTCTCATAAACTTACACTTTTTCATTGTATCTCTCACTTCAAATACTGTTAACACATCCTTCCAGTTTGACTTTTGTTCTTAATAAGGCTCTATCATTATTAGGAGCCTCAGGGAAGATTCATTTAATAGCTGTGTTTCCCTTGTTAAATAAGTAATTATTAGCATTATGGTCTTTCCACTTTTCCATAAATAGACCTTCAGAATTTGTTCTGATTAATTTTTTTTCTTCCGCCCATTCGATTTTTTTAGTGAAATTTTACTTTCTAAAAATGTTGATAAGATATATGGTGTATGATTTTGAACAGTTATTTTGCTATTGAAATTCACCCTGTTCAACCAAACACTTTGTTCTTTGTAACAATTATCTCCGCTTAACTCGATTTTTCTTCATAATTCCTTTGCAACCATAAAAGATCCTTACTTACAAAATTCTTTTCCCAAATTGCTCTTCACATCCTAAGGATGTCGAGAATTTCTACGACCAAAGCGATCAGGAGACTTCATATGAGAGTAATTTCCCTTTACGGATTCAACATACATCTGTATTTAGTAAAACCTAAGTGATAGAGACAGAGGATCTTTTGATTTGAGGTCCTTGGTCTACTAAAAATAAAATGAGGTCAAGGTCATGTTCTAAAATTTAAACATTTGTCATTATAACTACTCCTCATAAATTTTTAATTAAATTGTTAGTTAGTCATTCCACAACTGATAACTTTTGGCAAAAAGAATACTTTAATGTTTACTGGGAGTTTTCTCCCCTGAAATGTTATAAAACAAGCTTTATAATCTTATAACTCCTTACTCATAGACCTAGGGTCTTTTAATTTTGAGTCCTTGCAATATAACCTTGAAATTGAGGTCAAGGTCAAAGGTCAATTCAACATTATTAATTTCAACCTCATTCTAATATATGATAAAGTTAAATTGTATTTGGTTGTTACATATATATGACCCTGAAAAGGGTCAAATGGAAGTGAACTTATGTAAACCCCGAAGTATAATTTTTTTCCACTAACTTTATGAAATTTTTTCTAGAAACCATATATTTTTGTAATCAGTGTGAAGAATTGTATCATAAGAATTTTGTTGACTGGAAGTAGCAAATTATCTTCCTATATTTCAAGCAAAAGTACACTGAAACCATATATTTTTGGAATCATTAATATTATGAAATTATCTATCTGATACCAGAAGTGACCTTTTAAAACTGGAAGTTGCTAATTATGATCTTTACTTTCATGAAAAAGTACCTAAATCTACATCTTTTTGAAACCAGTCCTAAATAAATCAATGAAATTGTCTTTTTAAACCAGAACTTGTTATTTTTCTTATCAAATGTGAATTTGAGATAAGTTGAAAGACTTCAATTGTTCTGGGAACAAAATTTACCTTCTGCTTTATATGTACAAATTATGGTCTCAAAAGATAGTTATATGCAAGGTACTGTAAACTCAGAACTTTAAAATGCATATATATAGCAATTACAAGTTTCTGACAAATAACAACAATATAAAAAGAGTGCACACACTGAAATGTTTCTCCTGTTTTACTTACCATTGAATTTATGTTGAAAGTCTGTAATATGAAGGTTTTACTACAAGTATCACATAACATAACTTAACATTATCAATGTTATATGGATTTTATGGAAATAAAGTAACCAGCAGATGAATGAACCATGTCAGGCTGATATGTTTACCTTACAATCATTCCATACACCGAATATAGTGGTCCTATGGCTAATAGTACCTGAGTAACAGACCAAACTACAAAAACTAAACATTTTCCAATGAACCATGAAATTGAGGTCAAGGTCAGATGAAACATGCCAGTCTGATATGTAAACCTTACAATCATTCCATACACCAAATAAAGTGGCCCTATTGATTATAGTATATGAGAAATAGACCAAACTACAAAAACTAAACATTGTCCAATGAACCATGAAATTGAGGTCACTGTCAGATGAAACATGCCAGTCGGATATGTAAACCTTACAATCATTCCATACACCAAATATAGTTGACCTAATGCTTATAGTTTATGAGATACAGACTTGACCCACATAACTTTAACCTTGATCACTGATCCATGAAATTAGGTTGAGGTCAGGTGAACCCTACCTAAAGGACATGTAGAATTTTTTTTTAAGCAGTCACTGAACCATGAAAATGAGGTCAAGGACAATGGACATATAACAGACAGAAACTTTGTAATATGAGGTATCGGTATACAAGGTTTGAAGCATCTGGGTCTTCTACCTTCTGAAATATAAAGCTTTGAACAAATAGTTTACGCCGTAAGATTGTAATCCCTATGTCACGCATTCTGCGATGAACGCAGGTGAGACAAAAATGATAAATTGATTGATTGTTGTTTACTTAATGTCCATAAAAATAATTCCTGAATTCACAGTATAGTAAAGTATAAACAATATATCACAATTAATGAATGACCAACAAATTTATGACAAATGAATAACAGGACTGACCAATTAATGTGTAACATTGGACATATGACATTTCATTTAGCTTTCAAATGCTGCTATGATTTTAGCTAACATTTTGCTGCTATGGTTTTAGCTAATATATGCAATACATAGTACTTTTCACTTAGAAGTTGAAAGGTAACCATTAAATAAACACAATTTTAGTTTTTATAGATTCAATCAAGTACATATATGGTTAAGTATCTCTTCATTGCAAGATTACACTGCAGCTTTATTGAAATCAATCTGACATTATTAGCAATAAATTTCTTTAGTGAGACAAAAAACAATGACAAAATTAAAAGGTTTCTGACGAAACAAATATAAATGTCAATTAGTAATCACCATCACTCATCAAGAATAAATTGACACAAAGTTCCGAGATTCCAGTCCAAGACAACTTTTAATAAAATAGCATGTAAACTTTAGATGAGACCTACATCAATATAAACGTCTATTGTCCAACTGATTCTCTTATAAAGACAGGGATGTTAAACTATCAATATTCCTTTCTATACGCTGATGTAGTTTCCTGTTAACAGTTTAATGTATTTTATAAGACCAATTTGACTTCTGACATTTCCATAGCTTCTTTAAACAATTATCTAAGCTATGTTCTATTCACAAGCATAATTTACAGCATTCTTCTGATTTTCAATCTCAATTCACTTTGCTAAGCTGTTTAGAACAACAGATCATAAATAACTGCAAACAAGAAAACCAACAATTTAAACAATCAAACAATATTTTGTATATAAAAGAATTGAATTAAATTTCAATGAATGAGTTCAATTTACAAATTGTTGTTAAACCTTACCATCTATACAAATCACAACTGGTGCCCGGGTGGTATATTTTAAAATACATCTGTGACATAAATCTTTTGTTCAAACTCTCCATTATTTTTCAGGAATGGAGAGTTATTTTCTATTGTTTATCTTCACTCATCCGGACGTTTTGCCCTTTTGATATTTCCATGGGCACTTTCTTAAAAAGTGTTCACCCATAGAAATAATTCTAAGACGTAATGCGATATTGAATGAAGATGAAAACTTACTAAAACGGCTGATACTGTTTTTTTTAATTGGGATCATAGTAACACGAAGCACACCAGATATCTCATTACAAAAAAAAATGTATTAACAAGCAGCTTTTATTTGCTAGTCGTAATTCCATGGTATGAAATATCCGCAGTTTGTTTTCCCATGCAAATCTTGGCTGAATTTCTGTCACGGATAGTATCGAAGCAGGCAAAAACTAATATTATCCATTGAGTGCCATTCCTCTTCTGTGCATCTAAAAAATATTAAATGTGTTAACTTGTTAACTCAGTTGCATTCTTTTGTAATATTGAACACATTAATATTATTCAATAATGAAAATTAGAATCTATTTCACTTAAAGATTTGCTTCTAATTTTATCATTTAGGATATCATTTCATTGAAATTTAAAATGTTGTACTTTGATTTTGTACAGCAAACATCGTTTGTTGCATTTTAATATATACATTAAAAATTCGTAAGGGTTCCGCGGAACCCAGTGTCTCGCCTACTTTTGCTGTTAATCGCAGGCTCAACAAAAATGAGGGGGAAAAAAAATAAAAATATTCCTCTCTTTACTATCTTTTGATTGTAAGTAGCTTCTGTCCAAGTTTGGTAAAAATCCAGGATAGTTTATGAATCTAATAAATGTTTTAAAAACTTAAACTGCAGACTGTATATAATGTTAACTGGAAGAAAAACTAAGTCCATTTATAAGTAAAATACGGAAAAAATGGAACAAAATTTTAACAAAATTTCCTCCTAGATACTAGCTTTAAATCATTAACAAGCTTCTGTCAAAGTTTGGTAAAATCCAAGATAGTTGTTAAAATTTTAAAAACTTTAACCACAGAGTGAATGTAATGTTAACTGGCAGAAAAACTAAGTCCATTTATAAGTAAAATACGGAAAAAATGATTTTTTTTTTTACAAAATTTACTTCTGGATACTATCTTATGATCATAAACAAGCTTCTGTCCAAGTTTGGTAGAAATCCAGGATAGTTTAAGAAAGTTATTAAAATTTCAAAAACTTAAACCACAGAGCGAATGTAATGTTTCCTGGCAGAAAAACTAAGTCCATTTATAAGTAAAATACGGAAAAAATGGAATTTTTTTTTTACAAAATTTACTTTTGGATATTATCTTATGATCATAAACAAGCTTCTGTCCAAGTTTGGTAGAAATCCAGGATAGTTTAAGAAAGTTATTAAAATTTCAAAACTTTAACCACAGAGTGAATATTTGTGACGACCGCATCGCCGACGGAATGTAGGATCGCTATGTCTCGCTTTTTCGACAAAAGTCGAAGGCTCGACAAAAACAGAAGAATTACTCAGATAGTTTCTACAGTAATATTGTGGTTTAATAGAATGAATAGTTCAAGAAACTGAAATGGTCAAAATGGCTTATTCGGTATATCGGGATCATTTCAATTTTTGATTGTTTGTTGTTACACTGATTATAGTACTAATGAATAAAATTAGAGGGGGTATGGATAACATTTGAATAAGGCTTGTTTAAATAATGGGCGGGTTTTTTATTCAATTTTCAACAGAAATGTGTAACATAATACAATTCATTCACTGTTGTTATATGTCCAGTGGCAAATACAACAGTTATATCAGCAATGCAAATGACGGCATTAACCTTGAAATGTTTAAACACAATCAAAAAAAGTTTTCCACTTAAGTTAAAGACATACAAAACAGAATCCATAGATATTTTTAATCATGTGGGTTGTTTTTCTAAAACTTTTTTGTTTCCGTTCTGATTATAGGGAAGAATGGAAAATGCTTTCAGTTTGCTTAGATTGCTATTTAAAACTCATCTAAAAAAATGCATAAAATTTTTGTTTGATGAAATGAGCAAAGAGAAAGAAAAAATGTTGGGTTATGCACGAATCAGTATTTTCTTGTTTAATTTCATATTTTGTTTCTGATATGACTTATAATCGAGCACACCCTTATAAGTTAAATAACCTAGTGTTACATACCTGGAAATTTATTCTAGTTGTACCATTTCATTTTTCTCAGAAGATTCTACATCCAATATTCATCAAACGAAAAACACACATAATCCATTATTAACATATATGCATAAACATTAGTTTTTTTTTCTCTCTCTCCAGAAACACCACTTAAAGACAAATATAAATATCCTTTCAATCACACTACAAGAAAGTGGACGTGCGTATCCAATGACTTAAAACATAAATCTGGATGAACTTTATTCAAGATCTTTTTATAGTAATTATTCTACAGTACTGTTCATAAATACTTTGTTAAATGAGTACATGGTCAGCCTGATCTAAAATTTTGACTGCAGATTATTGGGTACAACAAGGGAAAAATGAAAGGAAAACCATTACGAGATGAAATGAAATTCTTTAAAATGTTATAATCTGAAGATTCATTTTTAATATTTAAGTATTTTAAGTTAGCGAAAGACCAAATAACTGTCCATTCCTGGGAAATAGTGGGTGTCGGCCCTGTGGGCCTCCGCTCCATCATCTCCCGGGAATGGACAGTAATTTTGAATTTCTCTAGAACCATTAAGCAGTATATCTGTTAACAAACCAATTAGACTTTGACCTGATTCCCAAATATGTTTCTAAAATACTATACATGGCAAAAGAACAAATAAAATCAATTTTTTTACAGATAATAAAGCAATAATCAATTCTGGCTGATAATTGTTTACACAGGTCAATAAAAGACTTGAAGAATGAAAAAATATCCTTAAATAGTTTTAATGTAATCCTTAATATCAGAAAAAAAATCCACTAAAATAATTATCTTCCAGTGTGTAACTGTTCGTCTATAAAATGGAGGTATGAGTGAGGATTAGATTATTATTCTAAGTTGAATTTTATCTTTGAAATAAGATTACAAATTTGAAAATCCACTTGTTGGGGTAAAGCAATATTGCATTAAAGCAAATGTAATCCAAATCATCCAGTTAATTGGCCAAAAGCTGGCAAAATGTGATGTATTGATATTATTTTCACCTTTAATGCAAACCAATAATATCTTTCCTAAAACAAATTTTCTGATTTCAGATATATATAGATTTTTTAGTCCATTTAAGTGAAATCAAGGTCAAAAAGTTGTTTTGTCTTCTGTGCAAGAATCATATTATTGATTTACCTAAAAATAAGCATAAAATTATTATTACAAAATCATTCATCAATTTGCAAAAGTCTGGAGAAAATTGTTCAAAGTATACTGGAGTTTTTGCCAGACAGATAGACTAGACAATGGTATACCATATTAGGTCTGTTTCTCTTTAAAACTTTCATTTAAAAGCAGTAACTTTCATAAGGAATCAAATGACAGGCTTGTCATTTGGTATTTGTGCAGATCGCATTGCTCCTCATTTTTGCTCTTTTGATCTATCATTAATAATTTTAAACATATAGTTTATGCCCATATTAGCATTCCTTTGTCTCACATTCTGGGACAGGTGAGATAAAAATTTGTAAGGGTTCCGCGGAACCCAGTGTCTCGCCTACTTTTGCTGTTGATTGCAGGCTCAACAAAAATGAGGAAAAAAATCAATAAAAATATTCCTTTAGATACTATCTTTTGATTGTAAGAAGCTTCTGTAAAAATTTGGTATAAATCCAGGATAGTTTATGAATCTAATAAATGTTTTAAAAACTTTAACTGCAGACTGTATTTAATGTTAACTGGAAGAAAAACTAAGTCCATTTATAAGTAAAATACGGATAAACAGGTACAAAATTTTAACAAAATTTCCTTCTAGATACTAGCTTTTGATCATAAACAAGCTTCTGTCCAAGTTTGGTACAAATCCAGGATAGTTTAAGAAAGTTATTAAAATTTTAAAAACTTTAACCACAGAGTGAATGTATTGTTTCCTGGCAGAAAAACTTAAGTCCATTTATAAGTAAAATACGGAAAAAATGAAATTTTTTTTTAACACATTTACTTCTGGATACTATCTTATGATCATAAACAAGCTTCTGTCCAAGTTTGGTACAAATCCAGGATAGTTTAAGAAAGTAATTAAAATATTAAAAACTTTAACCACAGAGTGAATGTAATGTTTCCTGGCAGAAAAACTAAGTCCATTTACAAGTAAAATACGGAAAAACAGGAATTTTATTTTTACAAAATTTACTTCTGGATACTATCTTATGATCATAAACAAGCTTCTGTTCAAGTTTGCTACAAATCCAGGATATTTTAAGAAAGTTATTAAAATTTCAAAAACTTTAACCACAGAGTGAATATTTGTGTTTGCTACAAATCCAGCCTTTAACCACAGAGTGAATATTTGTGACGCCGACGGAATGTAGGATCACTATGTCTCACTTTTTCGACTAAAGTCGAAGGCTCGACAAAAATGGCAAAAAAAGAACAAAAAAAGAACTTTTTTGTGTTGTTTTTTTTCATTTTACAGTGAGATTACTTGTTTTCATTTGTTCAGATTTTTTTGTCTGTTATAGTCTAATTTGTCGATATAACTCAATATCTTTAATCCTGATGTAGCTTTATCAACTTCTACAAAAAATCAAACCCATGCTAGGAGCCATCTTGGATCATCTTGACTTTGCAGTGAGGTGTGAGCTTTTGCCTTATGTTGAAGGCTTCTTTGACTTTAATCTGATCAGCACTAGAACCCAGATCCTTTGATTTTGGTTTTTCAATTACATGTATGGATTTTGTGTTGTGAATTAATACACTATATATCCTTGGGGAGAAAAAAAACAAAGAAAAATCTAAATGAACTACTGTCATGCAATCTGTTTTTATAAACAATGAGAATCTCAGATGGTTCAGAAACAGCAATACTGATGAGATTCAATTTACAAAGAATATAAAAGGACAGACTATTCTCGGTTAACTTTTGATTAGTTAAACTTTTCTGTATGCATCACAATAAAAAAATGATAAATGTTTGAAAATCTAATCAGACGATCCAGATAAAAGAATAAGATATACAATTGATTTCATAATGTATAATTACTATCATAGCATGGTTTGTAGAATTTGGTAACAGAATTAATTTAGAGGATTAACTTTAGCTGTACTTAACTGTGATGTACTATTATAGCTTTTGTAAGGAAAGGGGAATACAGAATACACATTTATTAATGATTTTCAAGGATTTGTATAGTATAACTATACAAATCCTTGGTCATGTTGGTATTTTCAGTATAGATTTGCAAAGAAAAATGTGACTAGATATGAAAACATCCACAAATACTTAGCTTTTTAAGAACAAGGCAAAATGAAGATAAAGTAAAAAAAAAAGCTTAACTTCCTATACATTTACCTGTCTGAATTAAAGAAAGATCTCAGTTAGAATGAACCACCAGCAAATGTTACACAGGAAACGTCCCATAGCAAAAAGATGCTTTCTGAATTTTACATAATCCTTTGAGAGGGACAAACTCCTAGTGACATACATTTTGAAAATAAAAAAAAAAAACCTTAAATAAGAAAACTTTTGGTTAAAGAAAATGAAAGAAGCAATTTTGCTGAATTTAAATTGTCACAGTGAATTACATACTCCCACAATAAAATTTCAGAACCATATAGAATTGAATGCAGTTTTTGAAAATTTATACGAAATGAAAGCAAGTGACCATCATATTTTGCATGGAGCCTTTCTTGCTAAAAATGTGATGGTCACTTGCAGATTGTTTTAGGGCTATACATATCCTATATTGTACTTTAAAAGAACTTGATAAATGAGAAGAAAGATGTTTACCCTGATAAAAAATATATTGTATATAGTTTTAATATTTCAAATTATTTATATGACATTTTTTTTTATAATTTTTTCAAATCCTAACTACTCTTGTTCCCACTTAATGGTGCACACCTATATTTCCTTTATGATCGATACTACTCAGGATATATAAGTTATCATTCAAGCCCATGTCCGCTGATCTGCACTGAAACTTCAATCATAAGCCATCTAACAATGAGTTCATTTCTGTACAGTCAATGATTCTGTAATCAATCTTCTACTACAAAAAGACAATTTCTAAGAACTAGAAAGTTTTTCTCCCCATAATCAATCACCGCCATGGGAAATGCAAATCCCGTCAAAATCTAAGATTGTGGTAAATTGCATAAACCACTCAGTAACTTTATTTACAAAATCAAAAGCACAATCCAATTCCAAGGATTAAATATCACCTTACAACACAGATCAATTAGTCTTGAAATGTTAAATTTTCACAAGATTTTAGATTTAATACAACATTTTAAAAACAAATTGAATTCCAATTTCGTTTTCTAAGGATTGTCATTCAATTACTGTAAGAAATGTTTGCTTGATGATTCTGAATCACAACAGTAAGATTTAGTTTGACTACCTATTGAAATCATACTGTGTGTGCAGTCCTAACATCAATAATTAAAGAAATCAAAAATACATATCACTTGACAATTCTTATAGAAACAGCAGGCAAATAAATTGAAATACATATAGAAATGTTGGGAAAATTCTCCGTACCCGAAGAAAAAAAAACTGTTTATATTTGTAATTCTCATTACCAGTGGTTTGCTATGACACCAACACAGGTTCTTTATAGACCAGTGGTTTGCTATGAAACCAACACAGGTTCTTTATAGACCAGTGGTTTGCTATGACTCCAAAACAGGTTCTTTATAGACCAGTGGTTTGCTATGACACCAACACAGGTTCTTTATAGACCAGTGGTTTGCTATGACACCAACACAGGTTCTTTATAGACCAGTGGTTTGCTATGACACCAACACAGGTTCTTTATAGACCTCTTTTTTATGCATACGAACAAGATTATGATGGGTAAACAATAACACCAATAAAACTCAACCAAAAAACACAAATCAACCAATATAAAAACACAAATCAACCAATATAAAGGACATCACATTTTCAACCATGACAAGAAAGATGTTTACCCTGATAAAAATATATTGTATATAGTTTTAATATTTCAAATTATTTATATGACATTTTTTTTTATAATTTTTTCAAATCCTAACTACTCTTGTTCCCACTTAATGGTGCACACCTATATTTCCTTTATGATCGATACTACTCAGGATATATAAGTTATCATTCAAGCCCATGTCCGCTGATCTGCACTGAAACTTCAATCATAAGCCATCTAACAATGAGTTCATTTCTGTACAGTCAATGATTCTGTAATCAATCTTCTACTACAAAAAGACAATTTCTAAGAACTAGAAAGTTTTTCTCCCCATAATCAATCACCGCCATGGGAAATGCAAATCCCGTCAAAATCTAAGATTGTGGTAAATTGCATAAACCACTCAGTAACTTTATTTACAAAATCAAAAGCACAATCCAATTCCAAGGATTAAATATCACCTTACAACACAGATCAATTAGTCTTGAAATGTTAAATTTTCACAAGATTTTAGATTTAATACAACATTTTAAAAACAAATTGAATTCCAATTTCGTTTTCTAAGGATTGTCATTCAATTACTGTAAGAAATGTTTGCTTGATGATTCTGAATCACAACAGTAAGATTTAGTTTGACTACCTATTGAAATCATACTGTGTGTGCAGTCCTAACATCAATAATTAAAGAAATCAAAAATACATATCACTTGACAATTCTTATAGAAACAGCAGGCAAATAAATTGAAATACATATAGAAATGTTGGGAAAATTCTCCGTACCCGAAGAAAAAAAAACTGTTTATATTTGTAATTCTCATTACCAGTGGTTTGCTATGACACCAACACAGGTTCTTTATAGACCAGTGGTTTGCTATGAAACCAACACAGGTTCTTTATAGACCAGTGGTTTGCTATGACTCCAAAACAGGTTCTTTATAGACCAGTGGTTTGCTATGACACCAACACAGGTTCTTTATAGACCAGTGGTTTGCTATGACACCAACACAGGTTCTTTATAGACCAGTGGTTTGCTATGACACCAACACAGGTTCTTTATAGACCTCTTTTTTATGCATACGAACAAGATTATGATGGGTAAACAATAACACCAATAAAACTCAACCAAAAAACACAAATCAACCAATATAAAAAACACAAATCAACCAATATAAAGGACATCACATTTTCAACCATGACAAGCACAACAAATCATGACAGGATATATATCCTCAAGACCTAAATCAAAATGTTCTTGTTTAAAACATGATGGACTTAAAGAGTCTGCTTTTGTAAATATCTTTCTACAAACAATTCCAAAACATAAAATCAATATATATCCCATTGCATAACATGTTACAATGTATTTCTTTTATTTCTGGTTTATTCTTCATGTACATAAAACTGTGAGACAATCGACTACCTATTACTTATCTTATTCCAACCGATATTTCTTCAAATGAAAAACACCAGAATTGAGTTCATATATTGATGTGCAGTTTCAGTCAAAATATGGAATTAACAATCAAAAGACAGAATATACCAAGGTGGCAATCAAAAGCCATAGGTTGAAGACCAAATGGAAAAACTACAAAAACACAAAAAAGTTCACAAATGCCATGCAATCAGATATTGATTGTTAACTACTGAGGTCATCTAAGAAATAATCAAAAGAATTTACAAAAATAACAAAAGAATAATGTTACCATGTTGCATGTAGTGAATATTCAGTAAATGAAATAAACTGCTTTTGACAAATACAGACAATAATCTTCCATATTTTTTCAAAGAAATATGACCCAATCCTCAAATGTAGAAAAACATGGCAAAGCATAATCAAAAAAATAATGTTACAATGTTGCATGTAGTTAATATAATGAAATAAATTGCTTTTGACAAATACAGACTATAATCATCCATATTTTTCTTCAAAGGACCAGATTACCCAATCCTCAAATGTAGAAAAACATGGCAAAGCATAATCAATTTGTTCAGACTTTTTGGAAAGGTTACCACTATTTATGTTTCAAAGCTACTGCAGTGCAGTAAAGTCACATACTGCATGGATGCTATGTTAGTCCTTGACATGAACATGGTTTATTCCCGTTTGAGAATCCTTTGCAACTAAACTTCACTCTTACATTCTAAATGGACAAGATAACACATTTTCCCATAAAATCATATCAAACCAGTTACATTTAACTACTCAAGAAATTTTATCTGTTGATGTATATAAAACCATGCTCCAATAACTGTACTGCATTTTTGCTAAATAGGTTTGGAGGGCTTTAAAATTTCTAGAACAACCAAAGAAGGGTCCTTTCTGGCCAAATATTTGAAGTCAATTATTTCCAGCTGAAAGTATTTCAAGTTCAACTTGATGAATATATATGTGAGAAAGATAAATGGGATGATTTTTGTCAAGTTTTTCTTACAAAACTTTTTCATTTTTAACAAAGATTTTTGTGAAAGTTTACAAAATCCTCTTTATTTCAACAACACTTAGGCTTAGGAAACATAGAGTGCATCATGTGAGATTGTTCATCAGTTTTAACAAGCATAATGTTAAAAAAAATAGTTGTTGACACATGCCCTGTACAGTTCTGACCCAAAAAACCTAAGGGAATGTGCATGTATTCATTGAATTTGGGGGAAACAAGATTTTTGCTTATTACGATCCATTAAAAGAACCCTGATAGACAAATTTTCAAACAAAAATATCCATTTCCTATCTAAAAATTGGCAACACTTAATACATTGTGATAATGGTCTTTTAATCCTTATTTGAAAATTAAGCTAGAAATAAGGGCCTCATCGAACATACTCCTTTAAAACCCAGCTCTGAAAAATATTACTTCCAACAAATATCGTTCTAGTGGTTTGCCAATTAACAAGTTGATCAGGTTTTGGTATATTATGCCTAAAAACATCACCTAGCAACAGCTGTATTATCACAAGAAAGTATCATGCCAAGGCCAGATGAATTAATTTGTTGATTCATCTGCATAAGGCCACACTAAATTAATTTGTTGCTTATGGGATTTTTTTTTCTGCTAAAATTAGGGACAAAATGAACCATTTCTATTTTCAACATTCTATATAAACAAATAGTTCATGAGAAGTCAAAAATATGAAGAGATTTCAGGAAACAATACATATAAATTGTTTAATCTGTTTAGATTGAAATACAAACATGCTTCTATTGAATGATAGTTTGGAAATTTACTCAAGATATCTCCTGTTTTCTACCTAAAAACTGATTATTTTTCTACATAAAATGTCAAAATAAAAGCAATACCGCCAACCATTTATGAAAATATTGAAAAGAAAAAAAAACTTAAGTAGGCATTTAGTCATGACAAATCGGAAAATTAATCTTAGTTGTCATTCAAAATAAATTTGGCAAATAATATAAATGTGTTCTGTAAAATAACTAACGAGAAAATTAAAATGCTTGATTCAGTGTAAGAGAAAACTGAAAAGTTAATGGAAACTTAATGAAACTGCAGATTATTAAAATCTGATTCAATTGATGATAATACAACTTCAATGCAATGCTTTCCAGTGTTTGGCAATGCTATTAAGCACAATGGGGCCTACACATTTTGACAATTTTTGTGTTGGTGTAGGCAAGAAAACAAATGAATTAAGAGTCAATATAGGAATTAAAGAATAATTAAAATAAGAAAACATTAAAAAAATAAAAGTGATCATAAGTATGATAAAGGCCTGTTGTCACTATCAAAGTTTTCTGGGGTAAATTTTTTTGGATTTTTTTAAAGTGATAACCGTCAAAGAAAATTTGATCAAAATCTTTGACAGACTTGGATGGAATAGAATCATATCCTATTTTTTTTAAAACTTGGATGGACTTGGACAGGAATTATCCAATCACAGTGCAGTGTTTTCTTTGACAAAGTTTTTGATGAAAACTAATAGATAGTGACAACAGATGTCTTGGACCAAGTACCTGGTCGACCAAGTTTGATAGTGACAACTAGGCTTAAGGCTTAAATATAGCTTAGTATCTGGTGTCAATTTATGGGAGATAAAATGGCTTAAGTCAATTTGAAGTAATTTGGCTATGCACTTTAGTGTGTTCTGTTTCTTTATATTTCAATAAAGTAGTCTTCTTCTAATCCTATGGAACTATTCAATAAACTACCAAATTGTTCTTGTATAATAAAACAAATAAACAGCTGCGCCATGAGTGCATGATACGCCTGTCGTCTTGTATGTGAATTTTTATGCAATAATCATAAATAGTTTCTGACATACGGCACAACATGTGAAAACCCCCCTTTTTTTACAAAAACTCAATAACTCTAAAATTAAATTTTGAATCATCACCAAAAAGTATACAGATCTTTAGATTAATATAACTAAGTAGTGTGTAAAGTTTTAAGCAATAATCATAAATTGTTTTTGAGATACAGCGCGACATGTGAAAACCCCCCCTTTTTTTTTTACAAAATACTCAATATCTCTCAAATAAAATTTTGAATCAAAACCAAAAAGTATACAGATCTTTAGATTAATATAAATAAGAAGTGTGTAAAGTTTTAAGCAATACTCATAAATCATGTATGCCTCAAAATAAATATCTAAGTTACCGGTATGTTCTTAGTGCTTAAGAGATGAAATATAACAAGAATTCTGTGAGTATTGCATGGCAATACATAATCCCCTATTGGTTAAAAATCATTGTATTGGAACAAAATTCTAATTTGATCTATAACTTGTCATGGTGTAAAACTAAATCAAGTCAATATTTTCAAGCATGACAAATGAAAGTGTTGAAAACTGAGGACCACACCCTGTAGAAAATCATCAGACTTAAACAAAAATTTGAATTAAGTCTTGTAGTTTCAGAGAAAAAGTAATGATTCAAGAAGAAAATTGTGAAAAATAAATCTTTCAAGGGAAATAACCAAAACTATAATTTCTCCCAAAAAAAAATTTTCCTTCAGTAACCCAACAACAGATTGGCAATATGTTCTGAACATGTTCATGCAGATAGATCAATACTATTTTTCTCATTTACACTTTCACGTTTGCTCTAACTGCTTTACTTTTTGATATATAAGCAAAAAACTGCATTTGACCCCTATGTTCTATTTTTAGTCATGGTGGCCATGTTTGTTGATGGATCAAAATTTCGGATACAATTTATAAACTAGATACCCAAAGGAACATTCATTTAAAGTTTGAAGGTATTTAGCCCAGTAGTTTCAGAGGAGAAGATTTTTGAAATAGTAAGACAGAAAATTACCAATTTAGTGGCAGCAACCCAACAATGGTTTGTTTGATTTGTTTGAAAATTTCAAGGCTGGTAGAAATTGACCTGTTTAACATTTTTACCCCTTGTCAGATTTGCTCTAAATGCTTTACTTTTTGAGATATAAGCCAAAAACTGCATTTGACCCCTATGTTCTATTTTTAGTCATGGCGGCCATGTTTGTTGATGGATACAATTTATAAACTAGATACCCTAAGGAACATTCATGTAAAGTTTGAAGGTATTTGGCCCAGTAGTTTCAGAGAAGATTTTTTAAATAGTTTACGACGACAGACAACGACAGATGCAAGGTGATGGCATAAGCTCACATAGGGCCCTTCGGGCCCGGTGAGCTAAAAACACACCCCTGTTATAGTTACAAAGTCCCGTAACTCAAAAAGTTTTAATCTTATTTTCACCAAAAAGTATACAGATCGTTTGACCATCATAAGAAACAACATTGTTAAGTTTCATGAAATTTGGATAAGTCGTTCTCAAGTTAAGGTGCAACATGTTTACGCCAGACAGACAGACAGACAGACGACATTTGTATACCATAATACGTCCCGTCAAAATTTTGACAGGCATATAAAAACTAAATCTGCTTGGAAACTGTAGCAGGTTATGTTCAATTCAAATTTCTGTAATGCTTTGCAATTTCTTTGAAACTTTGATACATGATTTTATATGTTTATTAATTATTAAGATCCATCTACTGTGAACTCTTCAGTCAAACTAACCTAAATGAAACAGTTCCTTTGTGACTTAGAATAGATACCATTAAACATTTATAACTCTAGCAAATAGAATAATGTAATATTGGAAAACAAATTTACATGAAATTATAGGATTCTGTGTCAAATCACTCATATAACAACAAATTATGATCATATATAAACATCCTAAAAGATGGAATATTTCTATAGACAAATTAATGATTCAGTTAACACATTTATCAATAAGCTAAATACTGTGTATATATGTTTTGTTCTTAAAGTATTCATATTGAGCAAGGGTGTGAAAACATCAAAATTCTTCACTTGTCCAAGTACTTTACAAAAATATAATTCCCCAGAATTTTATTTGATTTGTCCCTACTGGAACATTTTTACTTGTCAAGGAGATTTTTAGACAAGTTGGACAATTCAGGTATAGTAGTTTATGCTGATACTTTGTTCAAATTCAAATTACTTCAAAATGTAATTAGAACATAATGATTAAAACTATGACAGGTAGTGATCACAAACATACAACACCTCCAAGGGATATATTATTAGTTACATAGTGTGCTAGTCACCTAATACGATATGGGGTCAGTAAACCCCATATGGAATTTACAGACCCCATATATATCATATTAGGTCACTATCACATGACACTGTAACAAATTTATCTTACTATCTTATCTTATCGCACCACGGGTAAATTATTACGTTGTGATTGGTTTAACGCTGTCACGTGGTGACCCCCTATGGATCCGTAGGGGGTTAGTAAATTTCATAGTGGGTTCATGATGTCACGGCTACTGTTAATGGTGACGTCATCTATTGATGTTTTTGTATTTCATTGTTTATTTTTCTACAAAACGCTGCAGAAAAAGTATCGCGTGCGATAAATTCGTTATACGGTTCACTACTGACCTCCTACAGACCATAGAGGGTGAATAAAATCCATAGGGGATTCAGCCTTCGGCCTCACCCCCTATGGATTTTACTAACCCTCTATGGATCCGTAGGGGGTCAGAAGCGAACCATATAACTTATATTATCGCACCGCCAGTAAATTATCACGTTGTGATTGGTTAAACGCCGTCACGTGGTGACCCCCTTTGGATCCGTAGGGGGTTAGTAAATTTCAAAGGGGGTTCATGATGTCACGTCTACTGTTAATGGTGACGTCATCTATTGATGCTGTTGTATTTCATTGTTCATTTTCTACAAAACGCAGCAGGAAGAGTCATGCGTGCGATAAAATCGTTATACAGTTCACTACTGACCCCCTACGAATCCATAGAGGGTTAATAAAATCCATAGGGGACTGGGCCTACGGCCTCACCCCCTATGGATTTTACTAGCCCTCTATGTATCCCTAGGGGGTCAGTAGCAAACCATATAACTTATAATGTGGCATTAAGACTACTGTGGATTCGTTTATTTTTGTGGGTACCAATTTTCGTGGATACATGAAATAGCCTATTTTTGTGGATATTTGATTTCGTGGTTTTACCAAAGACTGCATACATGCCTATAGAAAAATTATACTTCGTTGAACATTTTAATTCCTTGTTCATCTATACCCACGAAATCTACGAAAAATTGTTATCCCATGAAAAATAATAAATCCACAGAAGGGGCCTATCAAAGTGATCAAGTATTAAGAACCTAATTCCATTGGTCTATACAAAAACAAATGCCAACTATAACAACTTGTTAGCTTTTTGAAATGTGTTTTCTGCATTTATTTTCAATTGTTCATCATCAATTTCTTCATCTGTTGTCTGGGCGAAACGTTTCAGATTTTTCCACTACTAACCTTGTATTAAAAAAAACATGTACACTGACCCTATATTAAATATGCAGGGTCTCCACATGTTTGCTTTTAACCAATGATATTCCTAGAAGTGTAAAGGAGGTCAGATAAGTAAACATCCAATCCTAATATGCAATTTACATGCATTTCAATGGTCATATTTATATAAAAGTAAGTCAACTGATAGTGTCAGACAATTTTACGGATTCATATAAATAATTTACAAAAGATCACCATAAAAAATGCATTTTTACCTGTATTTTTTTTTATAATTATAAAAGTGGCACATTCAAAACTGTAGGAGAAGACATTACTTAAGAAATAATTCTTTCATGCCATACTTTATGCTCATTTTAACATGGGTAGGCATTATATTTGTCAATATCTTTATACCGAGCGTTAGCGAGGTGTAAAATATTGACAAATATAATGCCTACCCATGTTAAAATTAGCATAAAGCATGGTATGATAGAATTACTTCAATTCTGATAGGAAAAATTAGAACTTTTGTACTTCAAAGCGGACCTATAATACACGTTCGAAAGGCAGCCATTTTGATTTGATGAGCCAAAAATGTTATAGAAAATCAACAGTTCCACCGTAAACATATATATGTAAACTTACTTTTAGAATTATTTTATTTCGATTCCTAGCGAGCAACACCAACAAAAAAGGCCAATTCGATCTCCGGCGTTGTTCAAAATACAACTGACGTTGCAATTTCAATTGTGACGTCTATCACGTGCAGCCCATATTTTATTGTAATTAGAGCATGGCTTTGTTTCCAAAGCGAAAGAAGAATGTCATATTAGAATAAGTTGTAAAACATGTATTTAAATCGGTTTTTGTTTAGTTTCTGAAAAATAAAATATGTTTGAACTAAAACTACTAGGGAACATTTTAGCGTTAACATTATACCCCAGTTTGCGCTGGAAAATAACTATATTTTCTATAACTCATTTTAGCCAAAACGTTCCGATATTATCAGCTTATAAGTCAGTACCTTAGTACTGATATCATTAATAAAATACTTTTTTTAAATTCTCTGTTGATAAATTATGAAATTCTTAAGAAACTAAGATTCAAACTCCTGCAGGCATAGTTGATCTTAGTTTTTGCTAAAATGGGTGAAAAATTTCGCCCTAAAATGGATTATACTATGGCGCTAAATCTTCTATTTTTCTTTTATAAATTGTCCTCTGACTTCTTAGGAAGGTTTTTCTTTCTTAACAAGTTTCTTTTACAATATTTCAAATAATTTGTTTTGAATTTAATTTGAACTAAAAATAATAATATAATTTCAATTTTAAGATTAGAATATGAACTTAATATATGAAAATTGTGGTTTTGTTTTCTTTGGATCTTCTTAAAAATTGATAAATATATCAAAAATTTATGATTTAAATGCATATCAGGGTACTATTATAAAAAATATTAAATAAAAAAAATGAATACATCATTTTCACCATTTCATATAACATTATTGTTGGCTCATAAATGTATTTATTTAAATAACAGAAAAAATTCCATAGACAATTGGTATAGATCAATGTCTTCGATCTTAAAAAGTATCATGCCATAGTTCTATCAATGGCATTCATAGATTTTTACCAATACCCTCTCAATATGCATTAGTCTGTCATAATATAGTTTAAGGTGAATCATTGATTTCCTGTAGAATTACTAATTTTCATCCTGATATTACATCTGCTATTAACAATTTACATAAATAAATAATCACAGAAAAAAAACATTCTTTTTCTAATGGTTACAAAAAATAATGCATATTCTGAGAATTTTCTTATGCAAAATGACAAAATCAAATTGAACTGTTTATTTGTTGGTGCTTTGCAAATGTGAAGCTTATTGTTTTACTTACATGTATTATATGGCATGGTTTTAGATATCAATAAAGGTATCCAGGAATTTGTACTGTAAGCCTGCAGGAAGCTGACTGGATTATTCCATCTCCTAAAGAAAGGGAAAACAAGACAATAAGATCAATATTATGTCCCATTGATTATTAGTTATTATTTAATGAGTAATTGTAAAGTAAAATTGATCTAATGTGTGATATAGAATAAATATAAACATAACAAGGAAAATAGTATCAATCAATATTCTGAAATTTTGAAAACATTTTCAAGCAATTTAGGCACAAAAATTCTGTCATTTCCAATCAATACACGTGACATAAAATATTTCTGTTTATGTTTCAATTAACAAAATGCAGTTCTCCATTAACAAACACTAAATTTCATTTAAACAAATTGCTTAAACAAATAAATAAACAAATGTTTTAACAAATAAATAATATTTGTAGATCTTATCCTGCTGATAATTTTTCCATTTTAAAGTTTCTATTTATCTATTATATTTTCAAGATAATAGTCAAAAATGCAAAAAATGGTAAAATTATCATTAAAATAGCTCCAATAATGAGTTTACTTTAGATTTCTGCCATATTGGCTTATTTGTAGATCTTGACTTGCTGATAATTTTTGCTATTTAAAGTTTTAACTATTATAGATAAAAATGGGAAAAATAGTCATCAAAGGGCAATAACTTCAATAAGGAGTCGACTGATGATTTGGTTAAAGCAAACTTAATTGTAGATCTTGTCTTGCTTATCATTTTTGCTATTAAAGTTTCATCTATCTATTATAGTTGTGATAAAAAGTTTCCATTTGTTATCATATCAAAATAGTTAAACGTCAACTGTTCATTTACTTTATATACAGGATTTCAGTTGGTTTCTATAAACAGAAACTGTTGCTAGGAAAAAAATGATGTATAATAAAATTTTCCATTATATATTCCAATATGAGTCTATCAATATCTTTTAACCTTAAAAAACCTTATTTTTTTCAATTTGAATCACAATTTTCTTTTGATGCTACGGTAATAATTCTGTTGCTATGAAGAAAAAAATGGACAATTTTGTAAAGAAAATGAATTTTCATTCAGATTAGTCATAGACAGTCAATTATCTCATTGTTTGTTTCCTTAGAAATAAATTGAAATTAAAAGATTCAAACCCAAAATTTAACCAATTCCATTGTATTTGGATAAATCCGTTACCATGGCAACAATATTAATAAAAAATTATTTGTAAATTTTAAAAATTTGACTTAGATGTATAACTGACAAAAATTTCAAATGTCTAACTGATCTATTTAAGGTACAGTTAATAATTCATTAAAGTAAGCGTATTTTCAGCATTTTATTGAAAAATCCTATGCAAATCAAGTATGTAAAAACATAAATTCCATGGGAGAAGGGTTAAGCCCTGTCAAATTTTCTTTCTTTAGCTTTTTTTAAGATAATAGACAAAAATTGCATTTTTCCCCGACACTCTATTTAAAGCCATGTCAGCCATGTTTGTGGGCAGGCAGGATCGCCTGACACATTTTTGTTGAGCCTTGATATCTTTGTCGCAAAAGTGAGACCTAGCCATCCCAGATTCTGTAGTCAGCATCGGCGGCTTCAACATTAAGGTTCAGTCTGTGGTTAAAGTTTTTTAAACATTAATAACTTTCTCAAACCACTTGATGTAGGTCAATGATATTGGGTATGCAGTTGTAAAAGCATTGGCAAATCTCATTTCCATGGACATTATTTGGCCCTGCCCCCCTCAGCCTTGTCTCTTGACTTTTTGACACTTTAATAGTTTCCATTTATTAGTTTGTGATAAGGTCAGTTTTTGGGGAACCACTAGTGGTAGGTCAGTGATATTTGGTATGCAGTTGTATTAGCAATGGCATACCTTCATTCATGCTTCAATGACTTTGAATATTTTGCATAACTTACATGTTAAAGTATTGCTATTTCAAATTCAACATTTGCATTTTACTATCAAAATAACAAAAAGGTGAGACATATCTCTGTGTTAACAGTTCATTTTAGACTTATAATAACTTTGTCAAACCTTCATGGAATTTTAGGAAATTTGGACAAAAGCTTGTTTATGACCAAAATGTAGTATCCAGAGCGAAATTTTGAAAATATCTATTTTCATTTTTCCGTTTTTTTACTGATTAATGGACTTAGTTTTTTACAGTTAACATTCAGGCTCAGTCTGAGCTTAAAGTTTTTCAGTCATCAATAACTTTATCAAACCTTTATGGAAGTTTATGAAATTTGGACAGAAGCTTGTTATTGACCAAAATACTGTTTCCAGCACAAAATTTCGAAAATATTTATTTTCAATTTACTGTATTTTACTGATAAATGGACTTAGTTTTTAACAGTTAACAAGTAGATACAGTATGGGGTTAAAGTTTGTCAAACATCAATTACTTTGTCAAAGCTTCATAGAGTTTTATGAAACTTTGGCAGAAATCTTTTTATGATTAATGGATAATGTCTGAAGCAAACTTTTGAAAATATCTATTTTTTATTCTAAGTATTTTTCTGATAGATGGACTTAATTTTTTACAATTTACATTTACAGACAGTCAGGGATTAAATTTTTTTGGCATGATAAATTTGTAAACCTTCATGGATTGTTATAACCTGTACGAAATGTGACACCTGTAAATGACACGGAAACCAGGCGTAGAAATCATACTTTATCCTGGCGTCATTGCAGTGTTTAAGGAATGCATGTCCAAGCGTCAACCAGGCGTAAAACTGGCGTAAACCAAGCGTAACTGAGGTGGAAACCAGGCGTAAAATTAGGTGTAATATTTTTAAATGAGTATGCCTGGTCGACAGAAAACCAGGCGTAATATGCAAATGAGTACGCCTGGTCAATAAATAAAACAGGCATTAATATCCTTATATAAAACCAAAACTTAATTTAAATCAGTGTATTACCCTAGCTGTGTTACCTTTGTGTATTTGATACAAACTTGTGCTGTTGCTTAAATTTCTCATTGTTTGACATAAAACTTGAAATATTAACCATTGAAGCTATATAAATAAATACATATTAGACAGACATTGGCTCAAATAAGTTTTAAAGTTTAAATAAGAATTATGACAATTAATTTTTCTTGATATAAAACTAGCATTTTGACTAAGTTGTTTTGAAAATTAATCTCATTTGAACTAAAATCTCAATGATAATTATACTGCAATTTAACTTGTGAAAGATTTAAATGTTATTATCCAAGGATGAGGGTTTCCAGAATTTGAAATTTAAATGTTAAAAAATAAAAACTACATAACTTAGTTTAACTCACATAATTATTATTTACCATGCATACTACTTTCCTTTCATTTCACAATTTTCATTCATCAATTTGATTCCATAATTCCAATTTCAAATTCTTCCAAAAAGCACAAAAAAAGCAAATTTCCCATGAACATATCAAGCTGCCATATGTCCAACTCTTGCAAGCTAATACCAGAGAGCCAAATTTTGAAAAAATTTCCAATGATTCCTTAAACAAAGCATTATGGGTATTACGATTTACGCCTTTCCAACAGTTTTACGCCCTGCTTATTTTAATTTACGACAGGTTTACCACTTTTTTCTACGCCTGTAAGTGCTACAAATTTACGTTTCCTGCTCCATTACGCCTGGATCTGGACATGTAACTACCACTTATGCCTAGTTTACGCCAATTTCCAGGTGTAATACACCTTATAACTTCGTACGGGTAAACTTGGACAAAAGCTAATCTTCAAGACTAAGAAATAGCACCTAAAGAAAAAGTTTGTCAATATTATTTTAAATTCTGTATTTTACTGATAAATGGACTCACTTTTTAATTCAACATTACACTTTTACACTGACAGAAGCAATCACAGGTGAGACACAGGGTTCTGCAGAAACCCTTACAATTTTTTTTTAAACTAGATACCCCATTGATGATTGTGACTAAGTTTGGATAAATTTTACCCAGTAGTTTCAGAGATGATATTTCTAAAAGTTAACTGACAACAACGTCAGATGACAGATTCCAAGTGATAGCAAAAGTTCACACTGGCCGTTTTATTGAGTTTCAAAATTTCCAACTTACACTACAGCTAATAAGTTTTTTCTTCAAAAAAAGCCATCATTTTATATGTATCAAATTTATAACTTGTTTAATGTTGATTTCTCAGTTACAAAAATTAAGAACAAGAAATGGAAAATAAACTTGATACTTGTTTATAAATTTATAAATGTCCAAGCACCCTTGCAAAGGAAAAAAAAAACAAAACAAGTTTTAACTTGCAGCAAGTTTGCTGACTAATGATCCCCCAGCTATAAATATTTAATAAACAAGAAGTTGATCAGTGATCAATGTAAAATCTCAACACACAGTAAAGTACGTTCACATGAAGCTTGATTCCAAATTTCAAAAAAATCCAGAATGCATTAGTTTGTATTTCGTGAAAATGGGACAAACATTTCATACTTGAATGGGGGTCTCATTGGGGGGGTGGGGGTCTGATCCCGCTTATTGTTTTGTCAGAGTCCCATATCCCACGTATCATTGCAATAATAGCGCTTGTAATTTCACGTGTCCTGTCCGACTTCGTTTCCCGTTTTCACACAAAATAATTTGACTTTCAAGTGTCACGCTTACAAAAAATCTGCCAATCCCGTGTCATGCTTAGATCCCAATGAGACTCACTTGAATGTGGTAACTTTTTGTAAGAATGTAATAAGTATATAGTAAAGATAAAGATCTAAAAATGCCTCACACAGTATAACATGCTCACATGAAGCCTGATACCTTATTTCAGGAAGCTCTGATTTGCACTAAAATGCGACCATTAATTCATACATGGCTATTATTTACAAGAACAGATAAAAGGAGTATTGGTAAAACAGGATATGTGATTATTCTGAAAATCACACAATTAATCATGCTCACATGAAGTTTGAAACCAAATTTCAGGAAGCTCTGATTTGCAGTAAAATGCAATCAAAAGTTCATACATATCAATCATACAATAAGGGTGCTTACATGAAGCTTGATACCAAATTTCAGGGAACTCTGATTTGTAGTTCCTGAGAAATATGCAACAAATTTCAGACACGGCCCTTATGTTTAGAATTTATAAGTATTCGGTAAACAGGAAATTGGTGAGTAATGGATCTAAAAACAAATGCATCACATGGTATACCATGCTCACTTGAAGCATGATACATATAGAATAATGGCATTTTTGTTTTTGATACCGACTTTATCAGCAAGAATATCAAGAGAGCCCATATAAAACGCCATTATTCTTTTAATCGTCAATTTGTTTTAACAATATGTTTTTTTGGTTGAGAATATGACCTAAAATGAATTAAGTAGTAAAACTACTTTTTGGCATACAAAACATTGTGATAGTTGTTCGTTGAACTCGCGACATTGCTGCAATGATACGTGACGTCATTACCTAATATTTGCGATTATCAAGTCCTGTCAATGATCTAAACAAATATTTGGCAGTAGGATCAAAGGAAAAATGTAGAAGTTGCAGATAAAAATTTTTATGCAGCTTTGATCTGTAGTTCTGGAGAAAAGTAAGTGCAACCAATATTTAATGGAAAGGAGGGATGGACACACGAACAGACTGACAAAAGTAAACCAGTATACTCCTTTTGTGCACTGTAAATTATATCCCATTTGGGCTAATATACCCCAAGTTATTATAACGGTTAAACCGATTGAGTGATTGGTCCCAAACTGCAATTATAAATGGGATGTCATAGGCATTATAAATCCTATTAGGATTCAGTGTCTAGAGCATTTTTTTCTGATTTGCCCCTAATCAAGAGGCCAAATCAGAAAATCCCTCCAGTCAGAGAATCCCAAAAGGGATAATTAAGGGAGCCTTATCACCGGTTTTTGATTCTTTTTTATTTCAGTCAACATATTTGTATAAACAGTTTTATGATTCTGTAATATGGTTTGAATTCAGTTGATTTTCCATTGTTTTACTGATATCTGATAAAAATATAGCTTACAAAAAATTTTGACCACCACACAAACTGCTTTTAATGGGGAGACTATGATACTTAAAGGAAAAACATTGTTGTAACAAAGAATAAAGCTATCGCACCGGAACGCACATGAGGAAAATTTTGAGAAAAATTTCTGATTGAGCATGTTACCGGGTGTGTTCTGGCAAATGCATATCAATTAACTTGAAAGATGAATTTTAGATGCAAAGTTTTACTCAGTGATATCCACTAATACATTATCACTGACTTTAAACATTACTCTTTCCACTTCCTGGTCTATGTTGTCTGGGAAAGGATTTATATACGCTGAGCCTTTATTCAATCCCTTTGTTTATATAAGATTGATTTGAACAACAAAATCTTTGAATTGAACTTTCAAAAGCATAACAATCCAGAATTTGTCTGTCACTGGTGACAAAAGATTCTAAAAATAAATTATTTTCCTTTTGCCACCAAGTGATAACTAAAGGTTAAGAGGGTAGTAATACACGTAGTACTGAAGTGTCAGAATATCTGGGATTCCCATACAAATATTGATAAAGCTGTGTTTCATTTAGTCTTTATGAAGTTCAGCAAAAAAATAAAATATGATTCATACCAGTAAAAAATAACTCAACTTAAATTCATCATAAACAGCTGCGCCATGAGCGCATGATACGCCCGTCGTTTTATGCAATAATCATAAATAGTTTCTGAGATACAGCGTGACATGTGAAAACACACCTTTTTTAACAAAAAAACTCAATAACTCTTAAATAAAATTTTGAATCATCACCAAAAAGTATACAGATCTTGAGATTAATATAACTAAGAAGTGTGTAAAGTTTTAAGCAATAATCATATATTGTTTTTGAGATACAGTGCGACATGTGAAAACACACCTTTTTTAACAAAAAACTCAATAACTCTTAAATAAAATTTTGAATCATCACAAAAAAGTATACAGATCTTGAGATTAATATCACTAAGAAGTGTGTAAAGTCTTAAGCAATAATCATAAATTGTTTTTGAGATACAGCGTGACAATGGAAACCCCCCCGCCCCACTTTTTTTACAAAAAACTCAATATCTCTAAAATAAAATTTTGAATCAAAATCAAAAAGTATACAGATCTTTAGATTAATATAACTAATAAGTTTGTAAAGTTTTAAGCAATAATCATAAATTGTTTTTGAGATATGGCGCGACATGTAAATACCCCATCCCCCTTTTTTACAAAATACTCAATAACTCAAAAAATAAAATTTTGAATCATCACCAAAAATTATACAGATCTTAAGGTTAATATAACTAAGAAGTGTGTAAAGTTTTAAGCAATTATCATAAATCGTTTTTGAGATACGGCGCGACATGTGAAAAAAAAACACCCCTGTTTTAGTTACAAAGTCCCGTAACTCAAAAAGTTTTAATCTTATTTTCACCAAAAAGTATACAGATCGTTTGACCATCATAAGGAACAACTGCATTAAGTTTCATGAAATTTGGATGAGTCGTTCTCAAGTTACGGTGCGACATGTTTACGCTGGACAAACAGACGGACAGCACCCCTGTTTTAGTTACAAAGTCCCGTAACTCAAAAAGTTTTAATCTTATTTTCACCAAAAAGTATACAGATCGTTTGATCATCATAAGGAACAACTGCATTAAGTTTCATGAAATTTGGATGAGTCATTCTCAAGTTAGGGTGCGACATGTTTACGCCGGACAGACAGACGGACAGAGGGACAGACGGACGCTGGACATTTGTATACCATAATAGGTCCCGTCAAAATTTTGACGGGCGTATAAAAATGCCTTGTATGAGGTATTTACGATGATTAAACATCTCTTTGAAAAGTGTTATGCATAATACATTGTTTAAACAGGGCCCCAGATAGCTTCTACTGGATGAAAAAGTTGTTTAATTTCAGAACTTATCCAGATTGGAATAAATAGCGATAAGGTGTTCACTTAAACAGGGCCCCAGATAGCTTCAACTGGATGTGTACATTGTACACCTTATTGCTATTTATTCCAATCCGGATAAGTTCTGAAATTACACAACTTTTTCATGCAGTTGAAGCAAAGACAAGACATATATGTATATATATGTCTCTGGTTGAAGCTATCTGGAACGACCATTTAACTTCAAGGGAAGGGGGGGGGGTTATGGTTTTTTCCTAAAAAAATATTCTGATCCACAATTTGAGGGAAAAAAATATTGTGGTCAAGCAGATGACAAAAAAATTATTCTGAATCCAGATTTTCCCCATACCTTATAGTGTTAAATTTTGAAAAAAATAATTCGATTGATAGTGGCGAAAAACTAAAAAAAATGTTCGCGCTTTGCTCAAAAAAAATTTTCTGACTCGGACAAAAAACCATTCCCCCCCCCCACCCTTGAAGTTAACTGGTTGCTCCCTTAAACAATGTATTATGCATAAAACTTTTTAAAAAGACATGTTTAAACCATCGTAAATACCTCATACAAGGCATTTTCATGATTTTAAATTCTGTTTTAAAAAAAGTGGATCATAATCGATCATTACAAAAAAGTGTGGGCAGATACAAGACACAAGTTGATCATGGAAAATGGTGAACTACGCACATACAATGTATTTAAAATTTAAATGTTCATTTGAACTAGAGAAATATCTGGATTTTATTCAAAACTTCAAAAAAAGAAAAAACTATACAAAGTTCAGAATAAGTAATCACAAGTTAAAAGTTGAAACTGGACGATATATAAAGCCAAATGTGCCTTATGAAGAAAGAATATGTGACAGATGTTTTTCTGATGATGTTGAGGATGAAATTCATTTTCTTTTACAATGTTCTTTTTTTAATTACCAAAGAAAACTTTTTCTTTACTATATTACCAAAGAATGTCCATCTTTTTCAAACTTGTCCTGTCTTAACAAATTTATATGGTTAATGACTATGGAAGATACAAAAATTACATTGAAAATAAGTGAATTTATTTCAGAAAACCTTCCAATTTACATGTATGCTATATGCTGTATGTTATATTCCATAAAGTATTATACAATATATTGTTTGCTTCATTTTAGTACAAACATTTGTACACTACCAATGTACCTTTAATAATAATTTGTTATGTCATGATAATCATTGTAAAACTGTTGTATTTTGTGTATATGCCCTTTAGGGCACATGACTGAACAATAAAATCTTGAATCTTGAATCATAGTTTCAAAATGTTCGCTTTCTAAACATTTTCCTTCCTCAGCTCGTTAGGGACGACATCAAAGGATCAATGTAGGATAAAAAACTTAAATCAAATAGTTTGGGGGTGGGGGGTTAAAATTGCTGCAAGTTTTGTTTATCCAAAATGGATTTTACATATATCCATATTGGTTGATCAATTTTTCTCAAATTAAGTTAAGAGGGGGGTGGGGGGGACAGTGAAAAAACTATGTGAATTAAGTTTTTTATCCTACATTGAACTTTTGATGTCGTCCCTTACTGATGACCTTTGTTTTCGCAACACTTGAACCAAACAGGAAGTTGTCTAAATGACTGTTTTTATTCCGGATTGGAGTAAATAGCGATAAGGTGACCCTGCAAATAGGGTGGACATCCTGAAGAAGAAGTGTATATGAGGGGCACAGGGGTACAGGTCAAATCGGCACCTGGTCAATTCGGCATCTATAGAAAAATTCAAATCGGCACCTGGTCAAATCGGCATTCAGTCAAATCGGCACCTATTTAAAGTCATTTCGGGCATTTGGTTAGTCAATTTTGCACCAAATTTTTTATTTTCTTTTTTTCTTTTATTTTTATTAGAGATAAGGGGAGAGTAGTTTTTCGCTTTTCTTTATATATATTTTGTTTCGCAAAAACGTACAATTGCCGAGGTTAATTAAAAAGATACATTTCCTACATCGTTAAAAAACCCCAGCGCATATGTAGTTTGAAAGCAGTTAGAATAGAAAATCAGTCGTTTGCTGTTTGAAGTTTTATATTTTAATTATAAACAATAACCCGCTTGTTGTTTCAACCATTTTCAGGTAATTTTTGATGTTTTTAAGTAAAATAACTTGGATTAAACAGAGAAGCCATCACCCAATGCTTTTGTTTAATTCACATATGAGGATAAAAACAAATTTAATCATTATTATTTAAATTGTTTTTTCTGCATTTCCTGTCTACTTATAAAAAATGAATAAGACTGGCACAAATTTTTTATGTTTACTAGCAATGTACAATTGTCATGAAATGGAAGTTCCTTGATAACATAACTCATAAATTCCAGTAGGAACAGATATTACGACATCTTTTATAATAAAGTTTCCATTGGACCTTCTGTTATGGCTTATGCATAACAAATATATGTTGACACCTCGAGCTAAAATATCTTTAAAAATATGGAAAAAAACGGAGTCTTTAATAGTTTACTTTGCAAAACATAATACTAGTAATGGGTGCCGAAATAACTACCTTAGATGCCGAATTAACCAGGTCCCGATTTGACTAGGTGCCGAATTGACTATTCCGGGTGTCGATTTGACCAGGTGCCGATTTAACCAGGTGCCGAAATGATTAGAATTCGGGGCACACTTAGTTCCCATCAGAATGTTATTCAATGCACGTCTTTGTCTAACTAGTGGCATTTGTGCAAGTCTGGCATTTATTACTTGAACTATTTCTTTACTTCCATTGTCGGACCTCAAGTGGCTAAATTCTACACAAGTTCATGTTTGTAGTAGCGAATCCTTAGGTCGGTAAGAAAGTCGAAGTTTATTAATTTGGCGGGAAAAGTATGAAAATTATGTAAAAGACTGAGATGTTCCGAACTATATAAACTTCCGGTAGAAATGGCAGGCTACCTGAAAAAAGTATTATTATATTTATTTCTGTCGATAAGCAGTGACTGTGCATTGAATTAATTTTTGTATATACCATGACTGAAAATGACTTTATTTGTTAACTCAAATTTGCTTTGTGTATTGGAAAATATAATTACTAGAGTAGAAATTCATTTGTTTGAAGCTGAAAGATGTGCCCTTGAGAAGTTATTTATTTCTTATTTTGTCAAAATTTATGAAATATAAAAACGTTCACTAATATGACTATAATATATACTAATAGTCCTTACATGTAGAAGGTGCTTGGTGTCAATGAGGACAAAATGTGTAATAACACATGCTATTGTTCGACTAAACATGCTAAAGAATTAAGAGGGTCGGTCTTAACAGTATATGGAATACTAAAAAAGACAAATAACCTCTAAAGAAAACAGTAATTTTTACACATTAACATGATAAAATAGATTAAATAACGATTTAATCATATTACCATATATTTCATATTTTTATGTGCATTATTTTGATGTTTAAATTGAGAAGGAAAATTTTTAAATGTTTCCGGAATCAGCAGTATTTCTTTCCTGATTTATATAATCTATTTTTCAATTTTAGAAATAAATGAAAACATTTTATTTAATGTGTGATTGTCACAATAATTATGAAAAAAATGTTGGTAGACTGAAAGTATACTGTTCTGCTATTAAGAGCTCATGTTTCTATGTTTGTTACAATGTATCTGCATGTACAATATATATATATGAAAACCTAACTTTAAATAAAAGCAAATTACGTGCCAGGCAGGCGTTCAGGGCTCGCACTAATTCAGAATCATAGGGAGAAGTTACTTTTCTGTTTGAAACTGATAGGGAGAAGTGGTGAGACTTAAAAGAGAAGTGTTCATTCGTGTGTGGCGCTACAATGTTTTGTTTTTACAAATATGTAAATTGCTATATGTATCCTATTTATGTAATTCTTTTTTATATTGTTCAAATCATACCTGAGAAATCGAGATTACAATTAAAGTAACAGTTGTCTCAGTTTACATTTTTGTATGTCTTAAATTGTCATTTATAGTTCAACAATTATATTTTGGTACCAACTAAATATCTAGCACTATTTAAAAAACATTTTTTTTTAATCAAAAGGAAAGGAATTATCATTGATTAATCAAAATTCAATGATTAAAACTATTCTATTTATGAAATTCATTGTTTCTCATAAAATAGATATTTAAAAAATTAAACTTAAATCAACAAATTTCAATGTTCAATGCATTTGCAAGAAATATATACATTTAACTAAGAAGATCTAATCAAATGTACGTTAATCCATGTGAAATATGTATTTTAACTTTGGGGTTGTTATATGTGCAATTTGTGTGTCCGTAGTTATTATCGTAAGAATAAGGATTAAGGTCATAGTTGGTCTGCCTACAATTTGTGGTTAAAGCATAAATATATCAATGGTGGATGAAGAATAATTTACAAAAAATAAACATGTTTGACAAGTGATTTGGAAAGGAACGTGACGCTTTTAATTACTCTATTACTCTATATTAATTTCGGATGATAATTCATGTACTCTGCCCAACCAAATCTTTTACTACTAGTGTGGTACCAAATTGTATAATGGCAATTTAATTCTTTACACTTTTTGTTATGATAGCATGCCATGATAATTTGTAGAGGCAGCCTGGCAAGGAATAAATGTCATGATGAAATAGCATATCTAAATCTTAATTGCCAAGATGTACAAATGTAAAGTTGGCAGCCACTACATATAATGGCAGATAAGGACATTCCACTACAACTCAAACCACCATATGCATGATATACATATCAAGTGCCTTATCTTAATTTTAATATGTTATGTTTGTACATGCATCTAGATAATTTCTTAGACCATGAAATACAATATACATGCATGTAACAATTGAGGAGAAAAGACCAATTACCCTTAAGATCTGATTTTATTTCAAAATTATGGCAATATAAATCAATAAATTATTTCTTGGGAGTTAAGATTGCACTTTGTGCCATTTCATCATTATTGTCAATGTCTGGTTGGCGATTATTTTGCTGTATTTTAAGCCTCTCTGTATCTGTGTTTGTGAGTGTACACAACATAGTACAAAGAGGTGAACATTCTTTACATTTTTGTAGATCCTATCCATGCCCATGCTTGTATATACTCAGATATGCAATCTACAAAATGATTGTATGTGTAATCACCATACTTGTGAAGAAAACCATTTTATTGAAAAGTTACCCAAGTTGCAGAATATACTGCATGGAATATGAGTTCAACTGTACATGTTTAACCTACAATTGTGGACAAAGGAAGATAACTCAATTTTAAATATTGCATAATTATATATTTTTTTTTTTTAATTTTCTATTCAAAATGAATGCAAACTTTTCTCCCTCAATGCCTGCAAGCACTTTGATTCTTTATTTCACAGTGTCCCAGCTTGATTTTCAAAAACATCATTTGTGATTCTTCTGTACATGTTACGTAGTACTTACAGTTGTTTTATAACTGCAATTTTGATTTGCATTTGTCTGACGGTATGCAAAAATGAATTATGAAAAACTTCAATTTAAAAATCTTTGGATTTTGGAATGTACGTCATTCCAGTTCAGATGCCTATGAAATAGAGTAACTCAATGCTTTTATTTCTTTAATCATTTATAATTTCTTTTTCAGAGTACTGGATTAACAGGACTAGCTGTAGATCCACTGTCAGCCAGAGTAAGATATTTAGAAGTTTACTAATAAAAAGTTTATTTTCCATGTTAGTTATCAAATCTTTGTTATTCAATTGAAATGAAGCTTAGAAATAAGAAGTGTAAATATACATGTAGTAGCTTTTTGCATTGTTCATAATTCTTAAAACCATTGAAATTTTTATTTTGGTAGCAATAAATATTGCTGAAAGCTGGACATAGATCTAGTACATGTATATACATATGTACTTATCCATTAATGTAAATTATTTCTGCTTAGTGTTAAATTTTAAATGGCAAAAGAGCAAGTGTATAGATAAGTTTTATACAAAATGTATCTGGGTTATGGAATTGTTGTAAATGTACATTTGTGTCAGCATTGTTTAACCTGGCCTTGACTAAAATTTTAGGTCCAATTTGGTCGTCAAGCTCCTTCATTTTTAGGCTTTTATATATCCCTGACTTTCAAATATTTGGGTTTAAGCTTTCCTGATGAAGGTTAATCCAGAAAAGGGCTTCAGACATACAAAATTTATAAAGTGTTATTTTAGTTTTTCGTTGTTCAATAACTAACATTAATTTATTCAATGATAATTCCAATTTCTCAGTTATGAGAAGAAATAATAGAACTAAATTTGGTGTAAAAACCATTGTAAGGTGTACATGTTCTTTTGGAAGGGGTCACTTGACCTTGATCTAATTTCTAGGGTGCAGGTTGTAGTTAAATTAACTAAAAAGTCATATGTATTTTGGATTCACAATCTTTGCTATGTGTACATATCTGTTTGGCAGGGATCATCTGATCTTGATTTCTTTTCATGGTTCAGTGCCTTATTTATTAATAAGTTAAACTGTATATCTATAGTTTATTATAGAGGCCTCAGTAGATGAGTAGTCTAAGTAAATGTTGTTCATCTACAGTATCACAAGCCTGTCAACACTGAGGTTGTGAGTTTGAACCCTACATGAGGCAGGTGTGTTTGATTCCAACCTTTATTAACTGAGATTGTCAGTTTTCCTGCAGAGGGTTGTGGTTCTCTCCTGTCACTCTGACTTCCTCCACTAATAAAATCTGACCACCACAATATAGCCAATAGTGCTATAAGTGGCATTAAACACCACCAATCAATCAATATAGTGTGTTATATGATTAATATGTCCCCTTTACATCAGTAATAATCAGTTTGCTACAGCTAGACTTTTCAGCATGTCAGCTCTTGTTTCTCTTAAAACAATGTTTTAATAAATATGTTTTTAATTTGTGTTTCTTAAAACTTCGGGCCAGGTGAGCTTTTCTCATCACTTGGCGTCCGTCGTCGTCGTTAGCTTTTTACAAAATCTTCTCCTCTGAAACCACTGGGCCAAATTTTACCAAACTTGGCCACAATCATCATTAGGGTATCTAGTTTAAAAAATGTGTCAGATGACCCTGCCAACCAACTAAGATGGCCGCCATGGCTAAAAATAGAACATAGGGGTAAAATGTAGATTTTGGCTTATATCTCTGAAACCAAAGCATTTAGAGTAAATCTGACATAGGGTAAAACTGATAATCAGGTCAAGATCTATCTGTCCTGAAATTTTCAGACAAATCTGACAACCTGTTGTTGGGTTGCTGCCCCTGAATTGGTAATTTTAAGGAAATTTTGCAGTTTTTGGTTATTATCTTGAATATTATTATAGATAGAGATAAACTGTAAACAGCAATAATGTTCAGCAAAGTAAGATCTACAAATAAGTTGTCATGACCAAAATTGTCAGTCGACCCCTTTAGGAGTTATTGCCCTTAATAGTCAATTTTAACAATTTTTTAAATTTTGTAATCTTTTTAAAATCTTCTTCTCTGAAACTACTGAGACAAATTTAACCATACTTGGCCATAATCATTATTAGGGTATCTAGTTTAAAAAATTTGTCCGATGACCCTGCCTTCCAACCATCATGGCCAACTTGGTTAAAAATAGATCATTGGGGTAAAATGCAGTTTTTGGTTTATATCTCTGAAACTAAAGCATTCAGAGCAAATCTGACAGATGGCAAAAATGTTCATCAGATTTAGATTTATCTGCCCTGAAATTTTCAAACGAATCTGACAACCCGTTGTTGGGTTGCTGCCCCTGAGTTAGTAATTTTACAAAATTTTGCAGTTTTTTTATATTATCTTAGATATCATTATAATATCTAATATCTAATACTATTAATTATGATTTTAACCTTATTTTACATGATTTCCAAAGCATCAGTAAATACAGGTGAGCGACACAGGCTCTTGAGAGCCTCTAGTTTTATTTCAGAAACTTGGGATTATCTATAAAGACATCTTGAAGATATGTGGTGCAATGCCTCAGTCCTATTCCTACCGTCAACACACAGAACAGTTAGTTAAAGACAGATTGAATGTTGTACAAGCAGTAAGTATTCACGTCTTAAGGTATCAAAATATTGAAAAATTCAAGAGCAGTATAAAAGTTTCTTTTTTCAACAATGTCTAAAGGATTTTTGTATTGTTTAATTTGTTTTACTTTCCTACAGTATTGTTTTAATGTCATTTCCTTAACCATATTTTATCAGAATAAAACCCTTTAGACACATTTGTAATTGTAGCCTTTGGATTTTGAAGAAAAAAATATATCACCACAATTGTTGTGTGAGGATAGCAGATCTTTAATCTGCTATTTTGCCATGCACCTGTTGTGGTATTCAGAAAGGGTAACAGTAGATGAAATTTTGATTTCTGTCTGGATTACATGACTTTTCACATTTTATAAAGAATCAATATCAGTGATCTTTGACTGAAAAATGTTAATTGTCGAGATTTTTTTCTAGTAATTAGGAATAAACTTTGCCATGCAGTGAGCATTATTTTTACTCACCTTATGGAAGAGCCACTGTGAGGTAGTTATCACTTGATACCTGTTGACCTTTCATAATCTTTTTCAAAACCTCATGGCATATTAGAACCTGATTACATTAGTTTCAAATTAATATTAATATTTAGGACCCACTACATTAAGGGATATGGCTCTGAACAGTGATTCCTACTCATCTATAAAACAGCTGGCAATGTTTGGTACAGGAATTAGGTTCTAGTTTTCATATATTCAAACAGAAAAGATTTTTTCATACTTAAATGAATGAAGTGCTTTGTTAATATTCATGCTAAATTCTTAATGTTTGTAAAAATACACACTAATTCATAATGGCAGCTTCCACTTGCAGTTTTTGAAAAAACAGTTTGACATAGCAATAAAAGTATTAACATCATTTAAGTTTCAAATATTTGTTAAATTTAATTGTTGACCTTTCATCTTTCTATATAGGAGTCTGATATGATGCAAGCAGAAAATAAAATAAATGGAGGTCAGATGGAAGAGTTAGTGTTACAGGTAATTGATAAAATACAGTACAACTGAATCATCCTAGAGCACTTTAATCTATTAAGTATTTATTACAATTTATTATATTTGTTCTTTTCTGTTTTTATTATACCCCTGCTTTAAAAAAGTGGGGGTATACTGTTTTACCTCTGTCTGTCCGTCCATCCGTCAGTCCGTCTGTCCGTCCCATGAATATTTTTCATCACATCTTTCTCAGGAACTACATTACAAGGATTTCTTAAATTTGGTTTCAGGGTTTATATGAGTCAGCTATACCGTGTGATGTGTTTTCAGATTCATCACTCAACAACTTCCTGTTTACCGTCAAGTATTTTGGCGGGGGTATCATCAGTGAGCAGAAGCTCGCAGTTTCACTGGTTTTGTCTAATTGACCTATACCCCACAACTCAATTGATTCATATGTATTTGTATACTTTTTAGTTGACCATATGTAGTTCAGTAATTAAAGACATTATTGTTGTGGTCATTAGGTGAAATGGTGATATAGATTCCCACAGCCACACTAATCTGGACACTGCACCTTGCACTCAGAACCTTGTACCTAGTGCTCCCTTTTATGGGCCTGGCCTTCCATATAACAAAATTTTGCTTTAAAAGTGTTTACTTGTCACAAAATCTTGTCATCATCTTAATTAAATTTATGAAACAAATAGCCTACTTGGGTTGACCAATGTCAAAATATTATTATCTTGACCTTTAATAAAGGTGATAATTATAAAGGATTAATGTACAATGTAATTAAGGACGTTCACTGCTGTAAATAACAACATTGTCATAATTGACGTCTTTAAATAGATAATTCATAATAAAATAAAATTATAGAAAAAAAAACAGGTCAATGTGCTTGTTTGTGAGCAACAGGCATATACAAGATTAGAACTAATGACTTGGAAAAGATTTCTTTGTTTTTCACATTAAAAGTATGGGAGAATTCAAATGTTAAAATGTATATAAGGTATAATACTAACTGATACTAAATTCAAGAGCAATAAAATTACTTTACTTTTTATTAGGATATAAAAATAAGAAGATATGGTATGATTGCCAATGAGACAACTATTCACAAGATACCAAATGACACAGAAATTAACAACTATAGGTCACTTCAACAATGAGTAAAACCAATACCGCATAGTCAGCTGTAAAAAGGCCCGAAATGACAAATGTAAAACAATTCAAACAAAAACTAACGGCCTGATTTATGTACAAAATAATGAACGAAAAACAAATATGATACTGAATTACAGGCTCCTGACTTGGGACAGGCGCATACAGAATGTAGCAGATTTAAACATGTTTAGCATGTGCCCAACCCTCCCCTAACTATATGCACTCAATTCAGTATTTGTTTAATAAATACTAAACAAGTGAAAATTTCCTATATTTGCAATGTTCAGTAGCTTGGATTTGAAAGCACAAGGTTCACTTTAGGCCAAATATGGCCTTGAAATTCAACTTTATCATAAAATATCAAAATGGCCATAATTTGGTTCTTAAATGGATCTATTTCAAAAGCCTTACTACTAGGTTATACAAATCTCTTCATTAGAGTAGGTACTAGGCTTTAAAGTCAGCATATTTTGGATATATTGTCAAAAATGATGACTTTGTGCATTTTTCGGACCTTAAACCTTGAGGAAACCCTTGACCGCAACCTAGGGTCCAAAATGTTCAGGTATTGAATACCTAGACAGGGTTTTTCTGGGTATTTTGGGAAAAAGGACCCTGGCCAGTTTTGGGAATTTTTTCACGTGCTTTTCAATGAAATTGGGAAAACAGCAAATATACCAGATTTGAGTTTTAGTGTGTTTAGTTCATTAAAAGTTATCTTTTATTGTGAAAATAAAGTAAGAAACTTCCAGATTTTTACTGGCCCTTCAAAATTGAGAAGAAATTACCTCTTGGAATTGTAGTAATATGTTTACACTAGCTATAAAAGCATCTACATGTAATATCAACATTTATTTATGATAAAGAAAATTACTGTCACATTTTACTGTAAATTCAGAAATTATTGCGTGCATTTATTATTGCGATTTTGTCATTTTAGACTAAAATGCGATTTTAATTTTATGATATTGAGAAAATCCTGTTTAATTCATATAAAAATTTCAAAATGAGAGTTTAAATTATTGCGATTACAACCCTGTCGCATTTTTCGCAATAATAAAAACATAGCAATAATTTCTGAATTTACAGTATTGATTTTGACATGAAAATTTGTGAACTAAAAGTAATTTTGAGTTTCTGTATAAAATATTTCCTGCTTTTCTTTGTTTTCCATATATCTTTTGGTTTTCAATTCTGGTGTTTATATTTCATCATCATAGATGTATTTTGTTACTTGCCTGGAATTATTATTTTTATTGTATTTGATCGGCAAACCCAGAATTACCCTTATCCGCCTCGGAATCTGATCCGTATTGTAATTGTCTTCATTTCGGTTAATGGCATCCATTGTTTTTCAATGTTATTTTGTCAGTCAGATACGATTTTACGTGGATTTACACATTACTTGTTGGCGATTTTCGGCATAAAGCTAGCGGTTGAACAAAGTGAACATCGCTGTCATGAATAATAAAGATGAAATTTTGAGATCGTTTGGGAATTTTGCTCCCAAAATTGGGAAAAATGTATGGTAATTGCCATTGGGAATGGGTCCGAATACCGGACCCTGTGGAATGCTAGAAAATCCATGCTAGACACAAAAACTTTCTGGATCAGGGTTCAGGGCGAAAGTAAATTATGTTAAAAACTGTTAAAAATTATTGTAAATTTGACGTGAACTGACGTTACAACACAAATAAAGCATACTTGAGTGGTGGTTATTTTTAATTTGATGTGCCAATATGAAGTTATTTTTTATTAATAGTTGTATCACAACTAATTCTATGTGAAATTTGTAGTGTTTTGGCCTGATTAAAAAACATCAAATTCTTAGGGCAAATTTTAACCCTTCGTGAACTTACTCCCATTCTTGATATTGCAATAAAACAGAAGCGGTGTCCTGGGGAATGAATCCTTATAGTACTTTCATTAAACTCTAATTAATTGTGCTGTATTTGACAGAGAAGTGTCCTTAACTAACAAAATAGTGGCCTATCGGTGAGTTTCACAATGCCCTATTTATTTCCCTAAGGGAAACATCAGCTATCAGTGTAATTTTAAATGAAAAATCTATAATTGGCCAAATAATTACTTAATTTGCCAGAATGAAATCTATGCACTGAGTGACTGACACTGAAACTATTCTAGGATCTTCTACAGTTATCTGGATGTACAATTACTGTTAATAATTTTGAATTTAATCTTAAAAAAGGGAAATCTACAATACTAAATAGGTATTTGTTTGGTATGATAATGTGTATAAACGTGCAAGGTCACAGGTAAAAAAAATACTTTTTAAATGTCTCGCTGATAATTTCACCAAACCTATAACCTTGACTACTTCTACATTATATGATATATATATGTTTATCAGATAATTATAGATGCAAAATATTTCAGTAATAAGGTACAAATTATGTGTTATTGTGATTCAGATTCATTGTTTTATGAACAATACAACAAATAAATAATGAAATATTTATCTTCCTCATGCTAGTTTAAATAAACCACTTGAAACAGGTGGATTATTGTATTTTTTTTAGTAGAAAACTGGTTTTCAAATGAAATCTTTTTCCAGAATTAGTTTTTAACAGTAATTATATATATGATGAAAAAAATAAATTGGATGCCTTTTTCATGTGCACTGAAAATTGTGTCATACATTTATATTTAGCAAGTCTGGCAAATAAGGTTTATAGGAAATTTTGTATATATGAAGACAAATGAAAAGTATCACACATCAAAGGAATTTCTTATCCATAAATTTAGGATGAATTGTTTGACTAACATGATTGTGTGTGAAACTAGGTAGGACTAATGTATACCAGGCTGGATTCAGAGAATGAATTATTAGAATAGATTTTGACTGTTAGGATAAAATAAATTATTGAAATATGTATTACATGTTAAAGTAATACCACAAAAATAATGTAATTACAGGCAGAAAGAGAACTTAGTTTAGCAAAGAATATGGTAGCCTGGAAAGCATGGGAACCCCTATTGGAAGAGGCTCCTAAAAATCAATGGAAATGGCCAGTGTAATAGACATCAACTTAGCTTGTGTATTTATTGTTATTTGTACTGAGAATAAATATGATTAAGATTTACTGGTAATTGTTTTATACTTTCTTGCAGCCAATTGACTAATTGCAGCCATGCTATTGAATGGAAATATGGTATTCTCCATGATTTTTACCAAGTAGCACAATGTATAGAAATGTTGCTGTTATGTTTCATTGTTATAAGAGTTAATCTGAAACATTATAATTTTAATTGCTTATCAGACAGTTGATGTACAATGACAAGAAAAATTTCCAAATTTCTCATTTGTAAACCTGAAACAAATTAAAACTGTAGATTTGATATTTGGTCTGGAGCTTTATAATGAGCATATGTACCTTATAAGCAATTGTCAGTTATGCTAGGCAGTCACTTTCCCTTACTTTGAACTATAATTATACACTGAGCATGGAATTGTTCATACCATATTAGGGCTGTTCCATAAAAACATACATGGGACCCAGGAATTCACTTTGAAATCTCAATTTTGGGTATTTTGTACAGTGATAAAGTAAGAGAAATTAAAATTGCCTCTGTAGATGGTTACCAGATTTTTAAATTGCCTTCCCTGGTTACTATTATGTTTTAATGGAACAGCTCTTACTTCTTTTTAATTTAAGAATGATTGGTATTTTGATAGAAAATAAAGGTTGAGTTCTATGCAATTCCCCCACCCCACAATCATTTCCTGTTTTATGGTACTTTGAATTTTTGATATACACAAAATCCTGTTTGGTTAATAAATTTATTTTCAGATATGCTGGGTCTTCTTCTTCCTGTTCAACAAAACTTTGAAATTTTATTTTACACACAAAAGCATTGAAATTTTTGTCGATGTTTAATAATGAGTTTTAACTTTGCACATAACATCACATGCAACTCCATCTGTCAACCTCTATTATTTCTAAAACTTAAACATGGTTGTTTATATGGATTATTGTGTGTTCCTTAATAGCGAAAAAAAATTATAAAGATTTCTGTAGTTTCAACAAACAATAAAAATTTTACTACACCTGATACTTTAAAGTCATATGAAACGAGTTTCTTTGTAACTATAATTTTATGGAAATTTTTAAACAAATGCATGCATACAAACTCAACGAAGTACTCTATGCACTTTTTATGCCCCACCTAGGGGCATTATATTTTTCGGTCTGTGCGTCAATCCGTCCGTTCGTCTGTCTGTCCCGCTTCAGGTTAAAGTTTTTGGTCGCTTCAGGTTAAAGTTTTTGGTCACTTCAGGTTAAAGTTTTTCATCAAGGTAGTTTTTGATGAAGTTGAAGTCCAATCAACTTGAAACTTAGTACACATGTTCCCTATGATATGATCTTTCTAATTTTAATGCCAAATTAGTTTTTTGATCCCAGATTCACGGTCCACTGAACATAGAAAATGATAGTGAGAATGGGGCATCCGTGTACTATGGATACATTCTTGTTTTCATTTATTATGAAAGTAGAACGTATTATCGACTAATAATATTTCAATCAGTGATTTTTGATAGCAAGCTTATTAACTTTTGAGTTTTATGCCAAAGTTTACCAGATCGAGACAATAACTCGAAAGCAGTACACTTCTAAAGATTTTGATAAGAAAAAAGATTTCTTTTACAAGAAAGTCCATTTACACTTGTTTTATAGTAAAACTTAGCTATTCAAGTATATAAAACATGTTCAATTTTTTTTTTTAATTTGAAGTATCATATGACCTTAATCAAGTCATAATGATTATCTAAATTGATAGCAATAAAACCTTCAGCAGAATGTATCAGTCTCAGCATGTGTTTATGTTGATATAAATGATGTAAGAACAAATATAGATATCTCCACCTATGTACACAGTGCGGTTGAAAAAAATTTGAACATCTTCTGAATTATCAATCTACCTACCTAGTCCTGGTCATGCCCAGAGGCACATAGGGCAAGTGAATAATCAATATACCTACCTAGTCCTTGTTATGACCAGAGGCACATAGGGCAAGTGAATAATCAATATACCTACCTAGTCCTTGCTATGTCCAGAGGCACATAGGGCAAGTGAATAATCAATATACCTACCTAGTCCTTATTACCTCCAGAGGCACATAGGGCAAGTGAATTATCAATAACCTTTTTTAAACTTGATACTTTGTATTTGGACTTGTGCTATTGATGTCACAACAATGACGTAATTCAACAGGTGTGTTGAAAAAAGAAGCATCCAATGTTTAAATATTTAACTTCTTTGCTATTCACACAATTTAAATTGATTGATTGATTTTTGGTGTTCAATGCCACTTTCAGCACTATTGGCTATATAATGGCAGTAAGTTTTTATTAGTGGAGTAAGAAAGAGTGGTCGGAGAGTACCAGAGACCTTCAGGTTGAAAACTGTCGATTCAGATTGGATTCAATGGCACTTGCCATGTGCGGGGTTCTAACTCGCAACCACAGTGTTGACAGGCTAGTGATACAGTAGATGAGCTACTTGGACCATCCTACCACTGAGAACCCCACAATGTAAATAATTCCAACTGAATAGAGAAATTAGTTTTTACAATGCAATTTGAAATTTTTCTTAAGTTTCTGACTTCAAAAAGGGGTAAATATGACAAAATAAGAACAGGAAACATATTTTGTTTCTGTAGTAAAAAAAATACAAGCAAATCCGGAAGGAGGAGGTGCACTAAGGACCCTTTTTGGCCTACAAAAATGAAGTATTGCAAACGCTCATAAGTAATCGTTAAGTAGGTGAAAGTTTACACTGTAATATCTTGGAAATATTAGTATATTTATTAAGATTTTGCAGTCGAAAGATGGTCTACAGAAAACAAACTAAATTGCATAATTTCACACATATTTTTAATAAACAGCTGCGCCACGAGCGCATGATACGCCCGTCATCTTGTGTGTGAAGTTTTATGCAATAATCATAAATGGTTTCCGAGATACGGCGCGACATGTGAAAACCCCCCTTTTATTACAAAAAACTCAATAACTCTAAAATAAAATTTTGAATCATCACCAAAAAGTATACAGATCTTTAGATTAATATAACTAAGAAGTGTGTAAAGATTAAAGCAATAATCATCAATCATTTTTGAGATAAGGCCGACATGTGAAAAAAACACACCCCTGTTTTAGTTACAAAGTCCCCCAACTCAAAAATTTTTAATCTTATTTTCACCAAAAAGTATATAGATCATTTGACCATCATAAGAAACAACTATGTTAAGTTTCATGAAATTTGGATAAGTTGTTCTCAAGATGCGACATTTGGACGACGGACAGACAGACAGACAGACGCTGGACATTTGTATACCATAATACGTCCCGTATAAAAATTGAAATATTGCATGCATGCATGTACCACATAAATATTTACATGAAATGTGTTGTTAATTTGTGGTAAATTATTTAGTTGGTACTAACATGCACTTTACATTTGCGGGTCCAAAAACTGGAAACAATGACCAAAATCTCTTTACATATGCGGGTCCAAAAACTGGAAACAATGACCAAAATCTCTTTACATATGCGGGTCCAAAAACTGGAAACAATGACCAAAATCTCTTTAAGTTTTTTTTTAAAGAAAACACATAGAAGGGCCTTTTTTGTGACATCACAGCTGCATGTATATTGTGATGTCTTACTAATTTAAAACTTTCCATTCCTTCAACTACAAAACAGACAAACATGGAAATTTTTTTTTTTTAAAGTTCAATTTTCAGTAAAAATATTGGTCAATAAGGGTTCTTATCATATCTCACTATATATATCAAAAGGGAGTTACCAATCCCAATCCCAACAATAGTGTGAAGTTTGAAGTCAAACATCCAAGCATACTTAAGTTCGTGCATGAAATAGGAAAAAAATAACTTCCAATGTGATGGTTTAAGTCCCAGAACTCTGCTCTGAAACAAAACACCTGAATTTTCAAATTCAAAATGGAGTTATCTTTCACTGATTAAAATATTCCATATAAGTTTCATCAAATTTGTTCCTAGTTCCTGCAAACAACAGACAATGGAATACCATAACACATACTGTCTGATGGACAATCAAAAATACCTTAGATTTGAACACCAAAATTTCAAAATACAATAGGGCATGACTGAAGGGCTAGGCATACATTGTGGACCAATACAACAATCTCCAGTTGGTTTTTATGAGTGAGTTACACCGATTGACCGGGAGTCAATTGGCATAAACTATGTCATTGAACAATCAGTTCTTACTGTGACGTAATAACATAAGCATTGTGACATAGGAAATTTAATGGAAAGTGCACGAATTCGAAAGTCGTCTATAAGCTGCATGGATGTTGAGGTAACTGTATAACTAATACCAGGCCTTGCAGTTATAAAAAATTCAAGCATGATTATCGTACTCAGAGTAAAAAATCAACTTATCAAAATTACAGATTAGTAGTCTATCATAAGTTCAGCCATTAGTTTTTTTTTTTGAATTTTTCTCACGTTTTGTCATGATGGGGTCTATTAAAGCTTACCTGTACTATACAGTATGGGTTTGCTCATTGTTTAAGGTCGTACAGTGACCTAAAGTTGTTTACATCCTTGTCTTTATATCTCTGGTGGATAGTTGTCTCACTGACACTTCTTACAATATCCCCATATTTTTATACTAATACTGAGACGTGACTGTGAATGAGATCAATGATTGTGATGATGGATTGATTGATGATGACACTTCTTACATCTCCATATTTTTATACTAATTAAAATATGATGTGATGTAGAGGTATGAACATAAAATCAAACAAAATTTTCACTTCAATGTTATATTTTGACAAGAAGCATAAACATTTGGAAGTAACTTCAAGAAATATCATATAAATCAAATTTTGTAAGTATTCTGGTTTTAACATGGTAAAATTGAACTACATTTACAATCAATATACATTATCATTTATAAGAAACCCTAATAACAGTTGTTTCATTAAATATTAAACTACAAACTTCCTGCCTTTGCAGGATCCATTACACAACTGAATTTGAAACTATTGAATACTGATGCCAACTATCACCTCTATGACCCACAAACTTTAAATTATACAATATATACCATCTAAAGCACAAGTTTTACATAATATGTTCAACTGACATAACTAAAAACAAATTACTAATAGATGCAAATAGCTGTTTGTACTTTGTCTTACAAAATGCAATTAAGAATAGATTCCTGTCTGAACTTTAATTTTGGAAACTATGTCACAATTAAAAGCTTAAAACAAATGTTACATACTGCACTCCACAATAAGTAAACAGTCATTAAACTGATAGTTTAAATGGACATGCATATATGAGGGTCTGGATGGAGTACTTCTGTATTCTATTATTGTTTATGTCATTTTCTGTATTTTTTATATTTTTTGCCCATTATTCTATATTCTTTATATTTTAGCACCCCTCTATTCTTTATTTGTTTTCCCTATATTTCTCTGTTCTTTATATTTTAGCACCCCTATATTCTTTATTTGTTTTCTCTATATTTCTCTCTTCTTTCCCATTATTCTCCTTTCTCTTAATCCCTTCCAGATCCTCATATATATTTAGAGATGTATTTTACAACTGAAAAATCCTTGACAAATACTGATAGTTTAAATGGACATCTATATATATATTAAGATATGTATGCAACAATAATGACTGAAAAATTCTTTTAAGATTATATGAAATAGAAAACTAGAGGCTACAAGAAGCCTACATTACTTAGTTTTCATGATAATAGGCAATAAATTGCTTCTCCGAGTGAAGCTGGATACCGCAGAGGTCCAACCCTGAACAGTTGGGGCAAAAATGGACACAATATTCGCACTTGATACAGGTCTGAATTGGATTGTAATTAAATATTTGACACATAATAGGTTTCTGACACAGAATAACTTTAGTCAAAACTGAATTGGTTATGTGATTTGAATTTATATTCATTATTTTGCTTTTGTGCAATACACTATGCTGTTGCGAATTGACCCCCAAAAAAAATTTTAACCCCTTTTTTGGCAAAAAAAAAAATATTTGAAGAAATTTTCTTTTAATTTCTAAAATCTGGAGAACAAATTGTCCCCAACCCCCCTTTTCCAAAAAAAATTCTTTCCCTCAAGATATGGTCATAATCTCAATTCAAATTTCCAATGGAGTTTGCAACCATAATAACCCATTTAAATACATCATAAAAGTCTTAAAATAGAAAATGACATACATAATCATGGCTAAAATTAGATTACTTCATCAGCATTTTAAAAATAGTAACTTCTAAAAATAAATTGACAGCTAATCACCTCAAGACAATACAACATTTCTTTATACATAATTTAAAAGCAGTGTAAGGGAGGTAATTCAAAATGTTGTGTTTGAATTACTTCCCTTACACTGCTATTAAATTATGTTTTGTACTTAAGTAATTGTCCATTAACCAGGACACCCTTGTTTTTCCCCTTTATTGCCCCTAATTCCTAAACAGTTTGAGCCATAACCCCCAAAAGTCAATTTTTACCATCCCTTTGTGGTATGGAAACTTGTGGTATAATTTCAGAGAGATCCATACACCATTCCACAAGTTATTGTCTGGAAACTAGAAAAATACTTATTTGGGCCCCTTTTTGGCCCCTCATTCCTAAACTGTTGGGACCATAACCCCTAAAATCGATCCCAACCTTCCTTTTGTGGTTATAAACCTTGTGTTTAAATTTCATGGATATCTATTTACTTATACTAAAGTTATTGTCCGGAAACCAAATGTCTTCGGATGACGACGACGACGTGATACCAATATACGACCGCAAAATTTTTTGTGGTCATATAAAAATAAATAATTTTACCTTTCCATTAAAGGTCAAGGTCATATGTCTACCACGATAGAACATGACACCCCTATATGATGATTAACCCACATCTTAACTGTATTCTTTGTTAATAAAGGTAAGCCTTCCTGATTGTAAAGCTATAATACTTTAATCTAGAGGGAAAAGGTGAAATTTCAGTCATGAAGGTACATGTATATCACACACCATTTTATGGTGATAAATACACTCAATTATCATTAATCTACATCAAAAGGTAACTCTATATGGCTTTACAGACTCATAGTCATATATCAAAACATTATAATCTGACCATGAGACGAAAAGGATGGACATTTAAGCAGAGACATAACTATTGATGCAAGTGTATAAAGTTTCAGATACTGTATACATAAAAATTTGTCATAAATGAGATTTCAGAAATCGATCAATTTTACAGTGAAAGTTTGTTCCATAGAAAACAGAAATAAACATTAAATATACAAACATACAGAACAATGGATATTAAATCAATGACAAACACACACCAGATGTGATAGACAGCATACCAATACATCAATACAAAGAATAACAATCAAATATTATCTGTAAATAAAGTTCGGATGATCTTGAATAAAAATGTTGTGTGTTTATAAAATCATAAGCAATTTCTGATTAGATCAAATATCTTAACAATTAACTAAATATGATGGTGTTTAACATGAAGAACTTAATAAATAATATTGAAAAATATTGAGTACTTGATCTAACAAAATATTATCTGATGACTCGGACCAAGAAAATAGTTTAAAATATAACATTTGGAAAACATCTGTTTTCAACAGATGATTGTGGTAGTTTGTTATAGTAGACCTAGTAGTTTAAGAACAGAAGATTTAAAAACTAGAGGCTCTCAAGAGCCTGTGTCGCTCACCTGTATTTACTGATGCTTTGGAAATCATGTTAAATAAGGTTAAAATCATAATTAATAGTATTAGATATTAGATATTATAATGATATCTAAGATAATAACAAAAAACTGCAAAATTTTTGTAAAATTACTAACTCAGGGACAGCAACCCAACAACGGGTTGTCGGATTCGTCTGAAAATTTCAGGGCAGATAAATCTAAATCTGATGAACATTTTTGCCACCTGTCAGATTTGCTCTAAATGCTTTAGTTTCAGAGATATAAACCAAAAAACTGCATTTTACCCCTATGTTCTATTTTTAACCAAGTTGGCCATGATGGTTGGAAGGCGGGGTCATCAGACAAATTTTTTAAACTAGATACCCTAATAATGATTATGGCCAAGTATAGTTAAATTTGTCTCAGTAGTTTCAGAGAAGAAGATTTTTGTAAAAGGTTACAAAAATTTACGAAAAATTGTTAAAAATTGACTATTAAGGGCAATAACTCCTAAAGGGGTCGACTGACAATTTTGGTCATGACAACTTATTTGTAGATCTTACTTTGCTGAACATTATTGCTGTTTACAGTTTATCTCTATCTATAATAATATTCAAGATAATAACCAAAAATTGCAAAATTTCCTTAAAATTACCAATTCAGGGGAAGCAACCCAACAACAGGTTGTCAGATTTGTCTGAAAATTTCAGGGCAGATAGATCTTGACCTGATAATCAGTTTTACCCTATGTCAGATTTACTCTAAATGCTTTGGTTTCAGAGATATAAGCCAAAATCTACATTTTACTCCTATGTTCTATTTTTAGCCATGGCGGCCATCTTGGTTGGTTGGCAGGGTCATCGGACACATTTTTAAACTAGATACCCTAATGATGATTGTGGCCAAGTTTGGTTAAATTTGGCCCAGTGGTTTCAGAGGAGAAGATTTTTGTAAAAAGCTAACGATGACGACAGACGACGGACGCCAAGTGATGAGAAAAGCTCACTTGGCCCTTCGGGCCAGGTGAGCTAAAAAAAAAGGCTAATGGACTAAGATGGACAACAAGAAATGACAATACAAATGTGGTCATATGATGTTCCCATAAACAAACATTATATGGGTAAAAAAATTTAAATTTAGAAATAATTGTATGTAATACATTCATGACATTGGTTTAAAGAGGTACTAAAACGCTAAAATCATGTTTGCGTTATTCTAGAGTATTTAATTAATGTTTAAGAATGCAAAAAACCCAATAAAATTTCATCTTGTAATTATCGAGATATTTGCAAATTACTGTCAGTTTGTCATTTGAACACCTGAACGATTTAGTAAAACACGCCACTACAACTCACTACTTATACCCAACGGAAGTGACGCACAGTGGGTCACCCTGATCAAATACGTGTGTTATATTGTATGTAAACAGATCACGGCTTGCTTAAGTAAAATAACAGTTTTGATATATATCGGTGACAATTATTACATTGAGAATATTGTTATACATTAATCGAGGCTTGATAATTGCATAAATATTTTAAACAAATGTTTATCATTAGAAAAGTATTGAAAAACCAAAAGCCCAACTTGCCAGAATATTCATCATGTTGAATATGGACAGTATTTGGAAGAAGATAAATCAACCTTTTTTTCTATAAAATATTAACATGTGCATCCTAAAGTGATGGTAGAAGCAGAAGTAGAACCGTGCATGTTGTTTTCCATGGCGAAAAACGGCATTCAAAATAGGACACTCCTGACACGTGCTTCCAAAAGACGACGGAGGGCGTAACTTGTTGATTTGTTAAATTAAACTATGTGGGTTTTTCTGAGCTACAAAACAATAAAAATTCTCAACTTACTTAGTTACCGAAGGACTTTAGTGACAGCAGCATTTCAAAATAATATAAGTTTATAATCCAGATAATGTTGAGAATTGAGTACTGTCAGTCACAGTAATCTGCTCGACTGGTTTAGCAAAAACCTGAATAGGTATTGATTAAGCTATTTTTCATTAAAAATAAAATACCGAATAGACCTGTAATTAACCTATACGAGATTTACACATCAAACAAAATTTTTAAATGGACTGAAATCAGTATAAGTATATATGATGGTCATAGTCCTTTGACCTTATGTAAAAACATTGTTATATGTGTCATATATATACTAACATTATATCAGACCCCAGCATCACGATCATAGTCCTACCTACGGATGAATGTAGGACAGAAAGTCACAGTACAAAATTCACAATTCAGTTATTAGTTTATTCTTTTTTTTTTTAATATTAGAAGATATTTGTCAAAATATTTTTTGTATTTTTTCTAGAACTTTTTTATATATGGCAACTGTGTAAATAAAATTTATTCTGAAAAAAAAAAAAAACAATAATGAAAAAATAATTGTAAAGATAACAATTTGTTAAAGTGGCTTGGTACTTAAATGGTTTCATTGTGACATAGTCAGTGATAGTGCAAATAAATTTATCCTTTTCATGCATAAAATTTGACATCTATTCATTACTCAAGGCTTAAATGAACTATTTCATAAATTGAAAAAAGGAATATATGCAAGTAACCTAAAAAATTGTCGAAATTTTTCCTATGTTTTCAAACAAAACTAAACAAATAGTATGTGTGACTTTTGTACTAACACATTTGTAACTTTCTGTCCTGTAACTTTCAGTACGTTTGCCATAGAGACAAATTATACAATTATAATCTATGTCTGTGTCCTAAATCACAGGCCTATTTTATATGTAAATATATGTTAATTTTTTTTTTTTTGTTATTAGAAAATAATATATAAAACCTATTTCGTAGAAATATAAGAGCAATAGAATTATTAAATAGGTTAAGATATCTAAGAGCATTTAAAACTACAACAAAATCCACTGATATAAAATTTTTAGAAAAAGGGGTGTGCATTCCCAAATTACTTGTGTCCTAAATCCTAAATGTTTTTTTTTTTAATAAAAAAAATTATACCATACTGCTTTTAAAATATTGACCTTTTCTTTCATTTGAAATTTAAGCAATGACAAATAGATAACCAAACAAGAAAAATGTTAATCCCCTCGATCACCTTTTGATCTGGTAATTAAAACTGTCTGTACTTTGACACTACTGATAAGTAAACATCCTGTAAGGTTATAAAGATCAAACACTAGCTATTATCCCTCCACTCAGGTAATTAACAACATGGACATGCAGAAATGCCACCTGTTGTTTATAAAGTGATAAACTTTATAGTTTGATAATTAACATTATTAAAAAGGAAAAATTAAAAACCCAGTTTTTTAACTTGCCATTAATTATTTTTATTACATGGAACAGATGCCTCTACCGCTCTCTACCGTCATATCTTGTCAAGATATTATGCAACTTTACGTACATGTAAATATAAACCATATTTTTCTCGACTCAATAATTTTTTTAATTAATAGCTAGAATATAATATATTGACCGTCAATTTGTCTCAGTTCTACGATCAGGAACATTGTTTTCAGTTGAAAACTCAATGTTGAATCACCCCAACCCCATACCCCCTTTTTATATTGAAACACGTTATAAATACACTTCCCTTCTGAAACATATTTTGTTTATTTTGACAGATTGGTCATAATGAAGAATGAACCTTGAAGGGGTAGCGAAATTCCTTGGCAGTGCTTTAAATCAACGATCAGAAGAAAGTTCATTTATTAAACAACGCTCAGATAAGCCGAAGAAGTGACCCACAGTGCGTCACTTCCGGTAGATTTGGTTTTAGTGCTGTTTCCGGAAGTAGCATTGATTGGATTTTCCTAAGGTAAAAATAGCTGAACTTTACACGCTATTATCTCTGTTATTAGTGGACCAAATTGCATCAGGTTTTTTGCATTTTTTATCAATTATTTCGAACTTTTAGATAAGAATTACTTGTTTTGTGCGTTTTAGTACCTCTTTAAATATTGAACAATTTACTCAAATGAGTGATTGATACATTTATGTGATTTCTGGATATCCAACATTAAAATAGTGACATCAGAATTTAAAAACCAACAATTAATGAGTTGCTTACCCTATCGTATTTTTCACAAAAATTATACTATAAATATACATCCTGAAAATTTGTGAATTTACATTATCTTTTCAAATGTTGACATGTACAAATACACACAAATTTTGTCAATCAAACATTACATTATTAACATATGCACACATTAATTTAAAAAAAATATTAATGTATATGTGAGTGTACAACACTGCCATTTCATTCATCTAAATTAATTATACATTTTTACTCCTAACACTAATTGCACTGTTGAGAAAGTCACAATTTTCACAATTTAATCAATTATTTTCGATGTAAAACTATGAACAGTGGGGGCCTGTTTGTTTGCTTGCCTTACATCCAGTGGCATAATTTTGTTGAAGTTAAGTTATTTAAAAAGATAAGACAAATGACAAACAATCTGTGTAATACTTAGTCTGAGTTTGCTCTAATGTCTAACATCCTTTTAAGGATTTGCTGGGGAAGTTGTTACTTGAAAATGAAATTATTATGAATTTTGAGACAGAAAGTCTGGGTCAGCAATTTCCATGTTTCTATATGGACCCATTCTGACATGGGAATCTTTTTCATGTTGTTTTTATTTGGGTTAATTTTTCTGTTTCTAAATAATTGCATAATAAGTCAACAAATTTGATATGAAATTAAGTAAAGGATTTAATATGACAAAGATTATATGGTCTTGACCTCTTTTCATGCTTAAGTATAAGTTTTCAGGACTAGGTCTTTGCAAATGATTTAACCATGTCATGTTTTAAATATGCATGACATGTTGCCATCATTTGTAATGCTTGTTTATTTATATTAGGAGTATATATCGGTCTATCATTTTCACACTTCAGTTATCTAGCATTTCTAGGATCAGGTATCTGTAACAATGTTTGGTTTATAAAAATTATCTACAATGTATAATGAGATCATATATACTTTACAAGTGTCATTTGACTTTGACCTTACTTTCAAAGTGTCATTGGACTCTGGCCATGGTTTCAAAGTTCATTGACATTTAACTGGTATTCAGATATTGCTTGGGCAGTGGCCATGGGTTAGGTGACAATGAAATTTTTTTTTTTTTTTTTTTAAGTTCAGAGACAGAAGATTAATTTAGGAGTTGTTGGTGGAATTGTTTCATTTAAAAGAAAAAGATGAAAAAAGATGTTCTAAGAATCACTAAAGCAAACTGGTTGAGGGTTCTCAGAGGAGACTTTTTCAACAGTATACAAAATGGTGAAAATTATTACACTGATAAAAGCTAAAAAACTTAAGATGATGTCAGCACCAAATTTTTGCAAAAACAATTACTATATATATGCATAAATTGTACAACTGTAGCTATTTCACAACACATAAGGCATTTACACACTTTCTTGTATTTTTCGCTGCTGACTTTGAAGATAATCAGCATACAAGATTCTTGCCTGATGAAGTACTTTGTGGACATCATGTTTTCGTACCATTTTGTCAAACAACATGGCCATCTCATCATATTCTAAGTGGTTCTGTATAACAACATCCCGGTGTTGTAGAAGTAAAGTTAAACAAATGAACATTAGGAATGGATTCCCACTACCAAACTCTTCAGGGGGAGGTAATTCTAACAGATTATCGTTCGTTATTACCTCAATTGAAGACAGAGCAGAATTCATACCCGAGTCATCCTGCCGTGAATCACTGAAGTCATTTTTGGAATGGTTATTTTCACTTCCACTTCCTTGTGAAGAAACACTATTTGACCTGTTGTCTGCAACAGTTTTTGAATTAGAACTTTTTGAGACTGCATCCGACTGCTTTTTCAATGGTGATATCATAATTCTCTTTTTCACATTGTCAAAGAATGATCCTTTAGTTGGAGGAGTGGTTGGTTTGGGTGCCTCTCGTTCCTCACTAGATTCTAGAGAAATATAAAACTGACTCTGTCCATGTGCACTGTCATCCTCACAATGACTATCCTGACTGTTGTTCTGTTCATCACAATCTTCAGTCTCATTATTTATTTCAACTTTCAAGTCTTCTTCATCAAACTCATTGTTTCGTTTCAGATTAAAATCTTCATTAATTGCATGGTCAACACAAAAACTGCTTTTATCATTTTCTGTGTTCAATGATGTTGCCCCAACCACAGAATTATCAATGTTTTCTCTTGAATTATGTTCATCTTCTTCAGTTACAGTTTCAACAGTAGAATAAGTTCTCTCTATATCCATGCTTTTATACCCTTGAATAGGACAGGTTTCTTTAAGAGAATTGTCTATAGAAGAAGACTTGAGTATGATAGATTTTGTCATTAGTTCATCATTAACTGAAGGATAGTCTTGAGACAGCATTTTGTCCTCTAATGGTGAATTGTCATCCGCAGACAAATTATTATTTACACTGGTAACAACACAGTTCTGACTACCATTAGGTATGTCCTTAACTTTAGAATGAATATGTATACGCCTAGCCAATAACTGTGCATAAATGTTTTGTTTTGATGTAAAGGAGGGAGAAGTTGGAGGCATGGACAGAAAATCTGGACGATAATCCGGATCAGCTAGTGCAAGTTCAAGATCCGGAGGACTAGGTGGTAATGTGCTCCACATTACTTCTAACATATACATCGAATCATCAAATGGAAATTCTCTTTTACATTCTAAAAGTAACCAACGGTAACAGAAAAACATGTCTGAAGCATTCACATTTTTGAGATATTCGTAAAAAACAGGGTCATGAATTCTGATCAAATCTTGAAGGTGTTGAAATTTGGTTTCAATAGCATTGCCATTAAACAAGAAATTTGTCCGTAATCTGTTCATCAATGCACAGAAACATAAATAAGCTTGAGCTTCATCTTTTTGTATGACAAGAAGAGGGGAAGCAACATCACTCATTCCTTGACAGTATGATACCTCTGGATGTGTTACTGCATAAGTTACTAAAACATGAAATAAAGTGATGAGATTTTTGTTGTCATCACTTCCTGAATAAAACTTATGAGTTCTGTCAGTTCTTAAAACATCTTTCTTTACCAGTGTTGCTACATGTTTTATTTCCTCTGATAATGAACCATTTTTAAAATGCTCTTTCCAATGATCTCTTAATTTGTAGTATTCATTTTCCTTAGTTTTCATGTAATCAAATCTCTCTTTACCAGAAAGTCCAGCAGGAAAAATATTTAAAAGATGTCTCCATACAACCCTTCTTAAAGAGGCTTCTATTCCGCCTTGATAAATACTTAGTCTCAGTTCTTCTGGTTTTACCATATGACCCGATGAATCTAAATAATTTCTGAATTCTAAATCAGTTACTGGAGACTTGCTTGGTTTGTACTTAGATTCTTCCTCACCTTTGAAACCTAAAAAATATCAAATGAAGGTTAAAGCAATCCCAAAATAACAGTTTTAATACAGTGATTTTAGGGCAAGCCTAAGATACATGTAGTAGAGGGGCATAATGTTTTCTGGTCTGTTTGTCTGTTATTTTGGGAGTATCCTGAAATACAGATATCCTTTCCACTGTATAAGGTCCAAAATTTCATCAGACATGTCACATGATCAATCAATGACTTTACTTCTTTGCTAACAAATTTACAAGCAAACTATAAATAATAAAAAATACTCTAAGGGTTAACTCACTTACTGTATTAGCGTAGATTCACCATTTGACTGCCAGGTGGTGATTATTTACACCTACATACATATACATATGAGAAATTTGCCTTTGCAATTGGCAAAAAATATAATTTATAGCTCCTTGTCTATTTTGGATATTTTTTGCATCCTTGGCTTTCAACAAGCTGTAGTGGGTCTAGATTGACCAGGACTAATAATCTAAGAAAAACCTTGGACTTTTAATGTTGAAAATTATAGTACTTTATTCTTTCTAATTGTGATTATGAATACCAAGTTTGATGTAACTCATGTAACTGATCATGGCAAATTGATTGTATTTGACTAACAAGCTTAAGGTTACAAATGAACAGAAAGAAACCTACCAATGATAAGTACATCTTCTTCCAAAACTTCACTGTGAAGGGATTATAATGAAAAACCAAAGTTGAATCTACACAAATGCTCTATCCTTAAATGAATCAATATAAAAATCATAAAATAATAACATGTACACCTACCCATTACTTTCTGCATTGACCTCGAAACAGTTTTACCCACTTGACTGGTCAAGGTGCCAAGAAGAGAACTGCCATCTAGATAGCCATGTGCCCTTTGTTGTGGAAAATCTACAGGTCCAATTATATCCCAGTCATCTAAACCTATAAAACAATACTTCACTGTTACTGATGCATGTACATGTAGCAATTAAAATCTGTATTTGTTTCCAACTTACACAATTTCAATTTTTAAGGTTTTTTCCTTTCATTACATACAATGTACAATGTTAATGTATCTGAACATACATTTATAAAAACATACAAAAATTTCTTTAGAAAATCATAATTCTATACAAAAGTTATTAAAAAACTAAGGTCATACACTGAAATGTCTCGCCTTATTTGCTTATCATAATTAAATTTATGTTTAAAATCTTTAAGATATTAAAAGGTTTTCCTACAACTACAACGGTGACCTTTAGTTGGTAACCTCCTACATCATTTGGTCTCTGGTGTTAAATTTTCCTTTAACATTTGATGAATGAACACAAAAATGAGGTCAAGGTCAGATGTCCTGCCAGCCAGACATGTACAGTACACTTTACTATTATTCTATACACATATCCATATGTACAGTACACTACTGCAAATTTCAATGCCATTCAATGGAAGGTTTAGGAGGAATAGTTTCCCTGTGTTTCACATACTTCGATATTTGTTGTAAGCGGGACAATGAAAACAACATCGTGTTTCAAATATGATAAATAAAGTATTGTAAACTGAACTAACCATCATCAAAAGGTTTCAGATCCACTTTAATCTGCAGACATGGGTCAGAGGCACTCTGGAAGGCAGCATCCATATCCCAATCAGATAACATACTCAGGTAGATCTCTTGTCCTTCATCATCTCTAGCAAGGTAACTCAAGGTAAAGTCCCTGAAAACCATAAACAGTCTATACAGTACTATCACAGTCAAAAATTGATGAGAGTACTTCTTTGATACAACAGTCTTAATAAATTCATGGCAGGAGCAGGAGGGAGTGGTAAGGATGCAATCACATCATAGTATTGTATAAATGTTTGATCAAATGACTGATTTTGTGAAATGCTAAATCCCCACTCTAACTGATGATTCTTGGTTGCAGCCTTGACAATGTAAAACAACTATCAATCAAGGATACAACGTAGTACATTTCAAACAACTTATCTGATGAAATAAATACAGTAAAGTGACATTGATAGTGGTGGTCATTGATCTTTTAAGAGATAAAGAATAAAAAAAAATCTACAAGACACACCACTTCAAATTCAAACTTCTGTGGATTCATAACTTTTCATCAGATATCAATTTTTGTGTATTTTGTGGGTATAGACAGGTTTTCCGATTATCTGCCTTAGTTTGTGACGCGACTCCTAGGCGTCGTCGTAGTATGATAGCCATTACAACCGTGAAAAAATATAAACAAGATATAGATCTAAATGCCCTGATCGCATATAATTAAATGTAAACACAAGAATGTGAAGTCGTACTTAACCTCAGCAAAATTATATGTGTTATAAATAATAAAGTAATTAGATAAGGATTCTAAGTGTATTGCAGGCCGGTGTTGTGTCCTTAAAAATATTACTGTATTTGATATGTAACACGCGGGACACAATAAATTTTACACGAATACTAATCCCAGGTAACATGTCGATTATAATCATAATACTTAATAATTATAACGCATACATAAATAAAAAATAAATAGTCGAATGTGATATATCAGAAAAACCAGGTACAATTTTATCAAATCATAGAAATTTCTGTGGTCAGACCTATAGTGAGACAGTCCTAAAATTTAACAATCCACTAATCCGACGTTCCTACAGAGACGAGAGTTTTGTGCTTTTTGCTTGAATTACGTATAATGCTCAAAATTGAGTGACATCTTCGTATTACTTTGGTGTCCGCATGAATTGCGCTATATATGCTATCGATGCATCGGGCCATATGTAATATGGGCTTGAGAAGTTTTGAACTTTCACAGCCCATGTATTCCTATAGTTATTATGTGTTCGATTCCAATTTCTTTTGCAGAAAATTACTCAACATACAACTACTATAGTATGTATAGTATATAACATCATGATCCAGCCCGTGCTTAATATAAATGAATGCCATTAAACCACCAAAGACTCTAACATGTAATTTCAAAGCGATGATTAGTTATGTTTTAGAAGCGTCATTTAGTGTTTTGCCAACTCCCCTCCCAACCACTCCAAAACAGAGGTCTCGTAGATTTTCATCCTTAATCCGTATTAGACTCTTATACAAGTCCCCGATGTATATATTACAGTGAAATACAGTATTGCAGTATAACATTAGGGGTGTAATCGGACCGTCGGACTACTGAACTGTCGGAAATTGGGGTTGTCGGATTATAGCTACGCTTTCATAGGTTCTAGTAAACTATCTGATTACCAAGAGTTAGACCTTTGAAAAATCCTTTCTAATAAATAAAATTTTAGAATTCATGCACAGAATAATCTACTGAGGAAAGTTCAAATCAACCGAACAGTGGCGGATCCAGAACTTTTTATAAGGGGGGGGCCCCTCTGACTGACCTAAGGGGGGGCCCGCTCCAGTCATTCTTCAGTAATTCCCTATATAATCAACCAAATTTTTCCCACAAAAGGGGCCCCCCCTCTGGATCCGCCTATGACAGAAGTAACTGTATACGTCTTAAAAAGAAACTAGAGGCTCCAAGGACCCTGTGTCGCTCACCTGATATTTTTATTTACAATTGATGCATGAAAAATGCAACTGTTATACTGTCGTTTAGTTTCAGAGATATAAGACTAAAAAGTGCGTTTGAAACCTATGTTTTATTTCAGCCATGTGTGCCATGTTGGCAGGCAGGGTCATCATACACAGTGGTCCCTGGATATCCTAGTGGTGATTTAAACCAAGTTTGGTTTAATTTGACAGTAGTTTCAGGGAGAATATTTGTAAAATTTATCTAACGAAAATGCAAGTGATGAGAAAGTTTGTTGTGAAGTTTTGTTGTTGCAACCCCCAAAAAAAAAACAAAAGGTAATAAAAATTATCATTTAAGGGCAATCTTTCCTATTAATGATTTCTGCAAAATTCAGTTGATTGTGCAAGGGTTGTATAGCCAGCTGAGGTCATTAAAACTCTCATTTGTTGTTGCAAAATTCAAGTGGTTTTGAATTGCTTTGTTGATCTTTTTTGTATTCAACTTTTAAACAACAAAGTATGATGACTGATACTCATGACACTGAAAATATGGTCTTCATTCTTGTGAAGAAAATGGTAAGGTTTGAAATATTTCTTAAATATTAATTCAATACCAATACTTTAATTTGTATTGGATTTATCCCAGGAAATGAGAACAAAGGACACAATTAAATTCAATTTTTTCAAAAACTTCTGATAAAATATAAAATGAAGAACTATATTTTTTAATGAGAATTTTTTTTAATAGTTAATTGATAATTTGAACAATATTAATTAAGTTTTAGATCTTGCATGGTTGATTAATTTTCTCTCAAAATTTCTGATATTCTATTAAAGTTTTAAATATAATATGAGGCAGGCATTACCTGTGAAAGGGGATGAAGTCTGTATAAATTAGTGTAGGAATTCAAGCATCATTTGCACTTGAATCTGTAGAAAATGAAGCCAAAGTACTGAAACATATCTGACATTCGACCTATTGTTCGGGATTATAGTTGTGACATCATTTTCAATGTAAAGAAAGAAACACCATCATCAGGTATTAATGTGGTTTTTTTTCATGTTATAGAATTATCAATTATTTTTATTGCCAGTTCATTAGTAGATTGTTTTCTATATTGATTTTCTACTGCAGTTTCAGAAAAGAAGATTACAAAAGGAAAACATTTTGTAAAACTTACCAAAGTTTACCAAATTAATGAAAATTGTTAAAAATTGACTATAAAGGGCAATAACTCCTTAAGGGGTCAACTGACCATTTTGGTCATGTTGACTTATTTGAAGATCTTACTTTGCTGAACATTATTGCTGTTTACAGTTTATCTCTATCTGTAATAATTTTCAAGATAATAACCAAAACAGCAAAATTTCCTTAAAATTACCAATTCAGGGCAGCAACCCAACAACCAGTTGTCGAATTCATCTGAAAATTTGAGGGCAGATAGATATTTACTTGATAAACAAGTTAATCTCTGTAAGATTTGCTTTAAATGCTTTGGTTTCAGAGTTACAAGCCAAAATCTACATTTTACCCTATGTTCTATTTTTAGCCATGGCAGCCATCTTGGTTGGTTGGCTGGGTCACCGCACAAATTTTTAAACTAAAGACCCTAATAATGATTGTGGCTAAGTTTGGTTGAATTTGGTCCAATAATTTCAGAGGAGAAGATTTTGTAAAGATTACAAAATTTACAAAAATCGGTAAAAATTACTTTAAAGGGCAATAACTCCTTAAGGGGTCAACTGACCATTTTGATCATGTTGACTTATTTGTAGATCTTACTTTGCTGAACATTATTGCTGTTTACAGTTTATCTCTATCTATAATAATTTTCAAGATAATAACCAAAACGGAAAAAATCCTTAAAATTACTAATTCAGGGCAGCAACCCAACAAACCATTGTCCGATTCATCTGAAAATTTCAGGGCAGATAGATCTTGACTTGATCAACAATTTTACCCCATGTCAGATTTGCTCTAAATGCTTTGGTTTCAGAGTTATAAGCCAAAATATACATTTTACCCTATGTTCTATTTTTGCCATGGCGGCCATCTTGGTTGGTTTGGCAGGTCACCGGACACAATTTTAAACTAGATACCCTAATGATGATTGTGGCCAAGTTTGGTTAAATTTGGCCCAGTAGTTTCAGAGGAGAAGATTTTGTAAAGTTAACGACGACGGACGACGACGGACGACGACGACGGACGCCAAGTGATGAGAAAAGCTCACTTGGCCCTTCGGGCCAGGTGAGCTAAAAAAGTGAATATATACTATAAGCACACAGGCCTACATATATATATAAAACCTTTAAGTTTTTCAGCAAGAACTGCACCCAGGAATAAAATATTTTACAAGCCTTACTTTTCGAAATATTAAAGAGCCGTCCCAAATAACCAAATATCAAACTAAGTGTTAACCTCATCAGTACGATCTAGCAACAGCTGATCTGCAATATCGTAGTTGAAAATTAAATTTGTGTAGTAATTCCACTAAAGTTAAGAAAACTTAGTTACATAAGTATACAATAAGGCGTCACTGTCATTCATAATATTTCTTATACGGATGACAAGGTTCCCCCCCCCCTCCTTATTTAATTTGAACTCCTTACTCCTCTGTTAACAGTATTTTTGTCTGAGTTAATATTGTCGGAATGTCTGTCCATTTTGCAGCATAAAGATACTATAGAAGTCGTCATGAATGAAAAAAGTTTTTCTCTTCACACTGGGTTGATTTGCTTGCAATTATAACTACATGCAGCCTCGGGGTTGGTTATTAGCTTCATTTATGATTAATTCAGACATTTTACCGCTTCCACTACAAAAGTTTGGGGGCACGCGCCCTCCCCCCTTTTTTCAAAATCCTGGATCCGCATCTGATGTCGCGGTGGATCTTCTATACAAAAAGAGACAGATGCACTGTAGTCATCGGATTAATTTTTATAGATTAATTTAAGTTTTTAACAGTCGTTTTACAACCTGTTAACATTCGTCTGCCAGTGTTATTTTACTTTCATAACAAGTTTTATTTTAAAAAAAAAGCGGATTGTGTGCAGTGGCGCATCATCCAAAAAAAAATGTTCGGATCATACAAAAACCTGTTTATGCAGTTTTATTATGTTTATACAGCTTTGATCCACTCAGGTTTGTTGGCTCGTCTGAAGGCATCACATAAGACGTATATGGAATCAAATGAGGGCAGTCATTGTGCAACTCGTTGTGTAATTCGCATATTGATTTTTTCCACACCTGAAGTTTTTTACGATTATTTGTACAACTATTAACTGCACAAGAAATGCTTCCATGTTTTTTATAACTTTCGGCAGCATCCATAGTAAAATAAATCAGAAAATGAAAGAAATACAAATGTAAACAGAAAATCGATAATGTTTTGATCAATACACGTGCGTTATTTTTCACGGTTGTAATGGCGGATCGGTCACGTGAGAGGTTAATGGATACGCCCATGTTTTTTAGGTCAATTACAGATAAACCCGTCTATAGGTGAACCATAAATTTAAATGTTCAACTAAGTACATATTTTTTTATAGGGTTGTATGCAGACTTTTGTAAAACAATGAAATCAAATATACACCGAAATAAATGAATCAACAGTTTTTATTATTTAATTTGAAATATTTTTCAATTAAAAAACCTTCTTCAATTTTATTTTTATTTTTTAATACTTCAAAACTTAAAATAAAAAACCAGGATGAACTTGGAAAAATGATGAAACAAAATTATTTTTGTGTGTACAAGTTGTGTTTTGTAAACTGTTAAGTGTTTTCATTGTTTTTCTTTTTGACCAAGGTATAGTCTATTTTTCCACTTGACTTATGATTTTTGATCACTCCCTTGGTATCTTCAATCCTTTTTTTTGGCATGATATATAGTGGTGCACCATATTATCAGTAGTTTTGTCTGTAGCCCTTGGGGAAAATGTCATAATATCATTTCATATGCAAGTTGTCACTTACTTTTTTGTTGATTAAGTATAATTTCTGCACAGATATGGGCTGTTATAAACTACATTTGTATGATTAAATATTACTGTATTTACCCTTTTATGCTGAATGCACTTGCTACAATGTGCTGTAACATCTCAAATGATGTTATCTGAGGATCCAGAGAAAACTTCTTGCATTCTGGCTGCATGAAGCCATCATGTTTCTGAAAAGATTAGTACATGTATCAATAAAAATAAGGTAGATATTAATTATATCTTAATGTAAGCTGATTAAAACCTTAACTGTACATGTGCCATTGATTGAAAAAAAACAAATTTGTCTGATTTTGTTCTGATTTTGGGACAGCCATTTAGTTGACACTCCATTAAACTTAACACTCCAATATTTGGACAAAAGCCAATATCTTTGATATAATAAGTTGGCTCACAATGATAACTCTGCTATAAGTTTTTGGGGAAATGGAAATTGCAAAGTGATGGATATAAAAACTCATAACATAGTTATAGATTCTCATAGGAAGATTGATACAAAATTCAGAAATCCTTGATTTGTAGTAAATGCAACAAAAATTCATACATGGCCATTATTTAAAAAAAAATATTTATACAAGTATTCAGTAAACAGGATGTTGATTCTGTGATGAATCTGAATAAATAAATCACACAGAAAAGCATAGAAGCTTAATACCATATAATTTCAGGAAGCTCTTATTTGTAGAACTGGAGTAAAATGTTACTAAACTTGTATGGGGCATACATCAAACTGATGGAAGGACAGACAGACGTTAACCAAATTACCCCCTCTTTTAAAGTGGTTGTATAATTAGTTCAACTTATTAATGATATACTTATTTCGATATAAAATTCAATGATTCATAAAGATTTAGGCTGTGATAAGTAATGTTTGCAAAATATCTTTAACTTATGTACCTAAGCATGTAAACTAATAACCCACTACAAATGTTTTTTTCAACGTTTACAAGGACATATATTAGATTAGTTATACGTCCTTGACCTTTACAACTTGATTTTTTCCCCCATTTTAAATTACCAGGAATTACCATTTTATGTGTTCTCCTTTCACATATTACCTTCCTTAACAACACTTCGTCAATGTCCTTCGACAAACCTAGCAAAAACCAAATTAAGGTCAGGGATCTGTCATCAGGTGATTTATGGCCATTATTTGCCCCTAGCTAGCGGCAGGTAAGACCTACATGTATCAAAAATTTAAGCCATCTTTAAAAACAAAATATAGATTTGAATAACATTTTATAGATGTACTCAAAATTAATCTAAAATCTTTGAATACCTGTATGTATTATTTAGACACTTAAAATTTTCAAATTCCAGTAGGTTTTAGTATCTTTCAGATTTTGGCTCTGTGAGTGAAAGAAATTGGCCCAATCTGTTTGTACTTACAAATGAAAAGTACTGCCATACCTATAGTTATTTCTGAAAAGTAAATTATACCAATAATTTTAATAAAATTTCGCTCTACATCCTTCCTCCTTTACAAATAATAATTTTTAAATGATTATTCTTGTTTCTACAAATGCAAATTTGAACATTTACCCAGTACTTGAAAAAATGAAAATTGTTTAAAAAGGATATTAATTCAAAAATCTAAATGCAAGACAATTATGTGTGTCTATATCTAATCAGTTAAATCTGTTTATCAACTTGTCTAGTTTTCAAGTTCATATTAACACTGGATATGAATATAAATATCATAGTGAAATTTTGAAGGTCAGGCAATTGCAACATATTTGAGACTTTGAATAAGCAGATAATTTTTCAAGACATAATGATAGTAAATTATCTTAAAACTTTCTGTTTCCACTTTTTAAGATTGGTAGACACTTAAATTCATACAAATGGTAGTTTTTATCTTATATTTTTACCCCCCCCCCCTCCCAAATACTTTAAAACACAGGGAAAAGATACTTATTAAGGGGCGATCAAAAATCTAAGTGGAAGAAAGACAGACAACATCCATGGCCAAAAGAAAAACCTAATATACAAAACTAAAGTTCACAAAAATGTATGCTTGTAATTTAAATTCAATATTTACTTAAACATTACAGGTACTAATAATTATAATCGTTGAGAAATATGGTGTTCAAAACTCCACTTCTTTTAAATGTATGTAGATTACGGATGTTGGAAGAAATCATTCTTTGGTGAAAATGCTTTCTGAATAAAAAGATAAATATTTCTGTGGAAATTTATTTTGTTCACATTTTTTCAGGAAATAAATAATGCCTGTACAAAATTATGACGATAAATTATAATGAGAGTTCAGTATTTTGTTGTTTGTGCTTCAAGTGTACATGTATCTTCTATCTGTAAGACACATATGATGCCAACATGGTTCATGATAAACACAGAGGAAAAAGATTGATTCTGATGTAATGCACATGCACATATATTATATGAAAACTGTAGAAGTTACAGGACAAAATATGCACCATAAATGTAAAATTAAGCAAATAAGTTCAACCATCTCACATTCTATAAATAATTCTTTAAATGAATGTGGGAGTCTCCCAAGGAAGAGGTGTTACCTGCAGTCTCCAGTAGTAATACAATCTTTTTAAAATCAAGTACTCAAAAAATACTTTGCCTATTATTATTTGTTTTTATCAAATAACATACCTTTTCAGTTTCAAATTGTACTGAACAAAATTTCCGCTGTTTATAGGAGTCCTTTACAGTCAATAAAAACATTGTTTTAGACTTCAATCCACTGCTAGTTAAATTTGTTGACTATATATGTCTACCCAGTCTGATTATGTAATGAATCAGATTTCATTTAAATTTCTAAAATAAAATTGGATAACTACTTCTTTATTATCCCCACTTGAACTTCCATCTTTGTCATGTTACATAAAATTTTATTTCAGAAATCCCCTTAACCAAAATGACCAATGGCATCATGAATTTTCACTACAGTGTGAATGTTTTACTTCACTTGTGATCCCAATTATGTTTTTATAGTCCATAACCAATGCAATCAGGGACCTTGATGAAATCAGAGATTATGTATACTTTTAACTTATATAATCTTGTTGATCAGCTATTATTTTGTTGTTAGTCCTTGGTAAATATAAATGAGATTAGCTTCAAGGTCCTCGACTTAAAGGTTATTAGCATACATTGTATGATAATGTGTTTATGAACTTGAAATATAAACTGACAAAAAAGATGACAATTCAGCATTTTGACATTTGTCATATATATATGTTATTATATAATAATGTTACATTAATTCAAAATTATTACATCAAATTTAAAAAAAAAAAATAATATATGCCCATTTTTTTCATTATCAGAAACTGGAAAAGATATTTAAATTTATCAATGTTCTGATGATTCTTTTTTCTTCTTCTACTTTTCCATGATTCTGAAAGATTCTTAGTCTTGGACATAAACCAGCAATAGAAATTATAAAATTCTAAAATCAAACTAATGCAAGTGATGCAACAACTTTTCAAACAATATATACCAAAACCAAATTGTATGTAAACTAGAACGGTTAAAGTGACGCCACCAAAATTCAAACTTGATCTGTGTTTTGTGGTAATAAGCATTGTGTATAAGTTTCATAACATTTGGTTGAGGCAAACTCAAGTTATAGAACGGAAACCAATTTTGGGACGTACGTACGTACATACAGACGGACAAGGGTAAAACTTAATGCCCCCACCGCTACGGCGGGGGCATAAAAAATCTTTTTAAGTATTCAAATAGTATTTGCAACAGTAACCTGGTAACATTTGTATATGTATACATGTACATTCATTTGATAGCAAACAGCAATTTACATTAATAAATTTCCCCAAAACAGCCAAAATTACCACAAATTTTTTAAAAAAGATTTTCAACTTTACGTACATGTATATTTACATGTATTTCATGAGATTTAACATTATGATATTTTTGCAAAATTAATTTATTTAAGTTTATTGTTACATATTAAGGAAAGGAGGAGGTACATTTTGTATGATACCTGCCATTATTTGGCCCTTGAAATTGCAAAAAAAGTAAAATTATTCAAGTCTTTCAAAATTATGTATTTTGTTAAATCTATTGATAAATGATCAGGTTAATATAAGATGGACACTTCAGTGCTGAAAGGTCACTTTTTATGTACTATGTTCTACCTTCAATGACAATTTTACACATAGTTTTCAGACAAAACAGATACATAAATGTGAATGTTAGGGATATTTTTCACACATTATCATCTTTGTAAAATATATTGTGCATAGCAATATAGATCAAATTCAATATAGTAAAGCCTTGGCTCATAAACGTATATAAATACATGTATTAATGACAAGGCTATTTTGACAGTTTTTTTTAGTTATTTTTGAACTAAATTCAAGGAGTATGAAGCCCTGGTGCAAACATGTGAGACAAATTCTATAAATATAAATACTGATGTCAGACAGACTGATGTCTTACAAACATTAGAAGGATGTTATGTGGTAGATGTAGAATACTTTTGATTTTCAAGTTCAAGGGGCCAAAAACTAGCCCATCATTATTGGCCTACAATCTTGGTCTTGTAGGGGAATTTTTTTCTGTGTGCTGTGATGCAACAGGGTTGAGCATTAACCTGTTTGGTTTACAATAGATTAAAAAAAAAGTTATTGTCTTTATATTGAATCTAACTTTAAACTATGATTAGATTGTTTTTTCTTTGGAGATAATAAGAACAAAATGCCTTCATTTTTCTTTAAATTCTATTTAGGATGCAGACAAGGGGATCTGTCTTTGCATTTTTTTTTTATTATCTATGCAGTAATAATGTAAATTCAAAAATTAATGCGAATCACTGATTACTGGTTAAAATATCATGAGTTCTAAATAATGTGATTGCAAACGTTTTGTGAAGGAAAATTACTTCTGAAACTATGAATGCAGGTTTTAATTCTTGCAAACCTGATACTGTCGCATATTGGCATTAATAAAAACATCAGGATAATTTCTGAATTAACAGTATTACAATGTATAACTCAAATTAGATATCTTGATGGAATATATTTCTATTGATCAATTACATATAACAAAATACTAGTTTGATGATGACACATCATCTTCTTTATAATTAGTAATTTCAAAAATCAAGGGAAGCACTGAACAAAATAAAAATCATTCCAACTCTGCACTATCATGACTATACACATGCCAATTGAAGAAAACTGAAAATCTTTTAAGAGGAAAGATGAAACTTTCATTGCTTGGTGTAGACATATAAATATTGAAAGTCTATAAATTTAAATCTAAATAAAATTTAAAGATAATCTGGTGTAAATAAATTTATTATTGATAGATGGTCAAAGAGGTTATTCACTCCTTTAGAGGAACTTTATAATGTATTTACCTGTATGTTACAAACTCTTAATCACTACACAATATGCAAATAAAGCTGGTTTGATACATTTTCACAGCTTTATTGTTAACAGTACATATTAAGGGATATAAACATTGCAATGTTTGCCAAAACTGTATGCACAAAAATTGAGCAGAGCTGTAATACACATGTACAACCTAACACAAAGAATATAAAAATTAGAAGACGTGGAATGATTGCCAATGAGACAACTCTCCAACAGAGACTAAATGACATACAAGTTAGCAACTATTGGTCACTGTTTGGCCTTCAACACTGAGCAAAACCCATACCGCATAGACAGCTAAAAGGATCGCAAATGACAAATGTAAAGCAATTCTAATGAGAAAACTAACATACTGATTTATGTACAAAACAACAATCTCAAAAACCAAATATGATACCAGTACATGTTTATAGTGTAATATTCTAACTATTGATCTGGAATATATGTTTGTTCATTACTTTGAACAATGTATTTGGAGTTATATTATCTACATATACCTTGATTAAAGAATCATAAAAGCAGCATGGTTTGGGTCTTGAAAAACAAAGACACTCACCTTATAATCTACCAATAATCCTTGTAAAACACACAATCGCCTTACAGATCATTTCATACAGCAACAAAGGACAAGCACTGAATTACAGGCTCCTGACTTGGGACAGACACTCAAAGAATGTCTTTTAATGGATAAATAATCAAATTCTGACGTTTAGCCCAAAAATATTAATTATCAAACAATGTCTTTTCTACAGTCATGTTTATACAGTATAAACACCCACAATGATAGATCAAAATATAAATATAAATCCAACTATTTACTAGAAAACATTGAAAAATTTGAGTTTGTTTATGATTTTTTTTTTACACTTTTTTACCATAGGACAAAACCAAAGTCAGTAGGAACTGAAATTTCATGTAAAAAGTAAATAATTTTTTGCCAAAAGAAATAAAACAAAATAAAATTCATTAGTACATGAACAGGTACACTGTACTTGATTACAAAAAAAAATGTAACTTGAAACCATGTTTGTTTTTACTTTGCTTATGATGTCAGATTTTTCTATTTTGTGTTGTTGGGCTGCCTTTTCACTGTCCTATACCCAATATCTATTTCAATTTATCAATAAAAAATATAAAACCATTTCAAGAATTAATATATAATTTGAAACAAATCATACATGTTTAATACAAGGAAAATGTTGCCTGAAACTCAAGGAAAACATTCCTTTGCTAACAATTGCTTTGACTTCCTAGATGATTTGTGTAAAACAAGTATTTGTATAGTTAGAAGGCCATCTTACTATACAAATCCTTGTGTAAAAGAATAGACAACAGCAAAAGCAATTCCAGTTAATGTTTGTGAATCCTTTGGGCAATACGAACAATGTAGTTGGTGTTATATTTTATGTACGCTACTAGTCCAAATAATTATGACGTCTTGAAAGGCTATGATATTTTTTTGCTTTGACGCCTTACACTCGATGTAAGGCGTCAAAGCAAAAAAATATCATAGCCTTTCAAGACATCATAATTATTTGGACTAGTATGCTACTCGATACTTCCAGAGACAAATTGTATTATATGTCTCTGATACTTCTACCTCTGAGTCACTCATTGAGTGACCACAATGATCAGGCTGACTATTTTTTTCAATTATGGTTGTGTGCAGTTGATCTGATAAAAAAAGGTGATGAGACAATACATTTACTGGGATTTAGAACAGATACATATTGGTGCAGCATCAGCAACTGGCTAGGACTGTGGGTAAGGAACAATGCAATTCAATACCTTTATTTTCACTCGAATGACCTCTCTACGTTCTGTTATTCCATAAAACCCTGACATATTGACATGTAACTCTCACGTCAGAGTCGTCATCTGTTCGAACAGTAGCTCCAGCTGATTAACGTCACCCATCAGATACCGGAAGTCACAATTATTATTCCAGGTTGTCATCGAGTTTTCCTGGAAAGGGTAAATCTGCTTTACTGTGTAAAAATATAGACAAAAAAATATAAAAAAATGACAGTGATCATTTATACATACCAAATTACACGATTTTATATAATAGCAACAGTATAGTACACTTAAATATGTATGATATTACAATAAGTTACCTAATTGCTGTCCTGTGTTCCCTACTACCTGAATGAAATAATCCAATAGACTGGTTCAAAATATTATTAGGGTACCAGTTTAAATAGAGGGTCTATTCGGGTGAACCTAGGTTTACAGAAGTTCTAAATGCAAATATAATACTGCCACACCCGACTTAACATCCGACATTTTTTTTTATTATTATTACTATTTAATAAACAAAAGCATACTTACATCTTCAAACAGTAATAAAAGCTCACCAAAAAACAAAATATCAAATCCTAAAAAAAATATCTAAATTCACGGATATAGTAACTTGGAAAAAAAAAGCAGGAAAACTTTTAAAACCATGATTTAATTTAGCCAGATTGAAATGGGGTCCTTTCAAAATAAGTGTAAAGTTAAAACAGTGGGATAAACAAAATATATATATGAATAATAAGACATGTACTCTCAAATCGTACTTTCTTGTTAATTCGACCTGTTGATACTATTTGTAATACTTTTTTGTTATTTTATATTAATATGGATCTTGTCTATATACCAGCTTTGATTATTTTGAATATCTACTAATTTTCACTTCTTCATACTACATTTGTATGAACATCAAGATTATTCTCCTTAAATCTGTACAGGGAAGTTTTAGCTAGCTCTAATTGTATAGTTTTATTGTTGATATTCACCCCTTATGTATCTAGTGTTAAATTAAGTATTTATATGACAGACTTTTCTTGGTATTCCTAATTATTGGAAGATTTTATATAGACAGAAGTAGTATACCTAAAACGACAAAGTTATTTTTCATTTACCTGTATATATTATGAAAACCGTTTTTTTTTTTTCAAAAGTGATTATTTTCTAAGGGCTAAATATTTCGCGGTGGTGTCTTGCCATGGCTTTGTTTGGACTTGTTTGTCAGTTGCTTTTTGGCCTTGAATGTTTGTCCCTAATATTTTATGTATTTACATTCAGGTATCACAGATCAAATTTATTCGTTCATAGTGTGTTAATTTACGTTTTTGATTGAGTTAAGCCTTCCAATTGATATTTTATCGTGTGTTTTTCTATGTTGTGATGTTATACTATTGTTTCAGAAAAAGGGAGAAGGTTTGGTACCATTAAAACGTTTAATCCCGCTGCAAATGTTTGCACCTGTCCTAAGGGATGGTGCATTATTTATCAAGCAGGGGGGACCGGTGCAAATGGTAAGGGGACATGTACTTTTTTCAACGTGCAAAGTAGTGGGACCTGATGATTTTTCATTATCTTAATGCATGGGACATACACTTTTTTCAAATGCTTAAGTAGTAAACATTTTATTTTAATTAGCCCAAAAATACACACAAGAAACATTCAAACAGAAACAGAATATGATAAACAATTTTAGTTTTGACTGGTGTAAATCAGCCCATCTAACTAAATTAAATATTGATCTTACAAAATTCAAGCTTATTAGGTAGTTTGATTTATTGCTGTGAAATGAAAGAATTTAATTTTACAATAGGTAAAAATAAAAATTATTATATAAATTCAGATAGGCATCTTTAATTTTTTTTATAACTTTTTCAAATCAACTTGGATTTTCATCAAACTATGCAGCTATCTTAGATATATATTAAGCTTACTGAATCCCAGGTCATTTTGTTTTTTGTTGTATTGCTGTCAAATTCAAGAATTAAATTAATCTAGGTAAAAAAAGCTAGAATTTGCATTTCGAACAAAATAGAGATAGTACACTTTAATTATTTTAATAACTTTTTCAAATCAACTTGGATTTTCATCAAACTATGCAGCTATCTTAGATATATATTAAGCTTACTGAATCCCATGTCATTTAGTTTTTGTTGTATTGCTGTCAAATTTAAGAATTACAGTAATCTTGGTAAAAAGCTAGGATTTGCAATTCAGACAAAATAGAGATAGTATACTTTAATTTTTTAATAACTTTTCAAAACAACTTGGATTTTCATCAAACTATGCAGCTATCTTAGATATATATTAAGCTTACTGAATCCCAGGTCATTTTGTTTTTTGTTGTATTGCTGTCAAATTTAACAATTAAATTAATCTAGGTCAAAAAAGGTAGAATTTGCAGTTCGAACAAAATAGAGATAGTACACTTTAATTTTTTTAATAACTTTTTCAAATCAACTTGGATTATCATCAAACTATGCAGCTATCTTAGATATATATTAAGCTTACTGAATCCCAGGTCATTTTTGTTTTTTGTTGTATTGCTGTCAAATTTAACCATTAAATTGTAAAGTGTACTATCTCTATTTTGTTCGAACTGCAAATTTCTACCTTTTTTGACCTAGATTTATCTAATTCTTAAATTTGACAGCAATACAACAAAAAACAAAATGACCTAAGATTCAGTAAGCTTAATATATCTCTAAGATAGCTGCATAGTTTGATGCAAATCAAGTTGATTTGAAAAGTTATTCAAAAATTAAAGATGCCTATCTTAATTGCAAATCCTAGCTTTTTTTTACCAAGATTACTTTAATTCTTAAATTTTACAGCAATACAACAAAAAACTAAATGACATGGGATTCAGTAAGCTTAATATATTTCTAAGATAGCTGCATAGTTTGATGAAAATCCAAGTTGATTTGAAAAGTTATAAAAAATTAAAGATGCCTATCTGAATTTATATAATAATTTTATTTTACCTATTGTAAAATTAAATTCTTTCATTTCACAGCAATAAATCAAACTACCTAATAAGCTTGAATTTTGTAAGATCAATATTTAATTTAGTTAGATGGGCTGATTTACACCAGTCAAAACTAAATTTGAAGGTCAAGACTAGTCGAGAATGTTATATGATTGTCAAAAACATTTATATCACAATAAATATTGTTGCTTTACGTTATTTAAGGTACAGATTGTGTTTTTATTCACTCAATATATTCATGATATTCATGGGACACATACTTTTTTAATGAATAGAGGTCATGGGACATAACTTTTTTTCCTATCACATCAGCATGGGACAATACTTTTTTCCAAACAGGTTTTGCGATTTGCACCGGTCCCCCCTGCTTGATAAATATTGCACCGTCCCTAAGTCAGGAATCTGATGTACAGTAGTTGTCGTTTGTTTATGTAATTTATACGTGTTTCTTGTTTCTCATTTTTTATATAGACTAGACCGTTGATTTTCCCGTTTGAATGGTTTTACACTAGTAATTTTGGGGCCCTTTATAGCTTCTTGTTCGGTGTGAGCCAAGGCTCCGTGTTGAAGGCCGTACATTGACCTATAATGGTTTACTTTTATAAATTGTTATTTGGATGGAGAGTTGTCTCATTGGCACTCACACCACATCTTCCTATATCTATGTAGGAAATTGTCTAGTATAAGATAAGATAAGATAAGAATCAGTTTATTAATCTAATCAAGAACCCACAAAGGGCATCATTTCACAACAACAATATGCACAATATGATTGGAAAAAAAGAAAAACAAGAACCTAATATAATTCAATCATGTTATGGACAGGATCAGAGCCTAACACATCATGTGTCTTATGTAACTATTGCAACATATCTCATAATAATGAAATATCATTTATATATTTTGTTTCCACCTGGATCTTATTTCTAAACACTGAATAATATAATTTTGTGAACAGCCATAAATATTTTTTATCCATGGGTAATTCTTTAAAATTAGTACAAAAACTGTTTACTTTATCCAATAATAATTTACTCTGTTCGTTATATAAAGGACAACTTACTGTAAAATGGATCTCATCTTCAATAGAATTTGATCCATGTGATAAGCAGTGATGACATAGTCGCTGAGTTCTCTCTGTGTATTTTTTTTTCACTATATCTATCTTTCTCAATCAGTCTAGGATCATGAGCACTTATTCTCATTTTACATATAGCTCTTCATATATTAAAATCTTTAATTTATAAATAAGCCTCCTTTACAAAGTCAGTCTTGAGGTTGAAATAATTTTCTAATTTACTATTACCTTGTGATAAGGTATCAGATCTTTTGACCAACCAAAATGCTTTAAAACTGTTACAAAGTTAATTTACATTTTACCAATTTAATTAATTTATTGAGCTTTGTATTCAAATTTTGTATATCAAGTGATTGAAGTACATATCTCATAGATGAATACCAACAATTAATGTTTCCTGCATCTAAAATATTATTACAAACATAAGCATCATAAAGTTACCCATCGTCCAATTTGTTAAGCCTGTGTACATATTTTACCATAGATATAATGACAGAAAAATAAAGAGGAAATCTTGCAACCTCTGATAACACTGCCAAATTTGAGGCTTTTTTATTTACACCAAGAATATACTTTAGATATATGCAATGTGATTTTTCCAAATATTCATTTATGTAAATTAATTCAAATAGATAATCACTTTTTTTCTTCCAAGCAGCAGAGTTAATCTTAAAAGTACCCCAAATTTCACTACAATATAATAAAATTGGCTTTATTGTGTGATCATATAAATGAGTATGCAGTATCAATACTTGGATTACAAGCTGACATGGATTTTTGTAATTTTAATTTTGCCTTTAAGGACTTTTTGAATAGCTCTTCTTTCCCCTGCTGAAAAAGTCCACTAGAAGTAAAGACTATATCCCTAAATATTTATATCTGTTAACACATTCTATAGCATCATTATCTAAACAAAGCGATTCCTTCAAAAATTTACCAGGCTTGTTAAAAATTAAAACTTTTGTTCAGGACAAGTCTACATCTAGACACCAATCAATACAATAAGTATGCAGTATATCAAGTCGGTTTTGAAGACCCTGTATAGTGTTTGATAAGATAATAATGTCATCGGCGTACATAAGACAATCAATTCTAGGGGGCAAGGGGATCAATAACAGCAAAACAGCAAATTGATTTGGCTTAAAACAGATAACAAGGAATTGAAAAAGGATAAAAACAGATAACAGTAAATGAAATACTAAAATCATTCGGGTTCAAGACCAATCCAGCATATCTTATTATAATCCTTTGTAATAAATTCCATTTTCTATAAACATATAAACATGTGTTTTAGAGTTATCTAGAATTGGTTTACTCAATGTAAGATAATAATTTGTGTTATCCAAAACAAGTAGACCCAACCCTTGGATCACTATCTTTTGTAGATGATCTAAATTTGAGTAAAAAAGGTCTACAGAACAGTATAAATAAATTTAGTAGTTTCTATGAAAATTGGCAACTTCCTTTAATTGAATATAATAAATAAAACTTAAACCATCATTTTACAGCATATTGCCAAAAGGGTAGTTTCATTTCTTTACTACAATGGCAGTATGATAAAAAAAAATGAGTTAGAATATAAATTCCAAATGACTCTTAAAAGAGCAATGTTAACCTTATTTCAAGTTTAGAAGACCTAGTAAAAACAAGGCAAGAAAATCCATGTTTTTGGTTAAAGCCAAGGTAGCTTCATTATGAAATCTTCCAATAGAAATTTCTAGTAATCTTTTTGATAAAGAAGTTCAATTAGTTTTAACTGATAACTCGGAGATATCCTGTTTGAATAGTTTAGCTGCTATATATTTGTTTTTCTTGTGTTCATTTCTTTTAGAATTGTAATTTCTTTGCTATATTATGTTTGTTTCTGTTTTTTTGTCACAAGCTAATTATGTTTATATGACAATAAAAATATTATATGATATAATGGCCATATGTTTTCCTTTGTGTAATTTTAAGAATTGTTCGAATTTAACATTTACATATGGGGATATAGGGAACATTATCCCTATATACAGGGAACATTATCCCCATATATATGTGAAAAATCAAATTCGAATGATTCTTAATATTACAAAAAGTGAAACATATGGTCAGGGATACATGATGAGAATCGGCCTAGGTCCATATGACCTTAACAGAAACACCTTTTTAAACAGAGATGAGTCTGTGTTTCTTATTGTATAAATTTTATACAATACGGAACACACACTCAACTCTGTGATTCTTTTCTAAGAATACACACACTAATTTATTACAAGCATGGGTCAGTTTCTTAAAAGCACCAAAAAATGTTGAAAAAAGTATTGAATTCCATAACAAAAAATAATCATACATTGAGTAAGCCTGAATTCTAGAAAACTCTAAATACATGTTCATAGAAAATGGAATTTATTACAAAGAATTATAATAAGATATACTGGAATTGTCCTGGACCCGACTGATTTTGATATGTTTAAAGGATATGAATGTTACTGGAATCCCTCTCCAGATAAGGGACCACCATATTACCTGTGGTAAGACCCAAATGTTGAATGATTTTCAATTTCTACCAAAAATTGGCTGTCAAAATGGTAACATTCCAATTTCCAATAACAGTTAACAGCAAATACATTCTCACAATAACAGATAACAAAAAAATTATAACAGCTAACAAGGAATAAGCCAATAACAGCTAACAGCAAATATATTTTCAGAATAACAGATAACAAAGAATTAAAATGCCCAAAACAGCATAACAGTTAAACCCCTTGCCCCCCCTCATTCTACGCCCATAGATATTAACAGCATCTGGACTCGGCTCAAATTTTGGAGGCAGATCGTTAATGAAAAGCTTAAAAAAAATTTGGGATTAGAACATCCCCTTGCCTTACCCCAACTAGCGAGCTGAATGATGGCGTTAATACATTACCCATTTTCACTGACATTTCATTTTTGCTGTACATATCTTTTAAAATAGTATAAAATTTTCCAGATATATTATTTTCCAATAATTTGTATCTAATACCACAGTGTATGACCCTATCAAAAGCCTTTTTAAAATCCACAAAGCAAGCATAAATCCCCCCCCCCTTTTCTGTGAGTATATTTATTTATCTAATATGGTTTTTAAAACAAACATATGGTCAGATGTTCTACTCTTTTGAAAAACCAACCTCACATGGATGAATTATATTATTTTTTATCAAGATGAATGTCAAATCCTTTATTAAGAATACTGTTAAATAATTTTCCAATGCATGAATTAATTGCTATGCCTCTGTAATTTTCAGGTTTACTAGGACTCCCTGCTTTAAAAATGGGACATAAATAAGATAATAACCATTTGCGAGGGTATGTTCCAGAGCAGAATATCAAGTTAAAAAGTTTCTGCAAAACAGGTGCAAATATACTACGCTTCCGTAATACGACCCCCTGATTTCATATTATCTCGTTTGGGATACCATCTAGTCCTGCAGCTTTATTTTTAATTAAGTTTATTTATAGCATCCAAAATTTCTTTTAGGGTTATTTTGTAATCCAGTTCACAAAAAGTTGGATTTTTTTCTAAATTTTTTACTTTCTTGTTAATTTCCTCTAATCTGTCTTTAAATTTATCAGAGTTAAGATTTAAAGATTGAAAATATGAAAACCAGACGTTAGTTTGAATAGAATGTTCTGGACCATCCGAATTGTCTTCACTGTCAAGAATGTTTTGTTTAAATTTCCTTTGTTTATATTTACGTAGCTTATTATACTTCCTATAACATTGATAGTAAGACCCTTTGATAATTGGGTCCCAAGGGAATTTTGATAACAGCTCACCTTTAGAAATAAGGCTTTTACGTTTTTGTACCAGGTCTTTGTCAAACCATTTTTTGTTTTTGTGTTTACGTACAACTTTTTGTTTTTGTTTTACGGAATATTAAACATTTACTGACAGCATTATCTATTATATTAAAACATTCATTAGCTGCTTTTTCAATATAGTCCTCTGAAAGATTAAATTTTGTGTCTAAAATTTTTTTAATACTGTTTCTAATATTTGGTTGGCATAAAGTATCTTGAAGTTTTTGTGTAGAGGTTTCTGACCATATGTATTTTCCTGGAAATAAAATAGTATTATCTGCTCCTTAGCTTTAGATGAGTAACTAGCTAACAGGCCAAATGTCAGTTTTAATAAGAATCACTTGTAATAAAGGATATTTTGAAGGAGTTTATTGTTGTGTAAACTTGGTTCACTCACTCACAACTATGATAAAATGTCACAGGTGCAAGACGAGATTTTAAAAAATATATATATACTGAATACACGAACAGGGTAGGCTGTGCTCTTGACAGAAAACCGCCCTGTCGGGGTTATACCGAGGAAGGACGACTGAAATCGAACACGCATACTCATAGATATTCCCGTCAAATCTTTAAGTTATACTGTTATATCTAAGACATCTTAGGTTCGATCATCGGTAAACGACAGAGCTGTTTCGCACTCCTTTTACTATGGCATTACTTGAAAAAAAAAACAAAGCCTAATCTTGTAACATAGCCGGACTTACCTGAAATGGGGTATTCAAAATATGTAGGTACAAACTGTTTTCTGCTCTTTGACGGGTTGTTGTCTCTTTGACACATTCCCCATTTCCATTCTCAATTCTAAATTTTACAAACAGGGAGTGCATTTTTCAAACAAACACAAGAACATCTATAAGCTTGTATAGACCTAAATTTAAAAGTTTGATTAATCAACATTCAGGAAAACTCTAACACAAATAAACTTTTCAACTATGCACTCGAAATTTTCCAGAAAAAAAACCAGAATCATCACGCGAGCAATTTGAAGATTCACGTAAAATTTGCGAATTGTCTTGAATTAAACGACCACATGGACCGCATATTCTCTCGGTCATGGGACAAGGGAACTAACCGGCATATCTTAAACTTTTCTCTATCGATATCATTAATATTGTTGATAAAAGACAACGTAATCAAAGGATCTTCATGAGGGGTCACTTATGACAAACGTATCACCCACAATGTACTAACTTTACACTTGATGATCCCTTATCTATATTTATAAAAACAATGATAGAAAACCAATCTACATAACTATTGATAACGAGTGTGATACTTAATAGTTTTTCAGTCCACTATATGAGTGTACGCATATCATTACAACTGTGTGTCCCAATAGGATATTCCTTTGTAATGAAAACCTTGATCTTATATGTAAAAGTTTTTTTCTAAAAATAAAATATATTAACAGAGGTATTGATTTTATCAACTTATCTAGTACTTTTAATGACTCTATCGTTCAAAACTATATACCACCCTATTTTGATAACATAGAACTACCTATAATTTCTCTTATGTACAGAAATAGTACAAGTCTAAGTATACGCCAGTTACATCAGATGTCAGTTTAGAAAATAACACTCTTTCAAAATGAGACTATGAAACATCGAAGTTTGGATATGACCCCTATGGCCATGTTATTCCAGGGGACCTCAACATCGTTTAGGACCGAGAGGTTATAAACTCTCTGAAAAAATACCAAACTATCGTCCTCAATCGAAAAAAAAGAGTGTTGTCAGAACATTTAAGATTTTATTTTCCATCTTATTGTAAAATAGAAAACTGATGGTCAAAAAGTCCCTTCACTCCTATTAAAACAAAGGTCTGAATATTATGGATATTAGCATATCACATTCCTGAAAAAATTAAGAAATTGATAAAAAAAAAAAGGTTGTTAGTAATATATTCCCATTCCCCGGATATAAAAAAAAACTTCAAATACTCGTTAAGCGTTTTGTATTCGTTCCGTCCGACGAATCCGACAGATAACATTGTGTATAGGTAAACGGTAAATACTACACAGAAGTTCGTAAGAATGAAATCATAAATTCTTCTGCATTTAAGACCGTGCGCACCACAGAGAGTTTAATAGTAAACAATCATGTCACTACCACAGCTCAGCTTAATGTTTCCTCTGCAAAAGGTACCTACTGTGTATTGGCGTCCTAAACGACACAAAACGAAACTTTAAATATCATTTCATCTTGGCTTCTAGTATGTGTTCTATACTACTAATCTTTCTGTGCTTTTAACTAGTTCCCTTAGAAAAATTAAAAGAACTTGACTGTTATTAATCTTTGCAATAAAGCTGATGTAAAAAATGGAATTAATCATATTTGGGGTAAACAACTCTGCGTATGTTTAAATACGTGTTTTTGATGGTCCTTTTAAATCGGCAGATAGTTATGACTTGGCGCGGACTCTCTTCACTACACTTTTACATAGTCTTGTTAAACAGAAGTTTTCATATTTAGTAAAAATCATTTGAAAAATCTGATTGCAGAGCCCTTTTCTGTAACGAAACATACTACATATATTTACTGGAACTGTAATGAGATAATCAAAGCTGTAAATATCTCATTGACATCTATGTACAAATAAGATGTGGTATGATTGCCAATGAGACAACTATCTACAACAGTTCAAATGCAGTGGATGTAAGCAATTATATTCAACCGTACGGCCTTCAACAATGAGATGTTCGATTCGACAATTCACTTTATCACAGATTGTAGGTATTCATATGGGAACAAATTGCGCTCTCAAATAGCACATTTATTCCTGTATTGTTATGAATCATAGGTTATTGCAAGACTCAGTAAAGATCCTTATAATTCCATTTAATTGATAAATCTAATAAAACTTACGGTTACCTTGCTGATAGTTTTGCTTTAAATAATCAATAATTCTTTAATTATACTGCAGAAATTTACCCAAAGATACTTACTTTAAATAAATCAAAATTAACAGCAATAATTTGATAATTTCTAGATTTGGATCTAGATCTGGATATTTCAGCTTGTCTCCTAATGACACGATAAACTAAAAAAATGACAAAGGAGAAGATTTCTCGTTCTCAGTCATTGTCAGTTTCCTTTTTTGGACGGTGATGTTTCTTTGGTCACTTCTAAGTGTGTTTATGTCTCAACTCATCGCTATGCCTGAATCTATAATGACGTTTTAGATTTCAATGATAGTAATTTATATGTGTTACTGGTAAATTATTAAGTTAGGGATTTCGTTACAATACCTTACTTATTTTTTTTTACTAAATTCTTTCAGGGTAGAATTCTTATTGCAAACGGAATATCACAACTTATTATTTACGGTTGTTTACCAAGCCCATCAATTTAGAAATTCCATCTATACCCATCGATCCTTTGAACACATTTATTTTAAAGATATTCGATTTTACACTGTAGCAAAACCTTTAAAAATATTGATTTTATCGGTACAATGTATTAACAACTAACTACATACATATTGCTATAACATATAATTATATATACTTATGGTCCTTTAGCTGTTTTTTTATTTATATTTTGCCATTGCACTAGGTCATGCTTTTTATCGGACTGTTTATGACATCTTTACACTAATACATTGAATGTCCACTAATTGATACTTTAGTCTGGGAGAACATGATTTATTTATTAATTGTTATTGGCGTAGCTTTCAGTAACTGCCAGTACTCTTAGATCTGTATTTATTAATTGTTATTGGCGTCGAATTAGCTTTCAGTAACTGCCAGTACTCTTAGATCTGTATTTGCGTCGAATTAGCTTTCAGTAACTGCCAGTACTCTTAGATCTGTATTGGCGTCGAATTAGCTTTCAGTAACTGCCAGTACTCTTAGATCTGTATTGGCGTCGAATTAGCTTTCAGTAACTGCCAGTACTCTTAGATCTGTATTGACGTCGAATTAGCTTTCAGTAACTGCCAGTACTCTTAGATCTGTATTGACGTCGAATTAGCTTTCAGTAACTGCCAGTACTCTTAGATCTGTATTGGCGTCGAATTAGCTTTCAGTAACTGCCAGTACTCTTAGATCTGTATTGGCGTCGAATTAGCTTTCAGTAACTGCCAGTACTCTTAGATCTGTATTGGCGTCGAATTAGCTTTCAGTAACTGCCAGTACTCTTAGATCTGTATTTATTAATTGTTATTGGCGTCGAATTAGCTTTCAGTAACTGCCAGTACTCTTAGATCTGTATTGACGTCGAATTAGCTTTCAGTAACTGCCAGTACTCTTAGATCTGTATTGACGTCGAATTAGCTTTCAGTAACTGCCAGTACTCTTAGATCTGTATTTTGTGCCTTTTGTCATCATGTTAGTTGTTTTTGTGCTTCATGCCAATCTAATGAGTCAAGCCAGTTTCAACTGAATTTTAGAATTTGTTCTACGTTGATCTTCTACACCAATGCCCCAGGTTAAGGGAGGGTTGAGTGCTCAGAATATATGTTTCACCCGCCACATTCTCTATGTGCCTGTCTCAAGTCAAGAGCCTGCAATTTAGTGATTGTCGTTGAGTCATGTCAGATTTGTTTTTCGTTAATTATTTTGTTATAAATAAGAAAGTAGGTTTTCTCGTTTGAATTGTTTCACATTTCGCCATGTATGTGCCTTTTGTAGCTGACTACGTATACAGCATGGGTTTTGCTAATTGTTGAAGGACGTACGGTTACAGTTTGCTTTCATCCAAGTCATCATGGTGGAAAGTTGTCTCATTGTTTTATACCATATCTCCTTATTTTTATACTGTACACGTTGTACGGTGGCATCTTTAATGAGTTTTTACGGTTACAATCATGAATTAATTGACCGATACTATGTGTTTGTGCCTCATCTTACAAGTGACCTGTGTCAGCAGGATTAGAACTGTAGACACCAGAATAGTCGTCTGATCGCAGAATATAGACAGTGTATTTATTATCAATCTGATTAAAATTAAGATCTATCTCCACTCGCGTGCTCGTATATGAGGATTGAGAAATCAGAGATCATTTTAGTTAGATTACCTTATTATGACATTTTGACTGAGTGCGAATTCACATGGCGGGTGATACACAATGGCGGATCCAGGGGGCTGGATCCGCCACTGATTCATGCATAGCAGGAGAAGTTTATATCTCGCTCTGTTTGTTCATGCGATTCCCTAAGTCTTATCTTATATATTTATGTGTAAACTCTATAAGGATTTACTAGATTTGAGCGCCAGTAAACAACTGCTGTCCCTTCTTCATTTTAAGCCTTAGCTGCCTATCTATGCGTTTTCTATAGAAAAGTCGCCTTATCGAATGGCGTAATGTCGGGGAATTTCTTTGTGTTATTTGTTTGACTGTAATTTATACATGCATAACGGATGACATAAAACTCACCAATGAAATGACTTAACTTACAACATAGGAATTATTAGGAGATATAATCTAGATGAGCATAGGCAATTTTAACCGATCAATGATTTATTCTTGGGTCTGAGTTTTGCTGAACTCAAAATATTTGACAGACTTTTAAGAAAATCGGAAGACCAGATGCAAGGATCTAGAAATTTTTTGAAAGGAGGTGTCTAGTTCTAAGGGTTCCATCTAGATCCGCTAATATGCCAGCCCCGGGAAACATTACAGATTCTGTGTTTGTATGAAACACTAAGTTCCAAAGCCATGAGTTTCCTAACACATTTGATTTTCAATTAACCGGATTTTATACATTATGCATTAATTGCACAATATATTTACCCTTTCGACACACCGCGCACATTTTTGTTTATATACGCTTCCAATTATTTTACTCCAATATTTGTTTGTCTCTACCTTTACGTATGTAAATAGAAATATATATAGAAATGCATATTGAATTGATATTTGAAATAAAAAATAACTACTACATCAAGAACAACAGAAAAAAAATCATAACAAATAAGTAGAATGCGTATCTTTATTAAGACATCTCTAAAATATGTAACAGTAACATAAATATTTACACACCCATTAAAAGAAAACTAGTAGTGAAATATCATAGCTCTTATTGTTTCCTTTCATCGTCTTTTTGTTTTGTCTTTAATTGCCTTTTCTTTAAACTTTTAACTAAAGAAACAAATCTTTTTAATGTTGACAACCGCTGTCCCTTCTTCATTTTAGGCTTTAGCTGCCTATCTATGCGTTTCCTATTGAAAAGTTGTCTTATCTGATGGCGTAATGTCGGGGAATTTCTTTGTGTTATTTGTTTGACTCCAAGACCAGATTTGGTCGCATCACTTTGTCTTAACTGATGGAGTTCATCTGTATCCGCCGAATGCAGACTTCTGTAATTAACTTTCGCGATATTCATCTGCCTTTTATTATTTCTGTCTGTGTCTAGTTGCTTGTCACTTTGGCGTTTTCTTCCATCTTGTTTTAGCCTTAAAATAAAAATATTACTATATGTTTTATAGTTAGTGTATATACATTATTATTTAAAAAATCGTGAAGTTTTCCCATTTCATTATGATAATAATTGCAGAGACAGTGTACTAAAAAGTGTTGTCTCTAACAAAATTCGACGAAAAAACACGGGTTTTTTAAAACAGTGACAGCACGAGACTATTTAACTACAGGCTCTAAAGAGCATGTGTCGCTCACCTAGGTCTATGTGCATCTTCAACAATAGACACTCTCCAACATTACATCCCAACACCTTTGTTCTAACAGGAGTGACCGAAGTCGGATCACCCCTGTCAGATCACCCTACCTTGAGTTACTTTGTTCTACATGCTTTCTTTTGTTCTGTAACATTTTGGCGGGAATGTCGAACACACAATAAAACTTAGAAATACCTATGCGGAATGAATTAAGAGTAACTTTCAAAATTTATGTAGAAAAAATCCACTTAATTTCCAGTGTCTATGCGGGGAATCGAACTCAAGACCTTAAGCATATAAAGCCACGATTCATACACCTACACCAGGACGACTGGATACAAACTTCCTGCTAATTTAACATATTTAAAAATTGTATCCGGGGGTTCATAAAGGGTATATACTATATAGTAATATATAAAGTATATTATAATTATTGTATGGCATTCTGAACTAGATGTAATGAAGCGTAAATGTTTTTTTTATATAGTCTAGAAGAGCTGGGATGTAAAATATTTATCCCACTCGGACTTGGTGTGTCAGTGTAAGATCACCCGACGGCCTCCGGCCGTCGGGTGATCTAACACTGACACACCGCGTCCTCATGGGATAACTATTACTTGTGGACTAGAATATAATTCATGATTAGAATCTCTTTTTTGTTGATCTTTTTTGCTTTTTGATGAGTCTATCTTCTATAGATTTCGAGATAATAGGCAAACACGTAAAATATTGGTAAAAATCTTCATTAAAGAGCAAGACCTCAAATAAGAAGCCGACTGACGATTTAGGTTATGTTGACTTATTTGTAGATCTAGTCTTACTGATCATATTGCTAATTAATGTGGCTATCTATCTATAATTGTTTTCCTTTTAAGAAGCAGAACATTGAAAATGGGTAAAATTTGTCATGAAAGAACAATAATTCTTGTTGTCTTGTTGATCATTTTTGCTTATTTAAGTTTCTATCTACTAGTATCTATTATAGCTTAACAGATATTAGGCAAAAACGCAAACAATGGAAAAAAAAATCGCCATTAAAGGGCAACAACTCCAATATGGGGCCGTTTACTTTTTTGTAGATCGTGTCTTGCTGATCATTTTTGGCTTATTTAAGCTTCTATACATCTATATATTTATAGTTTTTCCAATATTAGGTACAAACGCAAAACATGGTCACATTTATTTGTAGATCTTGTCATGCTGCTAATTTTTGCTTATTTATGTTTCTTTCTATCTATTATAGTTTTTCAGATATTAGGCAAAAACGAAATAAATTTATAAAAATTGTCATTAAAGAACAATAACTCCAATAGGGATTCTGATGATTTCGACCATGTTCCCTTATTTGTAGATCTTGTCTTGCTGATCATTTTTGGTTTTATAATTTTTTACTATCTATTATAATTTTCAAGATAATAGGCAAACATGAAAATAAATTGGTACAATTAGTCATTTAAGGACATTAACTGCAATAATAGATCGTCTGACAGTTTTGATGTTTTCATCATTCGGAACATTCCCCCTGTCAGATTTTCTACATGTATAGCTGTTTTAAAGATGCATTTTATCCCTATGTTCTATTTTTGACACGTCGGCCATGTTGGTTGGCAGACGGGGTCATCCGACACATTTTTTAAAACTAGATACCATAATACTGATGATTGTGGCCAAGTTTGGTTAAATTTAGCCCAGTTGTTTCAGAGAAGATTTTTTAAACGTTGACATACGACAGACGACGGACGCCAAGTGATGGGAACAGCTCACACTGGGCCTTTGGGCCACTGTTAGCTTAGAATGAAATGAATATGCACCATGCTTTGTTGTAAACCAAAACGTTGAACCACATCTTAATTAATCTAATGTATACAAGGTGATTGCCCACATGAAGATATGTCATTCTGCTCGGATACATTATTTTGTCTCCAACCTGATTAGCTTTGCTATTTTTGGCATGACTAGCAAGCAGAAAGCAACTCAAATTTCAATGTCTATTGTTGAACCTGACTTAGAATGGAACCCACAGTAAGCTTTCTTGCTACAAAACTGTCGAGGCAGTTTGGATGATAAGAGATAAAGATATTAATACTTAAATAATGAAACACAAGAGCCATTCTTGTGTATCTAGCAGTCAATTATGAATATCGGATACTATTTAAGGTTACCGTACAACTTTTCCACGCTTCCACCAAAAGTCATTTCCACCATTCCAGCTGTTATCCCATGAATTCCCATCATTCCAGTCATTGTTCCGAGAGCTTTCGCTGTTCTGGTTATTGTCCCACGAGTTTCCATTATCCCAATTGTTGTCCCACGAGTTTCCATTATCCCAATTATTGTCCCATGAGTTTCCATTATTCCAGTTATTGTCCCATGTATTTCCACTATTTCCGTTACTGTCCCTTGAGTTTCCATCATCCCAATTATTGTCCCAAGAGTTTCCATCATTCCAATTATTGTCCCATGAGTTTCCATTATTCCAGTTATTGTCCCATGTATTTTCGCTATTTCCGTTACTGTCCCATGAGTTTCCGTCATCCCAATTATTGTCCCATGAGTTTCCGTCATCCCAATTATTGTCCCATGAGTTTCCATCATCCCAATTATTGTCCCATGAGTTTCCATTATTCCAGTTATTGTCCCATGTATTTCCGCTATTTACATTACTGTCCCATGAGTTTCCACCATTCCAGTTATTTTCCCAAGAGTTTACACCATTCCAGTTATTGTCCCAGGAATTTCCATTATTCCAATTATTTCCCCAAGAGTTTCCATTATCTACGTTACTGTCCCACGAGTTTCCAGCATTCCAGTCATCGTCCCATGAATTCCAACTATCCCAATTATTGTTACCACTGTTGCCGTTATCGTCCCATGAATTTCCACTGTTGCCATTATTGTCCCATGATTGTCCACCATCCCACCAATTTGCAATGTTAGTGTTGTCCCACAAATTTCCACTGTTGCCATTATTGTCCCACGAATTTCCACTGTTGGTGTTGTCCCATGTTTTTCCACCATCCCACCAATTTTCACTGTCGGTATTGTCCCACGAATTTCCGCCTGTGTTCCCATCATTACTATTCCACCAATTATTATCATTGTTGCTACTAGTATCACCACCATTTCTGTTACTATCCCACCAGTTTACATTATTATCCGTTCCAGTTTCTCCACCATTGCTGTTATTATCCCATACATTTCCGCCGTTATTAGATCCTACATGAATATTTCCAATAAAACAAACATTTATACTGTTTTACTTGTCATTGTATATTTTAACCTTTACTGTTTAGTTCATTTTTGGTAATATCCTTTTGGCGTGACTCGGTATTTATACATCCCGCCATTGTGATATTATTATTGCCATTTTATTTTTCTTTGTTGCCATAGTTTTTTTTATTGTGATTAAGATTATAACACAATGTTGTTTGCTGTACCGCAATTTTTAACATTTTTACCTATTATTTCTGTCTGTTTTGCTCGCACATTGTTGTCAATATAATACAATTCTAAGCGACTGTCATACAAGGTAGATATAAAACCATGTTTAAACCAAAATTTTCTACATAAAGAAATGCCTGTACCAAGTCAGGAATATGACAGTTGTTTTCCTATTCGTTTGATGTGTTTGAGCTTTTTACCTTGCCATTTGATGAGGTACTTGCTCTTTGATTTTTTTGGAGTTCGGTTTTTTGTTATTTTGCTTTTTAGCAATAAAAAAAACTCGGCAAAATGTTTATTTTCAAGGTATTGAAATAATAGTTGTACACAGTCAGGAATTTTTTTTAACTACAATCAGCCCTTAATTCTTTCTTTAAAAAAAGTTGTTGACGTATATATGTTTTTTTTTTTTAATTGTGGTTTGTCATTAACCTATTTCGGAGATAGGTATGAAACCCAATTGAAGGAGAGATACTAGTAGATGGGTTGATATAAAGGGGAATAAACCAAAAATGTAGAAGAAATTGTGTGTTTCGTCTTTGGGTAAAAATATTTCATCGTTCAAGTTATGTATATATATAGCACGCATTTTATGAATTAACGTATTTAATTCACGAAAAGCGTAGTTTTGAGTGGATTAAATATGTTAATGAGTAAGGCATGGCTATATATGATTTGTAACGTTAATGGGCGATGACACATGTCAAAGCTTAAACTTAACTGTACTTTCAGAATTTAAATTATATGCCAAATCAAATAGTGGCATTTTCTATGACAAAGCGTCTCTTATTTTCAGAAAATGAACTCATGGGTCGGATTTTTAGTAGGATTTGATTTAATGATAGATTCAGACGTAAATGAATTCTTGCCGTGATACTTTCATCAAGGTTTAAAGACTAGGGAGCGATTTATGTGTTATTGGAGTGCCCCCCTCACCCTGGCGAAAATTCTTGAGTGGATAGATGCAAAATCTTGTTAGATGTATACCATGCTGCCTGCTTTCAAAACCAATGGGACGTGTAGTTTTAGAAGAGGTAAAAGAAGGAACCGTATTTTAAGCTGATTGTGTTATTGTAACGGTATTCTGCCTTTCCCAACACCATGAAAATCATCGATTAATAGATATGCTGTTGATTGCGTAAGGTCAAGAGATAAATATTTTAAGCCTGTTCAATTCACGGAGATATACCTTCAAAAAGCGGAGGGAATGAAACGACAAAAAAACCCAGTGACAATATTTTTTTAATATTTATTTTGACACGAAAAAACAGGTATCCACCAATGTATCAATATCGCCTCTTCGTTAATAGACCAAGTTATTCCTTGTTGTAGCTCTCCCCGAGCATTCATTTGTTTCAAGTATAGGGAACCATTTTTAATTTAGGGTTAGGTTTACAAGCTGCTTGTCTAGTGTGAGGGTAAGCTCCCCCCCCCTTTTCACGATTTTTATTTGGATATTCTTGTGTTTGCATTTTGTTTAAATTCATAAGAACATGTTATTGTTATGGATTTCATAGCTTACTAGACCAAGGAGGCGCAGCTAGTCAGTGAAATAACAATGACAAGCGACACACGACCAATAAATAAAAAATCTTTTAGTTAACGCACTCCTCTAAAAATAGCAGAAGGTAACTCACTAGAAGATCAAAGGAAAAATTACCATTCATGTTACAATACACTTTAATGTCGACATAAATAGTATACCTGAACATAAACCATCGTTACATTGTTGTCCTGCTGCACATTTAGAACAAGCACGTCCTTTGATGTACGGATCTCCAGTACGAAATTTACCATTATCATTGAAGTTACCACTAGAAAAATGAATCAAGATTCAAGTTAAATTTATCTAGCCACACGTCATTGGTGTTTGCCAAATATACAGAGCACTACATGAACTTCTTATTTTTGTATTTATTTATTTTTTTGACTTGTATTTTTTTTTTTATTTTAATGTTTATTTTTTTTTTTCAATCAAGTTTTTTTTGTATCTACAAAAACATTTTGTGACAAGTCGGAACTTTTGACTCAGAATTTTTTAAGTATGTCAGACTTAAGTTAGCTCTAATATCGAATCAGTTGTGACAATACATTCCGTATGCAGGTTATGATGTATATTTCTTTTTATATTGGGAAACTATATATTTAAAAAATCGTCGTGTCCGTCAAAGAGCTTGATAAGAAGATATACATTATGGTTGAAATCCAAGTGGGTGTTCAAGAATGAGAGGTCATTTGAGGTTTCTATAGTTTCTTTAATCTCCAACTGAAGTTGATGAACGAGATGTATAATAAAACAATTACCAAAAACCAATTATGACAGGCATAAACTAACCACAGCCACTGAATTACAGGCTACTTACTTGGGACAGACTCATAAAAAAAATGTGGCTGAATTTTGGACTGACACATAAAAAGAATGTGGCTGATTTAAACATGGGAGCGCTCAACTCTCTCATAACATGGGACAGTGGTGTAGCACAACATATCAAAGAACAAACTTTCAAAATCAGTTGGAAATACTTAGCTCAATAGATTATTTATCTTGTTGACACAAGCGTGCCACTAAAGATATTCTAGCAAGATGATATAAGCACACAAATGACAGAGTGGAAAGGTCCTGCTTTATCACAGTATGTCTTAAGGAAATTTATATTAAGTACACCAACTCCATGCTTCTTATCCCTCGATATAGTAATTCTCAGCAAACAAAGTTTGACCAACTTACGGTGGATTGTAAAAACAGGAAAGGTACAGAAATTTGTCTCGGAACTGGCCATTTGGTGGACAAGTATATATACCACATCCAACTTCGTTAGTCTTTGCCCACACAAGCTGCGAATAAATGAAAAACAATAATTATAAATATACAAAATGTCTGCTTCCTTGTACTGCATGGCTGTGCATTTTCTTCAAGCTTTCTCGACATACCAATTGCATCATTGTATCATCTTGCATGATACTCTTCTATAAATTACTATTATGAATTATCAATAAAGCATTATGTTTGATATCTATACTGTCTGGAAAGCTCCAAGAGGTTCCCCAATCACAACAAGTGTAAACAATTCCGGGAAATGATCAGTATATTTATGTCAATATCATAAACTAGCTGGAATAAATCAGGAAGACACAATGTAGACCAGCAATGCTCTATCATCTCCTGTTTTTCGACAGATCACTGTTTTAATGTATGCTGCGAAGTTATGTTTATGTGTACACGCTAATTTTTAATGTTGTCAGTAACTACGAGTACTCTCAGATCTGGTCTTAGTGTCTTTTTGTTGTGGGGATGTAAAAGTATCTGTCCATGTCCACTCTGTGTTTTTGTTAGATGTATTTCTATTTGTATTCATCTGACGAGTTAAGCCTTTTTCAAATGATTTTTATAGTTTTTTCTTATGTTGTACTGTTACATCACTGTCCAAGGTTAGGGGAGGATTGGCGCTTTCAAACTATTTTAACGCCGCCACATTCTGTATGTGCCTGTCCCAGGTCAGGAGCCTGTAATTAGGTAGTTGTCGATTGTTGCTGTGTTACACATTTGTTTTTCATTCATGTTTTTGTACATGAATTATGCCGTTAGTTTTCTCGTTTGAATTGCTTTATATTTGTCATTTCGAGGCCTTTTATAGCTGACTATGCGGTATGGGCTTTGCTCATTGTTGAAGGCCGTACGGTGACCTATAGCTGTTAATTTCTGTGTCATTTGGTCCCTTGGGGAGAGTTGTCTCATTGGCAATCATTCCACATCTTCTTTTTATATTATCAATTTAAATTTAAGTTTGAGGATGAGTCAGTTGCAAAGCCATTATTTAATTAGGGAAATTATCTGTTTCGTTTTGATTTAACAGAGCCTATCATCATATCGAAATATTTTCGGACCACAGAAAGTATTGAGGTTTTAGTCGGCATTTTGAAGGGACAATAAGTTATTTTGTATTTAACGTTCTACCATTTGAAATTGCTAGTGCTGGTCATATATTTAACAAAATTTCAAAAGAAGTTGTTAAGTATTGGAGGAGTCAAGGTTTGAAAATCATTTACATGATGGTCTGGGTAGAGACAGTAATCTTGGTTTTGCATACCGTGTTAGCACTTTTATAAGACAAAGTTTGACAGAGTTTGGTTTTTTAAAAGAAGAGAAAAGTATATGGTTGCCTGTACATAATATTACTTGGATAGGCTATTAGTTTATCGTAGACTTGTATAGACATGGTTTTATTTTTATGTTTGTCTATCTTTATTGCTCTATGTAGTACTCTAGCTAGTCAACAAACATTAGTTTGTGTTGTGTTTTTCTATAAGTAGTTGGGTTAAAGGTCTTTAGTGGAAAGAAGACTACTCACAGTCACTGAAAGCCATTCCAAAAACGGAAGATCAACTGATATAAATGGACAGAATAGCAATGCAGAATAAGAATGATTAGGGATCATTCAAGCGAGATAGCAACCCGAAGAGCACCAAAAAGCCCTGAAACTCGATAAAATTGGAACTATGACAAAATGTAGAACCCCAAAAGGTACAGGTGCTTTTGTCAAAAACAAGGAAATGCCTGTACTAAGTCAGGAATATGACAGTTGTTATCCATTCGTTTGATGTGTTTGAGCTTTTGATTTTGCCATTTGATTACGGACTTTGAATTTTCCTCTGAGTTATTTTACTTTTTGCTATAAATCAAACTGTTCTGTTGGTTCGAAGAAAGAAGGGGATATAATAGAATAACCAAGTTTGATATTGTATTATAGGTTAGATATTAAACGCATATTCAAACAATGAATATTCACTTCATTTACTAATCGACTGGGTTGTCCTAAACTTTTTTTGGGGGAGGGGCTCAATTTCATATCTTCAGTAAAAATGAAAATACTTGATATTTTCTTCGATTGATCTTAGCTGAAACAGATATAGTTATTTGACATTTATTGTAACTTGTGTTTAAAGAAAAGAAAATAATTGTTTTTATGAAAAGAAGGGAAATAAATCCTTACAACAAGTACTTGTTTTCTATTTATACTTATCCTGGCAACAAGTACCTGTTGTCTATTTATACTTAAAGTGGTATATTTCCGAATGAGAACGTGAATGAGAGCTCATACCAATGCTGTACACCAATTAATTTTGGTACTTTATTTTATGCTTTAATTTAGTAATAGCATACTGACTGATACGCTTATCTGAGTGCCCTCAGTGTTATAAATTGTGCTTTTTATTTAACCGTGTATTTGTGTTCGTCTTAAATGTATTGTATTCATTTATATAATGAGTCGATGTCAAGAGCTTCCGTTTTGCACATTAACGTTTAATAAATCTATTGACTTGAATTTGACTTGACAATTCACATGCATGTTCATACCTCTCAAGAAGTGCTCAATATCCACGCCTCAATGCTTGATAACAATGTAATAACAGCGACGTCTAATTTCTTCACTATTATGCTATACTAACAGAATGATATAAAAAAAAAGTTAATCGATATTTTAGTCAGATCCGTTTGTGCATGTTTCTATTTAAGAAAACAATGGACTTTGTACTTACCTGTGTATAATGACCTGTGGGCACCGTAAATCCTGTGGACCAATTCCACAGCGTATACTCATCATACCAAGCCTTTATTCCCCTCTCTATCAATTCCCTTTCTTGTCCTTTATCTCTAATTGTATGAAAATACAAATTTTCGCCGTACCCTGTGTTTCCATTATGTCCTACAGTACAGGTCTTGGCCCATTTCAGCGCAACGTTGGCAATCGTATCACTCCAAACCTGTAGGGATGAAAAATAAAAAAAAATAAAGCTTATCTTTCTTACACACACAGCATTACATGTATATATCATATGTGGTGCACGATTTGAACAATTACATGTACAGGTTTTTCACAATTAATTTTTGTATACTTATCAAACATGATTTATGCGTTGATTGGTTTTTGTTTTTATTTTCCTTTCAACCACTGGTACTTTAATTTCATTTGTGCAGAGTCCTGTGCTGAAACCCCAGTAAAATTGTTCTGTCTGTCGCAGACCAATTCATACATACGGAGAGGAGAGTTACTTGTTTGAGGATAGTATCCCTTCTTTCGTCTTACTTCTCTTAGGAGACACGAATTTAGTCTCAAACTTGCTTTGAAATGAGAGGGATGTCCTCGTTGATGAACTGGCAGTGACTTATAGGTGACGGTAAGCGCTTTTGTGCTGCACATTCCAATTTCGGAATTATCTCCTTGTATATTTATCTGTACTAACATCTATTTGTTTTGTATAGTTAATACATAACTAAACATGCATTGTCATCTAGGTGCTAACACTTATGGTCCTTCCGGCGGAGTACTCACATTTTGTCATACCGTGTTCTTTATAGCTAACTTAACGATATAGGGTTTGCTCATTGTTGAAGGCAGTACGATGACATCTTTTTCCTTTGGTCTGGGGATTGTTGTCTAAAAGGCAATCATACAAACTCTCCTATTTTATATGTTATATCTGAATTTACCATTTTCTCCATATTAGCAGCTCCTTTCTTTGCTTCCATCTTTCTATATTTGTTATGTTCTTGTACCATATAATTATCGTATTGACCACAATATACAAGGTCTACCATATACAACACCAATAACAACCCTGATAGACTCATGGCAAGGTCTAGAAAAAAGTTTAAAATATTTACTGATGATGGTAGATACAAGAATTCAAAATCATGGCTTAAGTTATTAGTCGATATTTATTTGATTTGATATGATAAAGACATGTTGAGCATACTGGATAACTATTTTAAAAACAAAAAGTGAAACTTCAGCTGCTTTCCGGGGATTTAATCTTTTAAGTCAAAATAAAATTGAGAATGGAAATGGGAATATGTCAAACAGACAACAACCCGACCAAAGAGCAGACAACAAAATTACACTTTAACACTGACAGCAGCAATCGCAGACGAGACAAAGTGTTCCGCGGAACCCCTTATGATTTTTTTCTCTAATATTAACCAGTTGAGGAGACTTACATATAGAAACAGATATTTGAAATTAGTATCTTATATTTTCTTTATATAGATTACATTTTCGTTCCTCCGCAGGTATATTATGCAAACGTCCAGTTTCAATGGGAATTTTAAAGTTAGATGTTCTTTATTTTGTCATTTAGATTCTTTCGTTTTCCGGCATCTGTATCAAATAATTTTAAAAGCTAAAAAGTTCTTTAAAACTTGATTTAAATACACCACTGGAAGATAAGTACCGATTATCAGGTTGTCTGCATATTGATATTGTAAAATATCAGCTGCGATTCACAATATGAAGCTTTTTGTCGAGAGAGCGAAGCGAACGAGTTCAAAAGGCTTCATATTGTGTCGAGCAGCTTATATTTTACCATATATATATGTATATATATGTATATATATATATATATATATGCAGGTTACCAGATGATTGATTTATCGGGTTTTATTTGCGTATTTTGCATGAGAGAAACAAGTGTTTGCCTGGTTTCACCAGCACCCGGAAGATGACTTGATAAGTTCTGCTATCAAATGTGGAGCAGGATCTGCTAAACCCTTCCGGAGCACCTGAGATCACCCCCAGTTTTTGGTGGGGTTCGTGTTGCTCAGTTAGTTTTCTATGTTGTGTTTTGTGCATTATTGTTTGTCTGTTGGTCTTTTTAATTTTTAGCCATGGCGTTGTCAGTTTTTTATCGACTTATGAGTTTGAATGTCCCTGTGGGATCTTTCGCCTCTCTTCATACAATTTGACGTCGCTGATATGTTCGGGTCAAAGTTATTAAGGACATACGATACAGTTACAGGGAGGTAATGACGTTACTAACGTAAATTGTTATTTTCGCGACGTCAAACTACGACTTATCGGAAAGCATTCAGTTTTCGACTGATATTTATCATTCAAACTTATTTAACTTGAAAACGAGTTCATGGACCCTCTTTTTAAAATGCCATTTGGTTTGATTACGTAAGACGATAACGTGTGCAAATTTTCATGAAAACGTAAATAGTACAATTTTTTCAAATTAGATAAATATACAGCAAAATGATGTTTTTTCTACATTCATGAACATTTGATAAATATGAGTTATTTCTGAATAAAAATGTATAAAATCTTAGGATACTTATAAAATACAGAAATTACAAATTATTTAACAAAAACAATTTGTGTTTATCTTTAAATCAAAAGTTATGTCTTTCTTTCGAAAGGGAAAATACGGCCACAAATCCGAATTTTGAGCAAATATACAAAATTTCGACCTCATTTTACTCAAAAGTAGCACATGAAGGTATATTTTTATTACATATTTGATTTAATCAGGTAAAAATAGTCTATATGGAAATTTTATCAAAATGTAAATACGGGATCAAAACTGTATCGTATGCCCTTAAGGCCGGGTCGATGTATTTGACGTCACAAAGCCGTGCTATGGAATTTTATTAAGACCAGAGCAGAGTGTTATAGAGAGTGGGACGACCGATAATTGAGCATTTTGATGCCACTTTTGAATATATTGATCTTGAAAAACCTGTTTTATCAGATCTTTATAGTCAGAACTATCTTGATTGACAAATGCATATCCTAATTTTGTATCATTAAATATTGACTAAGTAATATTTAACCATTTGATGGACTGACTGCTATTTTGCTTTATACTAAGTAACTATACAAATAACTACTTAATTTTTCACCATGCAATATTTTTCTCCTAAATAATACCGTCTTTTTCTAATGGAAATCTGCCTAATTATCCATAAACGGTTGTTTACCTTACTTTTAAAAACATGTTTACAAAAACTTGAGTTATTTTTTCTAAAACTTTCAAGTTTTCGAACCTCGAAATCTCACAACCATATAATAAAAATAGGCTACCATGGCATCACCAAGTGTGAGCTGTAGGTCTAATGGAATGAGTTGGTTTCTTATATTTCTATACAAGCTGTATAATGCTTTCTGTGCTTAGTTAATAAGTTTTTTCTTTGCTTCTACAAAAATCCCTTTACCAAGAATTGCCAAGATATGAGTATAGGTATTGACTATTACTATATTTTTGCCCTGTAATTTAAATTCAATTTCCGTCGCACTTTGCGTTGGCTAAACACCATACTTTTTGATATTGTAACATTAACTTCCAGTTTCCATAATTCACAGTAATTTTGAAAATATTATAGGCATTTTGCATATTTTCTGCTAAATAAGCCAAGATGACAGTATCAAACAGTTTCATAATTGTATTTGACTCAGTTTGACATCCAGGGGACATCCACCTGATTCAGCAAAGAACTTTTTTTATGTCATTTAGAAAAATGGAAAAGAAAAGAGAGAAACATTTTCACCCTGTCTTACACCAGTAAGACAAGGAAAATATTCTGATTGGTCGTTGTTGTATTGAACACATGATTTTATATCATTATATATGTTGAAAATGACATTAAAAATTTTGCCCTTTATACCACTGTTCTGTAGTTGTTTCCACAAGCCACTCCTCCATACAGTGTAAAAGGCCTTGCGGAAATCGACAAATGAGCAAAATATTTTTTTTTCCAAAACACTGATAAAGTGATATTAAGGCATGTAATACGAACAAATTATCAGTTGCAGAGTGACCTTTTCAAAATCCTGCTTTATTATATCAAATTACGGAAATTGTGTTTGCAAAAAAAAAAGTTAACCTAGAATTAATAATTGATGTAAAAAGTTTTAATGTTATTGCTCTGAAATCCGGATCCATTTTATCTCATTTGATCTTAAAAACTGGTCTTATTATACTAATGGTCCAGTGCTCTGGTATTATTCCGGTGTCTAAGACAATGTTGAATATTTTACAGCATATCTGAACCAGTGCTGGAAAAGAATGTTTTACATATTCGTATAAAATTTTATCTAATCCAGGTGATTTGTTATTCTTTAAATTTTTTGTTGCATCAATAATTTCGGCATCATTTAAGATTGAATTGTACAAGGTATCATCACAAATAGAATTAAAGTCAATATCTAAAGCATCATCAGCTGCATATGGTTCATATTGATTAAAAATCTTTAAAATAAAATTAAATGACAAACATTGGTTTAACAAACAGTGCAAAGAAAAAAAGAATGCATTTCATCAGGTAAAAAATACACATAAGCATAATAAGTCTACTGAGATCAAACAACTTTTAAGCTGTATATAAAAAAAAAATACTAAACCAAAATTTAAGTAAGCATCAAGAAAATAGTGCTGCTGAGCTAAGATCTCACTCGAAATCTGGCACAAAATCTGTTTGGGGGACTCTTAAAAGTATACAGAAAGATTCATATTGACACATTTTACGAATATTTTAAAATGTAAAATTATTCCTAAATTTTTGAATTTCTCTACACACATCTTTTTATTTCATCCTTGAAACTTCCTGAATTTTTCAATTATATCTGTGTTAATCTTTTATGAAGTTATAATATATCTATTATTTTTATTATATTGAAAGATGGCGAGAGCTAAAAAATATGCTCTGAACAAATTTCGGCAAAATCATAACTTTTTATCATACAGATAAGTCAGGGAGAGAGCAAATCAAAGACCCATCATCGAAATAGTTGCTTGATATACCCGGCTTTCCCTTTTCACATATCTTTACGCATTATCCAAAATCAAAGTGTAAAAACACATATCACAAATGGCAGGTCTTGAACATGTAGTCGTAGGCCTTGATTTTGATAATATTGACCTCTGTATCGACAAAGTATTGAGTGAATACCCTGTCAACATTTTCCCAACAAATCTAAACAAACGTACGGGAAAGGCCAATAAATGCTTGTACGAGGAAATCAATGTTAACTTGTAAAAGAAGGAAGCGAGAATGGTAACTTTCTACACATCCCTAGCACATCCTTGGATAAAAACACTTGATTTATTCTATTATGAGCACATGGGAAACAATGAACAATTTGACATTATTTGGTGTGATGTACCCACAACATGGTCTGATCCCAACAGTAATGGAAACTCCACTGTTATCGGAATATTTGATAAAGAGCAAGTACTTCAATTTAACATTCTTTGTTACAACTGGGACACTCAGAGTTCATGGATTTAAATATATGATATTGTGCAATCCCACTTTCCTGTTTTCATGCAAATTATAGCTAAAGTGTTAAATTCTTGTAACACTGTTGTAGATGAAAAACAAAATGATTTGGATCAGACATTTTTGAATTAAAATGAAAACTTATCATCAAATTTAGACTTGCAGAGCGATTGTGCTAATGATAATCATGACGATTCACTCACTTCAATAAAACCCATCGCATAACAGGATGAGCACACATTTACACTTGACACAGCAGATAATCCAAGTGTTGTTAACCACTTTTCTAGAATTGAGAAAACTATAACTTATGCTATCGTGCATGTAGAAAATCAACAAACTAATGACCATTCAAAATCAATGGCAGCAATTACCGGGTAACTCTTCTTGTGAAACTTTATCTAGCTTAATCAAAGCAAATCCAAGATCAAAAGATCAATCTGAGGTAACATCTCTACAAAAAAAAATATGCACATTGAGAGAGAGACTTCAACATCTAGAGAACCAACTTAAAATCCAGGAGGGTAACATGTTAATAGAAAGATCAAACAATGAAGCCAACATCAAAAGTCTGAAATCACTGCTGGATGAAACCAGAACACAATCAAAGCAATATAGTGAAATATCTCACTTGAGTTCACACAATACACTGATAAATTGAAAGTGAAAGATGAGGAAATACAACACCAAACAATCTCGGTTAATAACTTGACAACCAAATAGGACAAAGCCCAAGATGAGGTTATTCAACTTAAAACGCACATTTCTGCCTCACTTGATAATATCAACTTGATCAAGGAGTTCTCTACACCTAAGACAGCAACTCCTCAACAACAACATGATGTATCGTTAAAACCCAAGGTACTTTTATTGGGGCTTCAAATGTAAAGGACATAAATGAAGCTAAACTTACAAGTGCAGCTTATGTTGTGAAAGTTGTAAAATATACTTTAAAGGATACCAAAACAAATGTCATCTCTTATGAAGACACACAGATGTAGTGGTCCTGCAATTGCTAACTAACGATTTGAAAACACTTACGCCACAGCAATGTGTTGGTGAACTTGAACATCTTGTTTCTTTTATTCAGGATAAATGGCAACATGTTAAGATTATCATATCTCTTACAACCCAAGGAAAGATAATATTGTATTTTACACAAATGGGCAAATCATAAATGCTTTAATAAACAAAATAATATTGTCAATACAGTCTCGTGTGTGTCTTATTGTGAACAGTGTACCATGTTGTCACAAGGGTATATTGAAGTAATCTTACAAATAAAATTTGTTTGCTTTTTTTTGGGAACAGGACATTTTAGCGAAATATTTTGAAATACATGGGGACATTTTGGCGCAGACATTTTAGCCAATTTTAGCGCAGGATTAGTTTGTTTACTTGTATTTCAATTGCCCATTTTAGCGAAACTTACCTGGTTGAATAATACTATCCATACTAAAACTATGAACAGTAATTAATGCTGGTTTGACGTTACAGTTGTTTGTATTTAAGTTTATTGGGCACATCATTTAAAGGTGTATCTGATTGTTTTGTGGAAGAGTCCATGTCAGTTGCGCCAGAATATAATAGATGTGTAAAAATTAAAATAACGAATTTCAAATCGAATGGAAAACAACTGTCATATTCCTGACTTAGTATAGGCGTTTTCTTATGTAGAATGTATGACAGTCGCATAGAATTCAATTATATTGACAGCAATGTGTGAACAAAACAAACAGACATATTAATAAGTAAAAATGTCAAAAAATAGGGATACATTAGTCAACATTGTGTTATAACCTTAATCACATAAAACAAACAAATATGTCAACAAAGAAAAACAAAATGGCATATAGACAAAACACAAAAGAAAAAAATGAAAGACGAGAATACAAAAAATGACCAAAGCACAACAACACATTGGCGAGATGCACAAGTACCGAGCCACGCTAAAAGGATATTACCCAAAATGGACTAAACAGTAAAAGTTGATAATTACAAAGACAAATAAAAGAACACTATAACACGTAATTAAGATTATGAACAACGTCAGAACCTAGAATCTATACTTCAAGACCATCATGTATTATTTTATTTGTGAAGGTCGAGACGTTCGTTGATATAACTCTGATTCATCAACTTTCTGCTCGGACACTGGTGACGTTTTATAAAGTCTGGGTAGCAAGCACTTGAATACCGAATGAGTTGAGAAATGTATATCCCATTTGCAGGTGAAGTTGGTATATTGCTACTAAGGTGGGGGCAATGGATAATTTTCGAAATTAGAATTGTCTTGTTTGTCATAGATTTTGGTACTGAGATGACCGCTTATGTCAAATTCGAGGTATAAGTCTAAAAATGAGGCGGAGGAAGTTGTGTCTGCTGTTTCTTTAATTTCTAAATCGGGAGAATATATTTATGAAACCAAATCCGAAAAGTTCGGATTGTTGATTGAAAAAACATCATCAATATATCTGAATCTAAAATTAAATGATGTGGCTTCTTTGAGCTTCCTGTTTTTGACAAGTGTTTGAAGGATCTCCGACTCATATGAAAATAAGAGATCGGCAAGGAGAGGCGCACAGTTTGTTCACATAGAATGCCGAAAAATTGTTGAAAAGTCTCCAAATTCAACAAATATGTTGTCAATAAGAAACTCCAGCATACTGATTCCTCTGTGTAGCATGTTTTACCTTTTTGTTCACTATTAACAAAATATGCCGTATGGTATCCCAAAGTAAAAAATTTATAGCGTATGCTACCATTATTATTTTGAAAAGCATTGTGGATTATTTCTTTTAGACGATTTTTCAATTTCACATGGGGAATGGTGGTATACAAGGTTGAAAAATCAAAAATTTTGATAGAATTAATTTCAGAGAAAGATCGAGATTCTAATTTATCCAGAAGTTCTTTAGAGTTTTTTTAGAATCCACATATTTTTATCAATCTAATGGATAATTCCTTTGTAGAACATTCAGATGAGCCGGTAATGTACCGTTGTTTGTACGGAATTTTGTGAAGCTTATGTATCCAATACAAACGAGGTAAGTCCTCAGATTTGCTGTTCAGTGTAATGTTCATTGAGGCCATGAAGGACGTATGATTTGTCAAAATCTCATCCTTGTCAAATGATATGGTTTTGTATGTGGGATAACCTGAGTACTCATTTATTCCTAATTCTTTTACAAGACACTCGTAGTAGTAAGATTTACATACCATTTTTTGTTTAGGGGCCAGCTGAAGCCCGCCTCCGGGTGCGGGATTTTCTCGCTGTGTTGAAGACCCATTGGTGGCCTTCGGCTATTTTTTTGCTCTTTGGTCGGGTTGTTGTCTCTTTGACACATTCCCCATTTCCATTCTCAATTTTAAAGACAACATTATTTGAAACCTACCTTTGTCCGCAGGAACAACATCATATTTATCGTGAAGAGATGATAGACATTTCACAGCTTCATTGTCTCTGAAAACGGACTTTGGTCGATCAAATTCTGAAAAAGTGTCCAGCTCAACTTCTCGTTTAGCCCATGCTCTTGCGTAGTCCTCATGGAATCCATAATTATTTTTGAAGTTATGATTCCAATTGATATGTTGGGGTTCTCTCAACTTAGGACCATGAGATATTACCTCAGGGAGATGTTCATGTTGAATTATGTTTAGATCCCCAGTAATAACATGGCCAGAGGGGCTGTAAATATAAGGCTAGTGGGAACAGTCACATGTCAGAGTATTTTTTATGTATTCTTCTAAATCAAGGTCCGGCAATGCTTGCTTATAGTTAAATACTTTAGGTGCAATGGTTTTGTGTAATTGTAGGATACAATAGGAACTAACTGATTCTTTAAAATAAAGGGGAATTTCAGATGTTACCTCCTTTTGATGAAGAACGTTGCTGATGTTGATTGCATCAGTTCCTATATTTGAAAACTGAACTGAAAGGAAATTCCTCTTTTCATCATGTACAATGGTTCCGATCTTACTGGTTTAAAAAAGACGGAAAAGAGCTACATCACAAATTATACTTACCAGTCTGTATATTGGAGAACATGTATTTATGCTGAGATTCTATGTTTCCACCTAAGCCTTGGGCAGAAGTTCCATGTAATTCAAAGCGAAAATATAATGGTCCAGAGTCGTTCCATGCTCATTATTATGAGCTGTTTTATAGCTGTCACCCAGCCATTTACGTTTTTCTTTAACACAGTTACTTTCTGTTTATTTTGACGTTAGATATAGAATCAGTGTGCGAGAAGGTAAGTGTTGCTCAGGTTGACCCATTAGACTGTTTGTATGTATGAGCACATTAAACAAAAAAAGAGGTCTCTAATCAAAGTCGCTTTAGTTATTTATTATAACAGACAATCGACCAAGGTTATCGAACATTTTCCTCATGTCCAAGCATATAGATTCCGAAAGAAATTTAAAAAATAAAATCAAAATGCAAGTCGAAATATTAAAAGTGTAATATAATTTTTGTAGATAATATGAAAAAATAATAGACTAACCTGATTTACCTGTGACGGTTATCCTTTCTTGTGTTTGCTATAAGCAGCATTCTGATGCGTCTTATATAGATGACCATCAAGTTAGTGCTAAAACATCGGAAATTAGAGTAATCATAACGTCTTAGTGTAACATGATGATAATCTTAATTGTTGTGATTTAAAAACGCAATTTCAAAATGCATTATCTAAAAATCTGGAAAACGTGACAAACAGTTCATGCATAAAATGATACTAACTAATAACTTTCGACGAGATCAATAAAAAAGTGACCAACAAAATAATAGAGAATATTTTATTGCTTATATTACGGATTTGTTTTACCCTTCCCGAGTTTAACTACTGCGTACCTGTTATACGATATATGTTGCATACGAAACAAGTCATCTTGACCCTTGCAGGAGCGCACCTGATATAAATTATATTAAATAAATAACTGTCTTTTGACGAGGAGTCGAATTGTTAAACCACATATTTATGGAAACAAAAGACTAGTGATATCTTATTCACTATTAACAGAAAATGTATTCCATTGCACTGTATGTGAGATGTTCAAATACTGCGGACAAAATATATATTTTGACGACGATTAATCATCGTGGCATTTAGTAACGAAGAATGTAACAAAGATGTTTTTCGTAAGAGATTTTCTAATAAATTAGAAAAAAACTATATTGACCTCTGTCCAAGAAATAGAAAGGCTCGATTACATTTGGAATTATTCAGTTGATTTTTGATAAACCTCATAGACGCATAAACATTTTTTTATTGTCTTCGATAGACGCCCTTCTAGTTTTACTACATTACCAGCCAGAAGAGTAGCCCAGTAACTTGTAAAATTGAAGACATCCACCGGAAAGATTTCTGGACGCTATCATGATTTAATTTACCATCATGGAATACGTTTGTCACAGATGATTCGGAAATAATATAGTTTTCGTTTCTTTCCTCTTTTCTTTGAAAGTGACATCATCGAATTCGACTTATCAACGAATATTTAATTACCATGAACAAGACGACAGGTGCATGGTGGTTCAAGATCTGCATATCCTTCCGGAGCACATGATATAATCTCCTTTTATTTGCTGAGATTCGTGTTGCACAGTATTTAGTTTTATGAATAGTGTTTGCAGACTGCTGTTTATCTTTTAGTCGTTTGTCTTTTTCTTACACTGTCTGTTTTCTTCGATTTTGTTATTGGAATCGTTTGTATATCATATCGAAAACTCATCAACGATAGCAGGCTTATAATTTCGTACACCAGACGTATGTTTTGTCTACACAAGACCCATCAGTGGCGCTCGAATCAAAATGGTGTGAAAGGAAATAAAATTCAAAGTAGAAGAGCATTAAAAACCGAAAATTTAAAAAAGTTGTGCCAAATACAACTAATGCAATCTTTTCCTGGGGGATAGGAAAAACCTTAAGTGTTTCGAATAAATCAACATTTTATACGCATTAAATTTACAGAAAATGAACATCTCAATGCTATTTCATGTCATCGCAAAGCCCAGGTGATACTCTCAAGATCGGTGAACTAATTTATATAATTAGGTTAATAGGTTATATGGTAAACAAAAAAGGGCCAATTGGACAGGAAATATTTTGAAACTTTTGTATTGTTATATGGTAATGGAAAACTACTTTGGAATATTTGAGAAAAGAAAATTATGTATGTTTGTTTTGTACTTTTAAAGCTATCAGAACTGTCAAATTTTGTAAAGAAGTAATATTACATTTTACTAAACTTATATAAAAGTTATTGCCGAAAAACGGAAGCAGATATTCTCAAAGAGGGTAATCATGCTCTTATGTCTAAGACTTGCACCGTTGAATGTCAATCAATATGCTATACAGTTATTAATTAAAGCAAGGCCAATATTTATTACATCATTATTTTGCTTTTCTGTTTTCAAGCGTTAATTTGGTATTCAAACTTAAAACTGATAATAATTTAAGTATTTTTTGAAGACAACAAAATAGAAGCCAAACAAGTTATAAATTGTACTGTAAATGTAACGACAAAAAGAGCGGTGCGGGTAACAAAATATGAATAAATACAGGCTACCAATAACAAAGCTAATCGGGATAGTAGTATACCTTTATCTGTATGATCGGTTTGATAGTCTGTTTAATCCCCATGGTATATCAATATAGATAAGTTGCTCAATCGTGAAATTTTTGTCAATAAAAGTGTTATTCTTATATGTTAATGTAATATCAAATAGGTGTTAAATAAATAGGAAAATTGTACCACTTAATTATCAAATCAATGGAATGAACATGTTAATGTGTCCAATATGGCAAAATAAAACGTTTATATATAAAAGTACGAAGATGTGGTATGATTGCACAATTACCCACACGAGTTCAAATGACGCATATCATTGGCATATGTAAGCAACTATTATAGGTCACCACACGTCACCAACCTATACTGCACAGTGAGCCACAAAATGCCCTGACATGACAAATTTGAAGCAAACAGGACGAAAAAAAAAAATTATGACAAAAAAAAAAAAAAAACATGATAGACCAAAACCAACGACAACCACCAAACCACAGGGTTGAGCCTTTTAACAGTATGTACAAATGATAATTACAACATTTATGATTACGTAATGCTTTATGTTCGTTACAGGAAAAGCCACTTTCGTTATTTACTTTTGAAAACAATAATACAAAAGGCTAACAAAGAATCATATCAGAATAACAACTTCAGTTTGTCTTTCAGTTACTGTTCACAGTAATATGAAACTTCTGCTGATGAATTTACAACTTTGAAATGTTTTTTCCTTCTTCAAATATCCTGTCTGTTTAAATATAAGAAAGATGCCAGCTAACATGTCAATAGTCGCATGGATGGAAGTTGTAAACAACTTATATAGCAGAAACATGGAGAAATTAATGATTTCAAGCATAATTACACCTTATATAAGAATGCCGGATTTTGATTGGTTGGTAGCCAGTGTATTTTTCGCATATCCTTACCTTGGGACCAAATTTCCCTCGCCTTATGGCTCGGGAAATTTCACAGTCCCTTGACTTTTTCGCAAATACCCCTCCATAACATGATTTATCTGTTGGTAATAAATACATTTTAATAAAGCCTTGTCAACAAAACACAATAACAATCATTTTATCGTACCTGTCGGACATTGTCTTTAAACATAACATCTATTTTGTACCATGCGTTTTTCTGATAACAAGAGTCGGTCGAAATGACGGCAACCAGTTTTTTCTTACATCTATCAGTGTCCTTGTTTAAGCAATCAAATGTTATAACTCTAGAAAATCGTCAGAACCAATCTTGATCTCTATTTTGTCAAGAGAAACGACATAAGGAAATTTGGAAAGGATTGGATCAAGTGTCTCAAGTTATCGCACGAAATCGGCATAAATTGCAATTTTCTTAGTAATTAAGGAATATTGTTCATAAACTGCAAAAGTGAAAACCTTCGTAATTGATCTTGACTTCCAATTTCGATTACAATAGGTGTAGAAAAGATGTAAGAAGTGACTTGAAAAGACTGCTAGATCTTTATAATAGAGTGGAATTTTAAGATGCAGCCAAAAAATCCGGTTCTGTTCGTGTTAATTATCTACGGTATGCAGAAATTACCCCATCTTTGTGATAAATAAAAGAAGGAACAGTTTTATTTCTTAACACTGACTTGTATTCCCTTTCTATCTATTTTTTGTTTTCAACGTTGGTAACTATCTCACTTTTCCTCGAATACAATACACGCATGTTCTTTACATTGATGATTTGCTGTCAAGTTGTTTGGTATTTGTATTTCCCTTCGATTCAAAGAAAAGCGAGGGTATAAATTTAAAAAGTAGTAGCTCACACTGCATCTTGTTTTTCTTCAAAGATTTAAAGTGTCTTGTATGTTTTATTTTCCCAAACTTTTGACTGTAGTATTTCCATAATTCGTGTCTTTTGCATATAAACTGGAATCACACGCTTCTTTACTATCACTGTGACCATGTGTACTAACAATCGGCTGGATTCACATGTTACATTGCAATTGCTGATTTTTACATCGGTATGACCGTGAGGGCATTCCGATGTATTGTTGCCACAGAGATTGCTACTTACGTAACTTTCGTTTTTGACTGGTAACCGATCCATAAATACGCGGATATTATCGAGTGCCAAATAACATTCCTTATCGCTTGTTAAAAATTCATTTCTTCAATGAATACTCATAAAAATATTTTTTGTTTAGAACATAAATTAATAATATGAAAATGTTTTGTCGTTAGAAATATATATATAAGTAAAAAATCATTAATAATATCTATGCACACGTAAAGAAAATTTGACTTTAGACAGTTTTTGCTGTTCTTTTTGTTTTTGTTTGTGGGTTTTTAAGTTCCAATTTGTTTTATATTTTTATATGTTTTGGCTTTCCAAAATATGTTAGTGTCAATCGAGCTGAATGGAGATTATTCTAGAAACACATGTCGTGTTTACACAATAATCGTATTATACGATTCGTTTATACCTTTATAATAACAAAACATAGATGCTTCTTTAAGATACCATTTATTGGCATACAGCAATTAAGTTGTGTTATAAGGTGCTGTTTTATATTCTTATAAGAGATTTCCAATAAAATGACATACTTACACAACTTGACGTACGTACCTAACGGGAACGGTTATTGCCAACCTACGTATTTTGTTTAGACATCGCTCAAGTTTAAACAAAGTATTCCAAGACTTTTAAAATCAGATACTGGAATTTTCTTCCATATCAAATAATTATAAAATAATGAAAAGAGATAGAAATCGTGCATTTGTATTTATCACGTGGTTATCCAGATTCCCGCCTTAATTTTCACTATCCCTTACCTATCATACGATCGATTTGAGACATCTTTCATGGTTTTGTTTGTGATAATTATTTTTCATTATCCTTTGCAGATGAATGCTCCATTATTCTGTATGTTATATGCTTATTTTTTCTTTATTCGATGTTCTTTCTTTTATTATCTATCTTTCTATTTATTTATATTTTTGGGGAAAAGATTTTTCAGAAGAATATTTTTCTTGCAATTTCAGAAATGTCAAAATCAGCGTTTTTCAGAATGTGTCTCTTGATAAAAATTGAAAATTGAGATAAAACTATCGCTTCCAATTAATTTCTAAATAAACATATTTTCCATTTATCAAAAATTTATAGATTCACTAGATTAACAAAATTCACTATATAGATTGTATTTTAGCAGGTGTGCTCGATTAAGTATTGTAGTCTGTGTTGTTTTGCTTAACGGGAATGATAGTTTAAAATGCTATACGAGTCCTAATTACAAAAGACATTTCCAGGCAATATATTTAATCTCCCTTGCAGAAAATTAAATCAATTTATAGTCTTTTATCCATTTTATTGATAAACAGTTTATAAGTGGGTCACCAAATTTATTTTTACTGCATAAATCATTAAAGTGCATGTGTCATAAAAAAGAAACATAGAAAAATAAGATAATAAGATTTTTGGATGCGCAATGCAGTCAAAACGGCACACTATTGTATTCCTTTACGGTGTGTTTATTCCAAATGCAGTGTATAAGATCACGACTTTGCACAACGCTAAAATATATGTATATATCAGTAGGATGTTAGACCATAAGTGTTCAGTTCATATGTAGTTTGAATATAATAATGAGAATGGAAATGGGGAATGTGTCAAAGAGACAACAACCCGACCAAAGAGCAGAAAACAGCCGAAGGCTACCAATGGGTCTTCAACACAGCGAGAAAATCCCGCACACGGTGGCGGGCTTCAGCTGGCCCCTAAACAAAAATGTGTACTAGTTCAGTGAAAATGGACGTCACACTAAACTCCAAAACATATAAATGAACTAAAATTAAAAAACATACAAGACTAACAAAGGCCAGAGGCTCCTGACTTGGGACAGGGGCAAAAATGCGGCGGGATTAAACATGTTTTGTGAGATCTCAACCCTCCCCCTATACCTCTTGCCAATGTAGAATAAACAAACACACATCAATACGCACAGTAAAACTCAGTTTAAAAGAAGTCCGAGTCTGATGTCAGAATAGGTAACAGAGGAAACTAAGCAAAATGACAATTATACATGAATTAACAAAGGTCTACTAGCAGTTACTGACATGCCAGCTCCAGACCTCAAATAAACTGATTAAAAGATTATGCCTTCATCATATGAATATCAAGCACAATCCCTCCCGTTAGGGGTTTAGTATCATACCATCATAAAATATATGAAAAGAATATAACCCGTATCATGTCAATAACTGGTTTTAGAATAAATGTGTTTATTTCTGATGCAAAGACCCCATGAGTGAATCAATATTAATACCAAAATATGCCATCTTTAATGACCTGACAACAGTATCGTAACTATATCCCTTCTGAATAAGTCTGTTTAAAGGTTTGGTTAGCTTTTTCAGGTGAATGCCGACATTTTTGTGCTTTGTATAGAATATTACCATAAAAGATTGGATGTGAAATACCTGAACGTATAAGATGTCTGGATGTTGATTTATATTTACGAATGATTTCCTTGTACCGCTGATAAAATTTAGTAAATGTTTTGACTAGTTTGTGATATCGAAAACCCTGGTGTAATAATTTTGCAGTAATACATAGATTTCTTTCGTTAAAATCAAATACGTTGTTACATACACGAGCGAATCGAACAAGTTGAGATACATAAACACCATAAGATGGTGACAAGGGAACGTCACCATCTAAAAATGGATAATTAACAATAGGAAATTAAAAATCATCTCTTTTATCATAAATTTTGGTATTAAGCTTCCCGTTAAAGATATAGATATCAAGATCCATGAAAGGGCAGTGTTCTTTGTTAGTATTAGCTTTATTTAAAGTCAGTTCAGCAGGATAAATCTCTTAAGTGTACATACTGAAGTCGTCTTAATGAGAGCCAATATATCATCCAAATATCTAAGAGTGTTATTAAATTTTTGTATCAGATGTTGTTTTGATGGGTCTTTGCAGATTTTAATCATAAATTGTAACTCATAACAATACAGAAACAGGTCCGCAATGAGTGATGACATTGGAATTCCGATCACTTGACGAATATACGGAATCTCCATAGCGTACAAAAATGTTATCTAGTAAAAATTCAAGGGCAGTTATCGTATCAAAGCAGGTCCAATTGGCATAGTTCTTTTGTTTGTTGTTACTAAAAAATGACCTAAAAGAGTTGAACATATATATATTCGCATTCTGACTTTTTAAATACCCATTTAATTAGGTGTGTGAATTTTTTCTTAATTATATTATGAGGCAAAATGGTATATAGGGTAGAAAAATCAAAACTTTGAACAGATTCGAAATCTCCAACATAAGCATGCAATTTATCAAGTACTTCCAACGAATTTTTTTATGCTATATATGCATATTTAGGGCGAGAAGATAAATATAAACCCGACGTTGTAACACGATATTTTCTTTGATCTTCGAGTGAGTTTACTTCAGTTATTTTTAGCGGAGTGCGTTAACTGAATGATTTTTTAGTTATTGCCCTCTCCAGTCCTACCGTGTGTCGCTTGTTATAGGAGAAGCACTGAATGGGAGGAGCTTAGACCAGTGCTCTAACTTCCATCTTAGAAGTTGTTATTGCACTGTCTAGCTCCGCCTCCTTGGCCTAGTAAACAATGAAATCGATGACCATAAAATGTTCTAAAAATTTAAACAAACTGCATACACAATATATAAAAAAAATTGGGGAAAGGGGAGGGTGACCTTACCCTAGCGCTAGCCAAACTTGTAAACCTGACCCTAAATTAAAAATGGTTCCCTATACTTGAAACAAATGAATGCCCGAGGAGAGCTACAAAACGGAATAGTGTGGTCTATAAACGAAGAGGCGATATAGATAAATTGGTGGATACTTGTTTTTATTGGGTAAAAATAAATATTTCAAAAAATTGTCACTGGATTTTAGTCGTTTAATTTCCTCCACTTTTTAAAGGTATATCTCTGTAAATTGAGCATGCTTAAAATATTTAACTCTGGACCTTATGCAATCAACAGCCCATCTATCATGTCTATTAATCGATCATTTTCATGGTGTTGGGAAAGGCAGAATATCTTCACAATAATTTTTAAAACGTTCCCTTCTTTTACCTCTTCTAAAACTACACATCCTGGAGACCCATTGGTGGCCTTCGGCTGTTGTCTGCTCTTTGGTCGGGTTGTTGTCTCTCTGACATATTCCCCATTTCCATTCTCAATTTTACATCCTATTGGTTTTGAAAGCAGACAGTATGGTATACATCTAACAAGATTTTGCATCTATCCCCTCTAGTTCGCTCGGGGTAGGTGGGTTACTTCAATAACACATAAATCGCTTTCTGGTATTTAAAAAACTTGAAGAAAGTTTCACGGCAACAATTCATTTACATGTACATCTATCATTAATCAAATCCTACTGAAAAATCCGACCCATGAGTTCATTTTCTGAAATTAAGAAACGTTTTGTCATAGAAAGCGCCACTATTTGATTGACATAATTATTTAATTCATGAAAAGTACAGTTAAGTTAAACCTTTAACCTTTGACATGTGAAATCGCCCATTAATGTCACAAATCATATATAGTCACGCCTTACTCATTAACATATTTGATCCATTCAAAGCTACGCTTTTCGTGAAAGGCGTGCTATATATATATATAGAATTTTGTAACGTGCTAGTTCACAAGGTAACAGTCTGCAGGAAGACATGTCACCCTAACCGGACACATTATTCTGACTCTAGATCGACCAATCTTTGCTCCGACTTCTAAAGTAAGCGTGCTTAGAAGAGAGGCAGCCATTATTTGATTAGAACCGACAGAGGATCGAACCCGAGACCTTCAACACTCGAGCCGTAGCTTCCATTGAGGTAATGAGGGAACTTCATCAGAAATTTTTTGACTATAAACAAAATAGAAATACAGAGAATATATATAAAATGTATTTCAAAGTATAGTAGAGAGTGGAGACGGTTATAAAAGTTGACCCTCTACCCTTTTCACACTCATTTCTTATTATTAACTTAAAAAAATATAAGTATAATTTCTTTCAGTTTTTTACAAGGTGTACTTTGTCCGTTCCATAAACAAAACAGTTGTATCTACCGTTTTCATTTTATTGATTCAAACAAGAGGTTATAACTGTGAAACTTACATGCTTGATTTTTCTTTACAACGAACATGTTACTTTTGTTGGACTCAGTTTTTAACAGACACTTATCATACCTAAGGGACAAACTGTGCTCCTCTTCCCACTGACGTATACCTTGATTAAAATAGGACAGTATTCATAGTTCTCCCAGTTATCATAATCCATGGATCTTGTCAAAACCCCAATAACGTATAAAAATACAGCATGAAGTGGATCTTAACTTTTTATATCACTAAATCTGTACAAAAGCAATTAGGAGTAGGTCATGTCATTTATTTTTGTTTTGACCAGGACATGTCTGTAATTGAACTATCAGAATAAAACGTTTGACCAGCAGTTTCATTGCAATGTATTGATTTAATGCGCACTTTTTAATTACTATTATTCCATGATTAAACTCCATAAATCCGGATTTTTCATAGACAAGATATTTGTGCCAGTGTACGTAAACTCCCCCTCCATGTTTTTTGTTTGTTTTTATTTTGGGAGGGTAATCGTCTACCGTTGCGTGATATACCGCATGTACTCTATACAAGACCTTATCCAACAGTGTAACCAATGCTTAAAGGGTCGTCTGTTTTGTTGTACGGGATGTATAAAATACACTGCCACGTGCAATCGGAATGGGTACGTTCAATCTAATGCTTGGGAAAGTGCAATCATTAGCTCTCGACAAAATGTCTGACCCTGTCTACCAGGCTCTCCTTTTCCATTTGCAGTTGAAATGCATGATGTTCCTGGCCAATAAAGGCAACAGTAGTATACCGCTGTTCGAAATTCATAAATCGATTGAGAAAAAAAACAAATCCGGGTTACAAACTAAAACTGAGGGAAACACATCAAATATAAGAGGAGAACTACGACACAACAGAAACACAACATTAAAATGTAACACACACAGAAACGAACTATAATATGACAATGGCCATTTTCCTGACTTGGTACATGACATTTTAAGAAAAAAATGGTGGGTTGAACCTGGTTTTGTGGCTAGCCAAACCTCCCGCTTTTATGGCAATGTTAAATATAACATTAAAATGACAACATTACATGACAGGACTACAATACAAATAAATGGGAGAACATATAGGACAGAGAAACATACGAATAATAGCTAACAGAAGGTACCAGGTTTAAAATTTAATACGCAAGATGCGCGTTTCGTCCACACAAGACGTGCCAACACATTCTACATATCTATTTTTTCTTGTCCTGAATGGCCTGAATATGTATCTAGTTTTTGTCACTTGATGTCAGCCAACAACAATCAATCGATCAAACCTGCACTGCAGTCCATAACCATGCATGTCGAGTCTTTGACTTCCAAGACACAAATCGTTGGCCTCACTAGATATACAATTCAAGCTACTCTACTGTCGAGGTGAGCTACCACTAGACCACCGAGGCTATTATGAATATAGAAGATACACATATGTGTGCATTTGAAACAATAATATGTGGACATAAGACATCGTGCCCTCACATTATCACATTTCAATGTTAAGCGAACCACTTAAATCGTGTCAAACTCTAATTTGGTACATGCATATAATTTTTAAAGTTTTATATTTAAAACGGGACGGACGAACGTACGGACGCAGAGACAAGAAAATATCATACCCTTTGCCATCATAAGTTGGTCATGAAAGTTAAATGATCATCCTACTTTACAAAACTACAATCAAATATTCCATACATGTCTGTTTTTCAGACATATTTGTATAGGTTAAATGCCAACCATTTCATGAAAATAATTTGTGAGCAATGACGTTGAATTACACATACATTTGTACAGACTCTTCATAGAACCCATGGATCATTATAATTAAACATAAGAAGGGAAAAACAATAACTGACTTAGTAAAGAGTAATGATTTTTTTTTCTTGAAGATGCATCCTCATAAATTCAATTGATAAAAATTCTACGGAAAGATGACAACACACTATCAAATAGATGCATCAGCGATCTGAATTTCTGCCTCTGACAAGGTATCATGAAATAAATTATAGAAGTATGCTTAAAAAGGAGTCGGTTCTGTACACCTTTTACACACCGGCGTGTTTGGAACTCCTGTTTTAACCTTATTACTTATACATTAAAAATGAGAATATCATCTCGCTTCAGATTTCATTATTTCTATTTTTTCAAACTCAATTTTGATTCAATATTTTTAAGAATTCACTCTTTAAGAAATAAATATAAGGGTTAAGTAAAATGACCTAGTAATGATCGGTGCGTTTGATTACCGGTAACTGGATTAATTGTTCCGTTAAAATGCTGTTGTCAATAAAATCATCCGAATTAAATAACAAAATATGTAAAGATTTAAAACAGCAGATTTGATCAACTTTTGAACTACATTTATTGCAACAAAGTATTTGTATTAAACGAGCAAAATATCCATGAAGTCTATGCTCCCCTCCGTCATGCTTCAATGCAATAAGACGGGATACGTTAAGATAGGTTGGTTATGTCGAGTAATGTCATTTTTATTGGAAATCTCTACTAAAACTCAATGACTGCACGCGAAGTCTATTACAACGTTACAACAGTGCGTTGTCAAAACAGATAAAATAATTGATTTAGCTTGTAATTTGCGTGTTAAATCATTGAAATACAATTCACATAGGAATTGAATGCTACTTTTGAAGTTTTATACAAAAAGCAGCATTCAGTTTCAATAAATATGTAATATATATATATATAGTATCTCTTGGTATGGTATGGTGTACAAATTTTTGCACCTCATGTTTGCGGTATACCAACTTTTCCGCAAGTTTATTGTTTTCTGTTTGGTATTAAAATAATAATAAAGATCTATTTTGTTACATCTTGTGGTCCGTTTATTTGGCAATCGCAATGGCAGTCAGCAGGGTTTAAGAACATCCGTTGTTCGACCTGTTAGTCAAATGCGTTTTGTTTAAATATACTTTTTCACTTTTTTGGTCTTTTGGAAAATGTTGTTTGTGCTGTATTTAGACCCCTCTACGAAGAAATTTGTTTTGCATGCACACGAATAAAAAAATGCGTTTTTTATCCAACGCAATCATAGGTTTGAACGTTGTTTTCAATTTAGACTTATATATATATATATATCATAGGTTTAAACGTTGTTTTCAACTTAGACTTGTTTATATTTTTTCGTTTGAGCTTGTATTATATTTGCCTTCGGGTTTATATTATACGTTCATCCTAATTCATTTCTTCAAAATTCAAGAGTCAGTCCTAAATTGAGGTAAATTATATGGCCTTCCAAATACCGTTTCGATTCCTAATATCACTGAAGAGACATTAATTGTCCAAATCCGGATATGGTGTACCAATTTTTGCACCTTATGTTTGCGGTATACCATGTTTTCCGCAAGTTTATTGTTTTCTGTTTGGTATTAAATTAATAATTAAGATCCATTTTGTCACATTTGGTGATACGTTTATTTGGCAATCGCCATGGCAGTCAGCATGGTTTAAGAACATCTGTTGTTCGACCTGCTTGTCAAATGCGTTTTGTTAAAATATACTTTTTCACTTTTTTGGTCTTTTGGAAAATGTTGTTTGTGCTGTATTTAGAACCCTCTACCAAGAAATTGGTTTTGAATGCACACTCATAAAATTGCGGTTTTTATCCAACGCAATCATAGGTTTGAACGTTGTTTTCAATTTAGACTTGTAGATATATATATATATACAGCACAAAGCACATTTTCCAAAAGACCAAAAAAGTGAAAGTATATTTTAACAAAACGCATTTGACTAACAGGTCGAACAACAAATGTTCTTAAACCCTGCTGACTGCCATTGGCGATTGCCAAATAAACGGTCACCGATGTAATAAAAGGATCTTAATTGTAAATTTTATACTAAACAGAAAACAATAAACTTGCGGAAAAATGATATACCGCAAACAAAAGGTGCAAAGGTTTTTGTACACAATATCCGGATTTCGACAATTAATGTCTCTTCAGTGATGTTAGGAATCAAAACGATATTTGGAAAGCCATACAATTTTCCTCAATTTAGGATGGACTCTTGACTTTTGAGGAGTCCAAATAGGATGAACGGATCATATAAACCCGAAGGCAAATATAATACAAGTCCAAACTAAAAAATATAAACAATTCTTAATTGAAAACAACGTTCAAACCTATGATTGCGTTGGATAAAAACCGCAATTTTTATACGTGTGCATGCAAAACAAATTTCTTGTTAGAGGGGTCTAAATACAGCACAAGCAACATTTTCCAAAAGACCAAAAAAGTGAACAAGTATATTTTAACAAAACGCATTTGACTAACAGGTCGAACAACAAATTTTCTTAAACCCTGCTGACTGCCATTGGCGATTGCCAAATAAACGGTCACCGATGTAATAAATGGATCTTAATTATCAATTTAATACTAAACAGAAAACAATAAACTTGCGGAAAAGATGATATACCACAAATAAAAGGTGCAAAGGTTTTTGTACACCATATCCGGATTTCGACAATTAATGTCTCTTCAATGATGTTTGGAATCGAAACGGTATTTGGAAGGCCATATAATTTACCTCAATTTAGGATAGACTCTTGAATTTTGAGTCGAGATAGGATGAACGGATCATATAAACCCGAAGGAAAATATAATATGAGCCCAAACGAAAAAAAATATAAACATGTCTAAATTGAAAACAACGTTCAAACCTATGATTGCCTTGGATAAAAACCGCAATTTTTATACGTGTGCATGCAAAACAAATTTATTGATAGAGGGTCTAAATACAGCACAAACAACATTTTCAAAGACCAAAAAGTGAAAAGTATATTTTAACAAAACGCATTTGACTAACAGGTCGAACAATTGATGTTCTTAAAATGACTGCCATTAATTTAATACCAACAGATGTAATTTCTATCTTAAAATATTAATTTAATACCAACAGAAAACAATTTCTTTTTTGCACCTCATACTTGCGGTATACCATCTTTCCGCAAGTTTATTGTTTTCTGTTTGGTATTAAATTAATAATTTTAAGATCCATTTTGTTACATCTGGTGATACGTTTATTTGGCAATCGCCAATGGCAGTCAGCAGGGTTTAAGAACATCAGTTGTTCGACCTGTTAGTCAAATGCGTTTTGTTAAAATATACTTTTTCACTTTTTGGTCTTTGAAAAATGTTGTTTGTGCTGTATTAAGACCCCTCTACCAATAAATTTGTTTTGCATGCACACGTATAAAAATTGCGGTTTTTATCCAACGCAATCATAGGTTTGAACGATGTTTTCAATTTATTTATATATATATATATATATAGAGAGAGAGAGTATCTCTTGGAAAATAGAAATCTCTTAGGTTTTTTTGGATTTACCTTTACTTCTTGTTTACTAAACTGACGCAACAAAACTCAGACAATGAGTCCCCTTTTTTCCCCCGATATCTATCTTCAATATAGAAATTGTACTCTCCGTCGGATTAAATTTAGGTTTTTCGTTCATAGTCAATCCTGTTGCAGTTTAAGTTATTGAATGTCATCTTCATTCGAAAAGTAACGATTTTTTTCAGTGATGTCGCATGATATTTATTTGTTTTGTGTTGAATAGGGTAACATACATGTACTTTTATCAAGAGACGTCCTTTTTCGTCGTCTGTATCGCCGAGCATGCGCCATAGTAATTGATCCGTCTAACTGATTCTCCAGCATAAATCTGAGTTGCCGTGTCTGTTTCAATATTCGAAAGAAGAGAGTCGACCTTTTGTCGGGTTTGTTTGCTTTTCGATGATGTTTTGTAAAATAAACATGGTCATCAACTTGAAATTGTTCTTCCTAACTGACTTTGCCAATTCTTTCCTTCTGTTTGTTCTTGGTCTGTTTTATATTGCGATGCACAAACAAGAACGCTTTGTGCTGTTCTTGGAGTGGTATTTAGCGTTGATTTTATCTTATATAGCTTTGTATAGAATTTTGTCGATTCGTTGGTGTGGAATCTTATTGCTGCCAAAGTAAGGTTCAATAAGGGGCCCCAGGTATTGACATCACTTCTCTAGACATAGCATCATTCAAGGTCCTATTAAATCTTTCTATATTGCTATAATTTTGCTGCCTGTAAAATGTCATGCTGAATTTATAGTGCTTTTAATATTTCGTCCACTTTGCTATTGACGTTTTTTGTGCCATTGACACCACTTCGAGAGAAGTACCATAAATTGGAAAGATTCATCAATTTAAAACAAGTGAGCGATATTGTTAGTTGACTTGTCAAGTATTTCCAGACAAGGTTGTAGGGTATGGTCCAGTCAAATGTTCGCTTAAGAGAGTTGTAGGCGTATGTTTCGTGATGGGTGGTTTCACCTTCTTACCGCTTCTTGTTTGGCAGGTCGTGCATTTCTCAATTTAACTGTTAATTTTCTTGTACATTCTCGGGATAGTATACTATGGCGTTGTAGGTTCTACTAGACGCCATATGTTCTAAATCACAGTGGTATTGTTTGAGTATTACGTCTTCAAGATTCTTAGGCACAGGATCTCAGTCTTGTGTCTTAATATTCGTGGTTAGACCATTACCTAATCGCTTAAAATTTGAAGTAGTGTGTCTGTTCAGTCTTTAAAGAATGTCGGCACACTGATTTTTCTTGCCTTTGAGGTTTTCAACCTGGCAGTTATAGCTAACGATTATATGCACCTATTGCTGTATTTTCATGGATTGCATCGGCGCGTTCTTAATATATTTGAGCTGCTTATAGTCTATTCGGATTACAAACTAATGGTAAATTAGGAAGCCGTTCTTCTCGATTGTCAACCATTTGGTTTTCAAGGCACTGAGATCGTGTGATACAAATAGATTCACTCTTCCTCATCGTAATCAGTCAAGAATATGACAGTTATTATTCATTCGTTTAATGTGTTTGAGCTTTTGATTTTGCCATTTGATTAGGGACTTTCCTTTTTTGAATTTTCCTCGGAGTTCGGTATTTTTGTGATTTTACTTTTTTGTAGGGTCACACAAGCTCCGATACAGCTATTCCAGCTGTCTTTTGTGACATGTAAAATCAATCTTGTCTATACTAACGCCTTCTAAATTAACGTTGCAGAAACTGCTCATTTAATCTAATGTAGTATAGCAAGATGAGTCCCATACATTGCAAGAAGGCAAACATGTCATCAATCAAAGGTAAAGGACTGATTTATTGTGTCTTCTGAAGTCTACGCAGATTAGTTTTGAGCCATCCATTTTATGAAATACTCCCAAATAAACTCATCATAAATACAGGGGACTTTCAAATGACCTTAGATTCAAAATCCTAGTCAATTACTTTTCGTTTGGTCAATAATAACCGATATGGTCAGTTCATGATTAGTGGATGGTCTCTTGTGTCAATTTTCATTTTCATAGCACAAAGATGAATATGTTTTATATAACGGAACGGTTATTTTCTAAAATTATATTACACGTGTACATTGAACTCTCCTAACAGAAAATCTTTCGATTTTGATCCAAATTTACCGGAATTGTTCAGTAAATACTTCATAGCTTTAATTTGTTCTTTCATGTCACAATTTGACCTGAATCTTTATATTGTATGCTGCAGCTTTCTGGACAAAATAATTTTTGGCCTGAAATACATTTATTGAAAAACACCTACTAGTTTACCTTCTATAACACAGGGAAGTAGACACAAAGGATCAAATTGAATTATAAAACTGACTCATTGTTTAGTTTTTCAATATTGCAATTCTTGCATCGTACAGATATTTTTTCAAGTAAATGGCTCATTAAACCGATTAGAAATTTGATGCTACCTGCTCGTCCTATCTATAAATAAAATAACTGTTTATGGATTCCGTACGTCAAAAGCGTTTTATTTCTGGACTTAATTATTAGGAACACTCAAACCTCAACATTGAACACAAGGATCTTAACTAAAAGGGACCTGGATGAATACTCAAAATTATCTAAAGTGAACTTTGCCTGTAATAGTCGCAAATATTTAGTTTTTAAGTCCGACATCAAGAGAATTATTTTATCAAAACAGTGAGAGAAAAGAATGCATTCCAATGAAAATAATAATTTCTGGAATCAGTAGCGCATTGAAAGATTGACAATAAATATATTATGTCATATTGTGTATAATTGCACTCTGCAATAATAGATAAGAATTCGATAAATGAAAAAAAAAGATTAAAATTTTATTATTATATTTTATTATTTTGTATTTTTTATTTACTGGAGTCACAACTTTTGTATGTTGCCTTTTAGGTGCTTCTTTTGGACATTTTTGTCGTTTTTTTGTCTAATTGACGATTACATACAATATCCTCTATATAAACCTAATTGGATAAGCTTTCGATTAAATGTAATTCCAATCCTGTATCATCCAATCAGAAGCCGTATAGGATTCTATTCTGAGTACCATCTTGGGGTAAAAAACTTGCCGGTAAAATGTAAACAAATAATTGCGCTCTTGTAACCTATACGGTAATGAAAAAAAATTCCGAAAATTAAGCGCCCGCGCTAAATGAAGCGCTAGCGTCTATCTAGATAAAATCACGTCTTCAAAACATTATCTGATCACTCTCTGAATTTTGAGAATTAGTTTTTGCCCGCCGATCGGGCCAAAAATTTGAACTGATTTTTTCACCAAATACGATACTGTTCAAAAAGACATGAAGATAAAGTTTATTTACTGGCCTTATTTTTCAAAGGTCATCCAGCACTGATCATATTGTCGACAAAACCGTTCTGATATGGAAAAGCTACATCGAATTTTGAAGAATGGCTTTAAATGAAACCATTTCTTGAAAAAACACGTTTTTGAAACAGACTATAGTTTTTCCAAATTTTGAAAATATGATAATATTACTACTTTGGCAAGAGAAACTATTCTTGGACTACAATATTCAATGCCAAGATTAATTTTTCTACTTTGCAATTTAACTAAATCGTTGGTGTTTGCTTAGGGACCCTTTTGGTCAATTTTCACCAAATTAGCTTTTTGCTAGAATAGCAACTGAGTCACGACCATTATGGTTAAAAACCAAAATGAATCTTCAAATTCAAGATATACACATGCTTTTCCCCATAAAAACAGTAGATATCACAAAACCGTTCTTTTCTCTTCACACTTTGTCGACATTCGAGCCCACCCTAGATTTAGATATGGAAATCAACACAAATAGGAAACAGACTATAGCTTGAATTCACGTTGATGAAAAGTCCATTTGGCCCCATTTCTCGCTGTTTCACATTTTTTCCGAGCAAAATGACTATTTTTAACATTTTTCAAAGCCTTATTAAAAAAAAATGTCTTTTTTCTATAGGTTACAAGAGCACAATTATTCGTAATGCATTTCCCATAGGGTACCACTGGTGTTCCGTATTTTTTTTCTCGAAGACTACACAAACTAGGGAAAAACGGATTGCAGTTCCTGTTACTAGAAATGCCAGTGTTGCATTACAACCAAAAAAATATATAGGGTCATGCGGCAGAAATTGACTTAAAATGCAGTTGAAAAAGATCGTCTATTTTTTTCGCTTAATGAAAAAGGCATATTTTTAATGGCTCCGACGTGCAGAAATGGAGAATATTTTCTATACTTCGTAAAATGTGAATATGATTTTCTGCAATTTTTAAACCTAATTGGATAAGCTTTCGATTAAATGTAATTCCAATCCTGTATCATCCAATCAGAAGCCGTATAGGATTCTATTCTGAGTACCATCTTGGGGTAAAAACTTGCCGGTAAAATGTAAACAAATAATTGCGCTCTTGTAACCTATACGGTAATGAAAAAAATCCGAAAATTAAGCGCCCGCGCTAAATGAAGCGCTAGCGTCTATCTAGATAATGCACTGCCGAATGTCGTTTGTTCTCAATTTTTAAACCTAATTAGATAAGCTTTCGATTAAATGTAATTCCAATCCTGTATCATCCAATCAGAAGCCGTATAGGATTCTATTCTGAGTACCATCTTGGGGTAAAAACTTGCCGGTAAAATGGCGCTCTTGTAACCTATAAATGCACTGCCGAATGTCGTTTGTTCTCTCCGGGTACTCTGGCTTCTTCCAACAATAAAAAACGGAATGCCACGAAATAGAAAATAGTGCTGAATTTGACATTCAACACCATTAAATCAATCAATCAATTTGTCTTATTCATATTTACCTGATTAGTGTTTAATTTGCATTCATAATATTGATATAAATAGAACAATCATCTTTTATCATTTAAATTTCGCAGAAATTACCTGTATGAGTCAGTTTGTTATGACACGAGTAATATGATAACTTTGACTGGTTCTCTTCCGTTTGAATCATTAATCAGGGTCGGTTATATTGCCTACCATTTTACAAAACAATCGAAAGATACGAGGTTATTCTATAATAAAGTACAATTTTCAAGTTAGTATGACTCTAATTTCTTATACATATTATATCGTAAAATATATATGTCAAACAAAGAAGAATAACGGATTATAAACGTCAAGACGCGATATCGTATATAGAAAACTATGGCTGACTGTATACTTGTTTCTATCAATACAAAAGTGTACCAGTCTTACACCCACAATAATGGTGTTTTTTTATTCCCGGTTATTTCCCAGTGTATTTTACTCACTATATTTGTTGGACATCAATGCGCTGAGAGGCTTGAGTAAGTATTTATTTGATTGATTTTACATAAATCAGAAAACTTTTAAAAAGTATAAAAATTCTGTGTTTGTGGTGTTTTTCAATCCAACAAATAAATGGGTATTTCATAATATTGTGAAATCTATTCCATCTCGTTCCAGCAAATCCAATGACATTGATGTTGCCTATTCCTCGATATAATCTATATGCTTCATACATGAAAATAGAAACATCACCAACACTTACAATGTTGATGGAATTATTGCTCCCGCGTTTATTTTTAAGGACGAATTTGGTGGCTGCATGTCTTCAAATGACTACGACAGGCCACATCTAGTGATTACAGATTTTGTTTCTGTACAAAAATAAAAAAAAATCTGAATTCTCTGAAACCGGAGTGAATGGACCTCATCAAATCTGGAAACTAAAAAAATTTCAGGAAGACATTTTATTACTACGAGCTGGTGAACATAAAGTTGTAGTTTAGTATATTTGTCTCTCCGTTTTGTACACATAATTATGGTACTAATATCATAAGAATAGTTGTTAATCAATGACGATTTATATGGTATTAAATTTTAAAAAAATACCATAAGATTCCTTTTAGCGAGAAAGTTCCCTGCTGTGGCCTTCCTGAATTCGGGACCCAACGTTTGAAATATCCGAAACATATAAAACATTCAAAGATGAATAAATTAAAATCCTATATACTAAATATCAGCGAACGAACATCACAATTTTCCCGAAAAGATGCATACACATCAGTTATATTTAGAAATATATTGCAAAAGATTAATAAATAGTTATTTGTTGTTCAAAATTTATACTATATAAAAGTATATTCGACCACAACAGAGAAGTCTTTTGCGAAAAATTAAGATGGCTACATCCTAATAAGAATGTGCATGATCGTATCAATATTTTTTTTTCATGTCGCATCTTTATATGCAAGGTTCAATCTATTTATTCGGATGCAATCAACTATGTGTAAATATAACAACATTCAGATATATTGATGATATTATTTTCATTAACAATCCAAACTTTTTTGATTGGGTTCCATTAATATATCCTCCAGAACTAGAAATTAAAGAAACAACAGACACGGCTTCCTCCGCCTCATTTTTATACTTATACCTTGAATTTGACATGAGTGGTCATCTCAGTACAGGAACGAGACGATTTCAATTTTGAAATTATCAATTTCCCCTACCTTAGTAGCAATAAACCATCTTCATATGCATATGGGATATACATTTCCCAACTCATTCGGTATTCAAGAGCTTGTAGCTTCTCCCCATACTTTATAAGACGTCACCTGTGTCTGAGCAGAAAGTTGACGAACCAGGGTCATGTCAAAGAACGTCTAGTCATTTTTCTAAAAATGTTCATCGGAAGATATCAAAACCTTGTTGGTAAATATTCCGTACCAACACCACAAATAATACATGATGGTCTTGAATAAAATTTAGAATGGAAATAGGGAATGTGTCAAGGAGACAATAAGCCGACATAAGAGCAGAAAACAGCCGAAGGCCACCAATGGGTCTTCAACAGAGCGAGAAAATTCCGCACTCGGAGGCGGGCTTAAGCTTGCCCCTTAACAAAAATGTTTACTAGTTAAATGAAAATGGACGTCACACTAAACTCAGAAACATATAAATGAACTAAAATAAAAAAAAAAACATACAAGACTAACAAAGGCCAGAGGCTCCTGACTTAGGACAGGCCCAAAAAATGCTGCGGGGATAAACATGTTTTGTGAGATCTCAACCCTCCCCCTATATCTTTAGCCACTGTAGAATAAACAAACACACACCAGTACACACAGTAAAACTCAGTTTAAAAGAAGTCCGAGTCCGATGTCAGAAAAGGATAACAAAAGAAACTTAGCAAAATGACAATGATACTTAAATTAGCAAAGGACTACTAGCAGTTACTGACATACCATTTCCAGAACACAACTAAACTGATTAAAAGATTATATCTTCTTTATAAGAAAATCAAGCACAATCCCTCCCGTTAGGGGTTTTGTATCATGCCATCATAAAATATATAAGAAGAACAAAACCCTTGTCATGCCAACAACTGGCTTTAGAATAAATGTGGTTTTTTTCCGATGCAAAGATCCTTTGATGTATATATTCTAGGTACTGACGTTGTTTATCATCTTAATTTACGTGTTATTTTGTTCTTTTATTTGTCTTTGTAAATTATTAGCTTTACTGTTAAGTCCATTTTTTGTAATATCCTTTTGGCGTGGCTCGGTACTTCTGCATCCCGCCAATGTGTTGTTGTGCTGTGGTCTTTCATTTTTGTTTATGTGCTTTGTCTATATGCCATTTTGCTTTTCTTTGTTGACATTTTTGTTTGTTTTTATAGTGATTAAGATTATAACACATTGTTGACTGTTGTAACCCTATTTTTGACATTTTTACCTATTGTCGTTGTTTTGCTCACACATTGTTGTCAACATAATGGAATTCTATGCGACTGTCAAGTGAGAAGTTAAGCTAGCTATAAAACCAGGTTTAATCCACTATTTTCTACAAAAGGAAACGCCTGTACCAAGTCAGGAGTATGACAGTTGTTTTCCATTCGTTTGATGTGTTTGAGCGTTTGATTTTGCCATTTGATAAGGGACTTTCCGATTTGAATTTTCCTCGTAGTTCGGTATTTTTATTATTTTACTTTTTGTAGTCAGTAGTGATTTTTTTTTAGCAGAATATATATTCTACTGAAAAAAGTCACTACTGACTACAAAAATATATATAAATAGCATTATGCTAATGATAAATCTACAAAAGTAGAAACTTACATACAGTGCAAACTAAGTAACATATTATTCTATGCGCTTCATATAAAAGTAGCAAATAATATGTTTTTGCAAACGCATGTACAGTAGTTGTTTACATTCATGCCATTTTGACAGTGGTCAATATAGTCATCTCATTGGAATTCATATCATGTCTTCTTACTTGTAGTATAAATCGCCATTTAAATACTGTTACAGTTGTCCGTTTTATCATCTCGAGTGAGGAACTGTTATTTTCATTCTTTCTTTTCATGCAACACATAGATAGGAGATAAAATTAGAGATTACCTGCTGTGGTTTCCACTAATTGGTACTTGTAATGGGGTTATACATGACACAAAAATATGTAATAATATAGGAAAATAAGTTGAAACTATAATCTATCTACAATGTAAGGAAAGAGTTTGCAGCAATTAAAACTTTTAAGTCAGCTGAATCAATTATATTTAATTTTAAAAAGTTTTACTCAGATAATTATACTGAAAAGAATTGGACAGCAGGTATCTGTATTAATTATACCAATTTTATTGACAGGTTTTGTACATGCAAGTCTTAGAAAGTCTAAGATAAAACGACAAAGTTACAATGGAAGAGTATAACATGTATCTACCCATTCTGAATAAATTAACCATAGATCTATTCCCAGAGATACTGCGGAATCTTCTGGAATCCTTCCTGAATCACACCCAACTTCCTGATTGGTACGCATCTATTAGAGGAAGGGCATTTTTCAGCAAGATTGAAGAAATTTACATATTCGAAAGTCCACAGAAAGGTTATCAACAATTCGATTTAAGTCTTTTGATAAAAATTTTGAAATTCATGTGTGGAGCAACAACCATTAATTCACATTTAGACTCTCTTTGCCGAATTAGAAACAAATTATCTCATTTACCAAATACGAATATTACACGAGATGAGTTTGACTCTTATTTCAAAAAATGTTCTGATGTAGCAGATAGTATTGAGAATTACGTAAAGACACCAAATGATGTAGCCGATGCTACTGAGAATCATCCAAGTAGACCAGGACGTTTATATCAAAGGATTCGTGACATACGTGACAAAGGTTTTGACTTATTTTCAGGTAAGGATCTGCAAAGGAATTAAAAAGATTACATATTCTAATGTATTTATGAAAAACATAATAATAAGCATAGCAATTGGGACTGCTTTTTTTGTCTGCTTAGCCGGGATCTTTATCCATCGTCTCTTGTCCTGCTACGACAAAACTTGAAACAAGACAATCAACAATTACAATCAGAAATAAATTATAATGAATTGTTCGAAGAATCTTCATCACATCAAAATTTCATTATAACGGTGGCACATTCTCAAAATGTCCCGAATGAATCAACCTCAGGTCATTATCAACATAAATATTTACGTCATAAATATATGTTCTTCACATGACAATTAAAAATTCAGATCATTCCCTTACCATGATTCAAAAAGAAAAGGTCATGTTATGCTCATAATCTTGGTTCGAAGGTTGCAGCTATGATAATCTTCATTTTTCATATGGTTAAACCATTGTATAGTTTCAATCTCTTAAATATTTGACGGTTATAAAACAAAAGTAGTAATCAAGTAGTAATCTGAAAAGCATATATCTATGACGTACACTTTTTCGGTAAAAAGGGCAAACTTTTAATGGGGATGAATATTGGCATTTCGCAGAGCCGAAAACAGGAATTTAGTTCATCTTTAGTATAAAACAAACTTTAAAAATGTTTCACTAAATGTTCATTCCGTAATTTCATTAAATAATTTATATTTTCTGTTTGTGATTTTAGGGATTTCGATATCAAAACATACTATACTGTCATTAGTAACACAGTTTTTCAATGGCAGTTTCACATCAAAGTTAAAATTATACTGAATGAAAATGTTGGCATTTGCATATAGCAGTTCATGTCATACGTTATTTGAAATATGTTGATTTGAAAGTATTATTCTTATATTTATTAACTCTTACAGGTCAAACAATGATCGATAAAATACAGAGACGACTGAATCAGCTACAACAGAACGTAAGTCTTTTTATTCCAAGTTATATCCAGTATTGTGTATTCGTCCTACGTCTCGTTTGATTTATTTACAACTTTATTGTAATATAGTAATTTAGAAATATTGACACAAGATCTTAATCTCAGATATGCTTGAGAATATGTCAAGTTATGTAATATATTTTTTTCTAATTAAATCACAGGGAGAAAGAATCACAAATTCAGAAATTAAAAGGGAGACAATGGCTATAGAATGGGATATTAAAGAATTAAAGCACCGGAATGACTCACAGAATGTAAAGTTGTGCGAGCTGAAGAAAATGCTTCATCGTGTAAGTTTAATTTAATTTCAACATACTTTAATGTGTTAAAATGGAATCATTCATAAGATGAAGCTTATAAAGTGTTTTTCTTTCATACTCATCGTTTACTTCACGAACAGTGGCTAGTCCATACTGCATTGGCAAAAACATATCAAACAACAATTTAGATTTTGCAAAATTAAAAAGTAACTGGTAAATGGTGAAGGGCTAGAAATCTGGACTGCAACTGGAAATTTACATGTAGAAAAAATGACACTCTCACAACACAGTAACGCATCTATACATACCTTATATCTAATAAAACGCCCCTCTCCATCAAACAGTGCATTAACGCCGAAAAAGCTTACTTTTTTGTGGTCTATTTTCACCCATGGAATTTTTTTTAAATGGAATAAAGGGAGATCAGGGGTATACGTTAATAAAACAGCAAAACAACGACAACAAATAACAAGACACCAGGAGGGTAATATATAGTCTCTAACATGTACCTTTACAGTCGCATAAAATTCCATTATATTGACAATTATGAGGAAAACAAACAGACATAATAGGTAAAACATGTTAAAAATGGGGTACAGCAGTCAACATTGTGTAATAATCTTAATCACTATAAATATTAACAACTATGTCAACAAAGCAAAACAAAATGGCATATAGACAAATTGTGTCATAATCTTAATAAGTTAAAATGAAAGACAACAAAGCAAAACAAAATGGCATATAGACAAAAAAAAAAATGACCATAGCACAATAACATAATGTGTTGCAAATATCATAAATCAACATATGATCACTAAATAAGATTTTGTACTATTAAATTTTGAATAAGCCTTGTAATTTTCCCTAATGACATCTTATATTTTATTAGGTAGAAAAAACGCTAGAGCCACCAGATGACACTTATGCGTTACATGTTTGGAAACAAAGACTAGGTAGATATAATAACACAGCTTAAATCTTTGTAAGAAATAAAGTAGATTACAGAATGGCAATAAAGGTGTATCATTAGTTACATTTTCTATTGTCGTTTTCCGCGTAATTATTTTTCTGTACCCTGATAAACTTTTTTTTTAAAGTGTAACTGTTAGAACCTACGAAATCAATTAAAAAATAATTTGCTAGTGAATATTTCTAAATGATTTAATTATCAATTTATATTGTTCTATTAAAGATTTTTTTTAAATAACAGAAATTTTATTCAAATTTTAACTTCATGATGTGATTGTTCAAACAATTTAGTCTTTAAAAAATTATCTATTTAACAAAAATAAAAGGCAATAGGCTAAATTACACATAGGAAAAAGTACAATATATGTAAATGATAAATTAAAACCTTTAGTTACATGTATCTCACAAAATGAAAACAAAAATAAGGTTTAAATAGGCTTCAATATTTTTGCTAATAGATATAAGAAGATGTGGTATGAGTGCCAATGAGACAACTCTCCATCCAAGTCAAAATTTATAAAAGTAAACCATTATAGGTCAAAGTACGGTCTTCAACACGGAGCCTAGGCTCACACCGAGCAGTAAGCTATAAAGGGCCCCAAAATTACTAGTGTAAAACCATTCAAACGGGAAAACCAACGGTCTAATCTATATAAAAACGAGAAACGAGAAACACTTATGAACCACATCAACAAACGACAACTACTGAAGTCTGAACATCAGATTCCTGACTTAGGACAGGTGCAAACAAATGCAGCGGGTTTAAACGTTTTAATGGTACCAAACCTTCACCTTTTTCTGAAACAATAGCGTAACATCACAACATAGAAAGACACACTATAAAATATCAACTGAAATAGCTTAACTCAATCAAAGGACATATTAACACCATTGAACATACACTGAACAAATAAATTTGACCTATGATACAATGTAAATTCAAAATAAATAAACTAAGGAAGAATAATAAAAGTAACATGTTATATCGGTATGAAATGTTAAACAATTTAAGAAAACAATATGTATACTTTATAATATTACAGATCTACCTGTTGTTCATACTGCACTACCAAGATACCGAATAACACAACAGACACTGAATGGAGACAAATCATCTACAAAAAATCAGGTATTCTTTTCATCCAAATGTTAATTACAAGTAAGTCGACTATTTTGGGTTTTTTGTATTATTTGTAAGATACCATTTATTTTTTTTATATTTTTGAAGATAATAGTATACGGTTAAAGGGACATTGCTGAGTGTGCAACAGATTAAAAGATAAAAGATACACAGTGATTTGAAGATGGCACATAGAAAGTAACTATGATCTTCCTACTTTATTATGTTTTATACGACCGCAAAAAAATTTTGTGGTCGTATATTGGTATGACGTTGGCGTCGTCGTCGTCGTCGTCGTCGTCCGAAGACGCATTGGTTTTCGCACTCTAACTTTAGTTTAAGTGAATGGATCTCTATGAAATTTTACCATAAGGTTCAATATCACAAAAGGAAGGTTGGGATTGATTTTGGGGGTTATGGTACCAACAGTTAAGGAATTAGGGGCCAAAAAGGGGCCAAAAATAGGCATTTTTGTAACTTCCAGACATAACTTGTGTGTTAGTGTATGGATCTCTCTGACTTTGTACCACAAGGTTCCATATCACAAAGGGAATGCTGGGATTGATTTTTGGGGGTAATTGCCTCAAAATTTTAGGAATTAGGGGCCAAAAAGGGCAAAAACAGGCATTTTCTAGTTTCATGACAATAACTTGTGTAAGTGTATGGATCTTTCTGAAATTGTACTACAAGGTTCCATATCACAAAGGAAAGCTGGAATTGAGTTTGGGGTAATTGCCTGAAACGTTTAGGAATTAGGGGCCAAAAAGGGGCCAAAAATAAGCATTTTTCTAGTTTCCAGACAATAACTTGTGTTCAAGTGTATGGATCTCTCTGAAATTGTACTGCAAGGTACCATACCTCAAAGGGAAGGCTGGGATTGAGTTTGGGGGTGATGAATCATAAGGGGGTTCAAAAAATTGGGGAGGGGGGGATTTTTTTTTTTTTTCCTTTTTTTCTTTAAAATTTTCCATTTTAAGTTGGTTATTTCTGATTTATATTTAAAAGCAAATAATAATGATATGGCAGGAGATACACACCAAACAGGATGTGTAAATTATTATATAATAAGTATTGTGCAATAGCAAGAAATTTTCAATTGCACAGTATTGCGCAATAGCAAGAAATCTTCAATTGCACAGTATTGCGCAATAGCAAGAAATATCAAATAGCACAATATTGCGCAATAGCAAGAAATTGTCAATTGTACAGTATTGCGAAATAGCAAGAAATATTCAATTGCACAGTATTGCGCAATTGCAAGAAATATTCAATTGCACAGTATTGTGCAAAGAAGATACTTTGTATAAATTGCTTATTTCTTGACCAATTTCAATGGGGTTTTATTCTTGAACTCTTGGGGTTCTTTAATATGCTGAATCTAACCGTGTATTAAGTTTTTGATTTTGGGCCCCGTTTTAAATTGGTCCACATTGAGGTCCAAAGGGTCCAAAATTAAACTTTGTTTGATTTCATCAAAATTGAATTATTGGGGTTCTTTGATATGCCGAATCTAACCGTGTATTTAGATTCTTAATTTTGGTCCCGTTTTCAAATTGGTCTACATTAAGGTCCAAAGGGTCCAAAATTATACTTAGTTTGATTTTAACAAAAATTGAATTCTTAGGGTTCTTTGATATGCTGAATATAAACATGTATTTAGATTTTGATTATGGGCCCAGTTTTCAAGTTGGTCCGAATCAGGGTCCAAAATTAAACTTTGTTTGATTTCAACAAAATTGAATATATGGGGTTCTTTGATATGCTGAATCTAACCATGTATTTAGATTTTTGATTTTGGGCCCCGTTATCAACTTTGTCCAGATTGAGGTCAAAGGGTTCAAAATTAAACTTTGTTTGATTTCATCAAAATTGAATTATTGGGGTTCTTTGATATGCCGAATCTAACCGTGTATTTAGATTCTTAATTTTGGTCCCATTTTCAAATTGGTCTACATTAAGGTCCAAAGGGTCCAAAATTAAACTTTAGTTTGATTTTATCAAAATTGAATTCTTAGGGTTCTTTGATATGCTGAATGTAAACATGTATTTAGATTTTGATTATGGGCCCAGATTTCAAGTTGGTCCAAATCAGGGTCCAAAATTAAACTTTGTTTGATTTCAACTAAAATTGAATATATGGGTTTTTGATATGCTGAATCTAACCATGTATTTAAATTTTTGATTTTTGGGCCCCGTTATCAACTTTGTCCACATTGAGGTCAAAAGGGTCCAAAATTAAACTTTGTTTGATTCATCAAAAATTGAATTATTGGGGTTATTTGATATGCCGAATCTAACCGTGTATTTAGATTCTTAATTTTTGGTCCCGTTTTCAAATTGGTCTACATTAAGGTCCAAAGGGTCCAAAATTAAACTTAGTTTGATTTTAACAAAAATTGAATTCTTAGGGTTCTTTGATATGCTGAATCTCAACATGTATTTAGATTTTTTATTATGGGCCTAGTTTTCAAGTTGGTCCAAATCGGGGTCCAAAATTAAACTTTGTTTGATTTCAACAAAAATTGAATATATGGGGTTCTTTGATATGCTGAATCTAACCATGTATTTAGATTTTTGATTTTTGGGCCCCGTTATCAACTTTGTCCACATTGAGGTCAAAAGGGTCCAAAATTAAACTTTGTTTGATTTCATCAAAAATTGAACTCTTGGGGTTCTTTGATATGCTGAATCTAACCATGTATTTAGATTTTGGATATTGGACCATAATAGGTGAATGTCCAATTTTAAATTTTTAAGTTCTTAGACCACATTCATTCTGTGTCAGAAACCTATGCTGTGTCAAATATTTAATCACAATCCAAATTCAGAGCTGTATCAAGCTTGAATGTTGTGTCCATACTTGCCCTAACTATTAAGGGTTCGACCTCTGCGGTCGTATCAAGCTGCGCCCTGCGGAGCATTTTATTAACATTCTATAGTTTACATATTATGAATAAAAGGATATTTAGGGTATTCGTCAATTAGACAAGACAATAAATCCAGAAAAGACATCTAGGTAAATAAAACTGGCTTCAAAGGTGACCTTGTGTAGTACTTTCGTTTACTTACATATCATAGATAGGAATATGGTATATGACTTTGCAATAAGAATCAATATTTGGTAGTAAATCGAGGGGTCTTTTTCTAGGCAATAAATCTGAAGTTCTATATATTGTCACTAATATTTACTTTTATCTTGAGTGGGAGTCTGATGTGCAAGATATTTTACTAAACTAGTTGCAGTGGATGGGAGCGGGAATTGAGTTTTCAATTTTCTTGTTCGTCCTTAAAACCGTCGGTTCATTTTGTTTCATTACCGTTAAATTTGTAAAATATTTAAGGGACATTACTAAATACAATTAGGTCGCAAAGTTGACACATTTTACATTTTTCATTCCAATTCTATGCACTTTGATAACAAAGTTTTATGTTTCTTCACAATTGCTTGAATATGCTTCAAAGAAATAATAGTCAAGATATTGGTCGATAATCATAAAAATTTCAATTTTGTGGGTTACAGAATTTTAGGTGTTATTGCAATGGGTGCAAAAATCGGTTTTGCATTTACCTATATTTTGATTTAGTTTGAAATATGTTTTCTCTAAATAAGATAACTAATAGAGATCATAACTACACAAGTTTATGTGTTTGTATTTTATTTCCAGATGGTATGCCAAACTACAGAGACAACAGAGTCTTACACAGGCACAATAGAAGAACAATCACAATGCAGGTAACTAGAATATTATGAGAATGAGATTCCTGGAATCATAAAGTAATTTTTATTTCGCAAGTGAAGATTTTTTAAATTAATGTGGCAGTAGTTTACCGATGTTCAAATCTCCTAAATCGATTAGGACAAGAAAAATCACGGCAAATAAAAAAAATTGAGGGGATCACATGAACTCCAAACGGAGCGAGACCGGGTGCGTCGACAGGGTAAGCGTCTCCTGCATCACATCACCCGCCGTGCAAATAAACACTCAAGTAAATTGTCAAAAAATCCAAACTCATTCAAAATGTTAGCTAGTGGTATAAAAATGACCTGATGAATCTTTGATATTTGTAAGTTAACACGTGATGTCTTTGAAACAAATTTTCAAAGTAGGGAGTCCCAATAATGTATACCATCTGGTAGACGAGCATGTTGATGACATATTCAAATGTTTCTTCTTATTATTATAGTAACTGATAAGGAATTTGATTTTAAATAAAACCGTAGCAGATGAAAAAATATAAATAGTGTCTGTGTAAATAGTTTAACAAAATACTTGGTCCGTTAACTTTGAGATCCTCACTTGCTTCGTTTAATCATCCTCGTGATTTATAAATTTATTTTCAGGTTACAGCCATCAGACTCTGCAGCCGTCCAATCTAACGAGATCCTGTCGATTCCGCATGCAATTGAAAACTGTAGAGAAAAAAGAATTTTACAACAGCAACGTCCGATACCTCGTTACCGGAGACCAGAAATACTACATGAAACAGTATCAACAGCTAGAAACGTCACTGAGGAGTCCATCTTATCCGGGTCAATGAATTCTCCTTTACCTCATCGGTGTACACATTCTTTAATTACAGAACTACAATCAAAAAACGATTACAAAAAAGTAAACGAAAAAAGACCACACATTGCTACCAAAAATGGTAATGCAAAGAAAAGTGTGTCACGGGAAATGTGTTCAACTACAAATAGGCCTCGAGGAAACAAAAAGACGATGCTGCCGCTAAGAAGGATGGAAAAGTATGCAGTACATATCCTTCTAAAGGTATGCCGTCTAAATTAGAATCGACTGTTGAAGTTGAACAAAGTCAGTATGTAATACCACAACAGATGAAAAGATATTCAAAATGTATTGGTGAAGTCGACGATGCCCTGAATGTTACCGATAACAGACTCGTTCTTCGAAGTTTGTCAATTGAAATTAAACAGACTGTCAGTAAAATAGAACACCATTTCTTTTTTCCAATCCAAGACATGGACTTGATTTAAGGGATTGGGTGGAGAAACAACTGCCTAAATCAAAAAATGAAAGATTAGAAACATCTCACAAAGATTCAAAGGAAAATATGTAAGTCGTAAAAAAGGAAAACGTACTTTGAATTATCAAGACAAAGACATTATCAATAACAACAACCAAAAACCACACGTTTTAGTAGCAGCATATATAAATAACATCAATGATTTTTAAGTTTAAAGTAATGAGCAACATCACATGATTCATAGTAAATAATTCAAATATTGAAATATACTAAGTATAAAGTTGATCAACATGTATTTTGATTAAAAAAACTTTTAATTAGATATGTCCAAAGGAAATAATTTTGATTATTTATGTTGAATAATAATTGCACCTTATGGTTTATTTTATTTGCTATAATAATTTATTTAACTGTTATATTTAGATGTATAAATCCTACTTAATATATACTTAGGAGACAGAAAACGAAAACCGAGAGAAAACAATGCACTTGTTACCAAGCATTAGGCGTTGAACTAAGAGATGACGACCAAGTAGACGAAGATGCAGATCCTTATATAGATATAAGAAGATGTACGTAATGAGATAGATATATATTAATTTCTTTGTTAGTCGTTTTAGTTTAATATTTCATGCAATTTTCTTCATTTATTTCCACTGCTACTTATCCTTTTGAGGGTTTCAAAAAGAAAGGCGAAAGACAGCAAAGGGACATTCAAACTCATAAGATCATACCACATCTCATTTTAGGGTTGTTGAACATATTCTTTAAAACATATACAAAGTCACACCAATAATTTGAACAGTTTGATATAGTGACCAAAATCGTATTTTTTTATTTATCTTGTGGTCTAAGTTATAAAAAAAAATAAATTACTCAAATGATCAGTCCAATTGTTTTTCTTCTAAATGTCAAGTAGTGAATAGTTCATGTTATTTGAAAACGAGAATATTTATTACAATTGAATAAGTATGTTCTAGAAAGTGGGTCTACTGGGATAAGAATATGAAATTGGGGCTGTCATAGGAAAAAGAAGGTTTGATGGCTAGGGGATATGTAATCAGGTATTTTCATTCTTTCAGATAAAGAAATATGTACTGAGGACGTGGCGATCCTTCATTCAGATCAAAAGGAAGATGGAGCACTGGCAGAAAGATATTTAAATCATTTGAAGGCAACAGTGATTGGACTTACAGGTGAAACACAGGAAGCGATATTTCTCCCTGGCATAAGTGTATTTGACATCACACCGCTATTAAAATATGAATACATATTTGTGCTAATCACTAGATTTTATGAACGTGCAAATATATTAAGACACATAGTGCGAACTTTACTTCATTTATCACTTCGCTTTGATATGAAAAAGTGCAAACTAATACCTGTCTTCATGGAAAATATAGGACATTCACCCTTGGAATTCATCCCAATTCATCCACTGAAGTTTTACAAAACGTTAGAAGAAAGTGAACACAAAAAACTTGAAATCAATCCACATTATCGCAAAGCCTTAGAAGCAATATTTAGAAAACATCTGTATATTGACTAACAATCATTTCTAAAACAAGAATTATTCAGTGGGATTTCCAGTGACACTAGAAACAATAGAAAAGTGACTCTTCTTATGAAAGAGATAGAAATGGTCAAAAAAAAGGAAAGACAATTAACACATAAAACTCGATATGCATACGGATGAATATCTCTTAAAACACAAAACCATTATATAACTTTTATACAACCACTATAAGTAAAGTATATTTTAAAGCCGAATTTGTTGATATATGATTTTTAGTTGCCAAATATGCTGTTAACTGAACAATTTATTTCTCAACATAGGGTGTATAAAAAAACTGCCAATCTTGACTGCATATTTTTCTTTTTTGGAAAAAATATATATCAAACCTTAATAATGAAGCTTAATGAGGATTCAATTTTAACGTGTTCCAAAATGTAGTTTCAAAGTTGGGTCATTTTGTCTATATGAATGTTGGTAAATTCGTATGATCGAGCACACCGATAAGTGTATCCCAGGACAACTCGATATAATGTAATCAATATACGTGACAAATTACCTAATGTGAAGTGTATTGAAATCATCATAATATAAATGATGAACATATTATGTTTGAAAACATGAGTCCTATAATATAAGACTTTAAAGGTTCATATCATTTACATTCAACGTTTTTATCGGATTTTTTTACTATCAATGTTACCTCGATGTTCAACATTAATATTGATAGTAAAAAAAAATCGCATAAAAAATGTTGAATGTAAATGATATGAAACTTCGAATTCTTATAATATAGGACTAGAAACATGTGATCCAAATTAACCACGTGTGTTAAAGAACAGACTTTGCACTTTTATGATGTATAGGTATGCGCATCTTCCATATTCAAATCTGTTAAAAAAAATGAAAAATTGAAATACTTACACACTACGCAATAGTTTTGTCTTTGTTCAAAAATCATGAGTATTTTTATTTGGTATTTCTTTGATACGAATATACTCATTTCTCTAACTTTGATTTATGTTTATTGTCAGTTCATGTAATATGTTGGAGTGTGTGCAAAATAAAAATATCCATCCGAGTCAAATTAAAAATGCATTAATTTTTCTTTGTGTAAAATTGAACAACTTTTGCAGGTGTTGATTTAGAAGTCCGCATGTGAAATCTTTAACGTGCATAAAGTATAAACAGTGGCAGTTCCAGAAATTTTCCTAAGGGAACGACCATTTAACTTATTAAAAACAAGTGGGTATGGGTTTTTTCTTTAAAAATATTATGATCCCCAATTTGATGAATTTTGTTGGTAATACTTTTATACAAACACTACATTTAAAAAAATTATGAAAGTATATGTTAAATCTGAATTCATTAATATATGAAAAATGTTTGACTCGGACAAAAAAAAACATACCCCCTTCCCCCGTTTTGAAGTTAAATGGTTGAAACCTAAGGGGATGCCCACTGACTGCATAAAAGGGGGTCCGCTCCAATACTGCTTCAGTGATTTCGTATATAATTAACCAAATTTGTCTCACACTGAAAGGGGCGGCCGGGCACCCTGTCCCTCTATTCAGACTCTGATGAAAGTTTGTAAATCAGGCGGGTAGCATGCGAGGAGCTATTTTTAGAATAACATGGCTAGTTCTCTGACTTCCAACGACTGTTTTCCCAGACAAGCACGGCCCCAGCATGTCAGGCAAAACAGCCGTTAGACTTCAGGGTAATCTCGGACTATAACTTGGCATGTATTAATAAACAAATTAAATCTTTATTTTGTCATAAACTTTGTGAAGTACAATGTCATGCAAACTGAAACCAAAAGCCCATCCTTGATAAAAATGTCAAGTGTGCCAAATATGGAATTAAGACGGCAAACAAATCGTATTATAATATGAACTAGCCAGTGGAGTTTTTTTAAGTTGGTAACAAGACAATCATAGCTTATGATTCTTGGACCGTCTCTGTCCCAGTTTTAACATTTCTTTAGAATGCAAATGTGTCAAACCCCAGGGTCCTCCACAAAAAAAGAGAAGGTCGGACACTTGTCAAATGTGTCCCAATATAGCTTAAAAAAGTCATGAAAATTAAGGCTAAAATTTAAACTGCGGCCTTATTTTAACTCTCGTTGATGCCAAACATATGGTATGCTAATTTTCAAAATTAAATATACAGATAAACTTTCGTGGGTTTTTCCTTTCCCTCAGTGACTAGCATTTTCTAAAAAATCACCTAGCCAGTTCTTTTGAAAACGTACTTCTATGCTGGATTGAAAGAAATTGCCAAATTAAGACACAAAGAAGATGGCCTTTTAACAGTCCAACAGCAATGCACAAACTTTAGGAAAACTCATTTATTTCATCTTGACATCTTTCTACAAAGCTCAGTTTCTCTATCAATAGAAATTTAAAACATAAGCCTTCAGAATTTACATGTAAACAAACCACAAACAAAATATTGAAAGACGTGATTTTACTGACAATACTGATTAAAGAAATCTTCAAGATTAACAAAACATTACCGACAAAAGCCTTCAGTTGGGCAATCTTACTGTAATCTAATTATCTCTACTGATAAATAATGCAACACTTATGACGACACATTTAAGTTTTGGAATGATTTTATTCACAGAGAGTGTTTCTCATTGATGTACATTTCTTTGCTCTTGTCTTTTCGGAGTTTAAATTAGGAATTACAAATTGCTGCATGAAAGAGACTAGTTCTACTTTTCTATGCATATGATCTTCATATGTACTTGAGAATCATTTCATAAAACATGCGTTTGATATCCTTTCAATGCCAGAAACTGTCTATTCCCAACTGAGAGCTAGTGGTTTTTCTGCCACAATTACAAGGAAAAACTGGCTACAACTTGCACTGGATCAGGCACTTGAATCTTACATCGATCTTGATGTTAAACAGTTAGTTTAAAGGCCCCTCCGGAACTGTTGGATTTTATGACAGTCTTCCTTCCATACAGAACATAGCTGCAAAATAATTTGAACATTCAATCAGGTGATAATAATATTATTTGGCAATCCAAAGAGAACCTGAAAATATTAGACCAATGTTTGAACAGAGAAAAAGCTCCCAAAAAAAGCCATTTTATGAAATAGAAAAACTAGTTAGTTGCATGTCCCTTTATCTTTTGTTTCAGTTAAAAGCAAATGTAGATCAGATCATTGGCTCTAACTAAAATTTTAAACCGGTATTTGGAATTCCAGTATTTAGCTGCCCCATGAAAATCAAATGGTTGTTACCACAGATGAAAATAATCTAAATTTCGTAATATTTTTACCCGACATCACCCCCTTTTCCCCCCTAATTTGTTCAGGGTATGGTGGTTTTACCCCTTTTCGGCTATCAGTATGTCATATTGTATATCTTTAATGAAAATTGCATAAATGAGATGAATTTCTAGTTATTTTCTACGATATTCTTTATCATTTGACAAAATACCATGCATCTGAATTAAATTGTTTACTATTTGAAAAAGCGCGCCTTCTTTTACTTTAACTTACCTCCCTTTATTACACGTAGCAACGCAAATAAAAAACTGCCAATCTTTGCTGCATAATCCCCCGATAAAAATATATATCATGCAACATAATCAACTTTACATATTGGGAGAAAATCAAGGTGTTCCAACCATTGGATAGTATTTAAAAAAAATAATGAAAGGATGGCATGATTACAAGTTTGAACCCTGACGACACTGAAAATCGAAAATTCACGCATTTACCTATCATATGAAGGTACGATGAGGTGATAAACTTAACAATTAATAACTTACCTGATTCATTATCATATTCACCTTATGTTGACACGTCTTAGTTGGTCTGTGCTAGCTCATTTCAAACAAGCAAAACAATTACAGTATCATCCGTTTTTCTTTACCGATCGCCTCTAGTACTGTTTACAGGGGAGGTAATATTTTGTCACCAGTTCGCGCACTGTATTTATTAGATATATTACAAGAGAGTTAATTGGTGGACGCACAAAATTTTTGGGCCGGAAATATGGAGGTTTTTGGTGTAAAAAAAAAGTGCAAAATATTATATAAACAATCTATATTATTGAGTTGACTTTCATCCTCAATTGCCAGAACTGGTCCAATCCCATTAGTTATGATAATGCTATAAAATATAACTTAATAGTGCAGTTGATGAAATCGAATATCTTTTAAAAGCAGTTGATGAAATGGAATATCATCTAATTCATTTTCAAGACTTGATTTTGGAACTCGTGACTATCAAAGTTGCATCTACTGACAAAATAATGGTATTCCTCATCTCAGATATGGACTTAAACGCAGCCTTTCACCTCATTAACTCATCAATGAATTTTATGTCAAGATGACATATTTTTTAGGACCCTCGATTCTGACTATTACAGACGCATCTACTGACAAAATATTATTTCTCCACGAGTTGTATCTCAGATATGGACTCTAACGCAAACTTCAATCAGTCACTCATATGTGAAATGTAGGTCAAGATAACCTTATTTTATCAGAACCCTTGATTATTTAAGACGCATCTATGAACAAAATCTCATGAACTATGACTTATACTTCCACAGATAGACGGAGAGCTGTGGTGTAGTGGTTAGTGCATCGGACTACTAACACAAATTTAAGGTTCCTGGTATCCCCGTTACGGGGAGAACATTTCAGGGACTGAATTTTCGGCTTTCTCTTGACACCATTTGCGAGTTTGGTCTTGAGAAACGATGATAGTCCGTCGGAAGGGGACGATAAATGGCTGACCCGTGTTTAAGAAGAGCCATATCTCTTGCACGTAAAAGATACCCTTGTAGATTTCGAAAAAAGAGAAGGCTAATGCCGCTGCAAGGCAGCACTCGCATCCGCAAAGTGGAAAGGGATTAATATAAGTTGCCAGTGGCGGATCCAGAGGGGGGGGGGGGGGGTTCCGGGGTTGGAACCCCCACTTTTTTCTTGACGATCAATGCATTTGAATGGGGAATATAGTTGGAACCCCCCATCCCCCTTTATCCTGGGTTGGGACCCCCCCCCCTTTTTAAAAATGGCTGGATCCGCCCCTGGTTGCAATAACTTGTTTCCCAATCCACTATAAATAAATATGTTTAAACTAGATAGATGGACTTTAACTTTGTGATGGACAGATGAAACACTATATCCCTTCCCCAACTTCGTCATGTTCGTTTGACAAAATATATAAAAATCTTAAAGCAAACAAATATCAAATTATTCCTCTCAGTAAAGGTTGAGAAATCCTAGACTTAATGTTTTCATTTCTATTCGGTTTTGGTGAAATTTAAAGTATCAACAAACAGTCTTAAAAATAGGAATGTAGCTTTGTAAGATATTTAACCATGAATTCTGCTCAAACCGATATGCGAAGGGTCAACTTGAACTTACTACTAGTTATGAGAAATATTGATCATTGTTGAATGCCTCGTGGTGACTTGAAGATGAAGGACAACAATAAAAACGTTCCATATTTGGGATTTACTATGTATTGATATTACATGTACATGTACATTTAATTCATATCCCTTCACATGTTCATTGGGTATACGACAAACTAAAAAACTGCTTCATACTACTACTAAAAATCAGAAAGCAAATTATTCTATTCGTAAAAACTGACAAATCCTTGACAAAATGTTTGCATTTCAATCTGTTTGGTTGCAGTAAAATTGCAAAGTATTAACAAACACCAAGTGGATATTTGAGAGGTTTGAAAATCTCTTTCAGTTACCTATAAAAACTCCCGAGAAAAGTAAAGATATCTTTATTATGATTATTTTTCTAAATGATGAAAACTGTATATATAATAATCAAAATAGAATATAAAATGACTATTTTGAGAAAATAACGCAAACTATATATCATTTCCCATGTTCCGACGACGAGTTCTTGCAAGAACATGGTACCTTGTTTACATTTCTAAAAATAGCCTGGTTTCTAAAAATAGCCTGGTTTGGAAATCCCCAAATACGGGTCACACATTCTGTGCATAATAAAAAAATGAACAATCATTGTTATAAATATTTGGCATCTTCTTCTTATATAAAAATTAATAAAAAAGTTTATTTATTTCAATTACCTTAAATCTTTAATTTTCATATACCGCAGAAAAAAATAATGTAGATCCGCAGAAACTCATGTAACAATCTCAAACCCATATCATATAATGGACCGGCTTAGTGCCGGCCCATAATAAACTGTTTATAGTCCTTTTCATAAAACCTCTGCAAGAAATATTCTTCATAAAGATAATCATGTTGACGACTATTGTGCTTGAATTGCTCACCCTGTGTACACAACAATATATGTATATGTACAATATTTGTATACAATATGATATAAGCGTAACAAATGCAAAAATAATCTATCCCCTAGCATGGTATTCATTTCAGCTTTATGCTAAATAGGACAATGCTTAATAGTAGGTTTACGTTTATAGATTTGTGAGAAAAACGTCAAGGTAGTTGACTGTTCTATTTGTCACTAGTTTTCCTGCCAAATCAGTTGTTATGTGGCTAGTAAACATTTGCGGATACTATTATACTTACAGGTAGCCTACAAATCTCGAGTCGTTTCAAAGTTTGAATTTTAACCGTCGTGAACTATCAAAGGCTATTGGCCCATTGATGTAGTTAAACAACAGAGTAAAGCGGAAATAATTGCACATCATTATTATTCATGGTGTTCACCAGGGTGAAAATGGTGTATGTACATTAAGCAAGGCGGACACAAATTATAAAAAAAAAGAATTGCATGAGACAGGCAAATCAATTCTCCAAATTCTTAATGGGTGGTTCCTATATTGAGCTAGGGAAAAACAATCAAATATCAATATTAGCAAGCACAGGGAGGGGAGAATATTTGTGGCGCATGTTCATATTTTGAATTAAAAAAATGAAAAAATAAATTCTGATGACTGCTACGAAAACTGACCAATTGTGCAATTAGTTTTGAAAAGACAAGACACCGGAAACACATGGTTAATATGAAATTCAACAGAGTTCGAACAGAATGAAAAGGAGTAAATTCTTGGTGAAATTATAAAGAGATAGGGGATATTTCCAGACGTAAATGCACGATATTGCGCCTCAATCGGTAACGACGTAATTTTTCGTTTTCCGACGATAATCGAGTTTTCTTCTCTTTTTTGGAGGACCAGCTTTATGTGTTATTTCATATCAGATTTCTTTATTTGAATGAACCTCAACAGTTGACTGTGGTATAGAAATATTGTTATCCCTGTCATCCGGCAGTAAAACCATTAAGTGAGGGTTACGTTCTGTTGTGTCGGATGTATAAATTCGCAGCCACATCTGGTCGTTACGGGGACGTAAAATCCGATGTCTGTGTAGGGAGAGTGACACACTCTCTAGATATAGGAAGATGTGGTATGAGTGCCAATGAGACAACAACTCTCCATCCAAGTAACAATTTCTGCAAGTTAAAGAACCGATGCAACAACTCACTCTGCATGTTAAAGAACCGTTGTAACAACTCTTTAAGGGTGCGTAGGTGGCCTGCTGAAAAGCATAATGTTGGCAACTATCCAGTATGCTCTCATTTCAAATGGAAGTCCAAATTTCCCGCCATTCAACACATCCCGATTCACTTACCTCCCAGAAAATTACTATCGTAATACTTGTTATTTTGTTATAGTCCTGAATATGCATGAAATAATTGCCACTTTTCATTTAGCAAATAACAATAAATCAATCGATTTCGATTGATTGATTTACTGATTGATTGTGGTTTTCTTAATGATGTTCAGTGGAAATGATCACATACATGTTCAGGACGAGAACAAATCAACAATACATACAATATTGTTATAAAAACAATAAATAGGGGCTACAAGGTATGGATCAAATGGCGTAAATTTGGACTGCCACTGGGAAATGGGGGCATTCGGGATAAAGACATTATTTTGCCTGGCAACAGACTACAATTAACTTTGAATGAAAGTTTCCACTCATCAAAAGGCTATTCCATAAAGTATGACAATGTTTTTGGTCAAAGTTTGTGATGTAGGTTTAAACAATTTAAAGGACTTTGTAAAACTTTAATTATGTAAACGGACCTCACCTCCATGTATCTTTTTTTTAAGTATAAAAGTATCTGATATCAACGCACCATTTTCTGAGTATCCGTTGAGTGGGTAGTTATCATATCATTGTACTATTTTAATTCCTCGATGCGAATTTCTTCTTATACGACCGTTATCCGAAGACATTTGGTTTCCAGACAAGTGTATTGATTGCTATGAAATTATACCACAAAGTTCCATACCACAAAAGGAAGGTTGGGATTGATTTTGGAATTAGGGACAAAAATTAGGGAGTGTTTAGGAATAAGGGACCAAAAAGGGGCAAAACAACTTTTTTCTTGTTTCATGACAATAATTTGTGTATAAGTGTATGGATCTCTATGAAATTGTACCACAAGGTTCCATAGCTCAAAAGGAAGTTCGGGATTGATTTTGGGGTTATAGCCCAAACCATTAAGGAATTTGGTGCCAAAAAGGGGTCCAAAACTAGGATTTTCATGTTTCCGGGCAATAATTTGAGTATGAAACTATGGATCTCTATGAAATTTTACAAGGTTCCATACCATAAAAGGAATGTTTGGATTGATTTAAGGGGTTATTGCCCTAACAGTTTAGGGGAAAATGGGCCAAAACAATACTTTTTTGAATTTGTATAAATTGCTTATTTCTTGACCAATTTCAATGGAGTTTACTTCAAAGTCTTGAATTCTTGGGGTTCTTTAATATGCTGAATCTAATCGTGTATTTAGATTTTTGATTTTGGGCCCCGTTTTTAAATTGTTCCACATTGAGTTCCAAAGGGTCCAAAATTAATGTTTGATTTCAACAAAAAATGAATTCTGTGGGTTCTTTGATACTAGTATGCTGAATCTAACCGTGCAATTTAGATTTTGATTTTGGGTCCGGTTTTCAAATTGATCCACATTAAGGTCCAAAGGGTCCGAAAATAAGACTTTGTTTGATTTCTTCAAAAATTGAATTCAACTGTTTTTTTATTTGCTGAATCTAAACATATATTTAGATTATTTTACTTTGGGCCCCTTAATCAAATTGGTCCACAGTGAGGTCCAAAGGGTCCAAAATTAAACTTTATTTGATTTCATCAAAAATTATATTCTTGGGGTTCTTTGATATATTGAATCTAACCATGTATTTGAATTTGGATATTAGACCATAATAGATAAATGTCCAATTTCAAATTTTAAGTTCTTAGACATTATTCATTTTGTGTCAGAAACCTATTATATGTCAGATATTTAATCACAATCCAATTTCAGAGCTGTATTGCACAATTAATAGAAATTATTAGTAGATTCATAGTTAATATAGCATCGAATTCTAATTTAAGAAATTATGTAAAATATAGTTTGAAATTTACTGTTCATTATTAGATATTTTGAAAAATAATTAAAGGTAAATTTTATAGATTTTTAATGACATTGTATTAATGATGAATGATATTTTAGAAATTGTTTTTTTCATTTTTTTTGTAATTTTTTGAAGAACTTCGTGGTAGGTTTGTTTGTTATTCTGTATAAATTAATTTGCAGAACGCTATATATATAGATTTTTAGTGAAGCGAATCCCTTTAAAAACAAATGTTGTCCATCAATAAATAAATTTAAAATAAATTTAAATTAATTCTTTGTGTAGTAGGGTATGCTGAATCTAACCGTGTATTTAGATTTTAGATATTGGACTATAATAGTAAAAGTCCGATTTCAAATTTTTCAGTTCTCAGTTGACAATATTCACTCTGTGTCAAAAACCTATGCTGTGTGAAATATCTAATCACAATCCAAGTTCAGAGCTGTATCAAGCTTGAATGTAGTGTCAATATTTGACCCAACTGTTCAGGGTTCGACCATTGCGGTCGTATCAAGCAGCATATTACTTATCCTTTCATACTCAATGAGGTCTTCTTGTAGACTCTCTCTCTCTCTCTCTCTCTCTCTCTCTCTCTCTCTCTCTCTCTCTCTCTCTCTTTTCTCTCTCTCTCTCTTTTAACTAAGAAATACTTTATATCCATCAACTATTTGACGGTAAAAATGTATAATTTTTGTGTAGGTGGCTCATTACGCATGTTTCGTGAATAACTTTCAATAGGTACACTACGACATAAGACTAAACAAATAAAAGTTTGAGAACATAAAAGCCTAAAGGGCCTGCATAATTCGTCATGCGAATACAAATTTCGGTCTACAATCCGCCCAAAAATATCCATCTGCTATGCACCATGTGTGTGTTTTCTTACTATTCGATTAGCTGGCGAAACTTTTCAAACATGACAATTCTGATAACATCAGTAGTAGTTGAAATTAGCATGATTATATTTCCGTATCAGCTGTGCAAGAAAGTCAGTTCAAAATTTTAAACCTGCAAAAAAAGTAATGAACCTTACCTAGTCCAAGTTAAAGATGCAATGTTATTCAACAGCAAGCTGCTTAAAACATTTCGCGAAAAACAATGTCGAATGTTGTTTAATATTCATTAATATTGACCCAGGGGCTTCACGAATTGGTGGATTGTAAAAATGCTCAAAATGACAAAATTATTTGATTTTTTTTTTTACTTATATTTAATACTTCAAATTTAACACAAAAGGTGAATATGTTATATACACTTAAATGGCTAAGTTTAACAATAAAGCACGCATACAAAGACTTTCCAAGTTTTAAAGAAAATCCTTTAATCCATCAAAATATCCTGTCAAAAATGAACTTGCCTTCCCGTACTCGAATTCCCCGACAGCTATCCGTTTGCAGCAAACTTTAATGACACCTTTCGTTAGAAATCCTGCAATCGCACAGCACAAGTACGAACGGAAAAAACCGTAATGAAAAAAGTAAACAAACGTGAAAGTAATATAGTATAAACCGACATCAGACATAAGACTGATCAAGCTTTATTTAAAGTCAGTATATACAAAACAATTGAAAACATAAGCTCTTAAGAGTTTTTAAAAAGACTTATCAAAGATACCAGGCATATAATTTTTTACGCCAGATACGTGTTTCGTCTACACAAGACTCATCAGTGGTCATCGAATCAAACCAATTTAAAGTCCAAATAAAAAACGAAGTTGAAGAGCATTTTAAAACCGACAAAACAAAAACACAATACATACGCATCGAAACGTGCACACATACAATTAAACATAGAATGCAAGAGTTCATATAATGCAAACATAAAACACAAAAAGTTTATATAGTAGCTTAAACGCACAATGTTGAAGCAAGAACTTTTGGGATAAAAACACAAAGCTAAAGTAAAGGGGTTAGCAGCATAAAAAAGCACATAGAGATTAGTTTAATAACTGAAATAAGCAATAAATAGCAATAGCTCTATAACTAAATATATGTATATACATAATTACTCTAAATATCAGCACAACAATGTTAAATCTGTAAATTTGCGGAAGCAAATTTTTGTTCTTCCCTCGTATATATATATTTTTACACGTCTAAACATGTGACAACTTTATGACAGACATTGTTCATCGGATAACACGTGGTTATACAGGGCTAACACCATAATATATATATAACTCGTCTCAAATTTAGCCCAACAATGTTAGACATTGTTTGGCTAAATTTGAGACGAGTTATATATATATTTAAAGTTGCCATGCTGAAAACAAAGCATAAAACTAAAAACATGAGAATTAACTGGTTTGCAGGCGAAACACTTGCATGAGCTCCTAGAACAAGAATTTATTAAGATTTCGAATTCATTTAAAGATGATTGCTAACGAAGCTCATCTGGCAGCTCATTGCAAAGTTTAGCACCCGCATACATTAAAGATTGTAGGTCATATGCTGTTGTTCTCACATGTGGTAGTTTTGCTGTATTCTGGTATCTAAAAGGGTATGAGTTTTCTTTTAAGTGTATCAAATCATGAAGAAAAACAGTACAATCTTTATTAATAATTTTGAAAATTTCAGTAGCCAATATTCTCATTCTTCTAATTTCTAAGCATGGTAATTCAGATTTGCATAGTAGATCTTTAAAATTTGTCGAATAGTCTTCATAAAAAAGTAAAAATAACAAAAATACCGAACTTCAAGGAAAATTCAAAACGGAAAGTCCCTTAACAAACGGCAAAATCAAAAGCTCAAACACATCAAACGAATGGAAAACAAATGTCATATTCCTGACTTGGTACAGGCAGTTCATTATGTAGAAAATCGTGGATTAAACCTGGTTTTATAGCTAACTAAACCTCGCACTTGTATGACAGTCGCATAAAAGTTCCATCATATTGACAACAATATGTGAGCAAAACAAGCAAATAAATAAATCTAAACGCTCTCTCTTAAATTTTCTCAACCTTTTTTTTTTTTTTCGTATTTACCTTTCCAAAAAAGTGTCAAATTAATGGGCAGTAATCAAAGTTTGACATTATCAAAGGATAATTTATTGTTAATTTTCTAAGTTTATTCGGGTGTTTTCCAATTTTATAGTACATTTAGGTGTTTACTTGGTTTTTTTTATATACATATTATAGAGACAAGTTCATTGAAATTAACTTTAAAATGTTTCGTTACTCATAGAAGTTTTACCTCATTTTCGCATTTAATTTCAATACCTTCGAAATTGAATTTTAAGTTTTTGTCTTTAGTCTTTTTATCTACAGCTATTTTCTGGATTAGCTTTCATTTTATCTATTGAGAAACAAATAATTATTCATTATTTTTTGTCATTATCTGCGTATATGAAAAAATGTTGTCATCTCCATAATTATAGAGTTAACTTTTATGAATAAAGTAGAAAATATCATTTAAGAAAGTATTAGATAAAGTCGGTCCAAGTATAGCTCCTTGTGGCACCCCTTTAAACATTGATTGCCAGTACTGGAATTAGCACCTTCTTTAAAAAAAACTTTATTATTAGTTAAACAACTTTCCAAAAAGATTAAGAGGTGAGGTGGAGACACCATAAGATTTTAATTTTAGTCGAAGGAGGTCATTTGGAAGACAATCAAAAGTCTTGGATAAGTCTATTAATATTGGTGCTTCATATTTATTCTGATCTAAAGACTTTTCCAGTCTTCTATTGTTTTTATCAAAGCTATTTGGCATCCATAATATCCTTTTCGAAATGTTGACAGAAAAAGGTGAAAATGAGTTAAAATATTCAACCAGTTGAGTTTCTATAGACTTCTCAATTTTTTTTGAATCAATGGGCAACATACTTACAGGTCTATAGTTTCCTTTATCTATAGTGTTTGATTTTTATGAAGAGGTATAACTTTTCTTCCTTTACTTCCTTTAGTTTGTCTGGGAAAACAGTTGATTCAAATGATTTATTTGTCAATTTGATAATTAATTATTTCATTGTCTTCACATAAGATAAAGTCTTTTGAATAATGTTTGATTGTTGGCCAAAAATCTTTGCTGTTTGATCCTCCTACACTTCCTTTCATGAAGTAATTCCTAATGGTTTTCTTTTCTGTTTTTGTTACTAAATTTCTTTGTTTTTTATAATATTCCAAATGGAAAAAAAAAGGAAAATTACAAAAATCAATTAAACATCACTCTATCATCTCACTTATTCCTCACGTGATCCATGATTCTGTGTTGATGGTCTATCAATGTCACGATTCGGTAAACTTCCTCACCAAAACCCGAAAGTTAATTAGCAGCCAAAGTTTTCATTCAACAATCATCGAATGAAATATTTTTTTGTCGTTTATACGTTATTGATTCGAATAAAAAAGTCTAGTATATATGCAAGCATTCGTTCAATAATTTCCTTAACATTATAATCCCCAGAAACTTGTTTAATATGACTTGAAGCATATTGCTTTAACTAAAATATCATTTCATGTATTTTGCAAGATTTAAGGAATGGCATCGGTGGAGTAGATTCGCCTTTCACAATTCTCAAGGACAACATGTTGTTCAATACTTCCATAGTACATGAGTATAACATGTTTAAAAAATTTCTGAAGTGCGTCTTCGACTTACATATATAAAATCTCTCTAAATATATAGGACGTCTATACATTTACCGCGCATTATTCATTTTTCATTATTCAAAATTCAATAATGAATAATGAAATAGTTCATTATTCATTATTCAACGTTTAGTAATGAATAATGGAATAGTTTATGTTTCAGTATTTAAGTTGAGAAGTGAATATTGAAATAGATAATTTATTATTTAACTATGACTATATTAATTAATGTGGGGAAAATACCAAAATCCGGAACCCTTTCTCTGATATATATTTAAAAATGAAAATGAAAAACCAATGACATTTGTTTTAATTATAATCCTTAAAAATCTACGATGTGAAGGTACATCAAATGAATCAGAAATCAATAATTATATAAAAACTGGTATTTCAACCATAAATTTCCTAGATAAGAGTATTCAATAAGAGTAAATTCTCGGATTATGGTAATTCCAGTATACGGGCGTGTATTTCGTAAGAGAAAATTCTCGGACTAGTGGTAATTTCAGGATACGGGCATGACACAACTAAACGGAAAAAATAAAACACCCTGATTTTGATTGTACGGTGAGTCACAGTTTGAAATGGTTTTATATTGCACGTGTGATATATATATCTCTGTATATCAAACTCTCCAACTTTTTCATTAATTTATGAGGGGGGAAATACCAAAATTTGAAACCCTTTCCCTAATAAATGCTCAGTTTATGAAAAACAGTAAAATATTGGTGATATACACGCATAGAAATATTTGATTATATCTATGTAAGACGCCTGTTACCGTGAGTTTTCACAGGTCTTATTTTAGAAAAAGATACACTTTTACAAATTACGGTTCTTACCTCTGTACGTTTGAACACTATACTTATGCTCAGTTGCAACTCGTATTGGTCCTCTAATCTCCGAAGAGTGAAAATGTCTAAACAAACGTTCAAATGGGTATAGATTGATGAATAGTAAATAAGTTTCTACATATACGGATATAAACGCCTTCCTATATGATATACCTAAACCATAAGTTAATTATAACAGGAAATGAATGAAATAATTTTAATAATCGTTTATGAGAAATGTTATCAGTCATTTTAGTGTTTTTTCACTCTAGGATTCAAAAAAAAAGTATGAAATTAAATATATATATCTATATATCAGTGCAGAACGAGACCTCTAAATATTACAACACAAGATGACATGAAATAAATTTGATAAAATAAAAAAAAAAAAAATAAAAAATAGATTGTGTGACAGCGATATTTTCCTCTTTGTTTTATTTCGTGGAAATTCAAACTTTATCTAAAAGCAAGCGACTTTTGTTCTCGAAATTGTTAGCTTACATGTTGAGAAGTTAATCCATTTTAATCCTAGCATTGTCTATTTCTTGTTATCATATATATGTTTTTTAATTGTATTATTTGTTTGAATCATTAAGTGACAAATTTCATCATTACATGTAGTTATGGTTAAGAAAGATTACGTAATTCATATTAGATCGTTTCTATGTAAATGGTCAGTTGGATACCAGCGGTCAAGCTGTACGGACGCCGTGCATTTACAGTGATATTCATTGTATTTAATATAGAACATTTATTGGAATTACCATTTGTTTTACCTTTTGGAATATTTACCGTTGAACTTATATTGTAATTGTTTTGCACTATTGAGGAAGTTATATATAAACCATCGTAAAGCTTAACTTAGTTTTGTTGACTTTAGCCAGTGAGTTTCCCCCCGAATTCTTAATATAACAGGAACGGCGAAAACCCCTGTTATAAATTGGTGGAGGACTCGGGCAGTTTGCTTAGTTTCACACTTATCAGACAAACTGTACACAAGATCATACCTACGCTCTACACTGTATAATGGATTACAAATTGAGACAAAGATTTAATTGGTGGTGTCCACCTGATCTTAGGAAGAATTGCAATATGAACAATCAGCAATTTTTCGTAGAAAATGGTTACAATCCAGAACGTTAGAATTTTCTTCGTGTCATCCATTCAAATATCGGAAAAACAGCGAGATGTTTCCGCTGTGGACAATCAGGACATTTTTATAAACAATGTTGTGCAGAAATCAGAATAAAATCAAAGAAAAGCTAAACAGAGATTTCGAAAGACTTTCCTTATTTATACAGCGTAAAACTTGTGAGAATTTTCCTTTCTTCACCTTGGACGATGCAGAATTCCGTAAAGCAACACGCACAAATTCAATTCTACAGTTTCAGGTAAATTTACTTCAGACGAATCAAACCAAAATTTTGAAAGAAAAGTGAAACTTGAATCAGTCGTTGATTTAATAAAAGATCAATTGAAAGAAAACAGAAAATCGCTCCGACAGGATATTGAGGACCTAAAGCAGGAGAACAAAACATTAAAAACCAAGCTCCAGAAAACAATTTCTAAAAGCACAGAACTTTCGCGAGAAATAGAATTTCGGAATCTTGAAAACGATAAATTGGAGAGAACAATCGGAACGCTCTACATCAAAATATCAGGCTTGGACGTATCAGAACTAGCAAACCAAAAGAGGATAAAAGATTTAACCACTAGTTGCAGGAAATTAGAAACGGAAATTAACGCTTTAAGATATGACTCTTGTGACTGCAAAATTCGAAATCAATCGATGTCACGGCAGAATCAAAACAAAGGACAAAATGTAAACCACGATCCATCCCGTGGAAGAAGAAGACAGTATTTTTATTAGACTCTGGGACAGAGTCTTTTTCAAGTCGGAGGGAATTTGTAACAGCGACATTTTCCTCTTTGTTTTATTTCGTGGAAATTCAAACTTTATCTAAAAGCAAGCGACTTTTGTTCTCGAAATTGTTAGCTTACATGTTGAGAAGTTAATCCATTTTAATCCTAACATTGTCCATTTCTTGTAATCATATATATGTTTTTTAATTGTATTATTTGTTTGAATCATTAAGTGACAAATTTCATTATTACATGTAGTTATGGTTAAGAAAGATTACGTAATTCATATTAGATCGTTTCTATGTAAATGGTCAGTTGGATACCAGCGGTCAAGCTGTACGGACGCCGTGCATTTACAGTGATATTCATTGTATTTAATATAGAACATTTATTGGAATTACCATTTGTTTTACCTTTTTGGAATATTTACCGTTGAACTTATATTGTAATTGTTTTGCACTATTGAGGAAGTTATATATAAACCATCGTAAAGCTTAACTTAGTTTTGTTGACTTTAGCCAGTGAGTTTCCCCAATTCTTAATATAACAGGAACGGCGAAAACCCTGTTATAAATTGGTGGAGGACTCGGGCAGTTTGCTTAGTTTCACACTTATCAGACAAACTGTACACAAGATCATACCTACGCTCTACACTGTATAATGGATTACAAATTGAGACAAAGATTTAATTGGTGGTGTCCACCTGATCTTAGGAAGAATTGCAATATGAACAATCAGCAATTTTCGTAGAAAATGGTTACAATCCAGAACGTTAGAATTTTCTTCGTGTCATCCATTCAAATATCGGAAAAACAGCGAGATGTTTCCGCTGTGGACAATCAGGACATTTTTATAAACAATGTTGTGCAGAAATCAGAATAAAATCAAAGAAAAAGCTAAACAGAGATTTCGAAAGACTTTCCTTATTTATACAGCGTAAAACTTGTGAGAATTTTCCTTTCTTCACCTTGGACGATGCAGAATTCCGTAAAGCAACACGCACAAATTCAATTCTACAGTTTCAGGTAAATTTACTTCAGACGAATCAAACCAAAATTTTGAAAGAAAAAGTGAAACTTGAATCAGTCGTTGATTTAATAAAAGATCAATTGAAAGAAAACAGAAAATCGCTCCGACAGGATATTGAGGACCTAAAGCAGGAGAACAAAACATTAAAAACCAAGCTCCAGAAAACAATTTCTAAAAGCACAGAACTCTCGCGAGAAATAGAATTTCGGAATCTTGAAAACGATAAATTGGAGAGAACAATCGGAACGCTCTACATCAAAATATCAGGCTTGGACGTATCAGAACTAGCAAACCAAAAGAAGATAAAAGATTTAACCACTAGTTGCAGGAAATTAGAAACGGAAATAAACGCTTTAAGATATGACTCTTGTGACTGCAAAATTCGAAATCAATCGATGTTACGGCAGAATCAAAATAAAGGACAAAATGTAAACCATGATCCATCCCGTAGAAGAAGAAGACAGTATTTTTATTAGACTCTGGGACAGAGTCTTTTTCAAGTCGGAGGGAATTTGTAACAGCGACATTTTCCTCTTTGTTTTATTTCGTGGAAATTCAAACTTTATCTAAAAGCAAGCGACTTTTGTTCTCGAAATTGTTAGCTTACATGTTGAGAAGTTAATCCATTTTAATCCTAGCATTGTCCATTTCTTGTAATCATATATATGTTTTTTAATTGTATTATTTGTTTGAATCATTAAGTGACAAATTTCATTATTACATGTAGTTATGGTTAAGAAAGATTACGTAATTCATATTAGATCGTTTCTATGTAAATGGTCAGTTGGATACCAGCGGTCAAGCTGTACGGACGCCGTGCATTTACAGTGATATTCATTGTATTTAATATAGAACATTTATTGGAATTACCATTTGTTTTACCTTTTTGGAATATTTACCGTTGAACTTATATTGTAATTGTTTTGCACTATTGAGGAAGTTATATATAAACCATCGTAAAGCTTAACTTAGTTTTGTTGACTTTAGCCAGTGAGTTTCCCCCCGAATTCTTAATATAACAGGAACGGCGAAAACCCCTGTTATAATTGTGTGGGAAATAAAAACAAATCTGAAACAGTCAACGTGTTATCAACAAATATGTGAAACGGAAAGAGGAATATAAATTAACTTAATATATCTTGAAAAGTTACAGTGTAACCGTACTTTTAGTATCTAAACCAAAATAGTTCATTTCGTTGTCCGAGGTTTATCCTGAACATTGACATTGACGAGTTAGTCTTATGTTTTGGTAAGTGGATTTTTTGTTTAGTAAAACTACTAAGAGAAGTTCTCTTAACATAAATTAACTGTTTTACTTTAGAACAGCTCCCCTGCCCTTTTCACATTAATAATTTTAGAATTTCATTTATCATTTTATGCATTGTGCATTTTCCGCTTTTATTTATCTTTGCATGTCTTGTGTAGATATATTTCTTAAACCATAACTTGCACAAATTGACAAAGTTAATAATAAAAATAGCGATACTATTAATATTAAATATGAAAATGTAAAATGTGTCGTCCGTTTAATCGATTTCAATCATATACCGAATGAAGATTGATAAAATGTGAATTAAAGCTTCTTTTAAATCACATTTTTACCACATACTGTGTTTCAACCTTAAAATTGAATGTTTATGATAATTCTGTCAATTGATATAAAAGTAAAAAAAGGTTTGGTTAAATGTCAGAATCAAGTAGCAAGAGTGTTTGCGAATATGAAAGAATGACATCGGAACTATATTTTAATTTTAGTTTATTAGGGGGCAGCTAAAGCCCGCCTCCAGGTGCGGGGTTTTCTTGCTGCATTGAAGACCCATTGATGGCCTTGGGCTGTTTTCTGCTCTTTGGTCGGGTAGTTGTCTCTTTGACACATTGCCCGTTTCCATTCTCTATTCTATAGATGACGATGCCTTATTTGTACGAAAATATTAATTGTTAAAGGAAATATTTGTAGGAATATCAAATGTTAAAATAAACATATTTTCTTTTCTTTTGTTACATCTTCTGACATCGGACTCGGACTTCTCTTTAACTGACTTTTAATGTGCGTATTGTTATGCGTTTACTTTTCTACATTGGCTAGAGGTATAGGGGAGGTTGAGATCTCATAAACATGTTTAACCCGCCGCATTTTGCGCCTGTCCCAAGTCAGGAGCCTCTGGCCTTTGTTAGTCTTGTATTATTTTTACTTTTAGTTTCTTGTGTATAATTTGGAGTTTAGTATGACGTACATTATCACTGAACTAGTATATATATTTGTTTAGGGGCCAGCTTAAGGACGCCTCCGGGTGCGGGAATTTCTCGCTGTATTGAAGACCTATTGGTGACCTTCTGTTGTTGTCTGTTCTGTGGTCGGGTTGTTGTCTCTTTGACACATTCCCCATTTCCATTCTCAATTTTATAAGTAGTTTCATGATGATTGTATTATTAAACTTTGATACACGAATTGGAACTCCTTATTCAAGGAAATTATTAAATGTCAAATCATGTTAATTGATATATCTATCTTTTCTAATCTTAATGTTATTTTCTTCCTGCTCATTATTCTTTATATTAAACAGTTCATATCTACTAAGATTGTTGTTTGCTAACAGTGAACAAATGTATAAGTTGGGAAACAAAGATCTTTGGAACTCTTACATTACTACAGTCCTACAACTAAGCCCAAGAAATCACATCAAAATGATGTTGGATTGAAAATCAGCTTATCAGATACATCACTTAGAAAACACAAAATTTTCAAATAAATTTGTCACTTCAATTATAAGTTTGTTTGTTGATGAATACCACATGTTTCGTTTTCTTGATAATAGGTGGTAATTGTTGCATGAAGGAATTAATAGTAAATACACAACACTTATCAATATTTATAAATGTGAATATTTAGTTAATTACAAACATAAACATGCAATACATATTAAAAATTAAAGGAAGACAAATTAAAATTAAAATTTTGTTCAATGTGTAGGGAAATATAACATCACAAACTTTCCTTCATCCTTTTTAATATTTAATTTCCATGATTAGTTATAAAAATGTTAAAATAAACATAATTTCAATTAATTTCATTGTTCCTGTCCTAGAGTGGTAAAATCAGAAACTGGACACATTGTGTATTATCATCTCTACTGAAAAGAAACTCAGTTTTTTGCTTTGTTTTAAACATCTGTTTGTTAAGTAATATTATCTGTCCCTTTATCAGCATGAGACAACAGATTCATAGCTCTAATTAACCATTTTATAATTGAGAGAAGATATAAAATTTTCTCTCTGAAGGGCTTAGATGCAAGACTGTACTATAAAAAAATATAGATTTAACCCTAAGTAGGGGTCATATCGAAATTTATCTTACTTCCTATACATTTCTAGGAATATGATTGGTTAAAAGCAACCGCGTGGAGACCGTGAATACGTCATATGGGGTTAGTAGGCGGGGCTTATTTCAATACACGGTTAGTGTAAAAACATCACGGTGTTAAGAAAAATCTGAAAGGTTTCAACAGACGAAGAATCTTATGATGAACGATTGAAATAAATGCAGAAAACACATTTAAAGCTAACAAGATGTTATTGTTGGCATTTGTTTTTGTATAGACCAATGGAAGTAGGTTCTTAATATTGAAGACTTGATCACTTTGATAGGCCACTTGTCTAAAGCCACATGTTAAGATAGTCAGTAAGATAAATTCGTTACACAGTGTGCTAGTGACCTAATACGATATATATGGGGTCAATAAATTCCATATATATCGTATTATGTTCGCTCGAACCCCATATGGAATTTATTGACCCCATATATATCATATTGAGTCACTAGCATAGAAATTTACTGACCTCATATATATCGTATTGGGTCACTAACACACTATGTAACTAATAATATCATGACAGTAGCTGACGATGACGTTAAAATTAATATTGCGATACAATAATTGTTTATGGAATACATCGGGTTTTCTATGCTTATTGTTGAATAGATATAAGAAGATGTGGTATGAGTGCCAATGAGACAACTCTCCATCCAAGTCAAAATTTATAAATGTAAACCATTATAGGTCAAAGTACGGTCTTCAACACGGAGCCTAGGCTCACACCGAACAGTAAGCTATAAAGGGCCCCAAAATTACTAGTGTAAAACCATTCAAACGGGAAAACCAACGGTCTAATCTATATAAAACGAGAAACGAGAAACACTTATGAACCACATCAACAAACGACAACTACTGAACATCAGATTCCTGACTTAGGACAGGTGCAAACAAATGCAGCGGGTTTAAACGTTTTAATGGTACCAAACCTTCACCCTTTTTCTGAAACAATAGTGTAACATTACAACTTAGAAAAACACACTATAAAATATCAACTGAAATAGCTTAACTCAATCAAAGGACATATTAACACCACTGAACATACACTGAACAAATAAATTTGACCTATGATACAATGTAAATTCAAAATAAATAAACTAAGGGAAGAATAATAAAAGTAACATATTATATCGGTATGAAATGTTAAACAATTTAAGAAAAACAATATGCTCGAACAAAAATATCAGCCATTTGCAATAACTTTAAACACAGGTAAATAAAATAATTTTGTTGTTAGGTATACGTATACAGTTACAATAGAGAAAGGAAATATTTTAACAAAATAAATAATTTTGATGTTCATAGTAAGTGGAAATTTATATTAGTACCAAACACTTATAAAAACTGTATATTGACCCACAGGCACTTGTTTCTATCCATGGGAAGAACCACCATCAATGTATATTTAGAACGTTGATAGTGGTTCTTCCCATGGATAGAAACAAGTGCCTGTGTATTGACCTGTAAGTCGTTTTTCCTTCTCTTTTTTCGTGTGTGTGTGTTTTTAATACTGTCTTTCATATCATGTTATTTATATTGGAATTTCGATGTTCGTAGTACTGTGATGAAACTTTCACCATTCATACGCCGAATTAATTAAATCCTTAATGATTGAAATGTTTCGTCGTGTAAAAAACTGATTGTCACAGCATACATTATACTCTGACGTATATCGACACTTTTTCCACAACTTCGTTTCTCTAATTTAGACAATGATAAATACTTGAAATCAAGCAAATAATCCGGAACAAAACTATGTAAAAAAGAGAGATAAGATATCAGGGTAGAGGGGTGGCAATCATAAGTATAAGTCCAACAAAAACAAACAATACCGTGGCTAAAAAGAAAAACGACGAAAAAACTAACAACAAAAAACAAAAACTGAAGATAGTGAAAATCGAAGCCCATCAAAAACTGAAGGTGAATCCAAGACTTCGGAAAGAAAAGCAGTTCCTGCTCCACTAGGGGTATCTGTAGTGTTGCTCGTGCAAGTAAAATAAATTTCCGGATATAGGTCGCATTCGGTAATGTCATAATCGAGGAAAAGAGGATGGGGTTGTGGTTACGGCAAGTAGAACATATTATTTGTGACACATATATTCTATAACGTTCACCCAACTTATGATGGCGTCCGTAAAACTTTCGAAGGGATGATGCAAAGGGCCGATCTTTATTTGCTGGCAAGTGCGCGGTTTTGATCCAAGTTAAAGGCATCACTGTTACTTTGAGATGAAGAACAGCATTACAGGCACTGTTTCTATGCTTTGTGTTTCTTAAGATTTGTCGATATATTAATGGAAAAGAATGGTATGTCGAAGCAATTCATGACACAAAAACTATTCAGGTCACTCTACTGAGATTATAGAAAGTTGCCAGTACTTTTGTTTTTTACAATTATGGCGTATTTATTCTTGAGATATCTTTCATATGCGAACTTCTTCACTTCTCTCTTCCGGTCTGTATTTTCATCGAAATTGTACTGCAGTGTATTCGCACTATTTGGTGTAATCATATCCTCCTTTACCAAATTATTTGACATAAATTTTGATAAACCCTGTGATGGTCCCATGTGAAAAGCCTCACTGTGACTTTGAGATGAAGAACAGCAATTAAAGAGTTGCTCATTTGCTTTTGCAAAGTGTAAGTAGACATTTTGAGCCATGAATTAATATATCATATACTCTCAACCAATACGATTTTTTTTAAAACTAAATCCGTTGGAGGTGAACTGAATGGCATTTTAGTATTGCAGGGCATTGTTTATTAATTAGTTCTTATTAGATTTTCAGTAATTGTCTGTACTCTAAGATCGATATTTTTTATATTTATTTTTTATTTCTTAGTAAATATTTTTACCCTGAAACTTGACCGAATGTTACAAAGTTGACAATATGTAAAACGATTCAAACGCAAAAACCAATTGTCAGTTGTATGACAAAACAATTGACGAATAACAATTATGACAGGCAGCAACCAGTGACAACCACTGATTTACAGGCTCGATCAAAGTACTCGCAGAAAGCTAGTTCAAACCAAATTGTAATTTATTAATAAATCATATTCTCGAAGACTAGTTCGCCATATTTTATGTCGATGAAACATTAGCAAAAAAAATATTTTTTTTTTAGTTACTTCTTACCAAACAAATTATTCATGAAATCCAATACGACGTAATTCTAGTTTGGACCTTCGCAACTAATATAAAATGCATCTACGGTCAAAAGATCATTTCAATATAATTTGTAGTTGCTTAGATCTCAACCTTGATGTACAATTTAACCAACGCCATGTATGTGTAAAATGAAGACTAAGATAACACAATAAATCCTATTGTGGACCTTCGTCATTTAGTATAACATCAACTGATGAAAGATCATTAAGCTGACCAAATCCATTCATGTGTAAAATGAAGGTCAAGTTAAACTAATTTTAGAGTGCACTTTCGTCATTAAAGTAATGCATCAATTAACAAAAAGGAATTCTTCTATGATTTGTAGTTAGCTAGGTATGGCCATTATCTTATAAATTAACCAAAGCCATTCATACGTATAATGAAGGTCAAAGTGACATAATTTAGGTAGGAAAATAGTTTCTAAACATGATGCAGCAACTTATATTATATAGTTTGTCTTAAATTGTATTGCTTAACTTTTGACCTTGACGCAAATCTTTACATTTACAAATAAACGAATGAACCGGAAAACGGACGAATTTCAGGATGAGTGTTATGCAAAGGCACTTGTCTCTGAAAAAAACTTCCTATATACCTTAATATATCATTTTTTCAGTGACAAGGCCTGTGGTGTTATGTGCTTGATTGATTTTTACTCGCTTAACATTGAAATTATTTTAAGTGTACTCAGGATAAGAACAAATCAAAAATAATACAATAGGTAGCTCTGTATGATAGGAAGACCGGGACGAAGGGCGGGAAATTTGGAGCGCCACTGGTTTGTTGGGCTAAGGAAAGACATTTTGTTTATCAACAGTCTACCTATGTACACCTCAGAGAATTATTGCAAGGGTTCTTTAACGTACAAAGAGTGTAGTACTCTGCCTACATGAGGCATTGGATTTGACGTCTCCATTAGAACCGGATGTGGCTGCGTATTTGTACATCCCGCATAGCCAACGGACACCCTACTTAAGAACGGATCTTTCTGTCGTACCATATTCCTATACCCCATCTACCATTTGGGTAAACGTTGGGCGAGGGGATAAAACAAGTATTATTACCTGTTATGGGCAGGAAAATCCATAAAACTCTATTACCTTAACTTGTCGTGGACATGTTAAAGAGGGGCACCCGTTTGACTTGTGGGATGTATAAATGCGAAGACACGTCCAGTTGGAATTGGAACTCTTATTCGATACCCCGTTAAGGGAAAGTGCCAGACTATCTTGCACGTTAAAGAACATTTGCAATAACTCTTTGAGGGGTCTGTAGGTGACCTGTGGCATGGCAATCTCTGCCCTTTTCCAAGATACAATCATTTTCCAGAGAGAAGAAATTCCTGTCCTTCAGCCCGGTCGACCCACTAAGCAGAACTAAAGTTATGATGTTTTATTCTCATCCTGCAAATGCTTAAAAATAGACATTTTGACGTTAAGCAAACTTGGGGCAACAATTACTCAATCATGTAATTATTGTAAATCGTAATGCAATTTATAAGTCATGTCACGATAAGCAAATCGAAAAATCCAAGATCACACTCTTCGGTTGGTTAATGAAGTACTCAGTGCGTTGACATCAATTCAATAACTTAACACATTGGAAGAATCCATTGACATTAATTTTTTTGCCGAGCGAATTTTGGAGAAATATTGCTTTTTATATGTTTATCACATTTTTTTCGAAAATGAAATGAATGTCGACCGAAATTGTAATCATCAAACAATTTTAAAGAATTACACAAAATTGTTGCTTTTTATTCTACAGTTTTATACGACCGCAAAAATTTTTGTGGTCGTATATTGGTATGACGTTGGCGTCGTCGTCGTCGTCGTCGTCGTCGTCGTCGTCGTCGTCGTCGTCGTCGTCCGGCGTCGTCGTCGTCGTCCGAATTTTAAAGAATTACACAAAATTGTTGCTTTTATTCTACAGTTTTTGGGGGTTTTTTTCCCTTTTTCTTCCTTTTTCCTTTTTTTTTCTTTAAAATTTTCCATTTTAAGTTGGTTATTTCTGATTTATATTTAAAAGCAAATAATAATGATATGGCAGGAGAACATCGCAGGACATAAGTTGCTTCTCAATTGAATTTCAAAAAGACCAAAGCCTCAATTGATTAAGCGAATGACGATCGAGGACACGTATTACATGATAATTTAGGATACAACAGGAAAGTATTGTATCATCTAGATAGTAAGACACAAACAGACCATTTGTGTCATTTATGAAGACATTAATATTGTCGACCCAATGATAGATTTAAGTGGTATCACTTGTTTTACTTTGAAACGTTGAATGTATTTAGTTAATTCTAGCGGTCACTCAATTCTTAATAGAATGAAACATATTGAGAATATTACCACTTTGCTATTACCTGCACACCAGCTCATCCCCACTCAAATATTTCTTTAATTACAATAAACAGTTTGAATTTTCAAATTGGATAGTGTTTTATGCAAATTCTAAGATGTCATTATTACAGACTTTTGTTATATTGGCCACTGGATTTTATTTAGACGAACAATAAGGAGACTTTGGATTGTTCTCAGTGGTAACTGCAATAACGGCCAGTTAAGGTTAAGGTTAACTTAAGGTTTTGTCTTAAGTAAGCGGATTTTATCAAAAGTTTCGGTTCATGTGTTCTTGATGAATGTAAACCCATAAAAGCGCATTGGACGCATGAAATTTATAAAGTGTAATCGTTTGTATATTTATATGAGGTTTACAATTTACTTCTTTTAGTCAATAGATATGGATCGTGGCTTTGAGTGACTTTTAAAAGGACGGATTCATAACCAGTTAAATAAAGGTACGCATACTAGAATTGTGATTAATAATAAAAAAATTAAATCATGACTTTCTTAGTTTACTCCTTCGTAGCATATTGTATATTCTTAAAAAAAACTCAAAAATAATTTCGAAAACGTTGACTATATTTTAAGTGTGATCATTAAAAATGATTGTGCGGAAACGGAATACATTTTTGAGAAAAGGTAATTGCAGAAATGTACACCAGAAACATATGATACATATGTTTTGTATTTTTACTAGTAAAACGGCATCAACAAGAACCAAAAAACTTTAAAAAGTAGTTCAGCCGCATATAATGTTATGAATACTTCATATAATTTCCTTTATGACATATCTTATTACTTTCACATTACTGAAAGCTTTTACAACATGATTATAGATATTCTAAGTCGGTCAAAACTTTCTCCCTTTTTTCTAAAATAAAAAGGTATATAGAGATTGATTGTTACAGTATCATTACATCTGCAGAAATACAATAAGAAGTGGTATTACCCATCCAGCTTTACAAATATATTATTTATGAAGCAGAGATGCTCAAGGATTTGTGTTCTTCAAATCCTTCTTTTTGGCTGATAAGGCTTATTGATAAAGGTTTAAATTATCTTCTGTTGTGCAATTGTTGTTGTTTCCATATTAATCCATATTTGACATACTTTGTTTATTATTTTTTTATTATTAAATTATGTACAGATGAGGAGGAAGGTAATTTTTTGTTGTCATTTTAAAGATTTGGATTTCCAATGTTATATGGAAAATTTCCACACCAGAAATAGAAATTAAATCTACCTTTTAATTTTTATCTTTCAAAGTCTGATCCAATCAGACAGGGAAAATAAGTTCCACACCAACACGAATAAAACTGTTCGTTACTCAATCTTGAAAAACAAGGGTAATATATATGTGTCTCGATGCTCGATTTATAACTCATAATCAATAAATCCTATTACAACTATTTCTTTTTCCTTTTCTTCTTCTTTTCCTAATCGGCATTGGAATAAATTGACATATTGTGATTTACTACACAGGCAATTTTTCCAACGTGTGTTTCACGTTTGTGCTCATCACGTGATAACAACGTTTTCACACGTGTGTATCACACTGGTTAAACGTTTATATCACGTGTATTTTACAAACATGATATTCTCACGTGATAATCACGTTTAATCTGATCACGTGATATTCACGTTCAAATATAACATCATTATCACATGTAAAAATTTTAACGTGATTTTAACGTGTAAATATTGGGTTAATTTCACATGTAAATTTTTAACGTGATTTTAACGTGTAAATATTGTGTTAATTTCACATGTTGATTTTTCCACGTTATTTTAATGTGTAAAAGTTGTGTTATTTTCAGGTCTATTTTTCACATGATTGTGATGTGAATTTCATATTAATATCACATGGATTACATACATGTATGTAAGTGCAAGTTGTTTTTGCATAGGCCATGTTGGATGTTCGTGTATCAAGTGAATATATACATGTAAGGTAATGCATCAGGCATATAAATTCTACCTTCAAGTAGTACTGTCACCAGAAAAGTAGTAATCTACATGTACATGTACCTTAACTTTCAGTTCAAGCAAGACTTAAATGTAGTTGCACGGATTTGAGGCAAAAGTTTAAAATTCTGAAGTTTTATTAATATTTAATACAAAGAAGACTACTGTCATGACTGTAACCATAGTTATGATAGTACAACATAAAAATTCACCAATTGAAAATAATTTGCTTTGCTGAGCGCAGCTGGATACAACTGCAAAGGTCCAACCCTGAACAGTTGGGGCAAAAATGGACATAATATTAGCATTTGATACAGGTCTGAATTTGGATTGTAATTAAATATTTGACACATAATAGGTTTCTGACACCCCTCCCCCTATAAATATCATATAATATCAGAGAGATGCATACACTTAAACACAAGTTATTGTCTGGAAACTACTAAAATGCTTATCTGGGCCCCTTTTTTGGCCCCTAATTCATAAACTGTTGGGACCGTAACCACCAAAATCAATCCCAACTTTCCATTTGAGGTTATAAACCTTGTGTATAAATTTCATGAATTTCGATTTACTTATACTAATGTTATTGTCCAGAAACCAACTGTCTTTGGACAACGACGATGAAAACGTGATACCAATATACGACCACAAAATATTTTGTGCGGTCGTAAAAAATGAAATTGTACATTATTTTATGTTGTTTACTACATGTACAATATTATTGCTTCACATGAGTTATTCTGAATTACCAGACGAATTAGAAATATACATTTTGCTTTGTTATGCTCTTTGATGATTGAGTTTTTTCCTTCATTTCCTGTTCAAATTTTTTAAATCTTCCTTTACTTAAAGTTGACAATGGTCTTCAATAGAATTACAAGATGTACATTCTCTAGCAGGTCTTTTTAACAGAAATTAACTTATTTCATGTTCTGATATCTTCTTTTCACAGTCTTGTTGTTATAATGATTTACTGCTTCAGACACTTATTTCCTCTTTTATTCCTAGAAGATGTTTCACTCCGCCAATTTTCCTGCAAACATAAGAAAAGTTAAGTAAGAACAAAGAAATTGTAATAATAGCTTATTAACTTTGTCATTGAATTCTACTGGTACTAAACATGCTCTAAATGAAAGATGCAAAACTACAACATACATAGTATGTTTTAGTTTATGATCATTTTTTTGTCAATTTACTAAAATAGGATAAGACACAAGTTTAACTTCTGTATACAATAGGATAATGATATAACATTAAATTGAGTATGCATATACATACAAAAATATTTGATTCTAACATGAGTATAAGTAATTTGAAAATAAAGTGCAGGGCTCAGCTTGATATGAACGACCGCAGAGGTTGAACCCTGAGCGGTTGGGCAAGTATGGACAAAACAGTCAATCTTGATACAGATCTGCATTAAGATTGTAAAGCAATAAACAACACAGCATAGGTTGGACACAGAATGAATGTGGCCCAAGAAATTAAAAATTTTGAAATTGGACATTTATGGTCATCGGTACCTATTATGGTCCAATTTCCAAAATCTAAAAACAAGGTTACATTCAGCATATCAAAGAACCACAAGAATTCATTTTTCTATGAAATCAAACAAAGTTTAATTTTGAACCCTATGAACCCCAATGTGGACCTATTTGATAACAGGGCCCAAAATCCAAATATGTGGTTAGATTTAGCATATGAAAGAACCCAATAATGCAATTTTTATTGAAATCAAAAATAGTTCAATTTCGGACACTAAAAACCTGATATGTAGACAAATTTTAACATGTGGCCAAAAATCAGAAAATCTACCTGCATGATTAGATTAATCATATCGAAAAAACCCTAAAATTCAAACAAATTTTACACTTTGGACATGTTGGATCTTAATGGGGACCAATTAGAAAAAAGAGCACAAAATTAAAATTCTAACTTAACACTGTTAGATATGACATATCATAGAAACCCCAATTATTAAATTTAATATGTCTTCAGACGACAAAGTGTGCACCCTTTGGTCCTCAATGTGGACCTTCTAAAAAATGGTGCCCAAAATCTAGATTTGATAAAATAAATAAAATCAAGACGTTGAATTAAATCCAATTGAAATTATATTGATCAAGAAAAGAGCAATTTGTACAAAGTATTAAAAAAAAAGTATTGTTTTTGGCCCCTAATGTCCCAACTGTTAAGCCATAACCCCCAAAATCAATCCCAACCTCCTTTTGAGGTATGGAACCATGTGGTACAATTTCATAAAGATCCATTTAGTTACTAAAGTTATTGCCTGGAAACAAAAAGTCTTCAGACGACGACGCCATACCATAATATGGTTGCAAAAAATAGAGGTTGTAGAAGTATATCATGAATAATATAATAAAATGCTTCGCTGAGCGCAGCCTGATACGACCGCAGAGGTCGAACCCCCGACAGTTGGTGCAAGTTTGGACACAATATTCAAGCTTGATACTGTCTGAATTTGGATTGTGATCAAATTTTTGACATAATATAGGTTTCTGACACAAAATAAATGTGGTGAATTATCTAAAAATTTTAAATGGGTTAAAAAATTTGTATTAAATTTCAATTGAAGATTTCTTTCTATTGCGCAATACTGTGCAATTGAATATTTCTTGCAATTGCGCAATACTGTGCAATTCAATATTTCTTGCTATTGCGCAACACTGTAAAATTGAAAATTTCTTGCTTTTGCGCAATATTGTGCTATTGGATATTTCTTGCTATTGTGCAATACTGTGCAATTGAAGATTTCATGCTATTGCGCAATACTGTGCAATTGAAGATTTCTTGCTATTGCGCAATACTGTGCAATTGAAAATTTCTTGCTATTGCACAATACTTAATATAATAATTTACACATCCTGTTTGGTGTATATCTCCTGCCATATCATTATTATTATTTGCTTTTATATATAAATCAGAAATAGCCAACTTAAATTGGAAAATTTTAAAGAAAAAAAAAAGGAAAAAAAGGGGAAAAAAAAATCCCCCCCCCAAAATTTTTTGAACCCCCTTATGATTCATCACCCCCAAACTCAATCCCAGCCTTCCCTTCATGGTATGGTACCTTGCAGTACAATTTCAGAGAGATCCATACACTTGAACACAAGTTATTGTCTGGAAACTAGAAAAATGCTTGTTTTTTTGCTCCTTTTTGGCCCTAATTCCTAAACATTTAGGGCAATTACCCCCAAACTCAAACCCAGCTTTTCCTTTGTGATATGGATCCTTGTAAAACAATTTCATAAAGATCCATACACTTACACACAAGTTATAGTCCTGAAACTAGAAAAATGCTTGTTTTTTGCCCTTTTTTGGCCCCTAATTCCTAAAATTTTGAGGCAATTACCCCCAAAATCAATCCCAGCCTTCCCTTTGTGGTATGGTACCTTGCAGTACAATTTCAGAGAGATCCATACACTTGAACACAAGTTATTGTCTGGAAACTAGAAAAATGCTTGTTTTTTTGCCCCTTTTTGGCCCTAATTCCTAAACATTTAGGGCAATTACCCCCAAACTCAAACCCAGCTTTTCCTTTGTGATATGGATCCTTGTACAACAATTTCATAAAGATCCATACACTTACACACAAGTTATAGTCCTGAAACTAGAAAAATGCTTGTTTTTTGCCCCTTTTTGGCCCCTAATTCCGTAAAATTTTGAGGCAATTACCCCAAAAATCAATCCCAGCCTTCCCTTTGTGGTATGGTACCTTGCAGTACAATTTCAGAGAGGTCCATACACTTGAACACAAGTTATTGTCTGGAAACTAGAAAAATGCTTATTTTTGGCCCCTAATTCCTAAACGTTTCGCCCCTAATCTCAATTCCAGCTGTCCCTTTGTGATATGGAACCTTGTAGTACAATTTCAGAAAGATCCATACACTTACACACAAGTTATTGTCATGAAACTAGAAAATTTTTGTTTTGCCCTTTTTTGCCCCTAATTCCTAAAATTTTGAGGCAATTACCCCCAAAATCAATCCCAGCATTCCCTTTGTGATATGGAATCTTGTGGTATGTAATGTCAGAGAGATCCATTCACTAACACACAAGTTATTGTCTGGAAGTTACAAAAATGCTTGTTTTTTTGCCCCTAATTCCTTAACTGTTGGTACCATAACCCCCAAAATCAATCCAAACCTTCCTATTGTGGTATTGAACCTTATGGTAAAATTTCATAGAGATCCATTCACTTAAACTAAAGTTAGAGTGCGAAAACCAATATGTCTTCGGACGACAACGACGACGACGCCAACGTCATACCAATATACGACCGCAAAATTTTTGCGGTCGTATAAAAATAAAAACTGTATTTAAGGGATTTGAAAGTAAAAGTAATGAAAAACAAATGAGGATGGAAAAATGAATTCTTGGAGGTTGAATGCAAGATATTTACCATACCCAAAAAAATAAAAAACTGCATACCAGGTAGACCTTTATATAAAATAAATATATAATGTACAATGTATATACATTAAATGACAAGCCTGCCTGATACAAAGTTATCAGTAACACTGAAGAAAATTTTGTGATGGATGATGAGACAAAAACAATAATACTAGTACTCTTGGGTCTCCTTAGATACATAATGAGGTTGCATGGACAAGGTAATATATATATCCTTTATTTATATATCTAACCGCCAGTCACTTTTGGTCATTTTTAAAGACAGATCTTTGGCTATCTCTGATACATGTACATAATATTCATGAGCAGAGACAGTCAAATTGTTTTACATTTGTCATTCTGTGGTAGTTTATATATTTATTATAGATGACTATGCATTACAGGTTTTACTCATTGTTGAAGCCCAAACCTATAGTTATTAATGCCTGTATCCTTTGGTCTCTTGAGTAGAGTTGTCTCATTGGCAATCATACCACATCCTCTTTTTTTGACATTTGTTTTGACATTTGTATTGACACTTATATTGATGTCTTTGTATTAACTAAAAGATGCCTCTGCTGATTTTGTTGTTTGTTTACGTGCTGATTTATTGAAATATAGACATTTATCTCAATGGTTTAATTGTTACAGCCAAGTTACTCAAGTATATAATACCTGCTACTTTCACTTCTCCTCCTTATAGAAAAGTACATTTCCTTTGTTAAGTTTTTTCCCCAATGAGCTCCTCAATAATTTTCTCTGTTCATTATCTAGGGACTTGCAGACTTGCTGTATCCCTAAAACATATATCAAATTATTCAATTGATGGGAAAAAATCTTTCATTTTATAGTGGTTAATATTATTTATTACACAATAGAAAAATAACTTTAAATAGTTTTCACATGTAGCTTAAAAGTTTGTAGTAATGTCATAAATGTTTAGGCTAAACATAAAATAAAAGATAGCTGTTCAAAGCTGACCAACATGATACTTAACCTTAGGCAGTCAATGCCCCCCTGCTTTTTTTTTTATCAAAATTTATGGATCCACCACTGAATATGGAAAATAGTTCGTAAATGTGTTTGACTTGTGTCTTATCGAGTTTGTGTTAAGTGAGGTGCTATTTCTTAAACTTAGGCCAGTTAGGACCAAAAAAAAATCAGAAAAAAACGGTAATTTTATTGAACTTACCTGCACTGCAAATTATTAAAGTCACATGTACGCAGTATAGTAGACCAGAGACGTGGTTTTTTTTTACTGCTAAAGTTCCGTTATCGTACAGTACACAGACTGTCAGTTGTAAAGAAACGGGTTCCACATGGACAAGGAGATTGCTTGCCAAAAATAACCGCGGGAAATACCGCGCACCTTGAAAAATTTCGGAATCGGTGTGTTACCCTGAAGAGGAATCAATTTATTAACATTGTTTTGTTATCCAGCTGGTAGCATAATATGATTTTAAATTTTAAATTTAATCAATATTTTGAAGGTTAAAATTGAAATGCAATCGATAAATGCAGTTTAAATGAGAATTGATGTGCTTCGTATCTCAGATAATTATCCCGTACGGTTCACGGAAACGAGCGTCTCTGCCAGACGACACCAATATTGACACCACAGTACTGGCAACGGAGAGTAATACTCTTGGAGATATATATATCAGGTATATTTTTTTCACAAACCCGTTCTGAAGGCATGTGTACAGTAGTAAATTATAATATACCATTCCCAGAACAGAAGCAGTCTTCATGATGAACTTGACAGCCCGAAAATTTGAAAACCTGTCATAAAACCAAAATTTTAAATTTCTTAAATTTAAATCATATACAGATATTTGGTTTGTGAGTTGTGTGTCCTTTTCATTAAAATTTTACTGTCACAACAACATTTATACGTGTCTGACTCTGGGCGGTATGATTTTATGAGTTAATCATGAAGACCAATAATGATCACAAAATACCCAACTTTTAAAAGAAAATTACCACAGGCACTTGTTTCTGTCAATGTGGGGTTTACCCTCCACACCCGTACGAAAAATCGGATCTGTCCTTGCTTGTCCTAAACTAAAGCCATGCAGATACTCTTGAAGTCAATGAAGATATAACAGGTATATATTTTATCTCACAACCCATGCGCTGGTTAAGATTGGGATTGAGGAACAGCAGTATTAAATCTGCCTGTTCTGTCAATGTAATGTGCCACTGTTTGTAGTTAGGCTTTTGTCTCTTCTGTGTTCTCGCCGTCCAGTCTCGTTAGCATAGTAGCTAAATTCAGGTTTCTGACCCCGACCTCTTTGGATATTTGGTGTAACATATCTTCTCGTTCGTTCTCATAGCAGGGACACTCCAGAAGGAAATGGTGAGGCATTTCAGGTGCTCCACAGTTGCACGACTCTATGGCGTTGGTTTGGCCTACTCGGTTCTTGTAGTAGTTGAGTTCTGTATAGCCAGTTCTTAGTTGGGCGAATATACTGAAATGTCTTTTAGTTGGAAAATCATACATAATTGAGTGTTTCGTAGTTGGTATTTTTTCGTAATGGTCCCTGCTTCTCTCAGATATTTCCCATCTTCTCTGCCATTTATTTCTTGTACTTTTATATGCTGCTTGTTTGACGTCCTGTAGTGTTATGATGTTATTTAGGCATGTTGACAGTAGTACTAGTAAATTCTGGCGGTGAGGTTGGGGGCGTGCTGGGGGGACTTCAATACTTAATTGATAGGGTATGCTGCTGTGGTTCTGTTACCCCACCCTTTTCATATAAATTAGCCTAATTAAAAATGTAGACCTTTTCATATTTTACGTACTAAGGTAAAAATGTTACCTTTTCCCATATTGACTTTTATTATTGTTTGTGTTTCGTGTGGTGTGAATGTAAAAGTGGAGTGCTAAAGGAGAGAAAATTAGTTGATAAAAACACAGCCTTTGGCTTTCTTTTGAAATAAATTACCAAAGGCACTACAACTTTGTATAATCTCTGTAAAAAATATCTTGATGCCCCCTTTTAAAAATCCTGGATTCCCTTTTCCCAAATAAAATATACATGTACTTCAGAAGTTTAAAAGAGAACTAAAGTTAGTATTTATAGATAGATTTAGTTTATATTTATATATCCATCTAAAATAAAAATTATGAAAAGATTGATTGATTGTTGGTTGCTTAAAGTCCAGTGGTATTATCATTGATTATGAAAAGAAAAGTAGAGCTAGGTTATCAGGATTTTTTTTTATTTTGGAATATCATGGATAAAGCCAGAGGAATCTGAATATCTGGCAAAAACTCAAAACAGGAGGACTTTTTTATATTCAGCTGCAGGTACTGAGGACCTATGATATACATGTATTACACTGATCTATCTGGAGTGTTATATAAACTTCACTTGTCATGCTTGTCTCATACTGAACATTTAACTCCTTTCCTTTAACCAGATAAATATATGTCAAGATTGTTCACAGAATGACACTTGAGTTATCAGGCAATTAACTTTCATTGTCCCACTATTTATCACACAATTTTGGTTGAAATCAAATTATGTGATACCCCAATTGCAACATGGCTATAGTTATCATAATATGCCTTCCTATATCTATTTATGGTAGTCCACTGTAATGTTCCTTTAAAGTTTTATCAGACTATGACAATAACTGTATTTGTTACTGTAAATGAAATGCTGAATATTTATGCATTTCTTTTTTCTATATGACAGTTATTAAGCAGGGCTTGAATGAAGTATGGAGGATCTGACACAAAAAAGAAAATGACAGAGGGAGAAGTCCAGGTCAATGTTAGAAGGACAATTCAGCAAAGTTCCAACAGATATGTATGCACTTTTTCCATTTTATTAAATGTTATGCATTTAACAAAATAGTATGCTTCAAAAAAAAACATTCCTTTTGGCTTGCAGCAAATGTGCAGAGAAAGAATAGATTTCATTTGTTACATTAATGCTACATATGATATTTAAGTAACTTTGCAGAACAAAATGTTCTGAATGTTAGCATTAACTATTTGCCACTTGTCAACTGAAGGATGTTATGTAATGCATACAAAATTTATAAATCAAATGTTGTACAAAATGTAATGCCTTCTACAACATTTCATTTTATACTTTAAACAAAGTTGATATCATGAATTTGGAGGGCTTTCAATCGTGCACTCCTATCGCAACTGTTTGTTTTATTTTAACACTCTGTACAATAAGCCTGCATAATTGGAATCATTATACAAAAAAACTACTGTTAATGCTAAAAACCAACTAATAGACATTTATTGATTCATTGATGTCTTTATTTCCTCATACTAAAAAGTAATTGAGATATTGAATGATTGGTGTCTAGTGCCACTTTAAACACTATGGTGCTATTTCGTGGCGTCCTGTTTTTATTTGTGGAGAAAGCTGGAGAGAACTAAGACCTTTATAAGGAAAACTGACAATCCTAGTCAATTAAGTCTCTTAATTTGATATCCCACAATAAAAGGAATGTAAAATAAAGAGAGAAAAAAGAAAGTTTTATACATACAGACAAAAAATATTTAAGTCTCGCAGCATAAAATTCCTGTGCAATGATGCCAATCTTTAATGATATAAAATATTCATAATATAAACATTACTAAAGATGAGTATGTGACATTTGTTTTCAGTTAGTAGAAGGAGGCATAATATGTGTATTAAATTTCATGTTAATTAACATGTACTTGAATATAATTATTTTTTCCAGAAAATAAAATCTGAATTTGAGGCAAATATATACTGATATGTATATATGTAAGATGAATAGAAGACATGATACTTTAGCAGTGCTTCAGAATCACACTACAGAAGTTTGTAGAATTTTGATTGCAATCAAGTTAAACTGAAGGTAATTTAATAGTAACACAAGAAAACATTTCCTATTCAAGTATACTTAAATAATTTTTGATGTTTAGGTCACAATATGATAAAGTTCTTTTTCTGTCTTACTTTCGATCTCCTTACATTTTTGGGTCATTTTGTCGAGCCTCGACTTTTGTCGCAGAAAGCTCGACATAGGATAGTGATCCTGCGGCGGTGTTAGCTAACTTCTTAAAAGCTTTATATGTTAGAAGGTAGAAGACCTGGATGCTTCATACTTTGTATATGGATGCCTCATGTTACAAAGTTTCCGTCAGTCACATGTCCAATGTCCTTGACCTCATTTTCATGGTTCAGTGACTACTTGAAAAAAAAGTTAAGATTTTTTGTAATGTTAAATTCTCTCTTATTATAAGTAATAGGATAACTATATTTGGTATGTGCGTACCTTGCAAGGTCTTCATGTCCGTCAGACAGTTTTCACTCGACCTCGACCTCATTTCATGGATCAGTGAACAAGGTTAAGTTTTGGTGGTCAAGTCCATATCTCAGATACTATAAGCAATAGGTCTAGTATATTCGGTGTATGGAATGATTGTAAGGTGTACATGTCTAGCTGTAGGTGTCATCTGACCTTGACCTCATTTACATGGTTCAGTGGTCAAAGTTCAGTTTTTGAGTTCTGGTCTTTTTTCTAATACTATATACAATAGGTCAACTGTATTTGGTGTATGGAAATTTTTATGATCTATATGTCAGTCACGCAGGTTTTATTTGACCTTGACCTCATTTTCATGGTTCATTGCTCAGTGTTAAGTTTTTATACGACTTTTGCGGTCGTATATTGGTATGACGTTGGCGTCGTCGTCCGAAGACACATTGGTTTTCGCACTCTAACTTTAGTTGAAGTGAATGGATCTCTATGAAATTTTACCATAAGGTTCAATACCACAAAAGGAAGGTTGGGATTGATTTTGGGGGTTATGTATGGTACCAACAGTTAAGGAATTATGGGCCAAAAATAAGCATTTTTGTAACTTCCAGACATAACTTGTGTGTTAGTGTATGGATCTCTCTGACATCGTACCACAAGGTTCCATATCACAAAGGGAATGCTGGGATTGATTTTGGGGGTAATTGCCTCAAAATGTTAGGAATTAGGGGCCAAAAAGGGCAAAACAAGCATTTTCTAGTTTCATGACAATAACTTGTGTGTAAGTGTATGGATCTTTCTGAAATTGTACTACAAGGTTCCATATCACAAAGGAAAGCTGGAATTGAGTTTGGGGTAATTGCCCAAAACTTTTAGGAAAAAGGGCAAAAATAAGCATTTTTCTAGTTTCCAAACAATAACTTGTGTTCAAGTGTATGGATCTCTCTGAAATTGTACTGCAAGGTACCATACCACAAAGGGAAGGCTGGGATTGATTTTGGGGGTAATTGCCTCAAAATTTTAGGAATTGGGGGCCAAAAAGGGCAAAAAAAAGCATTTTTCTAGTTTCAGGACAATAACTTGTGTGTAAGTGTATGGATCTTTATGAAATTGTACTACAAGGTTCCATAGCACAAAGGGAAAGCTGGGTTTGAGTTTGGGGGTAATTGCCCTAAACGTTTAGGAATTTGGGGCCAAAAAGGGGCCAAAAAACAACCATTTTTCTAGTTTCCAGACAATAACTTGTGTTCAAGTGTAAGGATCTCTCTGAAATTGTACTGCAAGGTACTATACCACAAAGGGAAGGCTGGGATTGAGATTGGGGGTGATGAATCATAAGGGGGTTCAAAAAATTTGAGGGGGGATTTTTTTTTCATTTTTTTTCTTTAAAATTTTCCATTTTTAAATTGGTTATTTCTGATTTATATATGAAAGCAAATAATAATGATATGGTTTGAATAGGTAAATTAAAAATTTTTAAGTTCTTAGACCACATTCATTCTGTGTCAGAAACCTATGCTGTGTCAAATATTTAATCACAATCCAAATTCAGTTCTGTATCAAGCTTGAATGTTGTGTCCTTACTTGCCCCAACTGTTCAGGGTTCGACCTCTGCGGTCATATCAAGCTGAACCCAGCGGAGCATTTTATTGTGTTTTGGTCTGTTTTTCTTAAACTATAAGCAATAGGTCAACTATATTTGTTTTATGGAAGAATTGTTAATTGTACATGCCAGCCTGGCATGGTTTATCTGACCTTGACCTCATTTTCATGGTTCAAAGGTCAATGTTTAGTTTTCTTGGTTTATGTTAAGTTTATGTGACAGTTGTAACAAAGCTTTATATTTAGGACTATCAACATAATATCAATGATAAGTAAAGAAGGCGAGACATTTCAGCGTGTGCACCCTTGTTTTGGTAAAGTACTGGTAAAAGTCAAAATTTGTTTGATAAAGCACCATTTAAGTGCAGAACATGTTGTATATAATCTATTAATTATTTAGATATTAAAAGAAAAATAAAAAAATAAAATTATTTTATCTATATATATTCTATAAAAAAAAAGATGTGGTATGATTGCCAATGAGATAACTCTCCACAAGAGACCAAATGACTCAGAAATTAACACCTATAGGTCACCGTACGGCCTTCAACAATGAGCAAAGCCCAAACCGCATAATCTACCTTATCTTTCTGCCAGGAGACAGCAGACAAGTTATACATTTTTTTGGCTTCATTGTTCAATAATGTTGTTACAACCCATAACCAAATATTGATTAAATCCTTCATACTGCAGGTTATTTATATACTTGCATGCCCGAAATCTCATCAAAGATAATTGAATATTTAGAGTTTCAGTAATTCATAAATTGTTTTATTGACAGCTCATTCAAATTAAAATCTAAAGTTATGACTGTCCAGTAATTGTGGAATTTACCATGTTGACAGCAACAATAGCTTAAAAGCTAAATTGACATAAAAGTTATCAGCAATCTGAAACTGATGCTCAGAACCTTGAGGAATATCTAGAATTTCATTTTATTTTTAAAACTGTATACTATAATCATTTTCTTGACCTTATTTCATTTGATGAACTATTTATTAATTCATTGACCTAGATTTAAATGGAAGGCTCAAAGCATTGAGATCTAAAAAAATATTTAAGATTTCCAGATGAATGTTTGCCTTTTTCTCCTTATTGCTTTGTTAAATCCTGTTCTTAAGCACATATTGACAATCTGATGTTATTTTTTTTAATTTACAGCTTCATAGTAAAACAGATGCTAGGCAAGACCTTCACTATTCAAGTCAGACTATAAAAGGAAGCTTTTTTGTTGATAGCTGAACTTGTAAGTAAATATATCTTATGTGTATATTGTACAAATTAAAGAAGGAAAGAAGAAATAATTTTCAGAATCTAAAGGATTATGGGTAATCTTATTGTTTGTACACCAAAATGAAAATAATGTTATGTCATTGGTTGAATTTCTATTGTTTTAGAACATTTTAAAGCAACCACAATGTTTTGGTGTATGCTTTTGAAAATATGATACAGAATGCATTTATTTAGATTCTGAAAAGGTGAATTAAACAGGCGATAATAGAAATTATTAAAATGAGGAGATAAGGTATGATTGCCAATGCGACGACTATCCACCAAAGTTCAAATAAAGTGGATGTAAGCAATTATGGGCTACTGTACATCCTATAACAATGAAAAAAATCCATAATGTATAGTTGGCTATATATATAGTTCAGTCTGTGGTTAAAGTTTTTTTTATTTAAGAAATAATTCATGGAAGCCATAGATTTGTTGGAAATTTACACATGGCCTTGGCTGTGATATTCAAATTTTATCCTGAGCGTTAGCTGATGAAACAATTCTCCACAAGAGACCAAATGAAACAGAAATTAAGACCTATAGGTCACTGTACAGCCTTCAAGAATGAGCAAAGCCCACATACCACAGTTGGCTATAAATCACAAATTTTAAAGAATTCAAACGAGAAAACTGGCAGCCTTATTAATGTACAAAACAATTAACAAAAAAACAAATATGTAACACAGCAACAAACAGTAACCACTGAACTACAGGCTCCTTACTTGGGACAGGCACATACATACAGAATATTAGATGGATACAAATAGAAATACATATATAACAAAAGCACAAAGGGGACATGGATTGGTAATTGTACATCCCAACAACAAAAAGACAGTAAGTAAAGATCTGAGAGTACTTGCAGTTACTGACAGCTGGTTCAATTGAGAATTTTATCAGGCCTTTTCCAGGCACTTTTATTAAAATTTGACAGGTGGAGGTTATTTAAGAAGACTGCTTGAACATTTAAATGAAATATCCAAATTAAAATGTATGCATGGTGTGGTCAAATACAAAAGTGCCTTCCTCCCCCCCTCCTTACATTTATTTTTTGGAACAGCCCTCACATTGTTGTTTACATTTAAGCAAAAGCAACATTCATAACAGAAGTAAAATAAAGCTTTCATTATGTATGCTAAAATAAGATAAAAATATAACAATAAATAAAATTCTTTTTTTATCCTTTCAGATGAAGCAGCTTTCAAAGAGTGGAGCATTTAGAAGATAGAACATTCAAATATTATTTGTTACTATTTCAGTAACTTATCAAATGTTAACTGTTTAAAATATTCTTAAATATAAATATAATTGAATTTCAAGTTGGAAAGTGTTTTTTTTTTATTTTACATTTGGTAATATATGTCTTTGATAGGGGACAATTTTTTAGTCGTAAGCTGATTATTTTTAGATCATGATAAACCTACAAGGGACACAACTCTTGAAGAATGAACATTGTAAAATAGCTTGTTTGTATTGAATTGTTGTTTGGTATACATTTGGTTTTGCATAATTTGTTGTGCAATTTCGAATTCAACTTCCTTTTAAACATTGAAATAAGATTTGGATTAAAATATATTGTAATGATAGTTAAGTTTTGATGGATGCTAAACATCCAGCCGCAAATATTACATACATATTCAGGATGATACAGGTACATTAAACATGCATATGAGGTAGCAGTACTTTAAAGATAAAGAACCAGAGAAACATCTTCAAATAGAGATGGCCAAGAAAAAAAATGATATGTCAATGAGTACAACAAAGACAATATTTCATTTTTCCAAGTGGCTGCTTCACATAAATGTACTGTTGTATTATCACGTTTATATCACGTGGTATATATTTAACGTGAATATCACGTCGTATTATCACGTTCATATCATGTGGCATTATACACAACGTGAATATCACGTGTGACCAACGTTTTAATCACATTGTGCTCACAACGTGAATATTACGTTTCTGCTCGTTTCACGTTCTACTCACGTGGTGTGGACAACGTGAATATCACGTGATTCTCATGTTAAAATCACGTTGGAAAAATTGCCTGTGTAAGCTTAATCCTTCATATCAAAATGACATTGCCTCTTTAAAAGTTTTATTTTACTAATTGAACTTCAAGCAGATTACGACATATGATTTGAGAAAAATTGTAACAACAGGAAACAGTATTGAAAAATTATGAAATAAAGTCATAGAAATTTACACATTGACAATAGCATTACACTGAAGGTCAAACGTTTCTTCTTTTAAATAGATATTTGTTAATGAAGTAATAGTATTTGACTGAGGAAGGCTAAGATATCACGATAGTTCGTTTTAACTTTATAGACCCTCTTTATACATTGGGAATATGTTTTATTTTGGTTTTATAGAATGGACATTCCTCAAGATATTTAACTGGTCGTGTTTTTTTGCCAGTTTGCTAAATTTTACTGTATATTTGTTTTATATAAGTGAAACATATTTATTCGGCCATCAGGTGAAAAAAACCCACTTTATTTATACATCCCTGTAATTGCAATTTTTTAAATATATTTGGGTACACCTTAGCTGTCAATCTCTCATCATTTTTCCCGTGGTGATTATAATGTTTTACAAAGGCAGATTACATATGCTTTTAGCCAATGAGGAAACAGAAAATTTATAGTAATATAATAAAATTTGATAGTATTTGTTTTTTTGTGTATTTATTCCATTTCTTAATAAATCTATTCCTGCAGGACATAATTAGTTTTTATGCATGAATTTCAGGAATGCAGTGGGATTTTCTTATAAAAAGATGCCAATTCCATGTATTTCCAGCGAGACACGTGACGAAGTATTGGCTATAAAGGAAAACAATAAGAAAGGTAATCCAGCAAAGGCAAATGGTGGGTGTACCGGAAATGTCTTAATATTTCTAGTGAATCAAAATAATTACCGTGTCATGTTATTACATATAAATGTGCTATTATTTCAGCATGCTAGTTCATTAATTTATATCTTCAAATCTTTTTATTATTATTATTATTATTATCATTATTATTATTATTAATTTGTTTTTGATAGTTTGTTGACACGTTATCTGTTTATACATTGTCGAGAAAGGCGCGGTAACAAAATGATAATAGAGCATGGTTGGCTCCTTGAAGAATAATTTACTGGTTTCCTGGAACAGGGAAACTATACTTACTTACTTCCGTTTATATTTTTGTTTTGTTTTTGTGTTTTTACAGAAAATGTAGATAAGCACCTTCTTGAAGTGGAAAACAATTTAAAACAGCTTTTATCTGTGAGTTTTAATTACTATATAACAACGAGAGTTGCATATAATATTTCGAAAAAAAAAAAAAAAAAATTACATTTGAGTCCTTATAGCTTTTGTTGCGTGATTTATAATATGATCTAAAAATTACAGATGTAATTTAGCGAACGTGAAACTCGAGATTCTAAACAAGGGATTCTCTCTCGGACAAAAAGTGTCAACCAAATGCTAGATTTCGTTGTTGTTTTCTCTCTCTTTGAAAATGTTTATGTATTTCTTATCAGTCATTTAATTCCATTTTGGAGGGATGCTATACGTTACAAAATCAATATTCAAGAGAATAACATTTCAATATGATTTGATAATAAACCCTACTGTGTTTTTGACCGACACTATGAGCCGATGAGCAGAGGAGTGATATGAAACTCATTACAAAACTTATGACGTATAGTAGGCTATAAAAGACCACGGTATGACAAAATTTTAAACTATTCTAAGGAGAAACCAATTGCCTGATTTATACTACAGCAAATAAGGGGGAAAAAATAGTGCAGAGACCAAGGACAACCTCTGAATTTCAAGTCCTGGCTTTGAACAAGCACATAAAGTATATTGCGAGGTTAAACATTATTGTGAACGCTTACTCCCCCCCTCCCCCCACCTGGGACAGTGCTGTAACAACACAACCTAAGAGCAAACTTGAAAATCAGATGAAAACAGCTTGACTCGTCAGACTGGTATTAAGGACAAAACAAATATCAAAAAGACAAACTTGAAATCACGAAGTTCCCGTCTAACAGTACTCGCAGTTACCGAAACTAATTCAAAGCCCAACATATGTTCTCCTAGGTTCTTATTAGTTTTAATAACATTATATGCTTTTTAGGGCACAACTTCAATACAACTTGTTTTAATTATTCAATGCCAAGTCGAAAAATATCCAGAATCACCAGCGGTGGTATGAAACAAATGGAAATATATAATACCCAATTTTATGTACGTGTATTATCATTACGCTCGGGAACTCAACGAGGTAAGCAGTTTTTACTTTATACAAAAACATTGAGAACGCAAATTTTCGTTTCCCAGTTGTTTTTATTGATGTAAGACCCTGTCATCCAACTAACATTTGACTTTTGTCTTGTGATTTCAAGGTATACGTCATTAATTATGTTTTAATTTACTGAAATTTATTTTGTTTTCAGGAAAAATATAAAAACAAAGATGAACTTAAAAAAGAACTACACCTTTTGCAACTGTGTGTACCAGTTGCACAACTAGATAAATGTCGTTTTTCCAAGATTAGTCGTATATTGGAGCTCAAGCAAGAGGTGAATTTTATTTATATGACAATTTATACCTCATTCTTTGTATTTAATATTTGTGAGTAAATAAGTTAGCGGATTAATATGTTAATGTTAAGTTGTCAACTGTCACTGGGTACTAGTAATTAATTTTAACTGACTTGCAGCAACTTTGAACATACAATTATTTCATAGATGAGAACAGAAAAAGCATATTTCAATTATTTTTTCTAGATGTAAGGTAATTTATTGGCCCCATCTCGCGTGCGACAACAGTTGCAAAAGCGAGATTTCTCGATGTCCTACATTCCGTCGATGATAGATGAAGTTACATCTACGTCCTAGGGTTTCTGATGAATAGTTAACTCATTGCCAAGCATACCACATATTTACAGAGTTTTCATTCACGTACAGTATGGGGTTAAAGTTAATCAGACATCAAACACTTTTTGTCAAACCTTCATAGAATGCTATGAAACGTGTTTTAATTTATGATCAAGAAAAAGCATCAGAAAAAAGCTTAGGATATTTCAGATTTATTTTGTACTTTATTGATTAAGAATAAATGTGAGGACTCTTAGATCGGTACTTTATGTCTTTTGTCTTTTTGTTAGTTGTTTTTGTGCTTCGTGCCGATCTGACTAGTTGATCCCTTTGCAACTGATTTTTCTAATTGTTCTTACGTTGTGTTGTAACACTACTGCCCAAGATAATGGGTAGGGTTAAGCGCTCACAAACACGTTTAACCAACGCCACATTCTTTATGTTTTAGTGCCAAGCAAGAGCCTATTCTCAATCCAGTGGATGTCGTTATTGTTGGCTGTCATATTTGTTTTATCGTACATCAGACCGTTTGTGTTCTCTTTTGTATTAATTCACATTGCCATTGGGTTTAATAGCCAACTATACGAAATAAGTTTTGTTCATTGTGGATGGTCGTACGTATACGTTGGCCTATAGCTGTCTTGTTCATTGTGGATGGTCGTACGTATACGTTGGCCTATAGCTGTCTTGTTCATTGTGGACGGTTGTACGTATACGTTGGCCTATAGCTGTCTTGTTCATTGTTGATGGTCGTACGTATACGTTGGCCTATAACTGTCTTGTTCATTGTGGACGGTCGTACGTATACGTTGGCCTATAGCTGTCTTGTTCATTGTGGACGGTCGTACGTATACGTTGGCCTTTAGCTGTCTTGTTCATTGTGGAGGGTCGTACGTATACGTTGACCTATAGCTGTCTTGTTCATTGTGGACGGTCGTACGTATACGTTGGCCTATAGCTGTCTTGTTCATTGTGGTTGGTCGTACGTATACGTTGGCCTATAGCTGTCTATCTTCTCGTCCTTTGGTTTTTGGTGGAAAGTTGTCTCATTGGTAATCATACCACATCTTTTTTATTTTGTAATATTCATTTTTTTTGTATTTTTTAGGTTCAGAAAACTTTTGATTTGACACTTTTTGAAGGTATTTGTATACTGTACACAAATGTAAATATTTGCTTCAGTTTTAACATTTGATGAAATCTGGCTTTGCTTCTTATCTTTATTCTAACAGCAAGTAATCTCTACATACGTAAACATTTCATTTTTTATGTGACAATTATTCTACAAAAATTCATTTAAAAGGGAATTTATGTTACTAAAACCTTTGAAAATAAGGCACAGAAGACCAAGAATCAAACCCCTTATAAAGTCGGGATTTAATCCGCTGTCCAAGAATCTCTTCAAAACATCCATTTTTTCGACTTAAACATTTCTTAAACAAACATACCATGTTCAAGGAAGTGATTTTGAAAAAAAATACCAGTCGAGAGAAGGTACAATTTTGTAAGCACAGAGGCGAAGGAAATTTCTTCCCAACACTGGTATTTTCCCTGTTAATCTCCCTCCTATAACATACTATATATGTTTTTAAATACACCGAATACCACTGAAGACGGTTAAATTTGATTCCTGTATTCTTTCGCCTCAAGAAATAAACAAAAACATCCACTTTAGGTGAAGAGTTAGAAGCAATACCGGTAGCCGGTAATATGCTGTGAATTTAGATACGCGTACATGCAGGTAACTGTTAATCGTACATATAAGTTTGCAATTTTGACCTTTAATTGTTTTGCGCTTTTAATGCATTACTGTTTTAATTGTACTGTGACATAAAAAGTTAAAATACAACAACAGTAAAAAGCTGATAAACATGTAATTCAGACAAGAAATAATGAATCATTTGCCGTTGAAAAATTCCAGAAAAATGAAAAAGAGAATTAAGACGTAGCGACCATGGTTGTGTGCTCAGCCAAAACATACAGTCTTCTATATCCGTTTAAAATGGGCCATTAAACAACTTAAAATCATTAGTACCAGATATATTTCAAAATTCACATTATCCAACGAGGACCTCGATTTATGAACAACGATTTAACCAATATAAATCACGACAATGTTAGTGTTTCTTATATTTGAAAGTTTTACCAATTAACACATAAACGAGTATTTAAACACTATTTTTTATACGCCAGTCAAAGACGGAAGCGTCATGATTTACTGTTTACGCCCGTATATCTGTCCATCTATCAGTCAGAAGTAAAATAACAAAAATACCGAACCCAAAGGAAAATTCAGAAAAATTAAGACCACTTTTCCCGATTACCGAAGCATGCTTCCACAATATCATTACCAACTTTTATAAATATTAGGTTCCACAGAACCAAGCTACCTTCGAATAAATTTGATGATTTTCATAGTCCAGAGTTTTGGACTTTTATCGTTTTAAACCAGGCATTTTTCACAATGCTTATCAAAAACTCTGGTATGCGTTCAGGAATCCTTATGACATTTTAAACCATTGTTGGTTAATAAGTCTGGTATTTTTGAGGAGTGTATACAACCATTTGATCAATGAATTGCTGGTGGAAGTTTCGTTCTGGCGGGTATCAACAACACAGCAGTCATGAAATATCATTGATACGGTCATTTTCTGCAAAGAGGACAAAATTTGTCAAAATTTCACTTTGAGGTATCTTCAGGCGTTAATATTTTGTTCATTCTATTTAAACAAGTCATAGTATTGTAAGAATCTCGGAGAACGCATATAGAGCTGTGTGCTAATCCGAATTTTAAGAATTAAAAACTTTTTGATAATAGCTCTGGTGTTAAATAGACTCGGGGGGAATTTATAAAAATTACAAAGTCCCAAGTACGCATTTAATTAACCTTCATTAAAAGATTCAAAGAACTGATTCTAAATATAAAACTGCAACTAATGCCTCTAAAAGTTTAATGGTTACTAGCGAAATATATTGAAATGTTTCCCTTATATGTGATCATCCACGAATGAGTTGTCCCCAATGACTAATTACAAATTTTAGGGTTTTGATCATTTCACTTGGCAGTACGACAGGTGCATGTGGAACAAAATATGCTTTTGTGCTAATACAATTTATATAAGCTTTTGATCATCACTTTTTGCGTCCCTGTCTAGTGCTTATATACTTTTGCGTTAACTATCAAACTAGAAATTTTTATTAAAGCTTACAAAAGTAATTGTTTAACGTACTTACTAGATTCTATTCTTCGTTGTTTCAGACGCCGAAATATATAAACAGTCTTCTAAGTGTCTACCACCAAGATCACACACAGTTTCAGATAATCGCTTTTTGTTTGACAAATCTCAGGTAAAGAATTTCAGCATTTTTATACATGCGTTTGCAAATATTAATTTAAAAGAATCACTAAGAATATTGTCCCTATTTGGGCCATTTTTGACAAAAAGGGTGACGAAATACCAAATCGCGTAAAAAAAACATTACATTAAGAAAAAGGACAAACCAATGGACAAAATGAAGAACTACGAAAAGACAAACAGCAGTCTACAATATACAGAAATCTCAAGATAATTTTTTTGGGAAAACGAGTCCAACAAAACCCCGATGTGATCTCTGGTGCTCTGGAATGTAAGTTCCTATATTCTTGTTCCACTTCTGGAACCCGTAGTTTTTTTCATGGTAAACAAACATTCGGTGATGTTGTAATCGAGGAAAATGGGATATGATTGTGGCTACGACAAATGAAACATTTCCGTGGTTGTCTGTGATAGTGTCTTGTTGAACGTTATTTATCTTTTCATAACTGTCGATCATATCATGATGGCGTCCGTAAAACCTTCGAATGGATGACTTCAACTTTAACATTGAGGACCATTAGCTCTAAAGTGCTTATTTGTATTCGGGTATTTATACCTCTTTGGCTTTCAAATGTTTGGGTTTGAGCGTTCTTGCTGAAGGTAAATCTAGAAAAGCCCTTCGGACACACGAAATTTACAAAGTGTTATTTTCATTGATATGAAACACACGCACTGGAAGTTGTCATTTTAAGTATTAAACAATTAAAGTTGATAAGAGAAGAATTTAGAACTGAAAGGTAGTTTTGTTGTGGCATTAATTCTACGGTTTCTTATAACATGGAGTATGAATAAGATTCATACATATTATTAAAAGAACAAACACAAAATAATTTACATTTTTCAAGTGAGTTGCAACCTTAATTTTGAAATAAAAATGTTGACCTGTGTGACCTAGTTATTTCGCGCCTACTTGTATAAAATTGAAGTATATATTTGATAAACTTCCTTATTGCTGTGTGTATTTGGATTTGACACTCATTTTTGAGTACTTTTAAAGCTTACCTTATCATAAATGTGTCTCTAATTAATATCATTATCTGAAATTCTTTAGAAAATACATTAATAAATTTAGCATATCCTTGCGAATGAAATAGATACATTAATTCAGAAATTAATAATTAAACAATTGTCTGATTAAAAAAAAACCCAACCCCATACATGATTATGTTTAGTAAAATTTGATTGATGTAAAAATTCGAACAGTCAAAGAAGTTAAACTAAGAGGCTGGAGTCGGTTTCACAAAAAAACTTACGACTAAGATTGATCGTAAGTGTACTGAATTGTTCATGACTTACGTATGATCAATCTAAGTCGTTAAGTTCTTTTTGTGAAACTGACTCCAGAGCCCTAGATTCCTCTTGAATAAAATGAAAGGATGTTAATGCAACAAAAAAGCAAATGTAATTGCCAAGCGTCGTGTTACTGCGTCACATTGGTGACACCCTTTGTCTCTTCTTATTCCAATTTGTTCTGTTTATAAACATGTCTTTATAGACAACTCAACATTTGAACATTGTAAACTTTGCAGCCACTAAAGCATGATTATGAGGATTGAATCTCATGTTATCTGTTACACTGAAATTCATGTTATCTGTTACACTGAAATTCATGTATGTAAATGCAATAACATACCAAATATCATTGGCCTTGTTTACAGCAATACTTTTTAAACACACCTTCTAAAAATCTTAACATTTGAATAATATTATTATACCAAATATCATTGGCCTTGTTTACAGCAATACTTTTTAAACACACCTTCCAAAAATCTTAACATTTGAATAATATAAAAATTCCATACTTACTTTCTTTACCGGGTTTGTACTTACATTAGCAACACAACGGTTGCCACCAGTGAAGCAGGATCTGCTTACCATTCCGGAGCATCTGAGATCACCCCCCCCACACACACACACACACTTTTGTCGGTGCTCGGGTTGCTCAGTCTAGTTTTCTATGTTGTGTTGTGTTTTGTTTATTGTTGTGTTGTTTAAAAGGCCCTTTTGTTTTCCACATAATTAACATTACCAATATCTAACAAGTTCCGGGTCGAATCCGATACCGATAACACATGTAGTTTCCGGTTGTTACCTGTTACCTTCTGCAAATCCCTCCTCTATCAGGAGAACCCTGAATTCTTCCACTAGTTGTTTTATTTCCATATTATAATATAGTTCTTTATTTAACAAGTTTGTTTTCTTCCACCTCAATACCACTATTAATTTTGGTTAATTAGTTAAAAATCAAAATTACAGGACGGGTTCAAACAGAAAGATTTTGAAACCTTACAATCAGCATGACTCTATCAGATGACAATACGAATACTAAAAATCTAGGCTAAAAATGAGGTATGAGTACTTTAATTCAGTCACGGACCCGCGAAGTCGCGGTTGTGTTCTAGTATTCTTTAAAAACACGTCATACAACTAATAATTGAACTATGTAAAACTTCCCAAATCTCTAAGGCATGACTAAAGACAATGGTCTTATATTCCTGCGAAACTGAAGTTCGTGGATGAAACACAAAAAAGTGGTTTATCATCAAAGAAAGCCGAAAGATACCAAAGGGACATTCAGAAGTCGAAAGCAAACTGAATATGCCATGGCAAAAAAACATATCTGATAAGAAAACTTGACATTTACCTTAGAATAACCGAAAGGTGCAATTGAATATAATTTTACAATTGAGATACATTGATGTTGACATCTTCGAATTTTTATATGAACGAAATAAAGACAATGGAAAAAAGTCAGTCAGTAGTGGTTTTGTCAAAGTGGCAGTATTATGACTGCAAAACTTATTGATTTTGCCGCGTTTTGTGCACATTTTGAGGATTTAGCTTCATGGCTCTGGTGCCATTATATAGTAAGAGCGTTTATTTCCAATATGTGTTCCGTAATCAGTTAGAATTCTAAAGTACAACACACCGGACAAAATATCTTTATAATAATCCATAACGTTTGGTTGATTTCTTGATTGACAACATATTTGTTACTTTTGGGAGGACCTGTTTTTCAACAAACAATCGAATCAAAGGAAGAAAGAAAAGAAGTTAGCAGTATCCTTTAACTTTATTTTCCGCTATATAGATGATGTCCTCTTACTAAATAATTCAAAATTTGGTGACTGTGTTGAACGCATCTATCCCATCGAACTTGAGATAAAGGATACAACAGATATAGTTAAGTCTGCCGCATATCTTGACTTACATCTAGAAATTGGCAATGAGGGTCGGTTGAAAACAAAACTTTACGACAACAGAGATGATTTCAGCTTCCCAATTGTGAACTTTCCATTTCTATGTAGCAACATTCCAGCAGCACCTGCATACGGAGTATATATCTCCCAGTTGATACGATATTCCAGGGCGTGTGTTTCATATCATGATTTCCTTGATAGAGGGTTGCTGCTCACAAGGAAGCTATAAAGCCAAGAGTTCCACGTAGTGAAGTTCGTAAATTCGTAAATTTCGTAAATTTTACAGACGCCATCACAAGTTGGTTGACCGTTATGGAATATCCGTTTCACAGATGATATGTTCCTAATGTCGTAACTACAATCCCGTCCCCTTTTCCCGAATATGACCTACCGAATTAGACTTATTACCGGGTTTGTACTAACATGAGCAACACGACGGGTGCCACATGTGGAGCAGGATTTGCTTACCTTCCGGAGCACATGAGATTACCCCAGTTTTTGGTTGGGTTCGTGTTGCTCGGTCTTTAGTTTTCTATGTTGTGTTTTGTGTACTATTGTTTGTCTATTGATCTTTTTCTTCTTTTTTTAGCCATGGCGTTGTCAGTTTATTTTCGACTTATGAGTTTGAATGTCCTTTTGGTATCTTTCGCCTCTCTTTTGTAATTATTAAACGATCTTAAATGTGTCCAATGACATTATACCTCAAACTCACTGAGGAAAATTTCTGTTAACTGATTCTATTTAAAAGACAAATATTACAGGAGAAAGGTGAACCATCTGCCTGCCTTAATACAAAAGCAAAAGCAACCAGTGAAGAAGTAGTTAAACTGTCTAGGTAAGTACATAACTTGATAAATTCAAATCAATAAGTAAGCTTCATTTCAATAACTTGAGGATCATTGTATTATAATACTTTATTTTACCAAATATTAGCTTGCCGTATGAAATAAACGGTTCAATACTGCAACCAAAATATCAAAACTGGCCAGTGCAAGGTGGGAACACGTCACAACATATACTAAAAGCTTTTATTACAGAAAGACGTAGTGTGCAAGAAAATAATATCCTTTATTTTATACCACCACTATTGCCGCTGCTGAGCTATCAATCATCGAGGGTATCACCTCCCTAGTTGCGATTGTTTCTTGATTTAAATGATATATTTGGTCTGGAAATTCAATTTAATTGAATTATATAATACTGTGCTAGATTGGAACTCCCTTAGGCGATGTTGACTTTAGACGAACTTTGCATCGTAAACCAAAAATTAAGAATTCAACTAAAGTTGCCGCAGTAAAGTCCATCATTTAAATCAGATATTCAGTTATTTACATCATGACATAATATTTCACACAACACTTGACTATCCAACATATCTTTTGATTTTTAGGACAAAAGAACTGAAAAAAGACGAGACATTATTTCGAGGACAACATAATGTGAAGTAAGAATAATGTTTTTATATCTATTATGCATTATCCCCTGGTAACTTTTGAAGTAAGACAATATGCTTTACCAACTTTTTTAGAAATTACCAAGTGTTACCAAAATATGAATGTTTATCTAATCAGCAATCAAAACCGGGCTTCGGATTTACTGTGAAACTACCGGCTATATAGCGTTGTGAATCAGACATAAATTTTAGTCCATAGATCTTTTATATCACATACAATCTAAATCCCTGTCGTTGTATAATGGTATAATATGACTATTGACAGACTTATTTTAAACTTTTTTTCATAAAAAAAAATGTTCATATCTTAATTTTAGAAGGAACAAATCATACCTTGTAAAAACATCCTGATAAAATCCGCAACATTTTTCTTACGCTTTGTGGACGTTTTTTCAACAGAAATGAGGTCCAATTGTGTTCATCTTGCTGACTTGGTCCGTTATTCTTAAGAAGCAGACGACATACAAAGGCTTCGCAAGAAGAATAAAAAGAACCAACCATCATCCTCTTTCGCCGTCATGATTTATTGACCGTTAAGGAATATCACTTGTCGTAGCCATAATCCCATTCTGTTTCCTCCATTATGATATCACATCATGCTACATTTCAACCATTGTCAACTTGACATGAGAAACACGACGAGTGTCCCACGTAAAGCGGGAGCTACTTTCCTTTTTGTAGGAGCACCTTTTTTTTTTATTCTAAAGGGAATCCCTTCTCTATAGCAGATCCAGATAAATGAAAAAGGTAATACTATTATTTTATCATGTTTTGTAATGGAAATTGACAATGTGAAAATTTATATCATTTTGGCTGTTGTTTGGTTAATATTGAAACGGTATTTATATTGCTTATAGTAATGTACGGGGGGAAAAGGGGTGATTTTAAAAACAAAACGGAATATTTTTTTGGCAGTGACCAGTTAGTATCAAGTTGTAATGAGACGGCAAGAACGATAAAAGACGATACAACACAGGAAGATAAAACTAAAAACTCGTCATTAGTGAAAAAGGCGAGTGAGACAAATCAAGACAAGAGCTCACATCACAGCATAACATCAAAGTGTGAATTATTTGAAACATCAAGTGATGAAAAACATGGAAATAAAATACCATCAGAAGAGTACAGGTATACAACAATGATTATATCATCTCCATATGACAAAACAAAATGAAAAACGGGGTTTTGCAAATACAACAGTGAAAAGTATGATAGGTATCATTAATCGTCCTTATCATTATCAAAAACTCTACATTTTCACTTAAAACTAACATAGAATGTTGCTAGATAGTCATTTGAACTTAAGTAAAAAACGTGGCTGTTTAACGATTTCTGGAAATTAAATCATTCCTTTGTTTTATACATGACGTGTTATCTGTAGCCGATCTTTATTAAGAGGGGCCCAGTTGATCAGCTTTTTCAGCAATCTGGATTACAAATCCGCTATTGGGCTTTGATATTTTAAATTAATGTGTAATAGCAATTAATGTTTACCAACAAGACCTTCCGTTTTTTTCTATATATTTTATGAAATTGTAAAATAGAGGCGAAAGATACCAAAGGGACATTCAAGTCTAAAATAAACTGACAATGCCATGGCAAAAAAAAATCTAAAGAAGATAGAGAGAAAAAATAAACATGACACAATAAGATAACAATCTGTATCTCAATGCATATAATTTTTAGCTCACCTTGCCCAAAGGGCCAAGTGAGCTTTTCTCTTCACTTGGCGTCAGTGGTCCGTGGTCTTTAACTTTTACAAATATCTTCTCCTCTGAAACTATACAGCCAGATTTAACCAAACTTGGTCACAATCATCAATAGGGTATCTGGTTGAAAAAATGCGTCCGATGACCCTACCTGCCAATCAACATGGCAGACATGGCTAAAAATAGACTATAGGGGTAAAATGCTAGTTTTTTCTATTATCTTGAAAAACGCTACAAATAGAGAAACCTGACAGGGACACAGATGTCTAGAAAGATGAGATTTGCCTATTATTCATTCACGTCAAAACTGTCAGACGACTTCTTATAGACGAATTTCTACCACTTTTTCAGTTTTGCCTACTATCTCAATTAATATAATAGATAGAGAGAAACTTTAAATAACAAAAATGATCAGGAAAACAAGATCTACAAATAAATCAATATTGTCAAATCGTCAGACGACTCCTTATTGGAGATTTTACCCTTTAATGACAATTTTTACCATTCTGTTTTGTGTTTTTGGCAAACATCTGAAAAATTATAATAGAAACTTGAACAAATAAAATTGATCAGCAAGGCAAGATCTACAAATAAATCCGCATGATTGAAATCGTCTGACAACCCCTTATTGAAGTTATTGCCCTTTACTGACGATTTTTACCATTTTGGCTAATATCTGAAAAATTATAATAGATAGAGAGAAACTTCAATTAGCAGAAATGATCAGCGAGACAAGATCTACAAATTCATATAATGGAGGAAATTGTCAATTCACTCATTGTCTGCGTTATTGCTCTTTAAGGGCAATTTTCTTTACACTTTTTTGTGTTTTGGGCAAAAACTAAAAAAGCTGGAGAGAAATAGTTTTATTCATCATCAGTCACATCTCAGTCATTACAGCTGAACGGACGTGCTGGGTCAGCTCTCCTTTACCCGCTATCTTCGATGAGGGTTTACTTTTAGATGATCAACGACTTACTACTTTAGATGACAGAAACCAACCCAACGCTGTACAGTAAACGTTGTAGTTGGCGTATTCCCGCGTTAACATGCACTCCAAAACCCATTGTAGGTGGGGGAGTGTTATGCCGATTGACGTCCGAGGGCTGTATCCTAGGTGTTAGATGATTGACCTTCATTTCACTGCCTCACGGCTTTGGTCCTGATAATGCTTCCTGTCATCTTTAATACTACGTCCGAGACTCATCTACCAGTACTCCATCATCGAGGTTAGTGGGCTGCCAAGCTGACCAATCTGGCCCTGAAAGCAGCCGTTGTGAAGAAATAACACCAAAATAGTCAACAAATGAAAACAAAAACAACTCACAAAACCAAGATGGCGGCCTACCAAAATGGCGTCCTCCACCTGTTCCTGACCGATGGCACAAAATTATTTAAACGCTCACCAAACGCCTTCGGGCACCGAGCCGACCGTGCGAGGGCTGAACAGCCAGTCAAGGTCGTTAAACACCCCCAGTAGTAGTAGTAAACAGAAAAAAATATCATCAATACAAGATTAACGAAAAGAGATTCTTAAGTCATGAATTCTTTTCTTGTCCACAATGTTAGAGAGTGTCTATTATTGAAGATGCACACAGACATATGTGAGCGACACATGCTTTTTAGAGCCTCTAGTTTTAAAAGTTAATCTTCACTGGGTTATCGCAAACGATATTTCCTATATAAATGTATGTTGTCAACTTAGAACCGTTCGCACATTCTCAAGATGATTAAACACAATCTTTAACTTTATGTTTATGGACTTTTTTTCCAGGTCTGTTTATGACGTTTTTGGTATACCTGTTGTTTATACATCTGATGTACAGATAGAGAAAAAATTATCAGGTAAAGAAAGGGAAAGTGAACAGTTGCGACAAAACAAAATACAAATTACAGAAGAAAAATACAAAGTTCAAAATAGAAAAATGCTTTCACACAAAATTAAAAACTAATGCCAAAAAACAACGATATTATGTGCGCTAGATATAGAAGAATTTCCCCCCAAATTCTCTTTTTTGTGAGGTCACCAATGAGCAATTTCATGTATAGTACTCACCATATACAATAAGTGTGAAGTATAGATTCTAGGTACTGACGTTGTATATCATCTTAATTATGTGTTATAGTGTTCTTTTTATTTGTCTTTGTATATTTTTAACCTTTACTGTTTAGTCTATATTTGGTAATATCCTTTTGGCGTGGCTCGGTATTTATACATCCCGCCATTGTATTATTGTGCCTGGTACTATTATACTAACGGGACTGGAAACTGATCGATCTGTTGAAATTTCATTGTCCCGATAGCGGATTATTGATTTTTTGTTTTGATTGACAGCTTATCGTGCCACGTGGTTAATTAGCCTTCGGTACATGTAAACAATTGATTTCGGCGAACAAGTCAGCTTATAGAATACCGTTAAAATTGGTGGATTTGAAATTGAAAAAAAAATAATTAAATGCAAAAAAAAAAAAATATATGAATAACAAAACTATTTTAACAAATTAAATATATTTACTTGAAATAAATGTTTTCACACTGGAATAAACTAATGCCGGTTAAAACTGGGACAAGTTCTTGGAAAAGGTAGTTTTGAAAGATAAATACTTTTCTTATTGTTAACGAAAAATTATTAATAAGTAGTCAATATATTAGTGTTGAAAATAAAACAAATAAAGTCGAAACGCCAACGCTTTACTTGACCGCTAAGAAAACAACGTGTCGCCGAAAGTTAACAGATCATAATTAATCCTAATAAAAACAATAAATGTGCAATAAAAAACAATGTTGGCAATTTCAGTTTATAATTAATCCCTATAACAAAAGTTACCCGTGGTCTAATAAAAATATAGCCACATTGTTTTGAACTTTTCTAAATTTCGTGTTAATATACACCTAAATTTCAATATGGCAGCAATAGCAGTGAAAGGGCCTACTTTTGTAGTTCTGATTGTGGAACTTATTGAACATATTTTCACGAAGTCATATGCTTATGCCACCCGAAGACCATTACTAAGCAAAAAACACCCTGATTTTAATACAAATATTGCACATATAAATAGGAGTAAGCAATTTTATAGGAACAGTATAATTTATTTGAACCCTGCATGTGGTTTCCGTTTGTAATGAGAATGAGATTTATATTCCACTTTTCACTTTAAAAAGTGACAATAAAAAATAAGCCAATCCAACCTATAACCTATAAATATGATTTTACAACAAACCGAACTCGCGTATCTCTTTTCAATCAACAGTTTTAAGAAATTTTATGAATCATACTTGTTTTCCCAGCGTCCCGACGCTATTATCCTGAAAAAAATTCAACCTTTAGATGTCGTTTTTTACACTTCAGCCGGGATTTGGTGATAATAACAACTGTCAAAGATCGAGATATCTTTTATCATTAAAGTAATCGTGTTTACATTAAGGACTATCATTTCGAATAACTATTAAAAATAAAAACAAATCACAAAGACTATACGATCAAGACACGCTGTCACTGTCAAAACAATATGGCGTATCGATAAATCTCGCGCAGGTAAAGTCTCGTTCTAACGACCGTGATGTTGAGTATGATTACACTGATTGGTGTAACAGTTTCCAGTCCCGTTAGTATAATAGTCCCAGATTGTGCTAAGGTCATTTTTTTGTATTCTTGTCTTTCAGTTTTGCTTATGTGCTTTGTATAAAGAGTGTCTACATGACATATTGTTTTTCTTTGTTGACATAGTTGTTTGTTTTTATAGTGATTAAGATAATAACACAATGCTGACTGTGGTCCCCTAATTTATGACATTTTTACCTATTATGTCTGTTTGTTTTGCTCACACATTGTTGTCAATATAATGGAATTTTATGCGACTGTCATACAAGTGAGAGGTTTAGCTAGTTATAAAACCAGGTTTAATCCACCATTTTCTAAATAAGCAAATGCATGTACCAAGTCAGGAATACGACAGTTGTTTTCCATTTGTTAGACATGTTTGAGCTTTTAATTTTGCCATTTTGTTAATAGATTTTCGTTTTGAATTATCCTTGAGTTCGGTATTTTTGTTATTTTACTTTTGAATTGAAAATCGCATTTGAAACTAAAATATGTGATTCCATTTAAAATTGTTTGTTTTAATCTAAACTACTAATTTTAGTGATTTGTGAACCTGTCAATGACGTGGTAATTTTACACCCAGATAAATCAGAAGATGTCGAACTTGCCAAAAAAATTCTAGAACATTTGATGACAATTGTTCCAGGTCTGAAAGGAGAACTACAAAATGACGTTTTCCTACCAGGACAAAGAATTTTCCAAGTAGATCATTTGTTTGAAAGCCTTTATATATTTATTTTGATAACGCCATTTTACAGCTTACCAGAATCAGCCAAACTACATCATCAAGTAGATATGATGTTACACGATTCATTGAATTATGTGGGAAAGAAAGGGAGGATTATTCCCGTTTTGGTGGAAAAAAATATCGACCTTCCAAAAGAATTTGCATCGATCAAGCCATTGAAATTTTATTTAACATATGCCGAAGAACAAATTGACAAAAGCCCATATTTCTCTAAAATTAACAAATTATTTAGGACGAAGTTAAATAGAGCGAATTCATGCACTTCTTGAATGTAAACTTCAAGTTAGAGCTATATATTAAGACTCGCATCTGTTATGAAACTACAAAAATGGCAACATTATGTGATTTGACATTTGGTTATTTTAAGTAATTTGACTTTGGTTATTGTAAGAAATTTGACATATAGTTATTTTAAGTAATTTGACATTTGATTATTTTAAGTAATTTTGACATTTTATCTTGTAATATGTACTTCATAAATAGTAGAGATTCCAATAAAATGACATACGTACGTTACTCGACCTTCGGTCTTAATGGGACTGGTTATTACCAACCATTGAATGTGGTTAAATTTGCTCAAATTTAAACTGAATGTTCCAAGAAAATAAAAATCATACACTGGAATTTTCGTCCATATCAGATAATTTTTACGTGATGAAAAATAAAAGAAATCAGATATTTTTCCATTTATCACGTGGTTCTCCAGATTCCCGCCTTACTTTTCACTGACATAAGGTCACGTATAAACACGTATCCCTTACCTATAAGACCTTTTCAACAACTCTCGACACCGACTAATGACACCTACAGTTTACAGGTAAAATGGAGGGGTCGTCTCAAAACCTTTACTGTTATACACTATTTTGATGAAAGAACATATTTCAAACACATATGAATATCTCTCTCTATCATATAATATTCTTATTACATGTATTTATAAGACATTTCACTACGTTGAATTTATAAATTTCACATCGTGATCTGCTTTATTTCTTCTTAAAATTTATGATTATGAGTATTTAGATTCTGTCAACAGAGATTGTACCACATGCCAATAGAGATTAATTCATTTTTGTAATTCTATTTATGAAATTTGCTGAAGGAACATTGTAACAGGACTGTCAGTCCGTCTGACAGAATTTGTGTTTCTCAACCGATCGTCACGTCACGTGGTGTACACATTCAATTTTGGGACGGGTAAAAGCCTATGAATTTCGAAGGTCTCAGGAAAAGGCCACATCGAAATATTTAGTTACAAGGGACTACTCCGCTTCAAGATAAATGAACCATGTTAAAGTTGAGGTATTCCCTGATGAATTGGAAACATTAACGGTATCATTTTTTCTGCGCCAGATGCGAGTTTTGACAATCAATGTCTCTTCAGTGATGCTCGAGGCCAAAATATTTGAAAATATGTAACAATATTCCATCAGTACCTTATAACTCAACAGAGCTTGTTGTCATTGAAGAGTCTTTTTGAACAGTGCCGCAATTCTGATTTAAACAGGACTTTTTGGCTAACAATTTAGGTAATCCTTTAATAAGTTCTATGGTTGTCACCACGAACTGATTGACCGTTATAGGTTGTCCGTGTCCCGAAAGACAACATACCTTGTCCCTTTGTCATAGATTCCTTTCCCCGTTCCCGAAAGTGACCTTCGTGTCTTGCAAGAAGTAGTAACTGCTTACCCTTTGCCTTTTCTATAATTTGGTTCTTCTACTCTTTTCTATTTTTTCCATGCGTAATTGTTTTTAAATTTCATCTCTGACTATACAAAGGGGAGGTTTTGGATCCAATTATACTTGTAAAACACCGCCGCATGTTTTATGCGCCTGAAACAATTCCTGTTGTCGTGTTGGTCATTGGTCTTTGTTACAATAGAATTTTATATTTATAATTTGGTATTTTGACATTATGGTTCGCCTTCATATTTGATTCCGTGTTAGTCGATCAAAGATCGCTAATTTTATCTTATTTTTGTGTGTGTGTGTGGGGGGATGGGGTAAGATGACGGTCTTTAACCAAAATGCAGATCGTGAGGTTCAGCATTTGGTTGCTGGGCAGCAGGTCAAGCGGCGGCACCGTAAGCCGAAAATTTAAAGATAAAGTGTCGAAAATTGAATTGCATTGTCGCTGAATATCGAATTTAAATTGAACATCAAATTGGCGAATTGAAAAGAAATAAAGTGATGAGAACATTGACGCACCCGAAGCCAAAATTAAAAGACATTGTAGAAACATGTGCCGCCCTAGTCAACAGACATAAAACATTGTTTAATTTAACATCTACTACAAAAATACAGGTCTGTTTTTTTACAATTTCCATCTCGACGTCTAAAAATGAAATTATTTTAACCTTTACTGTTTAGTCTATATTTGGTAATATCCTTTTGGCGTGGCTCGGTATTTATACATCCCGCCATTGTGTTATTGTGCTAAGGTCATTTTTTGTATTCTTGTCTTTCAGTTTTGCTTATGTGCTTTGTATAAAGAGTGTCTACATGACATATTGTTTTTCTTTGTTGACATAGTTGTTTGTTTTTATAGTGATTAAGATAATAACACAATGCTGACTGTGGTCCCCTAATTTATGACATTTTTACCTATTATGTCTGTTTGTTTTGCTCACACATTGTTGTCAATATAATGGAATTTTATGCGACTGTCATACAAGTGAGAGGTTTAGCTAGTTATAAAACCAGGTTTAATCCACCATTTTCTAAATAAGCAAATGCATGTACCAAGTCAGGAATACGACAGTTGTTTTCCATTTGTTAGACATGTTTGAGCTTTTAATTTTGCCATTTTGTTAATAGATTTTTCGTTTTGAATTATCCTTGGAGTTCGGTATTTTTGTTATTTTACTTTTTGAATTGAAAATCGCATTTGAAACTAAAAATATGTGATTCCATTTAAAATTGTTTGTTTTAATCTAAACTACTAATTTTAGTGATTTGTGAACCTGTCAATGACGTGGTAATTTTACACCCAGATAAATCAGAAGATGTCGAACTTGCCAAAAAAATTCTAGAACATTTGATGACAATTGTTCCAGGTCTGAAAGGAGAACTACAAAATGACGTTTTCCTACCAGGACAAAGAATTTTCCAAGTAGATCATTTGTTTGAAAGCCTTTATATATTTATTTTGATAACGCCATTTTACAGCTTACCAGAATCAGCCAAACTACATCATCAAGTAGATATGATGTTACACGATTCATTGAATTATGTGGGAAAGAAAGGAGGATTATTCCGTTTTGGTGGAGAAAATATCGACCTTCCAAAAGAATTTGCATCGATCAAGCCATTGGAATTTTATTTAACATATGCCGAAGAACAAATTGACAAAAGCCAATATTTCTCTAGAATTAACAAATTATTTAGGACGACGTTAAATAGAGCGAATTCATGCACTTCTTGAATGTAAACTTCAAGTTAGAGCTATATATTAAGACTCGCATCTGTTATGAAACTACAAAATGGCAACATTATGTGATTTGACATTTGGTTATTTTAAGTAATTTGACTTTGGTTATTGTAAGAAATTTGACATATAGTTATTTTAAGTAATTTGACATTTGATTATTTTAAGTAATTTTGACATTTTATCTTGTAATATGTACTTCATAAATAGTAGAGATTCCAATAAAATGACATACGTACGTTACTCAACCTACGGTCTTAATGGGACTGGTTATTACCAACCATTGAATGTGGTCAAATTTGCTCAAATTTAAACTGAATGTTCCAAGAATATAAAATCATACACTGGAATTTTCGTCCATATCAGATAATTTTTACGTGATGAAAAATAAAAGAAATCAGATATTTTTCCATTTATCACGTGGTTCTCCAGATTCCCGCCTTACTTTTCACTGACATAAGGTCACGTATAAACACGTATCCCTTACCTATAAGACCTTTTCAACAACTCTCGACACCGACTAATGACACCTACAGTTTACAGGTAAAATGGAGGGGTCGTCTCAAAACCTTTACTGTTATACACTATTTTGATGAAAGAACATATTTCAAACACATATGAATATCTCTGTCGATCATATAATATTCTTATTACATGTATTTATAAGACATTTCACTACGTTGAATTTATAAATTTCACATCGTGATCTGCTTTATTTCTTCTTAAAATTTATGATTATGAGTATTTAGATTCTGTCAACAGAGATTGTACCACATGTCAATAGAGATTAATTCATTTTGTAATTCTATTTATGAAATTTGCTGAAGGAACATTGTAACAGGACTGTCAGTCCGTCTGACAGAATTTGTGTTTCTCAACCGATCGTCACGTCACGTGGTGTACACATTCAATTTTGGGACGGGTAAAATTTCAAAGGTCAAAGGAAAAGGCCACATCGAAATATTTAGTTACAAGGGACTACTCCGCTTCAAGATAAATGTACCATGTTAAAGTTGAGGTGTTCCCCTAATGAATTGGAAACATTAACGGTATCATTTTTCTGCGCCAGATGCGAGTTTTGACAATCAATGTCTCTTCAGTGATGCTCGAGGCCAAAATATTTGAAAATATGTAACAATATTCCATCAGTACCTTATATCTCAACAGAGCTTGTTGTCATTGTAGAGTCTTTTTGGACAGTGCCGCAGTTCTGACTCAAACAGGACTTTTTGGCTAACAATTTAGGTAATCCTTTAATAAGTTCTATGGTTGTCATCACGAACTGATTGACTGTTATAGGTTGTCCGTGTCCCGAAAGACAACATACCTTGTCCTTTTGTCATAGATTCCTTTCCCCGTTCCCGAAAATGACCTTCGTGTCTTGCAAGAAGTAGTAACTGCTTACCCTTTGCCTTTTCTATAATTTGGTTCTTCTACTCTTTTCTATTTTTTCCATGCGTAATTGTTTTAAATTTCATCTCTGACTATACAAAGGGGAGGTTTTGGATCCAATTATACTTGTAAAACACCGCCGCATGTTTTATGCGCCTGAAACAATTCCTGTTGTCGTGTTGGTCATTGGTACGTCTTTGTTACAATAGAATTTTGACATTATGGTTCGCCTTCATATTTGATTCCGTGTTAGTCGATCAAAGATCGCTAATTTTATCTTATTTTTTTGTGGGGGATGGGGTAAGATGACGGTCTTAAACCAAAATGCAGATCATGAGGTTCAGCATTTGGTTGCTGGGTAGCAGGTCAAGCGGCGGTACCGTAAGCCGAAAATTTAAAGATAAAGTGTCGAAAATTGAATTGCATTGTCGCTGAATATCGAATTTAAATTGAACATCAAATTGGCGAATTGAAAAGAAATAAAGTGATGAGAACATTGACGCACCCGAAGCCAAAATTAAAAGACATTGTAGAAACATGTGCCGCCCTAGTCAACAGACATAAAACATTGTTTAATTTAACATCTACTACAAAAATACAGGTCTGTTTTTTTTTACAATTTCCATCTCGACGTCTAAAAAATGAAATATCAAAGCCCTTCTTTTTATCAAACATAACTTTAATTTCAATTAGAAAATCCTTAATAAACAAAACAAGGTACGGTACACAATAATTGTGAAAATACACGTCATGTTGGATAGTTGTCTCATTGGCAATCAATATAATCATATGCGATCAATAATTTTTTTTTCAATTTTATTTTTGAGACAACCCCTCATATCTCACCTGTCGTAGTCGTTCTCAACTGTAGGTGTAGACAATTGTTGAAAAGGTCTAATATAAGATCGATTTGAGTTATCTTCCATGGTTTTGATCATGACACCTTATATTTTACTATACTTTGCAGGTGAACGCTCCATTATTCTACATTTTAAATGCCTATTTTTTTGGTTAACCGATGTTCTTTCTTCTTTCTATATCTGTGTATCTAAATATTTTTGTGGGCAAAAGATGTATTAGACGGATGTTTTACTGGCAAGTACAGAAATGTCGAAATCAGTGTTTGTCAGAATGTTTCTCTTGACTATAAGCAAAAGTTGAAATAAAAACTATCGCTTACATTTGATTTATTATAAAATTCAGATAAACAATTCCCTATATACATGTAGGATATATTTTAGAAGGTGTGCTCCATTAAGGATTGTCTTGTTTAACGGGAATGACAATGTAACATGATATAAAACGGTAAAAACAATAACAGATTTAATAAAGTGTATTCATTTTTTTCTTGCAGATACATCCTGATAAATTCCATTTTATAAATTTCTACGGAAAAATGACAACGTACTATCAATTAGATAGGTCAGTGAACTGAATTTCTGTCTCTGACAAAAGTATCTTGAAATAAATTATAGAACTATGCTAAAACATAAGTTATCGTGTACACCTTTTACATTCCGGCATGTTTGAAACTCTTGTTTTAACCTTAATATAATTTCATATATATCTTCAGATTTCAATTTTATTTTTTCAGACTTAATATTGATTTTAGCAGTTTTAAGAATTCATCTTGTGAGAACTAAATATATGGGTCAAGTGAAATGACCAATTAATTATCGGTCCGTTTGATTACCGGTTACTGGATTAATTATTCCCTTAAACGGTGTTTGTCAATAAAATCATCCAGAATGTAATGAAAAACTAGGTATAGATTTAAAATTACAGATTGGGTTAATTTTTGAATAACATATATTTTTCAATGGGCATAATTATCATGCAGTCTATGCTCCCCTCCGGCATGCTTCAATGCAATAGGTCGAGATACGTGCAGATATAATGGTAAAGTCGAGTAATGTCATTTTATTGGAAATCTCTACTAAGACTTCATTTTTTTTTATCTTACTTTTGTGATTTTTTTTTTTGCGCTTTGAATGGTTTTGTTGTTCATGTCGTACTTTCTGCACATAGACTATGTTGCAATACCTATAGATGGATAGACAGATGGACAGAATTACAATATATAATAATGTTCATGAGAATCTGAGTGTATAATAGACGCCCCTTAAATTTACAATGACAAGACGATGAATATCACCAACGAGAAAAAGCAAATATTGTTAAACAATTACTTTAAGATGATAAATTACTCTTGCTCTACTCTCACACCTGTCGTGCTTCTACGCTGAGAGGTTTGCTTGAGGTTATGAACAGGCAAAAAGCACAAATTGATTCTCCAACATTTCGAAATAGTGACCGTTTGAACGTTAAGGTTGAAAAAGTCGAATCAACGAATTACGGAAGAATTTCATCTACTATCATGTAATCTCATTCCTGGTATCTATGATGAGCTTATTCGTGTTACACAATATCAGTTTGTTTAACATGGGACGGATCTTTGGTCAAATAAATTTAGGAACAAGTTTGATATTAAAGGACCAGATGACGAAAAGGAATCTCTGAAACCTGTTGATAACCGTATTGCCTAAACGTACATATATTTTTGACATTGCACAAGTCATGTCTTCTTTGACTGTCCATGACGTTAAAATACTAAATCCCTGGGATGCGTTTTAGTTGATTTTAGTCTCTGATGCATGATTTTTTATTATTAATTGTTTTTCGCTTTTAACTAGCTGTCAGTAACTGCGAGTACTCTCAAATCGTACTTTCTTGTTCATTTGACCTGTTGGTACTAATTGTAATGCTTTTTTGTTATTTAATGTTTACTTATTCAGGGTTATATCTGGTCTATATACCAGCTTTGATAAGTGTTTGGTATTACTATAAATTTTCACTTCTTCGTACTATGAACATCAAAATTATTTTGTAAAAATGTTTTCTTTCTCCATTTGAACTGTACACGTGTACCTAACAACAAAATTATTTTCATTTACCTGTGTTTAAAGTAATTGCAAATGGCTGATATTTTTGTTCAAGCATATTGTTTTTCTCAAATTGTTTAACATTTCACAACGGTATAACATGTTACTTTAATTATTCTTCCCTTAGTTTATTTATTTTGTATTTACATTGTATCATAGATCAAATTTATTTGTTCAGTGTATGTTCACTGGTGTTAATATGTCTTTTGATTGAGTTAAGCCATTTCAATTGATATTTTATAGTGTATCTTTCTATGTTGTGATATTACACTATTGTTTCAGATAAGGGTGAAGGTTTGGTACCATTAAAACGTTTAAACCCGCTGCAATTGTTTGCACCTATCCTAAGTCAGGAATCTGATGTTCAGTAGTTGTCGTTTGTTGATGTGGTTCATAAGTGTTTCTCGTTTTTTATATAGATTAGACCGTTGGTTTTCCCGTTTGAATGGTTTTACACTAGTAATTTTTGGGGCCCTTTATAGCTTGTTATTCGGTGTGAACCAAGGCTCCGTGTTGAAGACCGTACTTTGACCTATATTGGTATACTTTTATAAATTTTGACTTGGATGGAGAGTTGTCTCATTGGCACTCATACCACATCTTCTTATATCTATATATATTGTCAATGAGATAATAAACATCTTTAATCATCTCATCATAGTCCAAGTAAGTGTATCTATAACATATTTAACTTTTCATTAAAGAAGGATTTTATATGAGTTTCAAAGAAATTAGAAAACTTCTGCATCTTTGATAAGACTGTGAGTTGAGTAGACAGTTGAAAAGGCATAACTGTCATTCAAAATTGAAAGGACCATCAAAAGCATGCATTTATGTAAACATTCGAAGAGTTTTTTTACACATAGAAAAGATAATTCTATTATTTTCATATGCTGTAGTACAACAATAAATTATATAACATTTAATTGTAGTAAAAAGGAATGATCTTTTACGTATATCATTTGTATGTAGTTTATGTAGTAAAAATGTTTTAACAAAATACTTAGCTCCATGGTAAATTCAATAAGGGGAGAGTCCATAAAACATGACCAAATCAAACGCTCGAATATATCAACCAACAGAACAACTAGAAAACAACTGTCATATTCCTGACTTGGTACAGCTAGCTTATTCATAACACTTCCCACTTATATGATGGTTGTTTATATATTCGTTATAGTGACACAATTGTATGAGCAACCCAAACAGATATAATTGGTTAACGTGATTTGTGTAAACATACATCATAGATATACAAACCAACTGATTTTTAAAATCCAAAAAAGGAAGGTTCAAATAAACTAACAAAGATACCATCAACAAAAACTAACAAAGATACCATCAACAAACTAAGAAAGATACCATCAACAAACAAAATATTTTGTAGTTGGTATTACAGTATAATAAAACATTATGACATATACACTTTCCCGAGAAAGTACAAATTAAGTTCAATATAAATATAAGGGTATACAAAATGAAAACAACCCAATAAAAACCTCATGCGTCCAAATCGTACCTCTGAACCTATCCGTATCATGAACGTCCAAAGCCGAAATACCGAAAGCTGGATGCACAAATATCAGGTCACGCCAAGGGTAAATGGTCTTGAAGTTTATTTCTAATCCAAAAATGGGGAAAAACGAAACCTAGAGTCAAACTAATCATTTGATTTCAAAATAAACTTAACCTATTACAGGACCGATTGTTTCTAATATACAGTAGGTCTATCTGTTTTCTATCAGAACTATGTTACTACTCAAATGAATAACCCCGTGACATATTTTACTAACTTAATCAAGGAGAGCCCTTCGACTTAGGTTCGAAGCCTCACTCCCTTTCATTTCCCCTATTAATGTATGTATAATTCTAAATTTTAATGGCTTTTCATGTCATTTCTTCATTTTTGTGTCTTTATTACATCATTACAAACAAACAAAAATACATTCGATACTACAATAAATGTTTCTTTAGATCGAAATTGATTTCTGATTTGTTAATATTGCTGTATTGCTTTAGGTGGGTTTTTTTTTCAGAGTTACTCCTTTTGAAACACTCGTTAAAACCATGGTTTTCACATTTTAAAGTGAAAAAAATTGTTTAAAAATTCTTAATATCCACTTAGATAAAATTGAGAGGCAGTAAGTTAAGTTATGATTATGTAAAACTCTTTCTGATGAGATGCATGCATTTTCTTCGGAAATATATTTTTAAGCATTGGTGTGTGCAAAGTAAATTTGGAGAGCCCTGGATGTTGTATCTGACATATGTTTGGCTGGTTGCGTTTGTAAATAGTTAAATCCCCTATTGAAATGGTTTAGATGACGTTGTCTTGTGGTTGATATTTTTATTATGATTGGTTGTTAATGTTGTGGTTGTGTATCCTAAGAATTAAGTTTGTTTATATTATTTTTCTCTGGGTTTATTTTTGTGACACAACTAAGGATTTACATTTTCCATCTATACTTTGGTTTTGGTTGAAATAAGACTTATTTCTTGTTTGCTGTTAATGTGTTTAGGGCTAATGAAGTCATGTTGTTATAAGCTGATTAAGAAACGAGTTTTGGTATTTTATTCTGTATAATTATTAAAAGAATTAAAATAATTGATCAGATCAGGGATTTTTAGGTCGTTTAAGTCGTTTAGAGAAAAGGGTGGAAACATACTATGTCAGTTGAATGTCAATTAGATCTTTTAAATAAGATTGTAAGGACGATTTTTTTTTGTAAAAAGTAATGACATTCCGGGAAAAGTTCAGCTTTAACTTTGTAAATTACTAAAGGAATATTCAAACAGTTGAAGAATTCGTGTTCGATCATTATGATAATTGGATAAAAGTTTAAATTTTTAATTCATTACAGGCAGTTTTCTTCTTCACCAAAGTTGTCTCCTCATTATTTTTGTTTTCACTGATGCTGATACCCAGTCGTAATTAACAAAAGAAATGGAACTCTTCATAAGAGAAGGTAAAAATGTCCAAGTTGGTATATTTGAATTGTTTACATCTGTTTTATGGGCATCGCTGCCCCCGGCAACAGATTTTTTGGGAAAAAAATTCTAAAAAAGGCAATAATCTCGTCGAAAAGAGAATGTCGGATTCACCTTTTTATGTTCAGCCGTGTTTGAGTTGACTGTTTTTTCTTACACCATCTCGCTTCAGATTCCATTAATTGCTTTTATTTAGGCTTCATTTTGATATAATAACATTAAAAATCCACAGTACAAAAAAATGAAAAATATGGGTCAAGTAAAATGCCTTTCTAATGAGTCATAACAATAGAGTAGGTGCATTTGAATAATAATTTTTTACTAAAAGCACTTGGCGACATACTTTACTTGTGAATCTTTTATGTGCGTAACTTAAAAAAAAAATATTGTGTGTGTGATACCTCGGGTAATTAGTCTTCAACCTCTGAAAATTTTAATTCTGCCCTTCTACGGAATATTTAATTAAAATTTTCGAAAATTCCCCCTGACATCCGATCAGACAATATTTTCAAATTGACAAAATGCTTAAAAATACATTAAATGATGCTTTATAGCTAGTAGATACATTTGTCTTATAAAATACAACTGTCATATAAGGATGGTAAGGATGTTATGTGGATAAATTATCTGTTTTCAAGAGCCAAAATTGACAGCGCGTCATCCGTACAATGGCTTCCATTTTCGAAATTGAAAAAATAGGTGGCGTATTGGGGAGATAATTTTGACGAAGGAGAATCCTGACTGCACTGAAGAAATCAGTAGCGATGACACGATGTCAAAATTGCCCTAGTTATAGTTCTTGGTAACCGTTTATTTCATTCACATTGCATTATAACGACCACTACGTGAGAGTTGTACTATGAAGAACAAATATTTCATCTAGATAATAAAACCATTTGTACTATTTTTATGCCTTTATACTCCTTAAAATTATTGTCTGATTAGTTGTCGGGCGAATTTTGGAAAGTTCTACGAAGCACATAAAAAAATCTATAAAAGTATGTCTTGAAAGGTGTTGAGTTGAACACTAACAGCCACAGATTACATAAAAAATATTTCTTTAGTTTTACGTTTTCAGGAACGAAAAGTAAAGTCTGTCGCCAAGAATGTTTGGCAGAAATTATAGTGGAGTCAGTGAACTGCAATTTTTGTAGTACATTTTCATGAATAAGATCATTAATACGTCTAAATTTTACTTTTATAATGTGTCTAAGAAAAAAAGTTTTAATATTAATAGCAGTACACGGTTATTTTCTCATTCATACACAGTACTACATTATAACTCAAAGGTATTTTGCTTGCTCTCAATGTCTGGTTTTCTAGTAATTTACATTTGGAATGGTGTTATACTAACATTTAGCTTTGAAATATAAAAGTAATGAAATCTGGAGCGATATAACAATTGTTTTTTTAATACAAAGCAGTGGAGTCAAACACGCTTGAGTGTTAAGGGTGTACACGACTTTCTTCTTGCGGTAAGCTTTTTAAAAAATGATTGTCAAAATCTCTTGTCTTTACATGGATTTTTTTTCATCGAAATTTATTGATATGCGTCTTCGAGATCGAAAAGTATTTGCACCTACCAAACATCAGTTGTTTTGTGAATATTTGTCTTTAATTACAAACATACATTATATTTTTAGTTCCATACTATGATATGAGTATCAATAAGAATTTAACATATAAATAAATACTTTATTGTACAGATGCGTTAGACTTTTAATGAACATAGATACTTATCAAAGGTACCAGATTATATTTTATAGAAACAGATGTAATTAAATCCATAAAATGCCAACTTTAGGTAGGTTCTTTTTACCTTTGTGAACAGAGATTCACCTCCCATATCTATCTGTTCAATGCTTCTTCCAGTCTCATCCTCTCTCTCTCTATCTTTTTTGTAAATTTGTGATTTTGTAATTTTATTTAAATTTAAGAATTTTTTTCAAATGTTACATACCATGTACCATATCATATTGTAGAAACTAATTTGTATATATTGATACCATTGTATATACTGTAAGGCACAAGCCCCTGCTCATACATGTATAAGAATTTTGTTGTTGATATTATTGTGTGTGTGTCATATGACAAGTACAGTGTTTGAATTGTATATTTTGAATTGTGCATAGATTTATGATGTTATTTATTTGAATGTTCACCATATGAATTATGTTGTATTGACAAGCAGCTTTAAGTATTTTTCATATTTAAATTGTTCATTTTAGAACACATAACAGAAATAGAACATATTTTATTCAATTTTACTATTGACTAGAAAATTTCATCACTGTAATTTTCTCATTTTTGAAATATTAATAATTGCACATAAAGTTTTCACTTTTCACAGTTTGAATCTTTGACACTTTTCATTAGCTTAAATAAATTGAGATGACATACTTCTCACAACATCTTTACACTGATCTGTAATATATGACAAACTCTTGTGTAAACATATGCTTCTATGTTTAATTCATTTGAAATTGTTGAAACTTTTGTCCATCTTCATCTTGTTCCATAAGGCTAAATTGTCGTTTGCTGCCTCGTTCCAAACTTAATTTGCATTTTAAACATGTGCTGATGTCAATCCATATAGTGTAACTGTAAGAAATACGCTATTTTTATGCGTGTTGTAAATGAACTGTGATTGTTGTATGAAGAAATGTTATTCCTGATATCAGTCCTTTTGATTGAATCGTTGTTATATGAATTTTTCCATTGTAGACTATGAAATGTAAATTACGAGCACCTGTTCTGAGTGTTGATCTTTATGAATGAATGTGTAAATTCCTGCTCATGCGCAGTAGTTATAACATGTCAAGCTAATCGTTGATGATTATTAGTTCGATTTTTAATTTAACGCTTTCACAGTTGTACTCACCGGCATTTCGTATATCCATGAGTTGTATATAAAGTATTCATATAGTTTTTATAAGTTGTCAAGTTGTTTTAGCGGCGAATTCTGTGATTTTTGTCAGCCGCTAACACACACATGTTTTGTTCTCCCAGACTAGCCGCTATTTCCGGTGGCGCAGTCGTAACTTTATTTATTGTTGCCATGGAGAATTGAATTAAATAACATAGTAAAAGTTCTAATATAAAAATAATATGAAAAACATCTTTTATTTGAATTTACGAATTATTTTTATAAATAATTATTTTCTTTAAAACTTTCGCGGAATTTCTTACGTTCCAACGTTCCAACGTTCCAACATCCAACAATCCAACATCCCACAAAATCCAACGAGTGACGTAAAACAACGCTCAAACGTTAGTCTTGCTTAAAACTTTGGCTAGTTAAGGCAGAAAATTTTGGCTTACGTAAATTTTAAGGCAAATTACGAAATTTTCTTTACTTTAAACTAAATTTTAGTAGTACGAGAAATTATTAGAAAGGTAAAAACAATGTTTTCTTAGTTTTAAAAGTAGAACTTTATTTTAGCGGACTATTAGGAGCCGGGCTCTTAAGATTTTGATCTTTTGTTCTTATCAGTCATGTTAAGTTAAATTTAGGAAACTGTAGCAAAAACTTTCAAACCGTATTCAGTTAATTTTTATAGATTTTGCAGGCAAATGCTTCGGTTGTAATAGTTCTGGTTTTCTTGAAGTTAATCTGTTAAATAGTTATTGAGTTGATGTTAAAACTTTGTATTTTAAACACACTAAAATTTAAATAGGAATAAATAGGAAATATTTGGAAATAGGTATTATGGTTTCCATAAGGTGTGGAAACCATATTTAAATTCGATATCAGTTAGAAAGGATCTAACTGATATCTTAAAATAGGTACTGTTTCAGGAAGGACCTGGCAGTTGCCTTGATATTTATGGAATACTGTATAAGGAAGGACCTGACAGTATTTCTTTAAACAACATTTTTTTGTAACTGTATCAGGAAGGGCCTGACAGTAATTAAAACATATTTTGAACTGATAAGGAATCAGTTTTCTAAACTTAAATTATCTTAATCAGAAAAGGTTTCTGATTACCTTCTATAGAAATTATTAAAACTTTATATATATATAGAAATGTTAGTTTAAATAAGTAAATTATATAGCAAGACTCAAACGTGTAAAAGTTCATATTTATATCAGTACATTTCCTTATATAGTACTACACAGAGTATTATATGGGACTGGGATCACAACCTCCTATTTTCCATGAATTTTAAGACAATTAATAATGTATTTTGTGTACCAATTTTGAAACTGTGACATATTTTCAAAAGATAGAGTTCCTACATTTTTTTATTTGGAACTCCGACACTGGTTTAGAGAGGATTAGAGAGGTGCTAAAAATTTTCGGTATTTTATAATTGCTGTACAACTGTCAAATACATATTTCATGTACTAGTATATGAAACTGCATACATAATAAAATGGAAACTTCAATACTTGTTTGGTGTTCTTTTCACCAGGATATATAGTTACATGCATTAGCTGAATTCATAATCTGATTGTCCGGGTTTTATTAAAGCAGGAGAACAACTTGTCATTTATTTAGTAGAATATTCAGTCTTGTCAGTAAGTCTAGAGTTTATACTTTTCCAAGTGGTTGGAATACAGAGATTTAAATTTTGTTTTCTGTTGGGTTAGTCACCCTGGCTCGCTACAATACTGTAGTTTACCAGAATAACAACACATATAGGATGTTATTGATAGAGGGGCGGTTATTTTTATTATCAGTCTCTATTATGGGGGTCTCAAAGTTTATAACATTTATTGTTATGAGAACTAAAAGAAAATACAATTCAATGTATAACTATGAGTATATTTATGAGAAGATATATCATATCACAGAAGAGTATCAATTTATATACAAAATAAGTTCTAAACTTGCATCTTCAAATTACTCAATTTCTAATGCAAATATGTTAATGTTTTATACAAACAAAATTATTTGTCAACATATGTCGTTTTAACTATTGTTAGTTACAGAAACAGTCAAACCGTATAAAAAACTTATCTATAACAAAACTCAACATTATATATATATCCGATGGAGAATGTCTGTCATGAAGTTGTCACATGTTAAGACGTGTATAATAAAATTAAAATTTGATGTGGCGGCATGGTAATTAACATTATCATCCTTTACTGAGGGAAGAACAAAAATTTGCTTACGCAAATGTGCAGATCTAACATTGTTGGACTAAATTATATATATATCATCACTGAAGAGACATTAATTGTCAAAATCCGGATATGGTGTACAAATTTTTGCACCTCATGTTTGCGGTATACCATCTTCTCCGCAAGTTTATTGTTTTCTGTTTGGTATTAAATTAATGATTAAGATCCATGTTACATCTCGTGATCAATTTATTTGGCAATCGTCAATGGCAGTCAGCAGGGTTTAAGAACATCAGTTGTTCGACCTGTTAGTCTAATGCGATTTGTTTAAATATTCTTTTCACTTTTTTTGGTCTTTTGGAAAATGTTGTTTGTGCTGTATTTAGACCCCTCTACCAAGCTACCAAGATATTTGTTTTACATGCACACGAATAAAATGCGGTTTTTATCCAACGCAATCATAGGTTTGAACATTGTTTTCAATTTAGACTCGTTTATATATATATAAGTCTAAAGATTTGCACAACGGTACTAATAGAAGATGGTAATATACGAAGATGATATTATAAAATCGTGTTGACAACTATTTCGGCTTAACAAATAGCCTTCGTCAGTGTCAATAATTTTAACAATACTAATTGTATGTGTAAAATAGCTCAAAAATACAGGTAAGTTTTGGTCTATTGATTTAATCACAAATCTTGAACATCATAAAATATAACAAAACTCAATACTCAATAGATGTGACTGTGTATATATACATCCAAAATTGTCAAAATGAGTGTAAATAAAACTGCTAGTATTTCATATTGATGCCGTTTGGATGATGTCCATTTAGTTTCTTTATCCAAAAGCTTTCCCGAACCAGTCGCTGGGCATCACTCCAGTGAATGTTCTGTTCAATCATTAGGATTTTCATGCGGTAAAAGTCATCAAGTTTGTGACCCGACTGTCTGAAATGTTGACTAACTGGGAGAAGTGTCTTCTTAGATATATCACTGCTATGGCCATTGAGGCGTTTGTGGAAAGGCTGCTTTGACTCACCAACATATTGGAGGCCACAAACCGAACATTCTAGAATGTAAATAACATTTATACTTTTGCAGGTCACATTTCAAAAATTCTATAGTTATTTTCGGTTGCCCTACTGTGAAAAGTTGATGAGTGATGCATCTGTAGGCAGCATTTGCAGCGTTTTTCATGACACGAACGACATTCTCCAGAAGTACTTCTCGGATCAGACACTTCATCCCGCACCAGCAGGTTCCGTAGACTATTGGGTTGCCTTAAAGCTATCATAGGGGGCTCGGAAAAAATCTTGGATAGTTTGGAATTCTTTTAAACTGTTTTCCAATGCTCACGAATGATACCGAAGCTGTTTTTGACAGATGGTGGTAAGTAAGAACACATCGAGTCCTTTTCTTTTTATTTTTGTATTCTAACAGTTTACTCTTTTGGATAGTTTTCGCTTTCTGAAAACTTTTTTGAAAAGTTCTATGTTTATAGCCCTTCTCTTCAAGCCACAGGCACTTGTCTCAGAAATTTGTTTTCCTATATAACTTAATATATTAAAGTATATAGGAAAAAAAATTCTGAGACAAGTGCCTGTGCTTCAAGCGGGTTTCAAGTTGACTCAGTCGTTTTTTAGTTGTTTCTGTATTGGAACATATTCGCTTGACTCTGAGTGCCTGACTGTACGGGATGCTCGTAGTACAATGAGCAGGATGGCAACTTTTAGGGGACAGGTATTGGTGAGTATCAGTAGGCTTAAAATATAGGTCTGTGTATACAATGCCATCAGTTAGGGAGCTGGAAGTATCGAGGAAGGTGATTTTGGATTTAGATCTCTCATTAGTAAATTTGAGACTTTGATGTATGTTGTTGGCATGAGTGATGAATGTATCTAAATCCTCGTCACTTTTATTCCATTTCATATCCAAATCATCTATAAATCTAAACCAGGAAAGCGGTTTTTCGATTGAAGATTCAAGGATTTGTTTTTCTAATTTTCCCATAAATATGTTGGCATATGATGGGGAAATTTTGGTACCCATAGCAGTAGATACATTCATCACTCATGCCAACAACATAAATCAAAGTATCAAATTTACTCATGAAAGATCTAAATCCAAAATCACCTTCCTCGATACTTCCGTCTAGGTGGCCGAGTGGTCTAGAGCGCTGGACACAGTGTAGGCGGTGTTGTCTCGATATCTCAATAGCATGAGTTCGAATCCCGGCGAGGGAAGAACAACAATTTGCTTCCGCAAATTTACAGATTTAACATTGTTGTGCTGATATTTAGAGTAATTATGAATATATATCAACAGATTTTATCCATCGGATCACCAGCAGTGATGGTGATACAAGGCTGAAAATACATTCTGTATATATAATTCGTCTAAACATCAGCCCAACAATGTTAGATCTGTAAATTTGCTTTCGCAAATTTTTTTGTTCTTCCCTCGCCGGGATTCGAACTCATGCTACTGAGATATCGTGGCACCAAATCGCCTTGCACTATGCCATATATATATATATATATATATAATACAAGTCTAAAAAGGTACATCACCAAAAAAAAAAAAAAAAAAAAAAAGTAAAATCATGAACAAATGTTAAATATTTCGGATAACTAATATCCTTCATCAGTAAGATGTCAAATGATTCTTATCTTTACATGTGGTAGTCAAACTGAAATAATAATCTTGATCGTTATACAAATTATCAGGAATCAATACGCTGGTAAATTTTTTCAATATTGATGTTTGGGAGGAGGAATAAATTCCTTAAAACTGTAAGAGTCCTGTATTGAAGCCCGAGTTACATGAAACAAGTGATGGTAGGAACTCATTCTATGTTTTTTTCATTAATGCCCTCTGGGGAAACTGTCCTTAACTTTCTTATCCAAAACTTTCCAGAGCAAGTCTGTCGTCCCTTGACCAACCCTCGTTGTGGTCTATGATAGTGATGGTAAGTTTTTTGAGATCAGCTTGGCGTGCCCAGGTGATCTCAAATGACGACTTACGGGGAGGTCGGGCTTGCAGGTGTAGTCCATTCATGCGTTTGTTGAATGGCTGTTCTGTCTCGCCAACATACTGCATGCCACATCGACACTGTAGAAGGTATACAACATTCTGGGCTTTGCAAGTTACATTGCAATATATAGTGTATACGGACCCAGTGGAGTGGCAAGTAAATGTTTGAGTTCAGTTTTAGTTGGCAAGTCAGACATCGTCTGTTACCACACGACTTGCACCATCCTGCAGTTGAAGAGCTTTTATTAGAGGAGACATCAGCTCCCACAAATAAGTCTTTCAGATTTTTTGGTCTCCGAAAAGCTAAGACAGGAGGTTTGGAAAAGATCTTGGATAATTTTGGGTGTCTGGCAAAATATTGTCTAAAAGTCGAGTATAAAACCGCCAACCTGTAGGACATTTTTACAATTAACACTGTTATATCTGATTGATATATAAAGAATTATTAATCAGTTTGTTGAAATTTTGATAAAGCATTGTAATCCGATAAATGATATTGGCAACGAAGATGAATGGACTGATTAAATAAATTTTAAACTTTGTCTTAAATGAAGTAAGATGAGATCCATGACAAAATTAAGAGTAAGCACTCAATAATAAAGACCAATCTTACACCTCGAATATGGATACACATTTTACTGCCTCCAAACAGTATAACAGTCGAACTCCAACTGTAAATTGAAGAAGAAAGGATATTAAGTTGATGTACTTGAGACAACACATTAAATACAAAGTAACAGTGGATTAACAGGTAAACACAAGTTGAATTAGTTCTCAACTATTGTATAAGTAAATTGATTTGAATGTACAGTTATCTAATTAAATTACTGCTTTGTGCCTGGTTTTGAAAAATAGTAAGCAGGAAAGCTTTAAACTCTTGCTTCTTGTCGTGTTTCACGTAATTACAAAATGACAAACTCTCATTAAATTTGTATGTGACATAATAATTGTATTGTCTCACTATTTTTCTCAGTTCTTCACACAAACAATAACTAATAAGTAAATGATATGATGTCTGAAATAGATATCATAGATACGTAATCATAACCGCACACTTAATTCAAATATCAGTTTTACTTCTTCCTATATTTCTTTCAATAACACATATATGAACATTGTGCATCGCCTTACACTTTTGATAAATTGAGATAGCTTTTCAAAAACATCACTATCACGCTCTCTGACTATATCCAATAATCAGCATCAAACATGACAATAGAAATACGTGTACTTTGTTGTTCGAGCTACCGTTGCAGGCTCTTTTGTCACATGAAACTATACATCCTGTATATGGAACACCTTCAAATTTAAACTTTCCACACATGTTGTCAAATGTTTTCAGAGAACAATAACGTATAATAGTTTCTGTTCCATCTATACCTATAACAGATACAAAAGCATTAAGTTGTTGTCACTTTATATATTTTAAGGAATGCCGTTTAAGTTAAAAATATCTAAATAGCAAACAAGATATGATGATAATCTGGCTATGATAAAATTTCCCAAATAGGCTTGTGCACAATCGACTGCCGCTTGTTGTATTAACGGGATGCCATGATGTGAATTATCCCCTGGTGGGAAAGTTTGTTATTTGCATCCTTCTTAAACAATAAAATGCGGGAAAAATCTCTTCTGGAGTACAACTTAAAAATATTTAAGAGGGTTATACAATTACTCACACACATTTGCAGACCAAGCTACAACCCAAAGTAAATAAAAAATATGACATGCAGAAAAAACAACAAAACATACGCAGATCTTTCTAGAAGATAAAAGTTACTTCATATGATATTGTGTTCTATCCACCCCTCCCACTCCCTCGAATGAAAAAAATACACCCAAAGGACAACTTTTCAATAAGTGATATAGAAATCAGAACATACTGTATGGAAGCTGCACACAAATAGCTGTGTAAGCAGGAGACGCTTACCCTGTCGACACACCCGGTCTCGCCACTTTTAGAGTTCATGCGATTCCTTCAGTTTCTGTGTGTTGCCTTGATTTGTCTATTCCTAATAGATTTACCAGATTTGAACATCGATAAACTACTGTCGCCTTTATTCAATTTTTTAATTCAAAAACGAACTGGCATGCTAACGTAACGCGTACGTGGAAATCAAAGACTTTTTTTAATGTGTGTGTCTTGTGAAATTACAATCCTATTTGCAGGTGCTAATTAAAACAGATACAACCTACCAGACAGAATTCGATTACCCTTTTCACTCTCGGCGTGTTAATGACATTGTATTATAATTTATTACAGCCATTTTTGCAAATTTATTATAGTTTCGTATTTGTTCTGGCTTGTGCTTGGATTTCATGTCTTTCTTCCACTATAGAGTTTTCGTCATCAATCTTCCACAATATTTTTAAAAGAGCAGATGAAAAAAAAAAAAAACCTGTGAAAATTAACGTTATAAATAGATTTGGAGTCACTAATTACAACTTATTTGTGATCATAGATCATAATTTCCGGAGAATTTAATTCTTTGTTTTGATCAATGCTATCCCCAAAACATATAATAAATTAACTTACTGCTCTCTCCTTTCATTTTGATACAATATCTGGCCGGAAATAGTCCTTGTCTTCCCTCCATTCCTTGGTGGCAGCCTACTGAAAGCTGATTATATATTGGATGAAATGGGTCCGTACATGCAGGGTTGCTGTTATTCTTTGATGAGCAGACATAGCAATCAATAATTGCAGCTTAAAATATAAAAAAGATATAGTATTATTATAGTATTAATTAATGGGTGTTTTCATAATGGCCCGGTTATATATATATGTCCAAGGTCTGTTATAATGGTCGAGGATGCTTGTAATGGCACGAGGCAACGCCGAGGGACATTACAGCCCCTGAGGCCATTTTAACTGACCGAGGACAAATAACAGGGTCAATTTGAAAACACCCATTTCTTAATACTTGTATTAACCAAACCGTCAATGTGTAATATCTAACCAAGATAAATATTTTTTTGTGGAGAAATTGTATATATATAATTGTACCAAATACAATTTTAAAAAGAAACTTTAAAAGTGATGTGATGGAATAACATGTAAATGTAAATATAGTTTAATTGTTGTTTTATTCAAAGCAATTTATGGCAAACAAAATACAAGATTTCATTCCTGATTTTAAAACTCAAAATTAAATAAATTGATACACATCATAAAACGTGTTATGTAATTATTAACTTGACAACTTGGTCAAGTAAGACACTGAGTTATGATTTTGTGAACTTTCAATTTCTTGATGTTTCTTTTCCCCAGAAATATATTTGAATTGATAACAACTGAAAATCCGTAATAGCCCTGATTATTTATAATGGCCCTGTTTATCCTAACGGCCCTGTTTTTTTCCTAATGGCCTTGTTTTTTTTTTCATAATGGCCCTGTTTATTCATAATAGCCCTGTTTATTCATAATGGCCCTATTTTAATGCCCTGTTAGTCTGTAATGGCCCAGTTTTGCTTTTATTAATAAACGCGGGCAGTTTCATACATGTTGCACTAAACTGGTTAATGATATAGAGTATTGAAAAAAGTATCTAATGCAAAATTTATGAATTCATTATTTTGACAGGTTAAAATCAGCATATATAGTAGTGTTTCTTTTAATCTATTACAATACAAGGTCTGATAATGGAATTTTAACTTGCCCATTAACAACTGATGTCAATAAAAAAATACATCGCAGGCGTAATTCCTATTAAGTCTGTATGTGTTTTTGGTCGTTTTGGCTATTTATTTTTTCAGGAAAATATATATTGGACATGTGCCTCTCAGACCTGGTGGGTTAACCAGTGTCAGAGGAACCTCAGCCCATTTTAAGGGTGCCAAAATGGTGTTTCTGTATATCCAGACTCAGTATTCATATTCATATTTCTGATTCGTATTGGGCATGCATCCTCAGACCTTGTGGGTTATCCAGGGACATGGTAACCCTTGTCCATTTTAGAGAATGCTTGGGACAGGTTTTTCTGTATATTAAATATTAGTAAATAATATTAATAACAATTTTGGTTTCTACATTTTGCATCAATATCATTTGTCTGAAGCCATCAATCAATGTGCTCTTTAAAGAGCATACGTTTGCCCTGAACAATGTCTAAATTAAAATAAGGAGATGTGGTATGATTGGCAATGAGACAACTATCCACCAAAGTTCAAATGAAGTATATGTAAGCAATTTTAGGCAACTGTACTGCCTTCAACAATGAGAAAACCTATACCGTATAGTCTGCTATAAAAGTCCCCGACATGAAAAAAATATATTAAAATTCAATCGAGAAAACTAACGGCCTAATTTGTAACAAAATATTTACGAAAAAATTATGACAGAAATGAACCAACAACAACCACTGAATTACAGGGTCCTGACTTGGGACAGGCACATACAGAATATGGCGGGGTTAAACATGTTTGAAGTGCCAACCTCTCTCTAACCTGGGACAGTGGTGTAACAGTACAACTTAAGAACAAACTATAAAAGTCAGTTGAAAAGGGCTTAACTCATCAGATCGATACAAGTATAACCGGGTGGAATGGCGTTCCGGCTAAATGAAAATCAAGAAAGAATATTTCGCTCCTTAAACTTTTATTTTAGCAGTCCGGCAAGACCGAACAACAAACTCCAAACTAGATGTAATGTAACATACAAACAATAACAATATATATAAGCACAAGCAATTAAAGGATTAAGAAGATTTACATATGCCAAATAGAAATAACAATAGATTAGAAGAGTAATTAATGTCCGACACGTATTTGTAAGTTATTGTCCAAACTGTCACAGAGAATAAATAATTAAATAAGTGGAGTAAATGCATTTAAGACCTTTGTCCAAGATTATGACACATAATCCGTGTAATACACTTTTCCCTAAATTTACGACAAAGTTCAGAATAATAAAATAAATGCAAAACAAGAATATACATTAAAACAATTGAATTACTAAATGTTGTTTAAAAACTATTTTCACACTGCACAGCCCAAATAGTGCTTCTTCAAGATCAGTAATGCGTTCCCGTAGTTTTTCCATATCTTTTTATCATCTGCACCTTGTTTTGAAGTTTTCTAGATTGCTAACAACACTGGTGTGCTTTTGATTTAACTCTTTAAACTTCTTCTCATAGTGTACACTTTTGATTTTAAATTTTACTCTCTCTGAATTCACTCGGTCGTGCCTGAGTCTAACGTTTTCTATAAATTCCTTGTTATATTCTAAGGTTGGAAAGAAATCCATCAGTTCTATGGTATTAAGTTCCGCACAAGGAAACATTGACATAGCTTTCTGTTCTTTGAATTTTCTCATTCTTTCAGCGTCACGACGTAACTTGGATTTAAGGAATAACAGTACTGTAGTTGAAGAGTTGCCACCGTCAATTGTCGATTTGACGGTGGCAACTCTTCAACTACAGTACTGTTATTCCGATTCTAATGCATTACAAAAAGAAATAATACGATAAAGCTTGAAAAATGTTTAGATTTGGCATACAAAAAAAAAAACCGCGAAACTTCATGAATGATTTTGGCGCAAAGACGTCATGGCTAAACGTGACGTCATACAACTGAAAACTTACAAACTGGAGGTTATTACGTTACCTCTACGATTCAAATTCGGATAAAATTACATTAAAACGGCGAATTCGAGGTAAGTGTTGTTTTATTTTTGATAATATTGTAGTAATTGAACATTTGTTGATTTAATCAATTCAAAATGGCGGGTCCCTCCTTAGTTACGCCTGGTCAACTGTGTAACTTTTAGCCAATGAAAAACATTGTTACATAAAAATTGCATTAGAATTCGATTTAACCTTAACAACTTTCACGTCCGGTTGTCTGTGAAAATTACACATTCTGGCGTAATGTCCAAAACTTCTGCACTTATAGCAAAATGACGTTTTTGCTATACATTGTCTAAAATGAAATTGATTGTTCACAGTCTTTCCACAAAACTTACATAGCCCAGGCAGTTGTCCATATGTTGTGAATTTCTTGTCTGATATAACCGGGTGGAATGGCGTTCCGGCTAAATGAAAATCAAGAAAGAATATTTCGCTCCTTAAACTTTTATTTTAGCAGTCCGGCAAGACCGAACAACAAACTCCCAACCAAATGTAATGTAACATACAAACAATAACAATATATATAAGCACAAGCAATTAAAGGATTAAGAAGATTAACATATGCCAAATAGAAATAACAATAGATTAGAAGAGTAATTAATGTCCGACATGTATTTGTAAGTTATTGTCCAAACTGTCACAGAGAATAAATAATTAAATAAATGGAGTAAATGCATTTAAGACCTTTGTCCAAGATTATGACACATAATCCGTGTAATACACTTATGCCTAAATTTACGACAAAGTTCAGAATAATAAAATAAATGCAAAACAAGAATATACATTAAAACAATTGAATTACTAAATGTTGTTTAAAAACTATTTTCACACTGCACAGCCCAAATAGTTCGGTCATACAAGGCAGAAAACATTTAACAAAAACGCAGACCGGACGTGGCAGGGTATTTATACATCCCTCATAAAAAAAGACGTGACAAAGTACAGATCTGAGAGTACTCACAGTTACTGGAAGCTATTTTTTTTCATAAAAGCAATTTCCTTTTACTTTTTTCATTTTGACATTCTTTATTTTGTAGTTCATATACATATATATATAGCTTTATGTTTGGCTCATTTCATTATAAACATACTCTCTTTTATTCATACAGCTGACAGTTTGTCTTGTCGCTTTAAATTGTGTTTTTAGTTTTAAACAAAAAACATACAACTCTATAGACTCAATTCACAAGTAATGCAACCTTATTTAAAGCTCGAGTAAGGAGACAGAGACATAAGTCTGCATAATAACACTTTTGTAAATTAAAATCATCACTATCTATACAACTACTAAATAGAGATTAATGGCGAAAACACTTGCTCCATATTCCCTTATTATATTCAAACATATTTTGATATTTAAAAAAAATGTTAATTAGGAGTTACCCTGTACATTGTATTCTTCTTGGAGTTGTGCGAGTTTTTTTTTTTTTTTTCTGAACTTATATATCCTATACATATATTAAAACATAAAATGTATATATCATCAAATATTTTACATGTTTTAACTATACATACTCGTCCTGAACATGTATGAAATATTTGCCGCTGGACGTTAAGCAACCAACAATCAATCATAATCCATGTATAGGAATATCTAAGTGTCCTAAGTTAAAGGTCAATGGCATAGAAGTAATGTGACAAAACACTTCGTTCAAGAACTATGACACATAAAGGATTGGAAAATTAAGCAACCTATTTAAGGAAATTGACCAGTGGAACAGTCACCCACCAAAGAAAATTATATGCAAGGAAATAAGGCGAATACTGCGTTCAATAGAAGAAAACTGTCATACTGAATGAAAAAGTCTAAAGTTTTAAAAAATCTATTGTTTGCATACAGATATTACTTTTATAGCTTTCATAAACATAATGATATATACGTAACATCGTTGAATTACGGGAAGCAAAAATGGAAAACAAAATGTGTCTCAATAGGAAAATTAAAGATTCTTCGTGATTTAGGGGCTAGAAAAATGGTATAATAAACATTTTAGTCATTCGTTACCAAAGAAATTCATTAACAGTCTCGTGAACCCATCCTTTGTAAGCTAACATGAGCTAACACCCAGAAAAGTGAAAGCTTACAACCTGGTTGAAGAAATATAGACGAGTATTCAGTGTTCAAACATTAAAAATCCTTTAAATATAATTTTTTATGACAACTCTGAGATTGAAAGGACAACTTAAAACTAATAATAAAATCTATAATGTTATGGAACAATAGATGTAATAAAGATCAACTTGGAAAGATCAACAATGTACCAACTGCTCGAGGATTGAAAATCATTAAATAGAAATTCAATAAGTAGTAGAATAGTTGAACAACTGGGCTATGATTTTTATCAAGTTGAGGACTTAATGTTAGTTACTAATAATTCCAACAAAATTTTGGAATCAATAGACACGGGAAAACAGGAATCGCAACCACCAGGACGATTCCGCTATCAGATATACCAAATTGAATGTCTAGTCTTCGTCGATACCGAATTGAGTATACGTATAAGGATCGAGCAGTAATTATTTTTGAAACACCAAACATGGACATGAAATTATTTGTTAATGAAAAAAAAACTTTTTATTTCATATAGGATCATTTTTTTTTTTTTCATTTCGGGGCCTTTTATAGCTTATTATGTGGTATGGGTTTTTCTCACTGTTGAAAGTCGTACGCAAACCTATATATAGAAGTTAACTTCAATGTCATTTGGTCTCTGGTAGAGAGTTGTCTCATTTCTCATTGCCAATCATGAATCGGAAAACACATGACAGGAGAAATATAAAAACAACACATAATCAATCTGTCAATCCATCTAGAAATTAAATCATCAAAATAAAATAAATAATGTTATTAATAGTAAAATGTCACCATCCATCATAATTGAATCTGTTAAATTTGAAATAAATTGGAACTGTTTACATATATAAAGATAAGAAGATGTGGTATGATTGCCAATGAGACAACCCTCCAACAGAGACCAACTAATATAGGAAATTAGCAACTATAGGTCGCACTACGGCCTTCAACAATGAGCAAAACCCATATCGCATAGTAAGCTACAAAAGGCCCCGAAATGACAATTGTAAAATAATTCAAACAATAATTTAAAAACTAACTACCTGATTTATGTAAAAAATTAAAAAAACGAAAAACAAATATGATAAACAGCAACAAATGACAACCACTGAATTAAGCTCTGGGTTAAAAATACCCTCCCTAGATTGGTATCCGGCAGTTATTTGACAAGTTTGGCATATTTGTATATTCCGAAGGCATACTGAATATTTTACGGAGGGAACCAGCATAAACCCTCAACAACCTGGGGCAGTTGTGCAAAAGCATAACAAGATTGGAGCTGTTTACATATTTGTTCAAACTTGGTTCTACATTTAACTATGTTCAGTGTTGCAATCTTGGATTTTAGATTGGCATAAAAATAACATTCAAGCAAAAGACTCCAGTTTTTGAAGAAGTTACCATGACTAGCTGTTTATATGTATTTACCATCGGATACCTTCATCAGGAATGTTTAAAGAGGTACTAAAACACAAATAACAAGTAATTCTTATCTAAAAGGTCGAAATAATTGATAAAAAAAGCAAAAAAACGATGCAATTTGGTACACTAGTTCAAGAGATAATTGTGTGTAAAGTTCAACTATTTTTACCTTAGGAAAATCCAATCAACGCTACTTCCGGAAACAGCACTAAAAATAAATCTACCGGAAGTGAATACGGAATACGGAAGGGAACGCTTTCTAAACGTTGATTAATAATGAACTTTCTCCTGATCGTTGATTAAAAAGCATTGCCAATGAATTTCTACCCTTCAAAGCTCATTCTTTATTATGACCAATTTGTCAAAAGGAAAAAAATATGTTCCAGAAGGGAAGTGTATTAATAATGTGTTTCAATTGAAAAAGGGGGGATGGGGTTGGGGTAATTCAATATTGAGTTTTCAACTAAAAACAATGTTCCTGATCGTAGGAAAGAGAAAAATTAACGGTCAATGTATTATATTCTAGCTATTAATAAAAAAAAATATTTAGTCGAGGATAAAATTACTATTGGCTATTGATTCAGAGTATAACTGTTGTTTACGTGAAGTTGCATAACATCTTGACAAGATATGACGGTAGGGCTTCTTTTCCATGTAATAAATATTGCAAGTTAAAACCTATTACCTAAACAATTGAAAGACAGGGATGCATAAATACGTTGAAACGTTAGGGGCTATATGTTAAAAAAGAAACTGGTAGGCGGTTTCCAAGAAAAGGTTGTTCGCATAATTATATTAAAAATGATAATGTCCTTTGTTCTGATTACCAATTTTGCCTGTCATCATTGACTCAAAATTAAGAATAAGTTGCCATGGACAAACAATCTCTTATCGATCAAATTGAAAAACGTAATTAGATATATTCTAAATGACTGAATACAAAATATCAAGAGGATTCGAAAGCAATATTATGAGCGGACTTATTGGAATTCTATTCCCATGATAAATCAATTATAGCCACTTTAAAGACTAGGATTAGTATAAGTTTAGTAATATCGATGGTTCATTAAAAGGAAACTGATAAAATCGAGATACTTATACTAATGTTTGACCGAGAGATTAGCCGTAGGACAGAACACTTATGTTTTCAAACAAACACAAATAACGATTGAAAGAAAAACACAACACTCGTCAAAAAATGAATATATCAAGTTTTCAAAGGCATTTTGTTAAAAACTAAATTTTGATTAACAGTAGATCAAGATCAGCCAATTATCTCCCAGTCCAAACTGTAAGTGACGATGCCCGCGTTTATTATTATATTTTGCGGTGTTTGTACATGAAATAAGCGTCAAATGTTTTGTGGTTTTGAATTTAAGTCAAGTTTATTACTGATATTTTTATTAGAAAAATAGACATCAGATATTACCTTAATATTTAGATTAGAAATACATGAGCTGTTCATGACAGGGGATGCCTCGGTGGTCTCGTGGTAGCGTATTCCGCGTTGAGCGCGGGAGGTCGTAGGTTCGAACCCCGACCGGGTCAAACAAAAAATTTTCAAAATTGATATTTACTGGTTCTTCACCAAACAAGCGGCAATTTGGAGTAAGGGCAAAGATTATCGAGTCCGAAAAATATTACCAGGTCCCGGGAGGGTAACACGTCTTCCTGCGAACTGCATGTTACCTTGTGAGCTAGTACGTTAAAAATCCGACTCAGTGTGTCGATCTAGTAAAAAGTAGGGTTCATATTGATATCTCTCGTCCTGAATATGTATATAAATTATCACTGGATGTTAAACAGCCATACATCATCACAGAAGCTGATTAAAAAAATCAAAGATACCAGGCTTATAATTGTGTGAGCCAGACGCGTCTACAAAAGACTGGTCAAGATCAGTGACGCTCAAATCCAAAACATTTAAAGGCCAAATTTTGACCCTCTGACTTTACAAATACACAGTGGAATCACAGTTTTACATTAAGGTATATAGATAATTTTTTCAGAGACAAGTGCCTGTGAGTGGAAAGTTGTCCTCTTTGCCTGTTACAATTAGTATATTGACAGAAGTTTTCTTTAACTATAATTTACTGTTTTTGTACTTTATAGAATTTAGTTTTGATGGCAGATATTGGACTGTCTCTGTTAAAATTAACAATTTTATAGACGTGTAATGATTTAGAGCTTTGTGTTGATAAACGTGACAAATATTATTTATAACGCAAACAAATTGGAGACAGTCCTTTCAACCTATTGCTTTTTTCTTCAAAGTCTTTTTGATAAAAGTTATGATTATAGTGTTGTTAAATAATTATTTTGGACGACGAGGGTTTTGTTTTAACGACTTTGACTACCCATGAGGGTCTAGTAGTTCCTAATTGGAAACATTCAATTCGCTTATTCATAGTTTGAAACAAGTCACAAATGTTTTTTTTTAAATTCTTTACAAGTTTAGTTTGAGCATCGTAGAAGATTGTATCGTTCTGGCTGATCATAATGATGATGTACGAAATCTACCTCAAAGTACAACCGCCAATATAAGACTGTTGGACGATATGGTTTCTACATTAACACTAGAACTTAAACTTGTTTTTTATACTGTATATTGTATATTGTGTATTTTACTTGTGTCTGTGGTTTTGTAGTCTATTACACAGGTATTATAATTTTAAGGTTTTTTTCTGATTTTATTTTATACATGTACCCTTGGGTAATCCACTTATCGAGAATAAAAGGGGGATTGAGTGCTAGAAACCTATTATAATCCTAACACATATCATAAAAAGGGGGTGATTGCTAGAAACCTAGTTTAATCCTAACACATATCATACAAAGGGGGTGAATGCTAGAAACCTTGTATAACCCGTACACTTATCATAAAAGGGGGGTTGAATGCTAGAAACCTAGTATAACCCTAACACATATCATAAAGGGGGGTTGAATGCTAAAAACCTAGTATAACCCTTACACATATCATAAAAGGGGGGTTGAATGCTAGAAACCTAGTATAAACCTAAAGCATATCATAAAATGGGGGTTAAATGCTAGAAACCTGGTATAACCCGTACACATATCATAAAAGGAGGGGTTGAATGCTAGAAATCTAGTACGGTATAACCCTTACACATATCATAAAGGGAGGGGTTGATTGTTATAAATCTAGTACGGTATAACCCTTACACATATCATAAAGGGAGGGGTTGAATGCTAAAAATCTTGTATAACCCTAACACATATCATCAAAGGGGATTGATTGCTAGAAACCTAGTATAACCCTTACTCATATCATAAAGGGAGGGGTTGAATGCTAGATACCTAGTATAACCCTTACACATATCATAAAAGGGGATTGATTGCTAGAAACCTAGTATAACCCTTACTCATATCATTAAAGGGGGGGATTGATTGCTATAAACCTAGTATAACCCTTACACATATCACAAAAGGGTGGTTGATTGCTATAAACCTAGTATAACCCTAACACATATCATAAAAGGGGGATTGATTGCTATAAACCTAGTATAACCCTAACACATATCATAAAAGGGGGGTTGATTGCTATAAACCTAGTATAACCCTTACACATATAATAAAAGGGTGGTAGATTGCTATAAACGTAGTATAACCCTAACACATATAATAAAATGGGATTGATTGCTACAAACCTAGTATAACCCTAACACATATCATAAAATAAGATTGATTGGTACAAACCTAGTATAACCCTTACGCATATCATAAAAGGGGTTGAATGCTATAAACCTAGTATAAACCTTACACATATCATAAAAGGGGGTTAATTGCTAGAAAACTAGTATTACCCTTACACATATCATAAAAGGGAGTTGATTGCTATAAACCTAGTATAACCCTAACACATATCATAAATTGAAGGGTTGAATGCTAGAAACCTAGTATAAACCTAAAGCATATCATAAAATAGGGTTAAATGCTAGAAACCTGGTATAACCCGTACACATATCATAAAAGGAGGGGTTGAATGCTAGAAATCTAGTATAACCCTAACACATATCATAAAGGGAGGGGTTGAATGCTAGAAACCTAGTATAACCCTAACACATATCATAAATTGAGGGGTTGAATGCTAGAAACCTAGTATAAACCTAAAGCATATGATAAAATGGGGGTTAAATGCTAGAAACCTGGTATAACCCGTACACATATCATAAAAGGAGGGGTTGAATGCTAGAAATCTAGTACGGTATAACCCTTACACATATCATAAAAGGGGATTGATTGCTATAAACCTAGTATAACCCTTACACATATCATAAAAGGGGGTTGAATGCTATAAACCTAGTATAAACTTAACACATATCATAAAAGATGGGGGTGATTTCTAGAAAACTAGTATAACCCTTACACATATCATAAAAGGGAGTTGATTGCTATAAACCTAGTATAACCCTAACACATATCATAAATTGAAGGGTTGAATGCTAGAAACCTAGTATAAACCTAAAGCATATCATAAAATAGGGTTAAATGCTAGAAACCTGGTATAACCCGTACACATATCATAAAAGGAGGGTTGAATGCTAGAAATCTAGTATAACCCTAACACATATCATAAAGGAGGGGTTGAATGCTAGAAACCTAGTATAACCCTAACACATATCATAAATTGAGGGTTGAATGCTAAAACCTAGTATAAACCTAAAGCATATGATAAAATGGGGGTTAAATGCTAGAAACCTGGTATAACCCGTACACATATCATAAAAGGAGGGGTTGAATGCTAGAAATCTAGTACTGTATAACCCTTACACATATCATAAAAGGGGATTGATTGCTATAAACCTAGTTAACCCTTACACATATCATAAAAGGGGATTAATTGCTATAAACCTAGTATAACCCTTACTCATATCGTAAAAGGGGGGATTGATTGCTATAAACCTAGTATAACCCTTACACATATCACAAAAGGGGGGTTGATTGCTATAAACCTAGTATAACCCTAACATATATTATAAAAGAGGGGTTGATTGCTAGAAACCTAGTATAACCCTAACACATATCATAAAATGGGATTGACTGCTACAAACCTAGTATAATCCTTACACATATCATAAAAGGGATTGATTGCTATAAACCTAGTATAACCCTTACACATATCATAAAAGGGATTGATTGCTATAAACCTAGTATAAACTTTACACATATCATCAAAGGGGATTGATTGCTATAAACCTAGTATAACCCGTACACATATCAGAAAAGGGGGGTTGATTGCTATAAACCTAGTATAATCCTTACTCATATCATAAAGGGGGTTATTGCTAGAAACCTAGTATAACCCTTACACATATAATAAAAGGGTGGTAGATTGCTATAAACGTAGTATAACCCTAACACATATAATAAAATGGGATTGATTGCTACAAACCTAGTATAACCCTAACACATATCATAAAATGGGATTGATTGGTACAAACCTAGTATAACCCTTACGCATATCATAAAAGGGGTTGAATGCTATAAACCTAGTATAACCCTTACACATATCATAAAAGGGGAGTTGATTGCTAGAAACCTAGTATAACCCTTACACATATCATAAAAGGGAGGTTGATTGCTATAAACCTAGTATAACCCTAACACATATCATAAAATGGGATTGATTGCTATAAACCTAGTATAACCCTTACACATATCATAAAAGGGGGGTTGATTGCTATAAACCTAGTATAACCCTTACACATATCATAAAAGGGGGGTTGATTGCTATAAACCTAGTATAACCCTTACACATATCATAAAATGGGATTGATGGCTATAAACCTAGTATAACCCTTACACATATCATAAAAGGGGTTGAATGGTAGAAACCTAGTATAAACCTAAAGCATCTGATAAAATGGGGTTAAATGCTAGAAACCTGGTATAACCCGTACACATATCATAAAAGGAGGGTTGAATGCTAGAAATCTAGTACGGTATAACCCTTACACATATCATAAAAGGGATTAATTGCTATAAACCTAGTATAACCCTTAAACATATCATAAAAGGGGATTGATTGCTATAAACCTAGTATAACCCTTACACATATCATAAAAGGGGGGTTGATTGCTATAAACCTAGTATAACCCTTACACATATCATAAAAGGGGGGTTGATTGCTATAAACCTAGTATAACCCTAACACATATCATAAAAGGGGGGTTGATTGCTATAAACCTAGTATAACCCTTAAACATATCATAAAATGGGATTGATTGCTATAAACCTAGTATAACCCTTACACATATCATAAAAGGGGTTGAATGCTAGAAATCTAGTATAACCCTAACACATATCATAAAAGGAGGTTGAATGCTAGAAAACTAGTATAACCCTTACACATATCATAAAAGGGGATTGATTGCTATAAACCTAGTATAAACCTTACACATATCATCAAAGGGGGTTGATTGCTAGAAAACTAGTATAACCTTTACACATATCACAAAAGGGGTTGATTGCTATAAACCTAGTATAACCCTAACACATATCATAAAAGGGGTTGATTGCTAGAAACCTAGTATAACCCTAACACATATCATAAAATGGGATTGATTGCTACAAACCTAGTATAACCCTTACACATATCATAAAAGGGGGGTTGAATGCTATAAACCTAGTATAAACTTAACACATATCATAAAAGGGGGTTGATTGCTAGAAAAGTAGTATAACCCTTACACATATCATAAAAGGGGAGTTGATTGCTAGAAACGTAGTATAACCCTAACACATATCATAAAATGGGATTGATTGCTATAAACCTAGTATAACCCTTACACATATCATAAAAGGGGGGTTGATTGCTATAAACCTAGTATTACCCTTACACATATCATAAAAGGGGATTGATTGCTATAAACCTAGTAAAACCCTTACACATATCATAAAAGGGGAATTGATTGCTATAAACCTAGTATAACCCTTACACATATCATAAAAGGGAGGTTGATTGCTATAAACCTAGTATAACCCTAACACATATCATAAAATGGGATTGATTGCTATAAACCTAGTATAACCCTTACACATATCATAAAAGGGGATTGATTGCTAGAAACCTAGTATAACCCTAACACATATCATAAAAGGGGATTGATTGCTATAAACCTGGTATAACCCTTACACATATCATAAAAGGGGGGTTGATTGCTATAAACCTAGTATAACCCTAACACATATCATAAAAGGGGTTGATTGCTATAAACCTAGTGTAACCCTAACACATATCATAAAATGGGATTGATTGCTATAAACCTAGTATAACCCTTACACATATCATAAAAGGGATTGATTGCTATAAACCTAGTATAAACCTTACACATATCATAAAAGGGGGTTGATTGCTAGAAAACTAGTATAACCCTTACATATCATAAAAGGGAGTTGATTGCTACAAACCTAGTATAACCCTAACACATATCATAAATTGAGGGTTGAATGCTAGAAACCTAGTATAAACCTAAAGCATATCATAAAATGAGGGTTAAATGCTAGAAACCTGGTATAACCCGTACACATATCATAAAAGGAGGGTTGAATGCTAGAAATCTAGTACGGTATAACCCTTACACATGTCATAAAAGGAGGGTTGATTGCTATAAACCTAGTATAACCCTAACACATATCATAAAGGGAGGGGTTGAATGCTAGATACCTAGTATAACCCTTACTCATATCATAAAAGGGGGATTGATTGCTATAAACCTAGTATAACCCTTACACATATCACAAAAGGGGTTGATTGCTAGAAACCTAGTATAACCCTTACTCATATCATAAAGGAGGGGTTGAATGCTAGATACCTAGTATAACCCTTACACATATCATAAAAGGGGATTGATTGCTAGAAACCTAGTATAACCCTTACTCATATCATTAAAGGGGGGGATTGATTGCTAGAAACCTAGTATAACCCTTACACATATCATAAAAGGGGGGTTGATTGCTATAAACCTAGTATAACCCTAACACATATCATAAAAGGGGATTGATTGCTATAAACCTAGTATAACCCTAACACATATCATAAAAGGGGGGTTGATTGCTATAAACCTAGTATAACCCTAACACATATCATAAAAGGGGTTGATTGCTATAAACCTAGTATAACCCTTACACATATAATAAAAGGGTGGTAGATTGCTATAAACGTAGTATAACCCTAACACATATAATAAAATGGGATTGATTGCTACAAACCTAGTATAACCCTAACACATATCATAAAATAAGATTGATTGGTACAAACCTAGTATAACCCTTACGCATATCATAAAAGGGGTTGAATGCTATAAACCTAGTATAAACCTTACACATATCATAAAAGGGGGTTGATTGCTAGAAAACTAGTATTACCCTTACACATATCATAAAAGGGGAGTTGATTGCTATAAACCTAGTATAACCCTAACACATATCATAAATTGAAGGGTTGAATGCTAGAAACCTAGTATAAACCTAAAGCATATCATAAAATAGGGGTTAAATGCTAGAAACCTGGTATAACCCGTACACATATCATAAAAGGAGGGGTTGAATGCTAGAAATCTAGTTTAACCCTAACACATATCATAAAGGGAGGGTTGAATGCTAGAAACCTAGTATAACCCTAACACATATCATAAATTGAGGGGTTGAATGCTAGAAACCTAGTATAAACCTAAAGCATATGATAAAATGGGGGTTAAATGCTAGAAACCTGGTATAACCCGTACACATATCATAAAAGGAGGGTTGAATGCTAGAAATCTAGTACGGTATAACCCTTACACATATCATAAAAGGGATTGATTGCTATAAACCTAGTATAACCCTTACACATATCATAAAAGGGGTTGAATGCTATAAACCTAGTATAAACTTAACACATATCATAAAAGATGGGGGTTGATTTCTAGAAAACTAGTATAACCCTTACACATATCATAAAAGGGGAGTTGATTGCTATAAACCTAGTATAACCCTAACACATATCATAAATTGAAGGGTTGAATGCTAGAAACCTAGTATAAACCTAAAGCATATCATAAAATAGGGGTTAAATGCTAGAAACCTGGTATAACCCATACACATATCATAAAAGGAGGGGTTGAATGCTAGAAATCTAGTATAACCCTAACACATATCATAAAGGGAGGGGTTGAATGCTAGAAACCTAGTATAACCCTAACACATATCATAAATTGAGGGGTTGAATGCTAGAAACCTAGTATAAACCTAAAGCATATGATAAAATGGGGGTTAAATGCTAGAAACCTGGTATAACCCGTACACATATCATAAAAGGAGGGTTGAATGCTAGAAATCTAGTACTGTATAACCCTTACACATATCATAAAAGGGATTGATTGCTATAAACCTAGTTAACCCTTACACATATCATAAAAGGGGATTAATTGCTATAAACCTAGTATAACCCTTACTCATATCGTAAAAGGGGGATTGATTGCTATAAACCTAGTATAACCCTTACACATATCACAAAAGGGGGGTTGATTGCTATAAACCTAGTATAACCCTAACATATATTATAAAAGGGGTTGATTGCTAGAAACCTAGTATAACCCTAACACATATCATAAAATGGGATTGACTGCTACAAACCTAGTATAATCCTTACACATATCATAAAAGGGGTTGAATGCTAGAAAACTAGTATAACCCTTACACATATCATAAAAGGGATTGATTGCTATAAACCTAGTATAAACTTTACACATATCATCAAAGGGATTGATTGCTATAAACCTAGTATAACCCGTACACATATCAGAAAAGGGGTTGATTGCTATAAACCTAGTATAATCCTTACTCATATCATAAAGGGGGTTATTGCTAGAAACCTAGTATAACCCTTACACATATAATAAAAGGGTGGTAGATTGCTATAAACGTAGTATAACCCTAACACATATAATAAAATGGGATTGATTGCTACAAACCTAGTATAACCCTAACACATATCATAAAATGGGATTGATTGGTACAAACCTAGTATAACCCTTACGCATATCATAAAAGGGGGGTTGAATGCTATAAACCTAGTATAAACTTAACACATATCATAAAAGGGGGGTTGATTGCTAGAAAACTAGTATAACCCTTACACATATCATAAAAGGGGAGTTGATTGCTAGAAACCTAGTATAACCCTTACACATATCATAAAAGGGGGGTTGATTGCTATAAACCTAGTATAACCCTAACACATATCATAAAAGGGGGGTTGATTGCTATAAACCTAGTATAACCCTTACACATATCATAAAATGGGATTGATGGCTATAAACCTAGTATAACCCTTACACATATCATAAAAGGGGGGTTGAATGGTAGAAACCTAGTATAAACCTAAAGCGTCTGATAAAATGGGGGTTAAATGCTAGAAACCTGGTATAACCCGTACACATATCATAAAAGGAGGGGTTGAATGCTAGAAATCTAGTACGGTATAACCCTTACACATATCATAAAAGGGGATTGATTGCTATAAACCTAGTATAACCCTTAAACATATCATAAAAGGGGATTGATTGCTATAAACCTAGTATAACCCTTACACATATCATAAAAGGGGGGTTGATTGCTATAAACCTAGTATAACCCTTACACATATCATAAAAAGGGGGTTCATTGCTATAAACCTAGTATAACCCTAACACATATCATAAAAGGGGGGTTGATTGCTATAAACCTAGTATAACCCTTAAACATATCATAAAATTGGATTGATTGCTATAAACCTAGTATAACCCTTACACATATCATAAAAGGGGTTGAATGCTAGAAATCTAGTATAACCCTAACACATATCATAAAAGGGAGGTTGAATGCTAGAAAACTAGTATAACCCTTACACATATCATAAAAGGGATTGATTGCTATAAACCTAGTATAAACCTTACACATATCATCAAAGGGGGTTGATTGCTAGAAAACTAGTATAACCCTTACACATATCACAAAAGGGGGGTTGATTGCTATAAACCTAGTATAACCCTAACACATATCATAAAAGGGGGGTTGATTGCTAGAAACCTAGTATAACCCTAACACATATCATAAAATGGGATTGATTGCTACAAACCTAGTATAACCCTTACACATATCATAAAAGGGGTTGAATGCTATAAACCTAGTATAAACTTAACACATATCATAAAAGGGGGTTGATTGCTAGAAAAGTAGTATAACCCTTACACATATCATAAAAGGGAGTTGATTGCTAGAAACGTAGTATAACCCTAACACATATCATAATATGGGATTGATTGCTATAAACCTAGTATAACCCTTACACATATCATAAAAGGGGTTGATTGCTATAAACCTAGTATAACCCTTACACATATCATAAAAGGGATTGATTGCTATAAACCTAGTAAAACCCTTACACATATCATAAAAGGGGAATTGATTGCTATAAACCTAGTATAACCCTTACACATATCATAAAAGGGAGGTTGATTGCTATAAACCTAGTATAACCCTAACACATATCATAAAATGGGATTGATTGCTATAAACCTAGTATAACCCTTACACATATCATAAAAGGGGATTGATTGCTAGAAACCTAGTATAACCCTAACACATATCATAAAAGGGGATTGATTGCTATAAACCTGGTATAACCCTTACACATATCATAAAAGGGGGGTTGATTGCTATAAACCTAGTATAACCCTAACACATATCATAAAAGGGGGGTTGATTGCTATAAACCTAGTATAACCCTAACACATATCATAAAATGGGATTGATTGCTATAAACCTAGTATAACCCTTACACATATCATAAAAGGGGGGTTGAATGCTAGAAAACTAGTATAACCCTTACACATATCATAAAAGGGGATTGATTGCTATAAACCTAGTATAAACCTTACACATATCATAAAAGGGGGGGGGGGTTGATTGCTAGAAAACTAGTATAACCCTTACACATATCATAAAAGGGGAGTTGATTGCTACAAACCTAGTATAACCCTAACACATATCATAAATTGAGGGGTTGAATGCTAGAAACCTAGTATAAACCTAAAGCATATCATAAAATGAGGGTTAAATGCTAGAAACCTGGTATAACCCGTACACATATCATAAAAGGAGGGGTTGAATGCTAGAAATCTAGTACGGTATAACCCTTACACATGTCATAAAAGGAGGGGTTGATTGCTATAAACCTAGTATAACCCTAACACATATCATAAAGGGAGGGGTTGAATGCTAGATACCTAGTATAACCCTTACTCATATCATAAAAGGGGGGGGATTGATTGCTATAAACCTAGTATAACCCTTACACATATCACAAAAGGGGGGTTGATTGCTAGAAACCTAGTATAACCCTAACACATATCATAAAATGGGATTGACTGCTACAAACCTAGTATAATCCTTACACATATCATAAAAGGGGATTGATTGCTATAAACCTAGTATAACCCTTACACATATCATAAAAGGGGGGTTGAATGCTAGAAAACTAGTATAACCCTTACACATATCATCAAAGGGGATTGATTGCTATAAACCTAGTATAAACTTTACACATATCATAAAAGGGGGTTGATTGCTAGAAAACTAGTATTACCCTTACACATATCTTAAAAGGGGAGTTGATTGCTAGACTAGTATAACCCTAACACATATCATAAAATGGGATTGATTGCTATAAACCTAGTATAACCCTAACACATATCATAAAAGGGGGGTTGATTGCTATAAACCTAGTATAACCCTTACACATATCATAAAATGGGATTGATTGCTATAAACCTAGTATAACCCTTACACATATCATAAAAGGGGGGTTGAATGCTAGAAACCTAGTATAACCCTAACACATATCATAAAAGGGGGGTTGATTGCTATAAACCTAGTATAACCCTAACACATATCATAAAAGGGGGGTTGATTGCTATAAACCTAGTATAACCCTAACACATATCATAAAAGGGAGGTTGAATGCTAGAAAACTAGTATAACCCTTACCATACCATAAAAGGGGATTGATTGCTATAAACCTAGTATAAACCTTACACATATCATAAAAGGGGGAGGGGGTTGATTGCTAGAAAACTAGGATAACCCTTACACATATCATAAAAGGGAAGTTGAATGCTAGAAACCTAGTATAACCCTAACACATATCATGAAATGGGATTGATTGCTATAAACCTTACACATATCATAAAAGGGGGTTTGATTGCTAGAAAACTAGTAAAACCCTTACACATATAAAAGGGGAGTTGATTGCTAGAAACCTAGTATAACCCTAACACATAACATAAAAAAGGGGAAGGGGGATTGCTAGAAACCTAGTATAAACTTAACACATATTATAAAAGGGGGATTGATTGCTGCAAACCTAGTATAACCCTAACACATATCATAAAAGGGGGTTGATTGCTACAAACCTGGAATAACCCTAACACATATAATTATGCCTGTCACAATTCAGGAACCTCGTTAGTGGTCGACTTCAGTTATATCTACATGTAGATGTATTTATACTTTGACATTTTAATGGTAATGACATATTGTTGATTTTCTCCACTTGTCGAAACTAGATTGATTTAGAGCTCGACATATTGCCTATGTTGAAGACTCAATGTTGACATCTATATATTATTGTATCGTTCATTGCGTATTCCAACATCTTTAATTCATATATCGCAGAAAAATTTAAAAATTTAATACCCTTTTACAACTATTGACAATGTGTGAGTGTATGCAGGTAGTATAAATTCACCGTAAATAGACTTACCCTCGCCAAAATAAATATCTCCAAGATATACTAGTAGCAATCCATAAAATATCTGGCTCATATTTAATGTATATCATTTCGTTGTCTTCATCATAATAGTAATTGACACAAAACAGATTTTTACAAACACAGCATTAATCGTTTGTTATACAACCATTTCCTTCCGATCAATGAAAATACAAGCGAAATTATATTAATGGAATCGTAGACTGAAATTCACTTCAGTCTGTGGAAATATTTTGCTGTTATTTCGTCAACGTTTATTTACTTGAGATATATCTCAAACGCAGACTTTAAACAATATCTATACATTGATGTACATTGATAACTACACCACGACAAAAAATCGATTACAAGGAGCTAAAAGAACACACATAACAGCTGTTTTTCAATGGCAGTTTCCAAATGTTTTATTATATTTTGTGTATTGATCTGTAAGAAATTCTAATATCATTTTATGCCTTTATTATTTGCTCAGTTCTGGAATTGGTTTTCATTGCTATTGGTTTAAATTAAGAATTATTTTTATCAAGTACTAGCAGACTTACGTAAACCATTATAATCAATCAGACATATACATTAGTAATTGATTAATCTGGCTTCCATTTGTTCTACGTGTTACACTATTTCACTTATATCAAATTATATTACTTTTCATAAATTAGATATTTGCAGTCATCTGGGGAGGCCATCAGTTTTGTTCGAAATTCAAAAACGAAATTCATTTTTTTCTTGCGTTACATCGTCTGCTATGTATGCTAGCAATGCATATGAATGAAAAGGATTAAATAATAAAACTATTGCTGTACATTGTGCATCTACAAGAGTTTTAACATAACTGGTCATTACTGTTCATGTAGTTGTTCCAATCCTCTAAGACCTGTTTATCAAAACAGCATTAAGACTAGGACATATCATCAGACCATCTTAGGACATATCCTTGTCCTAAGTGGGTTTGTCAAATATGTCGCATTGTAGTATATGTCCTAGGCATTGTCCTACGTTTAAGACACCAATTTGAGTGTTTCATGATGGTCCTAACTTCAGGACATATATCTTAATGTGATTAATTTTTATCCCCACCCATATTTTAGTGCTTTACTCAGTGGTTGCAATATTGGAAAGTTTACTAAAAAGTAAAGATTTATGCTTTTGCATTGCATGCACCCAGGAGAGTCTGCAAGGGTTCTTTTCACAAAAAAATCTTACCACAATAATTGATCGTACGTTATCCTTAAATATTCGAGACTTCCGAGAAAGTTTTTTTGCGAATAAAATCGTTGTTATTTACATCTGTACGATCATGATTCTTTCTTTTGCCCATATTTACTCGTATATTTTTTGGCAACAATAAAATAGTTTAGCTACACCGTATTTGTTTTAAAGATGTACGAGATTTGCATTTAACCATCTACTTAAACTATGGAACTGTACGTGACACTTCGATAATGCTGTCAGGTAATATCCGGTTTTTTGTATATGAAATTTCTGCAAACGATACCAAACTAAGCCCAAACATATTTGACTAAATTTTTGAAAAGGTTCTACAACTTTATCACATCGGTGACCTTGATATACAGTTTTTGTAAAAGTTAGATTAAAACGTGAATACATTTCAAATAAAGAATATTTAAAGCAACACGACGGATGCAGCAGGCTCTGCGTAATTATCCTTCCGGAGCACCTGAGATCACGCCGGTTATTGTTGGGGTGTTGCTCAGTCTCTAGTTTTCTATGTTGTGTTTTGTATACTGTTGTTTGTCTTTTGTCTTTTTTTCTTTTTTCGCCATGGCCTTGTCAGTTTTATTTTCTAATTATGAGTTTTAATGTCCCTTTGGTACCTTTTGTCTCTCTTTTAAATAGCATCAAAACATTATTAGAGGGGAAATATGTTGTCTAAGTACTTGATATACATATTGCTAAAATATCTACCAATTGGCCTTTCGTCACGCCATTTTAAAGTTTAACCATAAAATGAAGTTCATAACGTAAAGAAAGAAATATCAATACACATGCAGTAGTCCTATTGAAATAAAAATTTAAGAAATTCTTGTTGTCAACAGTGAAAAACAGTCCACTTAGGTAACGCAGCTTATTTCTAAACGGTCAAATAATTTTTAACACCACAGAATTAGTTAATACTAATATTTGACAGAAACTTGTCAGCAGAATAATTAAATCCTGAAGAAAAAAAAACAGATCATGTGATAGTATTTGGATGGTGGTATTAAATGGCTGTCTATAACATTCAGTTTCAAATGAAATGCACATTCAGGACGATAACCCATCAATGTGATAAGAATTTAAGCCCTGTTTTGTACTGAAACGACAAGCTGTAACGGATTTTTAACGTGTTAGTTCACAGTTAACTGCCCGCAGGAAGATATGTCATCCTTCCCGGACATGTTATTCCAGGGGCAGATCCCGCCATTTTAAAAGGGGGTTCCAACCCAGGATAAAGGGGGTTCCAACTATATGTCCCCATTCAAATGCATTGATTGTCAAAAAGGGGTTCCAACCCCGGACCCCCTCTGGATCCGCCACTGTATTCTGACTTAAGAGCCGACCAGTCTTTGCTCTTACACCTGAATGTCGCATGCTTAACAGAGAAGAAAATACAAATTTTCAAGTCTTTGATTTGACCCTACCGGTGATCGAAGCCACAATCTCCCACACTCTGGGCGACCAAGCGACCACGAGACCACCGAGGCGGTCGTTCGCATGGAAGTCATTGCACAGGTAATAGAATCAACAGTGAAATGTATACATCTAAGGAAGTTATATTCATCAAAAAGAAAATACAATGCTTGAAGGCACAAATCATCCCGTTCGTCGTACAGTTTCCCATTATAACAACATTTGTCATACAGTTTCCCATTATAACAACATTTGACATACAGTTTCCCATTATAACAACATTTGTCATACAGTTTCCCATTATAACAACATTTGTCATACAGTTTCCCATTATAACAACATTTGTCATACAGTTTCCCATTATAACAACATTTGCCATACAGTTTCCCATGATAACAACATTTGTTAAAACATTTGTCATACAGTTTTCCATTATAACAACATTTGTCATACAGTTTCCCAGTTTCCCATTATAACAACATTTGTCATACAGTTTCCCATTATAACAACATTTGTCATACAGTTTCCCATTATAACAACATTTGTCATACAGTTTCCCATTATAACAACATTTGTCATACAGTTTCCCATAATCATGATAATTACATAATTTGTCACACCATTCATATCGTACCATCTTCTAACTAGTTGCATCGCCAGATAAGAAGTATACATTTTTTTCAGTCATGTCTCTAACGCACTAGGACAGAAGACATTTTTAGGTCAATATACAGTCAACAAAAAATTAGTTTTGTACAGTTTTCAAGGTTCTAAATCGCCCAGAGTCTAGAATATTCGAAGCACTTTTCTGAATTTACTTTTATCGAGAACGCTTAAACCCATACGATTGAAAGTCATGGATGCGTAAATACTCTGCAACTTTAGGAGCTAGATGACCGAAAGGGACCAAGAGAACAGCCAAATTCATCTCAGGTGAACTTTCAATGAGGGAGTTGGCAATTTAGTTTCTTAATAATTTTTTTCAATTTATGAACTTGGAATTTTAAATAGATAAATGTTATAAATCGTGTCAGTACCGAAGCACTGACTACTGAACTCATAATAACCCCGATGACTAACAGTTCACCAGCAGCGGTATCAACCCAGTGCTAGTAAATGAATAGACACATTATAAGTTTCGTGCTTCCGAATGACTTTTCTGGATTTATCTTCATCGAAAACGCTCAAATTAAAACATTTGAAAGCCAGGGATGCGTAAATACGCTGCAACGTTACGCGCTATATCTGACCACTAAAGATCTATACAGAACAGCCAAATTCATCTCAGGTAAACTTTGTCTGAGGGTGTTGGCAACTTGGCACCGTAGTGTCTTAATAATTTTTCAATTTATGAACGGAAATTTTAGATTAGTAAATGTTATAAATCATGTCAGTACAGAAGCACTGACTACTGAGCTGATGATACCGTCGTGGACTAACAGTTCACCGACAGCGGCATCGACACAGTGCTAGTGAATGAAATACACACTCTTTAAATTCCGTGCGTCCGAAGTGCTTTTATTGATTTACCTTCATCGAGTACGCTCAAATCTAAACATTTGAAAGCCAGGGATGAGTAAATACGCTGCGGCGTTGGGGACTATATGACCAAAAAGGGTCTAGATTTAACAGAGACTAAAAAATCCCTATTGGCCAAAATATATTAAGATAAATGAAAGCCATTGATCTGTGGATCAACAAAACTTACAGAAAAAAATAATGCACAAAAACCAGTGCAGAAAAACCACTACTAAGACATGTAAGATACTGATACAGTTATAATAAAAGACACATATGTCAGTCTGGCGTTTGTTGTTGTTGTTGTTGTTTGCTGTCCCATTGAAGTATAAAACACAGGCTAAAAGAAAAAAAATATTAAGGTAGGGATTTCGTTACCACAAATTACTTAAAACCTTTACTAAATTCTTCCACAGATACAAAAATTTGGTTTGCAAGTTTGGCTGTACCCGTAGAAAACTTATCTCAAACGGAATAGCACATCCTAAATTTTAAGGTGATATTGTTAACCAAGCCCGAAAATTTAGATACGATCCGGGTAAACTTATCAATCCTTTTAATAAACTTATTTTAAAAGGTTACCTATCCAACACTGTAATTAAATTTTTGAATATTATTTTATTGGTATAAATATTGATTTTGTTATCAGTAAATTAAACCATACTAAATAATACACATATTTACTTTCACGGTACTATAGTCTGTCGACAACCATATTTTGGCATTGCACAAGATCATGTTTTTCACTGACTGTTGATGACGTCTTTAACTAAATCCATCGGATCTTGGATGTGTACTGATTGATATTTTAGTCTTTGATACATGATTTTTTTAATTAGTTGTTATTGGCTTTGAACTAACTGTCAGAAACTGCTAGTACTCTCAGATCTTTACTTAGTGTCTTTTTTGTTGTTAGGGATGAGGGATGGATATATATCCTGCCACGTCCTGTCTGTGTTTTTGTTTGATGTTTTCCATGTATCGATCTGATGAGTTAAGCCTTTTTCAACAGATTTTTATAGTTTGTTCTTATGTTGTGCTGTTACACCACTGTCCCAGATTAGGGGGAGGGTTGAGTACTCACAAACATGTTTAACCCCGCCATATTCTTTATGTGCCTGTCCCAAGTCAGGAGCCTGTAGTTCAGTGGTTGTCGTTGGTTCACGTCTGTCATATTTGTTTTTCGTAAATTGTTTTGTATAAATTAGGCCATTAGTTCTCAATTGAATTGTTTCATATGTTTCATGTCGGGGCCTTTTATAGTCGACTATACGGTATGGGTTTTTTCTCATTGTTGAAGGCCGAAAGGTTGCCTATAATTGCTAACATCCACTTCGTTTGAACTTTGGTGAATAGTTGTCTCATTGGCAATCATACCGCATCTCCTTATTTTTATATTAAAGTATTTAACTTTCTGTTATTGAAATCATGCCGTCCGACGCTATAATGGTATAATAGCAGGTGTTGTACTTTGGAAAAGATATTTCACAGCAACGTTATGAAGAATATACAGTGTTGTGAAATGTTCAAAACGATTTTGTGCAGAATTTCAACCAATACCATTAGAAAATATTAAATAATGAACAAAATCTTTTGTTCCTACTCCAACACAAAAGGCAAATTGAGGCCACACAGCACTGTATAATACGTATGCATTCTTTCTCATAACTATATAGGAATATGTTGATGCTTTGAGAACATCATTTTGTTTTATTGTTAGGGAATGAAGAGCAAATTAGAAAGGTCACAAGAGTTGGGATACTTCATATACGGATTTGTAAAAGTTGTTGGAGTAAAGAGGGACAGAAGAATATTAAAACCATTTAAAAACAAAATAAATTAATACAATTCAGAATGAGATGAGTATGATTAATACTGGTTATATTTTTTTGTTATGGAAATATGAACACACAAGACTAATAGTGTTGAATAAATTGATACCAGTTCAAAATTGTATGTCTTCATGTAAGCCATGAATATAAGGAAGTACAATGCATATGATAAGACACAGAGTAGTATACAACTATATTATAATAATTACCGGTTCTGATATAGAACATATAATTCAGATTGGTTATGTATATCTTAGACTGTGAAGTGGAGACCAAGTTACGTTCTTGTATAATTTATTGTGGAGGCAAAACCAGTAAAAAGCGGAATAACCCATACAGATCAAATACTTGAATCAGACTCAAAGAGATAACTTGGTCTGTTTAATTGTTTAAGATCCGGTTCCTCAGTTCGGGAAAATTCTGTTCGACTTCTTAGTTGATAATGCAGACACTACTGTACATCAAATCAACACACGAACCAGAAAAGTACTGGTAGCAGTGGAAAATGTGTTGTGTTGGTCTTGAAGCCAGCGTGATAAAACATGAACAGGCAATATTTTTATTCTGAAGTAATAAAATGTATATTACTTAGAGAGCAGTGCGATTAAAGGTCATCACTAGACACTCATTGTCGTGCGTTGTCTGACGTCAATCTGTTAAATTTTGCAACTATATCTTCTTTCCTGCAACAACACGGTATAACAGTCTTCTTTTCTGATTCCTATCCACCAAACAACTATGCAACCGTGAATATGAATTGACCAAAAAGCGAACAAACGGCATTTTATGGTTTCATACATTATAAATAGTTGGCTAATTTTAATGGATAAGGGTATTTATACGCCAATTAGACAGCAATCCAACGACACAAATAACCGAAAGACATCTAATGGTCAATATACGGGTGTCCATGATATATGCCAATCTCTAAATCACCAAGTTTTTAAAAATAAATAAGTAAATGTAACTGACTATCACAGATCTGCTATTAACATCAGTCTGCAAATACAATGATATCAAAGAGAGGCGGAAGATACCAAAGAGATATCCAAACTCATAAGTCGATGATAAACTGACAACGTCATGACAAAAAAGGAAAAACGACCAAAAGACAAACAGCCGTATAGAAAACACAGCATAGAAAACTAAAAACTGAGCAACAAGAACCCCACCAAAAATCGGGGGTGATCTCATGTGCTCCGGAAAGGTAAGCAGATCCTTCTCCACATATTAAGATATGACATACGAAAACAACTTACGAGGTTCTTGAGGGGAAAGAGTAATGAACATTTAGCGGTGTTAAACTATTCTTGTGAGATATGAAGTCTCCCTTTTTTGTCTCGATCAGTGTACTAACAACAGGTACATACAAGAACTAACAATAATAATTACAACAGGAAAAAACTTTATAGATATGGTAGATGAAAGATATGCGTCCGAAGCCCTTTTCTGGATTTATCGTCATCAGGAACAGTCAAATCTTTAAACGTGAAAGCCGAGGATGTAAAAATACCAAAATACGCGAGAGCTATATGACCAAAATGGGCCTTAACAGAATAGCCAAATTCATATAAGGTCAAGAGAGTTGGAACCTTAGGACTGGGACCCAGTGCAAGATAATGAAAATAACAGTTTTACAAATTTGGAGAGTCAGGAGCGTTCCGGATTAAAAAGATACAAACAGAATAATGGTCACAAATACCGTATCAAATGATGCTTGTCGTTACTGAAATTCTTTAATTCTTATTGCATTATATGTGGGAAAAATGTCATTAGAACTTGTGAGTTGCAAATGCATAATGCTAATTTTGAATCTGATTAGCTATATATTCAACATTGGCATAGACAAAGAAATGAGCACACTAGCATAAGGGCATCTACTTAAATGCTTAATCTAAACCACAAATATAGGCCAAAAATAAAATAAGTAAACAAACTCTAACTATATAACTACAGAAGGGACTGTGTGGAAAATATGTAGGTCAATACAAGGCCAACAAAAAAAAAAAATCAAGAATAGCATAAACACGTAAACATCAAACGGCAATGGAAAGTTACGAACGCATGCGGCAACCGTATAGTATTGTACCGATATCCGTAATTTGTCATTTTCGATGTCAGAACAAGGCGCCTGCAGTCATATTTAATCACGCCACATTCTAGTAATTCAGTTGTGGTTGTTTGTTACTGTATTTTCTCGCTGTGTTGAAGACCAATTGGTGGCCTTGGGCTGGTTTTCTCGTTTGAATGGTTTTACATCGTGTTATATCGGAGACTTTTGTGGCTTACTATGCGTTATTGGTTTTGCTCATAGCTGAAGGCCGCAAGGCGACCTATAGTTGCTAACATATACGTTATATGGTCTCTGGTAGATAGCTGTCTCATTGGCAGTCATACAACACCTCTTTCTTTAATAATAATTCATCTTGGAAACACTCACCGTGTGATGATCAACCTACTAGATATGGGATCATAGAACTTCTCCATAGATAGTAATTAAATATCACTCAGGTAGTTTTCTGTTTTGTCAATGACTTTTATATCGGAAACAAGATAAGCATACCTACTGATCAAAATGCGAATAGCATACTTAAGAAACGCAGGTAAAGGACTATTCTAAAAAAAAAAATACATGGGTTAATTTATTGTTTCACTATAAGGAAAATGAAATCATCATATTCAATGTTATGTTAGTGACAGCGGTCCCTCTAATTTCAAAGCTTTAAAAAAAAAGTGTATTTTTAAACGTAGTTTTATATTAAATAATTTTAATTTTTATCTTGACTGACCGATTTATATGTGTTTGAGAAAATCAGAACTTATAAAATATACGAGTACCGGAGATCATGGTTATAGAATAAAGGCAAAAAGAACGTACTTCTCCCATTGAGTCCGAACACCAACAATTGTGGAACTATAATATAGACATTGATAAACTATATTTACGCACATCAAACAAATTTCACGGTCTCGCATTCATTTTACATAATTTTTTAAGAGAAGAGTGAATAGAAGTATCGCCGTTAAATTTGAAATTTTCGGATAAATTGACTTTCTTTTTTTCTTATTTTTTAAAACTTATTCACAATTTTTTCAAAGCTGTATGGAAGACTGGTAGAAGTTTGATCTCAAACTTTTGCGTTTTTATATATGTTTTTTAGGATTTTCCAAAACGATACAACTTAATTTTCGCTAAACTAGTATACATTTTTGTTTAGGGGTCAGCTGAAGCCCGCCTCCGGGTGCGGGATTTTCTCGCTGTGTTGAAGACCCATTGGCGGCCTTGGGCTGTTTTCTATTCTTTGGTCAGTTTGTTGTCTCTCTGACACATTCCCCGTTTCCATTCTCAATTTTATCAGTGTTATAAATAAATGAATTGTTGTTTCATAATGTAAGAAATCGTATTTAGAAGAGTGACCTCTTCATCCTAATAATGTTTATAATGCTTTACGTTTATTAATATCTTCCCTCCGTTTTGTACATTTTACTTTTTTTTTAGAAGTATAAATCAGAAAATTATATTTGTTTTCTTGTTCTCTTCAACAATAACTGAAATTTCAAATTCTTGGTCAATGTTAGAATCTAAGAAGGAGACATGAATGAAAATAGAATACATCCTAACTTATAAAGTGACCCGACCCTACAAATATTTTAATTCTCAAACGAAACAACAACTATTATTTTTACAAAACACCGATAAATTACTCACCCGAACAAAAGTATTGTGTGTCTAAGGTAGACTGGTCGGATCGTATCAAAGCACATACAGTACTAGGTTTATTTAACCAGGTTTATAAGTCTTTCATTGGAAATAATTTTAATAAATATTATGAAAAATGAATCATAGAGAGAAACCGATAATATTCAATGAATATATTTTAGTTTCAAACCAACTGTGTACTTATAAATGTATGAGTTCAGCATTTAGTTTTTAGTTATATTTGAAAGAAATATAAGTCATATGTTTAAAATAAAGAATTTAAGGAAGACATTCACTGGACAAGATTTTAAGAGATAGTAAACTGATCAGTAAAAGCGCATGACCTGTCATAACAAACGTTAATGAACTCTACTTTATTCCAACGTTTGATGTAAAACAATTCCCTGGCAGTTCCATATTTCCGATTTCGCCAAGAAGTTGTCGGCTTTTTACAATACAAGAGCCCATCTGTCACTAACATTGTAATATTACAAAAATTTGAATAATTAACAATTATTCACATTAGACAAATGACAACGTCTCTCATAATTCTGTATTTTTCGTACATTATTACTAAACTGGAGATTCTTCTGACATTGAATTTTCATGCCTTCTAAGTATATAGAACATATATATATATAACATATATATATTTATCTTTGTAAAAGATAAGAAATCATATAAATCAACCTACCCGCCGGAATTTTATTTGAATAAAATCACATTCCACATTCTTCAAACATACACGTGCATTAAACATATTTATATTTGAACTTATTTTGACAATTAGATATAAAGAATATAGAAAATTATTTGATATTTTAACTGTATCTAGTGTTCTTTCTTAAATGTAATTCAGATACTAAGTTATTCTATTATCCAATATATGATTTTAATCAAAGTAAGATCACAGGAATGATCAAATTAATTTATTTTTGTCTCGATGATGACCTGTCTGTATAAATTGACGTCTAATAGCAAGTACTTTGGTTCAGGTATTGTTTCCCCTTTTCCTCCTTTGTCTTTACAATCAGAATATTATTTGAGGAAGAAAAGAATTCCGCTCCAACCAGTGCTAGCGGCCGTCTTAAACTTGCAGTGAGGTGAGAGTTTTTTGTTCCGTGTTGAAGGCCTCACGGTGACTTTGAGATGAAGAACAGCAATAAAAGCACTGTTCCTTTGGTTTTTGTGTTTTTGGCTGTGCATATACTGAGTTTGTGTCATGGATGGATACCCGTATCTAGTTTATCTGTGAAGTTCAAGACTCAAAAGACCACGTCTTCTTGATATCATTTTGAAGTCTACTTTTATAATAAGGTTACTGGTTTGCCTCATTCTCAGAGAGTAAGTGTTAAAAATAAATCTTTGACTAACAAGTTCAGATAAATACCAATCAGGGGCCTATTGCAGATAGATTATGTAATCTTTGTGATCAGGCAGTTGAAGATGATGTAGAATAGTTTATGGAAACGGGGAATGTGTCAAAGAGACACCAACCCGATCAAAGAGCATAAAAACCACCCAAGGCTACATTCCCCGTTTCCATAAACTATTCTACATCATCTTCAACTGCCTGATCACAAACATTACATAATCTATCTGCAATAGGCTCCTGATTGGTAGTTATCTGAACTTGTTAGTCAAAGATTTATTTTACACCAATGGGTCTTCAACGCAACGAGAAAATCCCACACACGGAGGCGGGCTTCAGCTGGACCCTAACCAATAATGTATACTAGTTCAGCGAAATGGATGCCACACTAAACTCCGAAACATACAAATGAACCAAAATTAAAAAAACACAAGACTAACAAAGGCTAGAGGTTCCTGACTTGGGACCGTCGCAAAAATGCGGCGGGGTTTAACATGTTTTGTGAGGTCTCAACCCTCCCCATCCCTCTAGCCAATGTTGAATAAACAAACACAAAACAATACGCACAGTAAAACACAGTTTAAACTGATCGAAAGAGTATGTCTTCATAATATGAAAATCAACCACAATCCCTCCCTCCCTTCCTTATGGACTGTACCTGTCTTCAACGGTACAGGAAGCTATATATGAAGTATTTAGTAAATGCTATGATAAAGTTAGCATACTTAGGTCAGAAAATAAATGTATATGGATCATGCATGAGTAATGAGGATTAACATTATTGTCTTCGTATTATTTTAATGGTAGCTTTTTATTTGAGAACTGTCACTTTTTAAACAAGATAAAAACCTAAAATGCTTTATTGGAGATGTACAGCTGGAGATCCTCAGATCAATGAAAGTAAATTTATTGTATTTCCATTTTTAATTTTTTTTTACTATGCTTCTGTTTATGGGGATATCATGTGTAGTACTTTTATTATTGTAATCAAGAAAAATAAAAACTATTCCTTGTAATTTATTTATTTGATATTCTATGTATAATTCCTTGTAATTATCCTTATGGGCGCTGTGATTAGTAAAATTAAATATATGTATCAGCATCTGTATTTCCGCTTAATTTATTCAACTCTCATAGAACACGTAGTTATAACTTTTTAGTTGTTTCATTAAAATCTAAGTTTACAATCATTATATTAATATTAATTATTATTTTTATAATAATACTAATACTAATATTATTATTACTATTATTTTTTTAATATGTTTATTATTATTATTATTATTATTATTATTTTATTATTATTACTATTATTTTTTTAATATGTTTATTATTATTATTATTATTATTATTTTTTTTTTTTTATTATTACTATTATTTTTCTTTTTAATTAGAATGCTTATGATAGGTTAAGTATTATGTATTTATCCAAATATTTATCTTTATTTTTTTCAAATTGCTTTTTACTTCTACGACAATTCTTATGACAGCGGTAAAATAATCGCCTAAGAGAACTTCGATGTGCATGCTCAGACATGTCGTAGGACAGTCCTAAAATCATCCTAAGACAGATCTTAGTGCACTTTTGATAAACAGGTCCGAGAGAATTATTTAAAAACTAATCTATATTTCCCCTAAATTCCCAGAATTATACCAGTGAATCTAAAAATAAAGTTCTTAATTATTTGAGTGATTTAGTCAAAATCAGGGACTTTATACATTCAACTTCTGAAATTTCAGGGAGTTTATAAAGTCAATAATTTTACAAATACTGTAACATATATACGTAAATTGCTGAAAATTTTCAAACTATACCAATTTTAATCCTGGTATCTATGATGAGTTTATTTACTGAGAAGAGAGCTCTGCTTATCGAGGAAGCTCATTTATAACATTAAATATGAAAAGAAAATGAATGAACAAAATTTATAAACTGCTTTTTGTGAATTGAAAATTTGTATCCGTTTAACGAGTTTTGAACGTCGGAATAGCGAATTCAAATTTTTGATTTGATAGGATACAAAGTGGCTACTAACATGTAAAATTTAGAATAAAACAGAAAAGATGAATAGTCACCAGAAACGTATACTGATTTGATTAATTCCAACCAGAGACAGGTCTTTTTTCCAACGTACAAATAGTTATATAACTGTTTATCAGTTAATACAAGTTGAAGAAGGCGTGAAAAAAGTTTATATCAGTCGCTCTCCTGCATATTGTAACGTTGAAATAATTTCTATCGTTTCAGTATATTTTACTTTATATGGGAATACTTTTTTCCTTAGTTTTCAAATTCCTCTCTCCCTATTGTACAAAAATGAAATTCATCTAATTATTTATTTGTATAAAATTTGAGGGACTCTAATCCTTAAAACTTCCCAAAGGCAATTTAATATTATCACTCATCTTTCAACAAATAGATACGAAGTAAATCACAATAGTTATAGGTTAATACCAATGATTAGGGTATTATTCAATGTAATTTACATATTGTTATTTAATTAATCGTGTCAGTCTGAAAACCACATATATTTGACAAATCTGTGGATCCATTTTTCTCGTATTGTTCAACACCTTGTTTCGCTTCAGGTGTGAAAATATTTACTTACGTTAGTAACTATTCGACACTAAGTCGGGGTTCATTTGCTGTTTTTTAAATGAAAGATTTTGAAAGATTTGAAATTAATAAAATTAATCGAAGTTTTTGTAGGTGTGCTGTTTTGTTTTACCTATTTATTTTGTCAGATACCTTTTGATAGCCTTTTTTTTTAATAAAATACATTTTTTTGGCTGCAGTTTCATTTCTCCAAACACGTACTCCACAACTTCTGCCATTAATATTTGCATGAATTAAATTTAAATAGAGTATTAAGAAACACAATCCAAGATAAAACAGAAACAGTTTTGGAGACTGAAAACATGTTCCTATTTCTTTTTTATGTTTTGGGGAAAACTAAATTGTATTTTTCGTAGTTTTTTGTAGAAAGTGATAAATGATAACTATTTTTTTTTTATCAAAAACAATAATATGTAATACTTTTAGCAAAACAATATTATATTAAAATAAAAGATAGTTAGAGGAAATGAAATAGAAGTATCCTTGTTTAAAGTCTGATTGAACCATAACTGTGACGCAGGCGCGGGGAGGTGCCGTATCAAGATGAACCCGACCAAATAATTGTCAATATTTACATTAATCCTTAATACCATTATAAAGAATCGGCGATTAGAGGGTTAACGAGATTTGATCTGTTCATCATTCCGGGACAATTATTGCGACAAATAGAGACCAGAAATATGATGGTTAACATACAGAGACCTAATATGATGCCGTTGATTCAGCAACATTTTATTTCACCTATGCAGAGGTATGAATTTGAAGAAAAAGAATAGCTTACTTTATTTGTTTTATTTCATTTGTAATGTGAAAAAGGCTTTTTAGAAAATATTTACAATGCCATTTATATACTGATTCCATGAGTATAATTGCAATGAAAGTAGGAGCAAATGAAACATAATTTAAATGTGACAATTAGACGAATATTTTTATCATAAGAAAATATAGGCAAAATGCATAAATGAATAATGATATAAAATAAATCAAAACCAATAATAAGAAATTGTTTATGTAAATATTACAAGTCATAAATGAATAAACATTTCAGCATGCAGATGGAGCGATTTAGATATGGAGGACCAGAATTTCCGTTCAATATTCCAATGATGTCACAATCTCCAATGCCATCACAAACGACAACATCGCAAGTAACAAACACCACACAACCTCCTCACACTAGGCTTTACAATCCGAGACTGGTCCCACCCCTGGGTATACCAACATTCAACTTTAGCAGAGAGGAGTTAGATATGGTATTGTATGGATATACACAGAACAAAGTGGACAGATGTAAAGGACATGCATTGTCAGGCATTAAAAGTTTAGACCTCAGTCACGGTAAGTTCATTTGATGTTTTATATTTTTTTGCTTATAATGTTTTTGATTTGTACAGTTCAACATCAATATATTTTCGAATGTATAAACATATAGTGGGAACTTTGATTCATGATATATTTCATCAAATAGTTTTTTTTTCAAATAAATAACATAAAAGGAAAAGTTTATTCTTCGTAACAATGATCCTCCCTTTCCCTCTTTCTCAAAATCTTTAATTTAGAATTTTCCAACGTAGCTAGACCTCTTTCCTTATAATATTAAAGAAAGAACGGAATGTGTTCTTCTTAAATAGCTTGACATATAAATGTAGAAATTAGAAAAAAAAGTTCTATGAAATTGTATACTTTTACATTAAATAAAATGCATTTTTTAACAGAGTTCTGCATTAAGAGGAATGAGCGGTGATTTTCTTATCTCTTTATGATATCCGTTGATACTCTGATATATTTTTACGTTTTTGAGGCCATTCCATTCTATTAATTACATTAATATTGTATTTTATCCACTTATTGTTTGTAACTTAAGGAAGAAAAAGCTATTCCATGTTTTTACTTTAAAATTTCTCTAATTATTTACAGTTATATGAAAAATTGATACAGTTTACACTTTTCATATACTTACAACATTTTAAGGGCAAATAATGCACACATTTTGTAGACAGAAATTTCCGTTAAAAAATATTTTTTAACACCACACAAGGCAAGCACATTTAAGTGCAATAAATTGGTTTGAAATAATTCATGGTTGTATCTTCCCTGTAACATTGTTAATCCAGTCTCATTAACAGTCAATCTTAAAAACATCAAAATAGATATAAGAAGATGTGGTATGAGTGCCAATGAGACAACTCTCCATCCAAGTCAAAATTTATAAAAGTAAACCATTATAGAAAGTATTTATTTCAAAGAAAACTGGCTGGTGCTTAAAGATGACAAAATTTTGCGTATACTTAAGCAATTAAGACTGCAAAGTAAAGTTAAAATGAACAATGCTAACATGTCTAATGTATATTGAAACGTTACATATGAAGTCCATGCATATAAAAGCACTTTTTCTATCTTGTATTTTGTTTAGAAATAAGGAATGATATATTTTTTTATCATACGATATCTTCGTCTCTCTGCTTTCCTTATATATTCTCACAAGCATCTTGTATTTAAAATTGATTTGTTAGTCCTTAACAGATACAAACAACCTTTTCAATTTTAGAAAAAAAAAAAAACTACCAAATAAAGAATGTCCTAATTATACATATTAAAACAAATTTTTGGTGGACTTTATAAATCAATTTCAGTTTAAACATACGAGAAATGCTCATGATATTATCATCACCAATGCAAATTATGATTATAAGGATAGAAAGGCAGAAACAATACTTGCTTTTATTAAACACGGTGAACTTCAACAAGAAAACTTTAATCTATGTAACAACCTAATGAATGTTATGTTCCCTAATGCACATAGGACATTTCAAAATATATGTAAATGTATACAACATAATATATACAGCAGTTTCATTCAATTACAGGCATCGCCTTTTTCTTCTGCTTTACATTTGCCCGGATTTGTACAATTTTTAACGTAGAAAAAAACTCATTGCGTTTGCACAGAGCCGTGTACACGTTGATACATTTACTCGCATTTATCAAGTTCACCTCTAAAGTTTTCTAATCCATAGAGAGATATTAAATAAAACCAAAACAAGATACAACTACAAAATACAAATTTTATATTTTTTTCTTTGTTGTGGAACATTATTTCGATGACAAAAGGCTTATGATCTTTGCATAAATATGTCGACATATAAAAAGTAACTTACGCTCATGGACAATGAACATTATAAGTTTTATATAATCCTGATAAAACTAAATGTTTAACACATTTGTCTTTCTGTCCTGCTTATGTCTTTACTGTATGAAATCTTACCAGGAGTTCAACCGCCGAAACTAGAATATTGAACGGCATTATTTCATATCAGCAGATAACTGATACTGTCTTTGATACAGTATAGATTACTTTTGATTGCTTCTGTCTATGTTTTCTTTTCACCTATACCTTTTTTTCTGAACTGATTTTTACTGCACATTCTGTGAACTTTTGTGTTCTACTAATATAGACTATTAAGAGGATGGTTAGATCTAAGAACAAGTTTAACCCCTCCTCATGTTCATATGTCTGTAGCCAGGAACCTCCTCAGTGGTTGTCTCTAGTGATATGTATTTTTAGTCCTTTAGTGAATTGTGTTCTAATGGCAGATCTTTGAATGTCTTCGGTAAATTTATTTACCAATTTTCTAGACTCAGTTCGATTTTTAACTTGACATTTTGTATGGACAATTGTGTGTTTTTAAACTTGACATTTTGTATGGACAATTGTGTGTTTTTAAACTTGACATTTTGTATGGACAATTGTGTGTTTTAAAAACAGTATGTTGAAAGGAACTGTTATGTTTGTGTCGTTGTGGTTGATATCACTTTTGATAAACCACATATATTTTTGCTCATATTCGAAGGTAAAATAGCTGTTCCAGCAACATTGAAACACCTACTTTCCAGAGAACCACAAAAATAGTCATCATTTGTTGCATTATCTATGTAAAAAACAACAATTTATATCAATTCGATTTAACTTTGTGTGAAATTTCAATTTTTTCTCTCCTGCTTTTCCGCAAATTTCAGGTGGTAGATTCCTTTTGCATTTTTTGACACCCCTTCCTTTTCCCCACACACAAAATCAGCCACTATGTATAATAATCTTGACCAAAATAAAGGTGGTTCTCAAGTGCACACCAAATAAACTCAATATCGATGTAGAAACTAGAGGAAAATACTCGTTTTTTTGTAAATCTATAAACACATTATTAGTTCTCACCTATTCTCTTCACTCTTGGCACCCGACGTACATTTGTAAACTAAAAAAAAAAAAAAAACCTTCTCCTTTGAATTAATCTGACTAAATGAAATCAAACTTGGGAACAAAGGTTATAAAGGTACCTAGTTTATTTTTTCCTTGAGTTCTTGAGATAAACCAACATGGTCGCTGTTTCTAGAATTGGGACAAGGTTTTAAAAAAATGTAAGTATCTTCGAACAATAATAGATAAACAAAAATAGGATAGGTTAAATGCCCAGAATGTTAAGATCTATGATGAGTTTATTTACTGAGAAGAGAGCTCTGCTTATCGAGGAAGCTCATTTATAACATTAAATATGAAAGAAAATGAATGAACAAAATTTATAAACTACTTTTGAATTGAAAATTTGTATCCGTTTAACGAGTTTTGAACGTCGGAATAGCGAATTCAAATTTTTGATTTGATAGGATACAAAGTGGCTACTAACATGTAAAATTTAGAATAAAACAGAAAAGATGAATAGTCACCAGAAACGTATACTGATTTGATTAATTCCAACCAGAGACAGGTCTTTTTCCAACGTACAAATAGTTATATAACTGTTTATCAGTTAATCTGTTGAAGAAGGCGTGAAAAAGTTTATATCAGTCGCTCTCCTGCATATTGTAACGTTGAAATAATTTCTATCGTTTCAGTATATTTTACTTTATATGGGAATACTTTTTTCCTTAGTTTTCAAATTCCTCTCTCCTATTGTACAAAAATAAATTCATCTAATTATTTATTTGTATAAAATTTGAGGACTCTAATCCTTAAAACTTCCCAAAGGCAATTTAATATTATCACTCATCTTTCAACAAATAGATACGAAGTAAATCACAATAGTTATAGGTTAATACCAATGATTAGGGTATTATTCAATGTAATTTACATATTGTTATTTAATTAATCGTGTCAGTCTGAAAACCACATATATTTGACAAATCTGTGGATCCATTTTTCTCGTATTGTTCAACACCTTGTTTCGCTTCAGGTGTGAAAATATTTACTTACGTTAGTAACTATTCGACACTAAGTCGGGGTTCATTTGCTGTTTTTAAATGAAAGATTTTGAAAGATTTGAAATTAATAAAATTAATCGAAGTTTTTGTAGGTGTGCTGTTTTGTTTTACCTATTTATTTTGTCAGATACCTTTTGATAGCTATTTTTAATAAAATACATTTTTGGCTGCAGTTTCATTTCTCCAAACACGTACTCCACAACTTCTGCCATTAATATTTTCATGAATTAAATTTAAATAGAGTATTAAGAAACACAATCCAAGATAAAACAGAAACAGTTTTGGAGACTGAAAACATGTTCCTATTTCTTTTTATGTTTTGGGAAAACTAAATTGTATTTTCGTTGTTTTTGTAGAAAGTGATAAATGATAATTTTTTTTATCAAAACAATAATATATAATACTTTTAGCAAAACAATATTATATTAAAATAAAAGATAGTTAGAGGAAATGAAATAGAAGTATCTTTGTTTAAAGTCTGATTGAACCATAACTGTGACGCAGGCGCGGGAGGTGCCGTATCAAGATGAAACCGACCAAATAATTGTCAATATTTACATTAATCCTTAATACCATTATAAAGAATCGGCGATTAGAGGGTTAACGAGATTTGATCTGTTCATCATTCCGGGACAATTATTGCGACAAATAGAGACCAGAAATATGATGGTTAACATACAGAGACCTAATATGATGCCGTTGATTCAGCAACATTTTATTTCACCTATGCAGAGGTATGAATTTGAAGAAAAGAATAGTTTACTTTATTTGTTTTATTTCATTTGTAATGTGAAAAGGCTTTTAGAAAATATTTACAATGCCATTTATATACTGATTCCATGAGTATAATTGCAATGAAAGTAGGAGCAAATGAAACATAATTTAAATGTGACAATTAGACGAATATTTTTATCATAAGAAAATATAGGCAAAATGCATAAATGAATAATGATATAAAATAAATCAAAACCAATAATAAGAAATTGTTTATGTAAATATTACAAGTCATAAATGAATAAACATTTCAGCATGCAGATGGAGCGATTTAGATATGGAGGACCAGAATTTCCGTTTAATATTCCAATGATGCCACAATCTCCAATGCCATCACAAACGACAACATCGCAAGTAACAAACACCACACAACCTCCTAACACTAGGCTTTACAATCCGAGACTGGTCCCACCCCTGGGTATACCAACATTCAACTTTAGCAGAGAGGAGTTAGATATGGTATTGTATGGATATACACAGAACAAAGTGGACAGATGTAAAGGACATGCATTGTCAGGCATTAAAAGTTTGGACCTCAGTCACGGTTAGTTCATTTGATGTTTTATATTTTTTTGCTTATAATGTTTTTGATTTGTACAGTTCAACATCAATATATTTTCGAATGCATGTAACATATAGTAGGAACTTTGATACATGATATATTTCATCAAATAGTTTTTTTTTCAAATAAATAACATAAAAAAGGACAAGTTTATTCTTCGTAACAATGATCCTCCCTTTCCCTCTTTCTCAAAATCTTTAATTTAGAATTTTCCATCGTAGCTAGACCTCTTTCCTTATAATATTAAAGAAAGAACGGAATGTGTTCTTCTTAAATAGCTTGACATATAAATGTAGAAATTAGAAAAAAGTTCTATGAAATTGTATACTTTTACATTAAATAAAATGCATTTTTAACAGAGTTCTGCATTAAGAGGAATGAGCGGTGATTTTCTTATCTCTTTATGATATCCGTTGATACTCTGATATATTTTACGTTTTGAGGCCATTCCATTCTATTAATTACATTAATATTGTATTTTATCCACTTATTGTTTGTAACTTAAGGAAGAAAAAGCTATTCCATGTTTTTACTTTAAAATTTCTCTAATTATTTACAGTTATATGAAAAATTGATACAGTTAACACTTTTCATATACTTACAACATTTTAAGGGCAAATAATGCACACATTTTGTAGACAGAAATTTCCGTTAAAAAATATTTTTTAACACCACACAAGGCAAGCACATTTAAGTGCAATAAATTGGTTTGAAATAATTCATGGTTGTATCTTCCCTGTAACATTGTTAATCCAGTCTCATTACAGTCAATCTTAAAAACATCAAAATAGATATAAGAATATGTGGTATGAGTGCCAATGAGACAACTCTCCATCCAAGTCAAAATTTATAAAAGTAAACCATTATAGAAAGTATTTATTTCAAAGAAAACTGGCTGGTGCTTAAAGATGACAAAATTTTGCGTATACTTAAGCAATTAAGACTGCAAAGTAAAGTTAAAATGAACAATGCTAACATGTCTAATGTATATTGAAACGTTACATATGAAGTCCATGCATATAAAAAGCACTTTTTCTATCTTGTATTTTTGTTTAGAAATAAGGAATGATATATTTTTTTTATCATACGATATCTTCGTCTCTCTGCTTTCCTTATATATTCTCACAAGCATCTTGTATTTAAAATTGATTTGTTAGTCCTTAACAGATACAAACAACCTTTTCAATTTTAGAAAAAAAAAAAAAACTACCAAATAAAGAATGTCCTAATTATACATATTAAAACAAATTTTGGTGGACTTTATAAATCAATTTCAGTTTAAACATACGAGAAATGCTCATGATATTATCACCAATGCAAATTATGATTATAAGGATAGAAAGGCAGAAACAATACTTGCTTTTATTAAACACGGTGAACTTCAACAAGAAAACTTTAATCTATGTAACAACCTAATGAATGTTATGTTCCCTAATGCACATAGGACATTTCAAAATATATGTAAATGTATACAACATAATATATACAGCAGTTTCATTCAATTACAGGCATCGCCTTTTTCTTCTGCTTTACATTTGCCCGGATTTGTACAATTTTTAACGTAGAAAAAAACTCATTGCGTTTGCACAGAGCCGTGTACACGTTGATACATTTACTCGCATTTATCAAGTTCACCTCTAAAGTTTTCTAATCCATAGAGATATTAAATAAAACCAAAACAAGATACAACTACAAAATACAAATTTTATATTTTTTCTTTGTTGTGGAACATTATTTCGATGACAAAAGGCTTATGATCTTTGCATAAATATGTCGACATATAAAAAGTAACTTACGCTCATGGACAATGAACATTATAAGTTTTATATAATCCTGATAAAACTAAATGTTTAACACATTTGTCTTTCTGTCCTGCTTATGTCTTTACTGTATGAAATCTTACCAGGAGTTCAACCGCCGAAACTAGAATATTGAACGGCATTATTTCATATCAGCAGATAACTGATACTGTCTTTGATACAGTATAGATTACTTTTGATTGCTTCTGTCTATGTTTTCTTTTTCTCCTATACCGTTTTTTTTCTGAACTGATTTTTACTGCACATTCTATGAACTTTTGTGTTCTACTAATATAGACTATTAAGAGGATGGTTAGATCTAAGAACAAGTTTAACCCCTCCTCATGTTCATATGTCTGTAGCCAGGAACCTCCTCAGTGGTTGTCTCTAGTGATATGTATTTTAGTCCTTTAGTGAATTGTGTTCTAATGGCAGATCTTTGAATGTCTTCGGTAAATTTATTTACCAATTTTCTAGACTCAGTTCGATTTTAACTTGACATTTTGTATGGACAATTGTGTGTTTTAAACTTGACATTTTGTATGGACAATTGTGTGTTTTAAACTTGACATTTTGTATGGACAATTGTGTGTTTTAAAAACAGTATGTTGAAAGGAACTGTTATGTTTGTGTCGTTGTGGTTGATATCACTTTTGATAAACCACATATATTTTTGCTCATATTCGAAGGTAAAATAGCTGTTCCAGCAACATTGAAACACCTACTTTCCAGAGAACCACAAAAATAGTCATCATTTGTTGCATTATCTATGTAAAAAAACAACAATTTATATCAATTCGATTTAACTTTGTGTGAAATTTCAATTTTTTCTCTCCTGCTTTTCCGCAAATTTCAGATGGTAGATTCCTTTTGCATTTTTGGACACCCTTCCTTTTCCCCACACACAAAATCAGCCACTATGTATAATAATCTTGACCAAAATAAAGGTGGTTCTCAAGTGCACACCAAATAAACTCAATATCGATGTAGAAACTAGAGGAAAATACTCGTTTTTGTAAATCTATTAACACATTATTAGTTCTCACCTATTCTCTTCACTCTTGGCACCCGACGTACATTTGTAAACTAAAAAAAAAAAACCTTCTCCTTTGAATTAATCTGACTAAATGAAATCAAACTTGGGAACAAAGGTTATAAAGGTACCTAGTTTATTTTTTCTTGAGTTCTTGAGATAAACCAACATGGTCGCTGTTTCTAGAATTGGGACAAGGTTTTAAAAAAATGTAAGTATCTTCGAACAATAATAGATAAACAAAAATAGGATAGGTTAAATGCCCAGAATGTTAAGATCTACCTACTCTTCATTTCTATCATAGTTTCAGATGACTCCTAAAAAGAGCAATTTATGACAAATTCTATCGTTTTTATTTTTGATGTTGAAAACTGTAATAGATAGAAAGAAACTTTAGTAAACAAGAAAGCTCCAATCAATCGATTCCATATAGGAGTTAAATGACGATTTTGATCAATTTTAACTTTTTGTCTATAATATTGAAAACTTAAGCGATAGACAGAAATTGTAAACACCGAAACTAACAAAAAAAAAAAAAAAAATACTACCGAAACAAATAGATGATTCCTTTTAGTTGTCTTTTTATAATTACGATTTTGGAACAATTCAGCGTTATGCCTATTCAACAACAAAACATACAGAAATTTGAATCAGCCAATTCGATGGGCAAGATGTTGCAAATGTCTCACTAAAACTGGCAATCTTCTTTATTGGAATAATTCCCTTAAATAAGTATTTTAACCTATTAATTGTTATTTTGTTGTAAAAAAGTTCACCTCTGAGAGAATTTAATCGTTTTCAATTAAATATGTCATGATGATCCGTAGTTTATCTAGAATACTACGACCTTTAACCATCATGGCATCCATCACCCAAAATAGAACATACGGTCAACTGCAATTAATTTTCCGGGTAATATCTTTTAAAAAAATATTTATTCTTATTCATAAATAAACTCTTTGTTTCCAGAAATTTGTTTTGCTCGCAAAAAATTAAAATCTTTATCAATATGACGTATATTTTGACCGTGTGGGCGATTCCTCTGGTAATCATCCTTTGTCGCCATTAAAACTAGAGCTATTCACATAACTTTTTCCTGAAAAAGAATTGTTTCAGTGTAATCAGCAGCTTTTTCGTGATCCATGGTAGATTTTTGAAACCAGTCCTTATAGGATCACCTAAGGCCCTCGATGCCTTTTGGTTTAATCCACCATTTTCTACATAAGAAAATGCCTGTACCAAGTCAGGAATATAACAGTTGTTTTCCATTCGTTTGATGTGTTTGAGCTTTTGAATTTGCCGATTGATAAGGAACTTTCCATTTTGAATTTTCATTGGAGTTAGGTATTTTTGTTATTTTACTTTTTTGTACTCTGAACGTCTAAACTATTTATTGCAATATTTGTAATACATAATTATATTTAAAAATTATACTTTTGATTGGATGAAACATCAGCAAATTAAAAGTTGAGAATAAATCAATTAAAATGACATTCACACTTTCAAGTTTTAATTAAGATTAAACTAATTGGTATTATTCAAGGAACATTATATATGCTGATTTCTTATTTTTTTCCTGGACGGACTTTATAAGAAGTTTATAACGTGGACAATGATTTTAGTCTTTTGATTAACCTCTTCTAGATAATGTTTAAATCCACAAAGGATAGTATAAAAACAATTAATGTAAATCTCATTTACTTTTCTTTCATTGCTGTTCTTGATTTAATATGTTTTCCTAATCAGTCATATACTAAAATAATAAAGTTGAAATGTCCAATAAGAGTGTCAAGTTTTAATTGGATAACCGTCAGCAGGTGTTTTGGTAACGCTTTCTTATTGGTTGCTTTCAGTATATTGAATGCTTCCTAGCCCTGTGGTGGTCAATATTGTTGAAACAAAGGATTAATTGCTAATCTAAATTTTTCAACTTAGGTACATACTTTTTCAAATCTCTATCGCATTAAGTGGGTATCAAATCTTTTTATTTATTTATCCCCTTAAAAGCGTGTTTAAAAACAAGAATTTTAATTCGAAAACTAGTCCCCTATTCAACAAAATATTTTCATTTCATTATCTCTGAAGAAATATTTACATGCATATTAGTGAAGAAATACCTGTCGCATGGAACTAGAAATATCTTGAAACAACATTCATTGTTCGTATAAATTATTAAATGAACATTCAGACCAACAGTGGAAATTCATACGACGCCGCACAATGTGTCATAATCATAATGACTTATAAAACAGTACAACGATTCACCTTTTCCTCTCCAATTTTTTAATTTTTTTTTCACGAAAAGTACTACTTTAAATGTATCAATGTTAGTGGTTTTTATTTAGAGATTTATTTGTTTTACTAAAACAAAGATTTCTCATGAATACCAATAACCTAACATAATTTCAAATGAATTTTGTCACATAAATGTGTTTACATGTGAATTTTTCTCTTCCTTTTCGGGGATATTTCTGGATATTGGTAAAATTGTGGATATTTCAACATTTCTAAGAATACCGTAATTTGGTAAATAGTAAAGAACTTTAGGGACAGAAATCACATCTTTAGAGAGCTTTTATTATCGACTTGACGTGACTATGTTTACACAATCAGTAATCAAAATGCACAACTCAATACACAAGAGGATAATTCTTGGCATATTTGTCACATGCGCACTATTCAAGGAGTTGATAATTTTCTTACTTCTTTCACAGAAGACTTCTAAATTCGATTGCCTGGAACAAAGCACAGTATTTATCATATTTAGTCCACTTGAAAAGTTGGTTCGTATTCCAGGAATCTTATAACGATCCCTGCTGAATGTTTCCTAACACAATAATCTAATTACTTATAATATCAAGGAGAATTAAACACCATATGATAGAATTCCTGGACTTTCATCAGACCGACGACTTATAACTATAGAACAAACTTAATAAATTATACGGCATTATTAAAATATAGTCGGGATGTCATTATTCAATTGCTACAAGTTCTGTATATTGAAAAAAAAGTCATCAAAGATACAAGGTATATAGTTTTGTAAGTCAAACGTGCGTTTCGTCTACCTGACTCATCAGTGGCGCTCGAACAAAAAGATTTGGAGGAGGAAGGTAGGTCAAAACCAATACGGGGTGAAGAGCATTGTAAACCTAAAATTCCGAAAAGTTGTGCCAAAAACGGCTATGGCAATCTATGCCTAGGAGAAGAAAACCTAAGGGTTTCGAAAAATTCAACATTTTATCAACAGTAAATTTTCAGAAAATGAACAATCAGTGATATTTCATGTTAATTCTTAAGTAATGAGTACTGGGATGCTGATACACTCGGGTCAAGGAATATTGGGCACAGTTGAAATATGTTGTCATTGGCTATTTAGTATTTAAAAAACGCCAGCCTTAAAAAAAAATTATATTAATTTTTGTAAACAAAACTTGTTTATCGTCTCCTCAGTATAAATCGCAATTTTTACGAATGATGAAAAATGGAAACAAATTTTCTTTTAGAATAAATGCAACATCTTGTACGTCTTGTTTGGTTAACACAACACATAGTCACATGTTTTTAATGATTTTAACTGCTAAATCAATAAGCTAAAATACAACAGGTTAAAAATTTAATTATGCAAAAATGCGGGATTGAAGCACAGACTTTTATATATTATTCTTAATAAGTATGTTTAGAAAAAAATAAAGATTCCAGAAGTTGACGATTGTTTTTATAGTCGTAACCAACCTATACGCACTCCAATCACCTTCAAACAGCCATACACAAATATTGTTTGATAATGATCGAGCGAAAAGGGTAAATAATAGACTGTACTAAAACTCTGATAAAAATAGTTTGATATATTCGATCGTACATGACTAGCATCCTTTCCATTGGAGCTTGTAGGCATATAGATAATTAAAAATCTATACATAGATAAACATTTAATTAAGAGTTTTTTTTTTAATTTTGAAAATTTCTTTGATTTAGGGATTGACCGAATCCTGACTGGAAATAGTCCGGTAAAGTCAGAGAGTTCCCCGACAGTTCCAAATATTAAACCATTAGATCTCTCGGGATTAGACATACCAGATGGTAAGTATACTTTAACCAGAAACAAAGGCGTAGTCGAGGTCGTGTTGAAATAACTTTTCTAAGTGTAATGTAGTTTTACGGTTTATAGAAATAAGAAGATGTGGTATGAGTGCCAATGAGACAACTCTCCACCAAGTCACAATGTGTAAAAAGTAAACAATTATAGGTCAAAGTACGGCCTTAAACACGGAGCCTTAGCTTACATCGAACAGCAAGCTGTAAATTGCGACAAAATGACTAGTGTAAAACGATTCAAACAGGAAAACCAACGGTCTAATCTATATAAAAAACGAGAAACAAGAAACACTTATGAACCAAATTAATACTGAAAGGAAGAACGACCCTTTTCCTCTGGATTAATTTCATATTACTTGAGTTCACTACATCGCAGATCCATATACAAATGTATACAAACACAAATAAAAATATGTCTAAATTGAAAACAACGTTCAAACTTATGATTGTGTTGGATAAATACCGCAATTATTTATACGTGTGCATGCAAAACAAATTTCTTGGTAGAGGGGTCTAAATACAGCACAAACAACATTTTCCAAAAGACCAAAAAGGTGAAAAAGTATATTTAAACAAAACGTATTTAACTAACAGGTCGAACAACGGATGTTCTTAAACCCTGCTGACTGCCAAATACAAATACATATACATATGTTCTTTTTAAGGTTTTAACAACTTTCTAGCGTTTATCCGAAAATATGACCAAATTATAAATGTCCAAAGATGGCTTAGAACTGAAATTTTGGCAGAATTAGAAATATTTTATCAAAAAAGAGTAAGAAGGAAACTCTTAACCAACACCATATATTCTATCATTAGTTATAGCTTTGCCTTTGAAATACAAATTAATCTATTCTAGTTTTCTCGTTTGAATTGTTTTACATTGCAATTTCGGGGCCTTTTATAGCTGACTATGCGGTATTGGCTTTGCTCATTGTTGAAGGCCGTACGGTGACCTATAGTTGTTAATTTCTATGTCTTTTTGGTCTCTTGTGGACAGTTGTCTCATTGGCAATCATACCACATCTTCTTTTTTATATAGACAAATATCAATGCAAAATTTTCCACAAAAAGATATAAAAACGATTGAAAAATATTGTATCAAAATTGTTTTCAACAGCGATTTGTAGCACAGTATAACATTTTGAATTTATGTATATAATAATAAATAGGAGGTGTACACAAAAATCATGCAATGCGGACTTTTATTACCGTTTCGCCGATAAAGGGGAGATGCGGGTGAATTTCAAACATTCGCAAGTATTTTTCGTGACTAATAAAATAAAATTTGGAGCATACCATTAGAAGTTGTTCATCTTATGAGATAGACGATAGGGTTAACTTTAAAAAAAATATCTTTAATTATACTTAATTTGTGAATGGAAAAATACAAATTGTGATAGGAACAAATCACTGATAAAAAGTTATAAGTAATGACAGCAGACGAAGAAATTTTGAATCATAATTAGAAATTTCATACACAACAAAATATAAGTCTATCAATAACATCTTTACATAACTCTATGAAATAATTATTTGTGAATGCTCATTTGTGTCCGTTCATATGTTTCAGGCTTGACAGTCTTACAAACATTGTTTGCTAGAACCATCCATTATGGCGTGTTTTGTACAGCTACCGTAATTTCACGTGGTACTAAGTTTGGACCATTCAAAGGAAAAACAGTTAACACAAGTGAAGTAAAAAGTAACGACGATAACTCTTACATGTGGGAGGTATGAACATCTTGAGATGAAACAAAATCAGTGACATTCAGTTCTCAATTACTGATTGAACCCTGAATCCAAATAAGATAAACTTGACGGTTTTTATTTTCCTTTTCGAGCTTCTAACACGGGGAGAAAAATTGTCGTTTGTAAAGAAATTCGTCTTAGCACTTTACGTAACTCATATCCACCTTATTGAATTAACATTGAGACTGCATGTTTTAATTTCATACATCCCAGTGTACTTTTATATGTAATTTTGTATTGTATTAAATCATATCAATGTGATATGATATTTTGTTCATTTGTTTATTTGATTGTCCTTTAACTTATATTCACAAGTAACCTATTTCCTTTGGCATATATATCTACTATGGTTTACGCTTGACTTTTTCTACAGATTTTGTATGTCTGTTTTTTTTTGTAAGTCGTGTTTAAATTCATGACATAAACTTACGATCGAAGTATTAAATCATTTTGAATATCAATGCCAGTTACAGCTCGGATCGAAACGTGTACTCAAATGCATCTTACTTAAATCAAGCACTTCAAGTTGATTAAAATAGACACTTAACGTGTGTCTAATAGTGAAAAAGAGCACATTTAAACCAACTGTTCAAACATTTTAATCACTCTGGTGCTGTTCCACAAACATTAAGCATTGTAAAGTTGTCATTTTATTTTAGGTAGGTGATCTTTATAAATAAATACTAATTGCAAATGTGCAACAATTAAAGACCAACAGCGTCGCATTATGACACCTCTTTATTTACTTATGTGAACACTACACCGTCTCGTGACTGATGACAAAAGTATTGAGAATATGATACATTTATTTTAAAAACGGGACGATTCTGTTCTCTATGTTATAGATTGAAGTGATTTGTACATATCAATCATATGTCATTTTAATGTCAACATTAAATCACAGTATTTTCAGTATTGGTTATGCTGAATTTTCAATGTTTTCATAGTTGATCAGTTATTTTAATATTTGTTTTGATGCACATTGAAATACAGTCATAACCTTTCTAGATCGTTAAAGTAAATATGAAGAAATACAATTTCCATTTAAAAACTAATTTTTAAGTCGTTTATATCATAAAATCATGAAAATTTACATTACTGCATTCTTTTATCACACATCAATGTAAAAAACTTGGACAAAACTGTAACACGTAACTAATCACAGCTCGTTTTATTATAGATATGTCCATTGCTATGTGGTCAGTAAGTATGATGACAACGTGATTCTGGCATAAATGATGGTCATCATATTTACCGTTTCGAAACTCTAAAACATATTTGGTTAACAATTGAAATTCTATCACTGCAATGGAGGATAAATAGTATAGAAAAGAGACACTGTAATAAAAAGAAAATGATTTGTGTTTATAAAATAAATTTTCAGAATTCCTTTTTTGTCTACTTCAAAAAATAATTTCTCATTGTTATTTCGAACTAGAAATACAAAATTCTTTTTTCCATTAAAGAAGATATGCAAAAAAAAACCCCCAATAAAACAAAGGTACTGATGTCTTCTTAGGATTCAAATTAGAAAATCCACTAAAACCACCTTTTCGCATCTTTGCGTTTTCGGACGTAGTGCCATACATATCCTTGTGTTGGTATATATCAAGAAATAAGTCGAAAACATTTTTGCACAACCAGAAAGCGTTCTCTATCTGAAGATAATGTCTATAGATATGTAACATCGTTCTTTTTGTTACAGGTTTTCTATGAAGGCAAGCTTAGTCATTTTGTTGATGGACGTGGTCCCACAGGTGGGTGGATGTCTTTTGTGAACTGTGCAAGGTATGCACAGGAGCAGAATTTGATCGCTTTGCAAGTTGACGGAGACATATTTTATGAAGTATGTAAAGATATACCACATGGCACAGAACTATTGGTTTGGTACGGAGACTGTTACCTGCAGTTCATGGGAGTACCTGTTTCATTGAAAGAAATGGCGGATGGCGGCGTTCCCGAGGAATTAAATAGTTAGTTTTGATACTATTAGTTTTTGTTAATAAAAATAACAGAAACAACACTGACATATGAACTATAATGTTAAATCATACTAAATGAACTTAATTCTATAGGATATAAAGTAAACCAGGCTAAGGAATCTCCTCAGGGAGCAGGCATTATTTACCAGGGGGGTTGTGCACTTAAACCACAATGATAAAATTACTCCCAGGTAGGGAACTTCGTCACCCCCCCAAAAAAAAAGAAAAGGGGGAAAACAATTAGGAAATCTGTACCACCTTATTCCTTTACTTCCTACTATCTGAGGTAAACAACTACACAGTTTCAAACAGATTCACTGACTCCTTGATCAGCAATCTCTCCACAACTTCCATACTGGTTTTTCATACAATATCTTATCTAGGATTTCCAAAATCAAGCATTTTTGCAGTATGATTATAACATTCTTCTCAAATACAAAAATTAAAGCTTTTGCATACTTTGAAGAAATTTTACCCAACGGTTCGACATCAATATTGTTTGTACTAAAGCCAGACCTTCTTTTGCAAAGATCATACAATCCATTCAAACCAGGAACAAACTGAAGGTCATGATTTCCAATACAAGAACACAGTTTTTGTCACAGTCAATTTGTTCCATTGATATATCAGAATTTTCAATGTCCTTTCAACAGCCTTTATACGGTTGTTTGTCTTCTTTTTTTCTCTCTCAATCCAGTTTGAGCCCTCCCAGCTCTATTCTTAGCCCCCAAATTGTGCTTGTATCTATCAAGCGTCGTCTCACCTTGTTGTATAGAAGGTGAACCTTGAAATGCTCTTTCGTAAGAGAACTCCTGAGTAGACACACATCTCGCTTTTATTATCTTTTATACGCCTAAATATCATTTAAGATTGTTTCCAAATCTTTAATTCTTTCAAATTTTTCAGATTTTCTTCAAAATTTATTTTGCCCCCTGTTCAGATAATCGGATTTGACAATGCGGCCAAATGCATTTTGATTATCTCCTTGAATAAAACTGTAATTTCAACTTTTTCCAGTCTTGCTTTATACTTATATTTTCTGATATCATCCATACTTTGTGTCCTCCCATATATGAAGAAATTAAGTGCATAAGCAACTGCAGCATTATTTAATAATATTTCAATATCAAACAAGCACTGACGAATAACATGTTCTGCTAAGTATTTTCTGGCGTACATAATTTTGAAGCGTAAATAATTCTGATTTAATTTTTTTCAGCGAAAGATAAACTTATATCGGTAATAAAAGCTGTCACATGCATTTTTTATAGTTTTTCTTAAACAAATCTTTTACAGCAAGTGAAGGATTTACCTGTGAAAGATGTGGGAAGGTGTTTGCTTACAAGTATTATCGAGATAAGCATCTGAAGTATACTCGGTGTGTTGACCAAGGCGACAGGAAATTTCCATGTCATCTATGCACTAGGTAAACTACGATAACATTAATCATTAACATTGTATAAGATATACATGAGAAAATGGAAAAAAATGCGTTCTAGTAACAAAAGAGCAATATATTTGGCTTTCAGTGCATCCAAAATATTACTATCCAAAAAAAATTATACGATTCAACGAAACAAATTAGGAAATTCAGGACTTTATCTCTTGTGGATTGAATAAAGGAACAATTTGACGAAAGGAGAAGCAGATAGCAATACAAGAAACATTATGTTACGCAGCGGATACTACCAATTTAAGAGCGCACGACATGTGCCTTATAATGTTTTTAGAATACTCGTAATTAGACACACGGGAAAGCAACTGTCGGGGAGCTAATTATTAATATAGAACAAAAAACATCAAAATGATAAATAAATATCCTCTAAGGTTTACTTCACATGAGGGAGACCAAACCCTGTTTATGCGTAGTTTCTTTTTCATTTAACATAAATGTACTGTATACTTGTATATTTGTCTAATTTACAGGTCATTTGAAAAAAGAGACCGGCTTAGAATTCATATACTACATGTACATGAAAAACATAGGCCACATAAATGTGTTGTTTGCGGGAAAAGTTTCAGCCAGTCCTCAAGTCTTAACAAACACATGAGGGTAAGAGTGTAGATAATTCTATTTTTGAGTACAATTTAAGTTAGGATATACGTAGTTTGTCATTTCCTGCCTATGAAAGCCACTCTTAGTTCTTAGCATAGTCAATTTCAGTTGTACTTCTAGATTGAATTGCCCCCTTTTTAATTTGATTATTCACTTATTAATGTTTTTGTAATGCTTTTCTATTGCCGTTTTTTTTTTCTAAAAAAACATTAATAGTTATTAGCAGACCATTGACAATTCATAAGTTCAACAAGAATCCCACCAAAAACCGAGATTGATATAAAGTGCCCCAGAATGTTAAATGTAAATAGTTGTAAGCAGAACACATAGTTAATGGAACTGTGAAAAAAAACCCAAAATAGAAAAATAGAAGGGCAATCCAGACTTCAAGTACCCGGTCAATTTCACATCATGCTACATATATATATTTTTATAGAAATTTAAAAACATTAAATTCATGGATTTTCAAATTTCTTGTAAACTACGCGGTGTTTAAAGAGTTACGCGCATTAGGTATGTCAATGTCCTAAATTTTTAATAGCAAAACAATTGGAAGATATTTGAAATTTGAGCTTTAAAATTTAGTTGAACAATATCATATTGGTGTCGGACCACATTCGACAGTCCAAATATTGAATGCATTTAAAAACCTCAGATACCTTCTTGCATATGTTATGAAAATAAGAAAATGTGGTATGAATGCCAATAAGACAACTCTCTACCTGATTATCAAGCGGTTTTAAACACGGTAATTGAGGAAAAAAAACAACACCAGAGCTTCATCTAACTCCTCGCTTTTCTCGTATTTCTGGCGGTAGCGTGCTGGCCTCGAGTACGGAATGTTGTGGGTTCGATCCCCGAACATCTAAACCAAATATTTGAGAATTAGTATTGGCTGCTGCTCTTCTAAGCACGCGATTTTAAGAGCTAGATCAGGTCGACTCGATGTAAGAATATTGTGTCCCAGTAGCGTGTATAGCGCAAAGCGGGGTTTATATGTATATCACATTAGCACGTTCTCGTCCTGATATGACTGTAATATTTGTTATTGCACGTTGAACACCAATTCATCAATCAATTAGCTCGTTTGTTATTTTTTTTCCGATTGTCCTGGTAATTCGAATAGCTAACTATATGAAACTCCAAAAAAATCTTTTTACGTTATCATTTTGTTGTTTTTTGACGTATATTGCAGGTGCACAGTGGGGAACGTCCATATAAATGTGTATATTGTAACAAAGCATTTACAGCATCTAGTATTCTGCGTACACACATACGTCAGCATTCGGGAGAAAAACCATTCAAGGTAAGCATTATATAATTATACAAACAAAAACAATCAAACAAACATACAAACAAAAAAGGTATAAAATTGAGAATATCAACCATTGCCAAAATGTTAATAAAAAATAATTTAAAATTTCTTCGAAATTTAAATTCATAAAAAACAATCAGGGGTCGAGTAAGAATGAAAGCGAACCATAAAGAAACTGCACTATTGCACTTGGGTATTGTCGCATAATCTCGTCAAAGTTTAAACCGAAGTTAACAGAAAAGATAATAAAATATTACCAATAGCATTTGCCATTGAGCCCTGCATAGAGGGTTACCGATTTCCCAACTACATAAAAATGTCACATCGAATACACCAGAGAATGACCAATATTTCATATTTTTCAGGTATATCCCAAATTGTTCTAAAAATAGAAATTCATGATCATATTCCTAAATAAAAACTACAAATATCTTATATCACAGTAATTAAAAGAGTAAGAATTCATTTTCCTGAAACACATTAGCAAAACTGTAATAGTGATGAACAGCAATGAAACATGAAAACTCACAACATTTAATGTCGCTGTTATTGTTTTTTTTTATTCATTTCAGTGTCGACATTGTGGTAAAGCCTTTGCTTCACATGCCGCACATGACAGTCATGTGAGACGAACCCATATTCCTAAATAAAAAACTACAAATATCTTATATCACAGTAATTAAAAGAGTAAGAATACATTTTCCTGAAACACATTAGCAAAACTGTAATAGTGATGAACAGCAATGAAACATGAAAACTCACAACATTTAATGTCGCTGTTATTGTATTTTTTAAATTCATTTCAGTGTCGACATTGTGGTAAAGCCTTTGCTTCACATGCCGCACATGACAGTCATGTGAGACGAACCCACATGAAAGATAAACCTTGCCCATGTGGAATTTGTGGCAAGAATTTTCCACATACGTATGAGCTTAAATTACACATGGCTTCACATCATCATATAGAATAGACAGTTCGGTAAGACCGTTAAAAAATGTTGACAGGAACAAAAAGTGCTAAACAGTAGGCGAATAGTGTGATTGTTTCAACACGAATTTGAAATGAGAAGCTATTTTCGAATAATGCATGACACCATATACATATGTATTTCAATGGATCAGATGTGGACATATTTGATATGTTATATAAACCTGTTATTTTGTTGTGCAACATTGAACATTGTTAACATGTATCATTTGTATAGTTATCTTGACAGGCACAATTTTTACTTCTGTGTGACCCATTATTTAGGGAAGTAACTTTCAGTAATTAAAAAATAAACCCTTCAAAACTTTGACACAATAATTTCGACTATGTATTAATGTATCTTTAATCTAATTTATTTAACATGTCATTTAATTCACGCTCACTAGCCTATACATTTTTAGGGGCATTAAATATCTTTTAATCTATTTCAAATTTTTCAGCATCACAACCTCTTGGTTGTACTTTGAAGGATATAACGTCATATTTGTGAAACACACTTTTAAATGTTTAGAGATGGCAAAAAGCCTAATATTACCAAATGTACCATCAAATGATTGACATGGAGACTAACTGTACCCCTCTCACCGCATTATCAGATTGGCTCCATTGCATGCTGATATCCATCACAATTTATATCTAAAATACGTAAAGAACCAATTAACGTAACATTTGATAGATGTTTTCGCAACACGCCAATTTCTTCAATACATTACTCTTAACAGAATGAACGTTGAAAGGGACCGGCATCCTCCTGCAGACATAAATATTAGAATTTCCATGGTAATCTTTAAACAAACTGCTCTAATTATCTTTCTTATTGTTAATTTCCCCTTTCTTGCGGGTGATGATTCGTTGGCTTTTTGTTATGGAATGTGCATTTTTCAAGTGGTTTGAAATGCGCATGTTTGCAATGTGTGTAATAGTTTCATGATAAAAGAAATGTACAAAAGGATAGATTTATCACAAATATAGAAATGTATTACTATCTGCACTATTATACAGCCAATGCTTTTTCTAAACTACCTACAAATATACGATCTTTTATATACCTTTATTGTTAAAAGGAGGACGGTTGGCATTTAAAAACTAGATACCTCCTCGGTGCTCTCGTGGTATAGTCTCGAGTGCGGGAGGTTGTGATATCGAATCTTGACCGGGTCAAACCAAAGACTTGAAAGTTGGTATTTGCTGCTCTTGTTTTTTTTTCCGTCCTATAATATGGATGTTTTTGATCATGTTTGATAGTTCTTAAATTTTCAACACTTGGAATGATTTAGGTCACGTCATACATAATAAAGACAATTATCCAAAGTCGTTGAACTTCTCTACTTGTTTGTTTTTTCGAAGGGAGGGGGTAACTCTTTTAAATATACCCACAATTCCTTCCATTCAGGTTCCACAGCCATGTATAAAGCACAGCAATAATCCGATTTTAATAGAATATATGCAAAATTAAAAGCATATCATCGTGACTCCTAAATATTCTAATTCAAAATTCTGAAACAAAAATTGACCGAAACTTTTAATTTTCTCTCCAGAAATCGTGGGTCAAACAGTAGTTAGTATCTTAATAGCCGAGTGAAGATACTTTGTTGTTGTACATATTTGTTATTTGTTATTTCGATATTTATATATACTGCATGTTTTGGTTCATTTAAATGAACATTTGATGAAATCAAAAAAGTTTTTTGTTGATGATATTTATAGTATATTAGTTTTATGCATTAAAAGAAAAACCACATGAAACAATTATAGTTTATTTTATTTACATTTACCACTCACTTTAAAACATAAACACAACACATAAGATAAGAACATCTATTTTTTTTTTCAAACAGAACAGAAGTTTTCTTAAAACATAACCAAAACCGTACGAAATATCATGTTAAATCATTACATTTGGCCCCAAATTTCACACCAGCACGCGACCAACTGATGACTACTAGGATGGGTATTAAGTGAAGTAAAATTCCGTTTACAAAAGCATAAAAAGTATTACTAAGCTAAGCTGTAAGATTGAAAAAAATCATCTTCTACTATTTGAGTTGGGAAAACTGCCGTCGTTCCCCAGTTCGTTCCGCAATTTACGATTGTATGAATAGAAGGGAGAATACAAAACAAGTCAAATATAGAATTAAAAAAATCACGAGGAAAATATAAAAAGAACGACCAGACAAACAACAGTAAGCAACGCTTAAGATTGAGCAGTATGAATACAACCTGGGGTTGAACTCAGCTGCTATGAAAGGACGAGCAGTTCCTGTTCCACTAGTAATAAAATTCTTGTTTCTAGTTTGTTTTTCATTTCAAGTAATAAATCTGGGGATACGTTGCATTTTGTGATCTTATAAATTACAAATAGGCGTTCTCGTGGCTATATATGACATCTATGGGTTAAATAACTTCCTTTACAGTAGCAAGCTACTAAAAGCAAGATTTGAAACGAAAACCCGGAAATATCGGTGCTGCTGGCATGTTGCTATATAGAAATATTGAAAGCCATAGATGTATACATACGTAGAAATGTTTGGAGCTTTGTGACCAAAAGGGACCTTAAAGAATAGCTAAATTCACCTAAGGTCAACTTTCCCTGATAATTTCTTAACTTATCAAAGGCAAATTTGGAAAATAGGTGAAAAAAATCATGTTAGTTCCAAAGCACCGACTACTGAGCTATGATACTCTCGAGTTCTAACAGTTCACCAGCAGTGGTATCGATCCATTGCTAGTAAAGGAAAATAAAACTTTATAAATTTTAAAGCGCTTTTCTGGGTTTACCTTCATAAGTGACGCTAAAACTTAAGCATTTGACAACCAGGGATTTATAAATACGTAGAAGCGTTAAGGATCGATCTATATATCCAAAAGGGATGTAAAAAGAACAGCCAAATTCGTCTAAATTCAACTTTGCCTGAGGAAGTTGGAACCGAAGTTTCTTAATTTATTAATGGAATCTTTAGGAAATATGTAAAACACTATGTCAGCATCAATGCACTGACTACTGAGCTTTGACACCTCGGGGACTAACAATTCACCAGTAAACTATTTCAGCACTGATACATCGACTACTGTTCTATGCTACCCTCGGATACTGACAGTCCACCAGCAGTGGTATCGACCAAGATTAAATGAAAATATCATTTGATAAATTTACCAAGTTTATTATTTGGTACGCAAGACGTGCGTTTTGTCTACATAGGACGCATCAGTGGTGCTCGAATCAAAACAGTTAAAGGAAAAACACAATCTTAGCATCAAAAAATCCACACTGAGATTTGTGCGGACTAATTAGCAAACTTAGGGTACGTTCGGATATGAACCTAAGGGTACCCATAGTTAACCATTGATAGCTTATGGTACCTATTGTTGAAAATTGCGCGAGAGAAATCTAACTACAGGTAAACTTTTGTATCTAAAGTTCACCCACGCTTCTAGTATTACATCCTCGCTAGCCAAGGGTTACGACCCAGCCCCCTCCTCTCCATCCTTGGCAGATTAAGCCAACATTTGTGATTATAATGCTGCGCCATCTACCATAGATAAAAGTCACGCCCATTCCGACTACATTATTCTTGACCAATGGTAACACTTGAAATCTCTTCAGTGTGGAGGTGTAAAAATGGTTGTGTCTAGTGTTTACAAATTTTGTGAAGCAGGAGCCGAAAATATACGTTGACATTCCAACATTTGCGCTAGAAACATACTCAGGAACTCCAATTAGTTGAAGCACACAAGCTCACCTAATACTGTCAATTTCCCCAAAAATATCTATATGTTATGCATTCTTGAACAAAGGTGAATGTATGAGATTTGAATTGTGGAAATGTGAGAAAATGATAAAGAAGAATAGTTCAGGAAGATCATTTTTTTTCAATTTTGATCAAAATACTAAAGAAAAATAAAACAGACCTGTCCGTTTATGATTTCCTTTGACGTAAGTGTCATTGGTGTATATTTTGGTTTCCAATTGAACGGTGAACATGATACCCCTTTATAAAGAAATTTATTAATCGCTGTATTAATATAGTTTTAACCAGCAAAGTCTGTTAAAACAGTTCAAAGATACTTTTCTACATTATATAAATATAATTTTGATACATTTTTATGATTTTTTTTTTGGCATTACAAAATTCTTAGCAATATCTAAAATGCCTAGTGACATTACTTGACCTACATTTTTTGTCAATCAGTTAAGCTATCTACCATTTGTGTTTTATTAACTTGGGTGGTTGTTCTGCAAATAAAAACTGGGAACAATATAGGCCTGAGTCTTTCGTGATATTTATTTAATACAATGTAGTTGACCAATTAAAATAATATTGGTTGGAGCTTTGCAGTGACAGCAATATATTTGTCAAGGAGGAAAGTCAAGTATTTTGCAACATTCGGGTCTTTGAAGATAAATGTAGCATGAGTGTTCATAAAGACCTCACAGCCCATTGGAACGTTTTGTCATTTCCTGGGGCATAATTTTCGACATAATCAATTAGTACTGTAAAGTTGATATTTTCAGTTTTCGATTTTGGCCTAAAGCTTTTTAATTCATTGGCTAACATTTATCATGAATAGAAATTAAGTTAAGTTCTACGGTTATAACATGACCATCCAGATTATATATTAGCGGGGAACTTAAACAAGTACGAAAGTGAGGTTTAAACTATATGTATTAAGACTGACATATCTGATGTACTAAATTTCAGGGTAGTATCAACAATCCAAAATAACATTTAAAACTGCGAAATACATTTAACATGACACTTATTAGAACATCAGGAAATAGCTTTCAATGACATTTTTAGCATCTAGCGCCTGTATTAGCCGCTTTTTTCTCGCCGTGAAAAGAAGTTCTTCGTCATTTTAATATTAAATGACAGTTTTCAATTCATACATAATGTTGTTTGTAATTCCTTCATCCCATCAAACAGAGCAAGCCTGTGTTGACAAAAATAGATGTATATACGACAACATACTACAAGAATAAAATGTATATAGATTGAAAACAAACAGGCACGTGTAACTCCCCTTTATTTCCACTTATATATGCGATGTTTGATTTAATTTACTATATTTTACGTGAATTAAATTAATGTAACAGTGCAAAATATCTAGAACACTAACAATTATTGTTTCCACTTTTCGTTTCCGGATTATTGTTAAAATGAAAATCACATCTATTGTTACTGTCCTTCAAAATGGACTTAAAACTTGTTCCCTATCATGTTTAATGTTTTACAAACAAAAGATGGAAAGCATCCACTTTATGAAACAATTTTGTCATGTCTTAAAACTGTTCGCGTTAATTGTGTGTTTTTAGTACAACACTTATTTTTTTACTTTTCGTTTCCTCTTTATAATTTTGTTATGTTTAATTCTAGTGATACTCCCATTTAGGTTAGTAGTTACTTTCAATCATGATGATTTACGAAGCATAATGATATAAGGTATTTAGTTTTATTCCCTTTGTACAAATGATAAATCTATATTTCAATAAACCAGACATTGAATCGTATGAACACCTTATTTCACTCCTGTAGCATGTGTAGGTATTTTATCGCGTGGAATTTGACCCAAAATGCAATAGTGAGTTGGTTTGAACTTATTCATATCAAATATCATACATATAAGAAGCTCGCAATTTGTAATGTTTTGGACAGACAGTTAATATTGTCCAAACCTCTGGGCAACCCACCATTTTTTCTTAAAATGTCCTGTACCAAGTCAGGAATATGGCAGTTGTTATCTAATAGTTCGTTTCTATGTATGTTGCATTGTCGTTTGTTTATTGTTGCACTTCAGTGTTTCTGTTGTTTCGTTGGTTTCCCCTTATAGTTGATGTGTTTCCTTCGGTTTTAGTTTGTAACCCGGATGTGTTTTCTCTCAATCGATTTATGACTTTTGAACAGTAGTATACTACTGTTGCCTTTATTTACTGATAAATCGCTATATCATTTGTAAAGTCACATAACTTGTGATTAATTTAAGCAAGTGTGACGAGAATATACTACCAAAATTAGAGGAATGATTTACAGTAGTTACTTATTCCTTTTTTTACTTTCAAATGTAAAATAAGCATCAGTTATACATTTGGTATTCCACTTTATTGGTTTTCTTCAATTGAATAGCGAATCGCTTTTAATCTATGCTCCTTATTTAACCTTTAAGTTTGTTCCTTGAAGTATCTTATTTCGAATTACCTACACTAAACACTAACATCAATGCGTAAAGAATATGTGGCCATATGTCAACATGCTCCTCTCACATTTTCACTTTTCCATGTTTAGAGAATCGTAAAATCTTGGTAAAACTCTAATTTGGCATAAATATATAACAGTTCAATTAAAAATGAGCATGTCACTGTGTACCTAGTTTAAAGTTCATGTGATCACAAAAAAGTTCAATGTAAATTCAAAAAGGCTAAGTCCATAAAAACTGAAAAATCAATTGTTAGACTTCATCAACCAACGAAGGGACAACAACTGTCATATTCCGGGGTTGGTTAAACCTGTTTTTATAGGTAGCAAACCTCCCACTTGTAAGACATTAGTTTTAAGTTCCTTTATTTTGATAAAATTGTTTGAGCAACCCGAACGGACATACTAGGTTAATGTAGCAATAATTGGGATCAAGCAGCCAAAACTGTGTAAACATATATCACAGACATACAACAAATTACCTTAAACCAAAACGTGAACCTACCTTAAACCGAAAATTTAAACTATCACATTTCTATGATAACCATGGAATCTTAGCAAAAAAAAAATATTTAAACAGTTCAATAAATAATGAACAGGTATACTATGTTTCAAGTTAATATGACCATTAACTGCGTTAAATCAAAACTTTAACCTACCTTAAACCAAACTTTTGACCGATGTCATTACCATGTTCAGTTAACCGTTAAATCTGGTTGAAAACTACAATCTGTCATAAAATATATAACAGTTCATCTCATTATGAACATATATACCAAGTTTCAAGTTGATGTGACCATACACTCTCTCATACCACAACTTTAAGCTATCTGAATCCAATATTTTAACCTACCTTAAATCAAAGCTTTAAACTATCACATTTCCATGTTTAGTGAGCATTAAAATTAGGATCAAAACCTTTATTTGGAATATACATTAAAGAGTGACCTTTATAATGAACATGTCTACTAAGTTTCAACTTGATGTAAGCACAAACTACCTTAACACAAAACTTTCACCCAAGTTAAACCAAAACGTTATTTTGACACAGGAAGGACAGAATAACGAACGGACAGACCAACAGATCGGAAAACGTAATACCCTTATATCGAAGGCGCGATATATTTTATAAAATATCTGAAAAGTGTGAACTCGATGTTTTTTTTTCCTCACAATTAAATGTTAAAAATGAAACACCTAGGCTAGTAATTAACGACCTACAATGTATAACCTTTTCTATTACATATAACTTTGACTGAAAATATTCTTAATCTCACTTTTAAATGTTTCATTGAAAAATGTATGAATAAAGGGGTTAGCAATATTATTCAAAATATAGCCTTGGTGTACAAACATTAAAACCAGTCTCTCAACGTCAGTTATATTTCCAAGAAATTCGGTGTTAATGTTTTCCAGAACTGTAATTGTAATTTTAGGAAGTGAGCACATTAGAAATATTACACTTAGGTCTTTGTAAGATAAGCGTATCATGAGTGTACACAGAACAATCAATGTTTTTTTTTAAATCTGATTTTATCAACGACATCACTACACATTGAAATATCTACCTGTTGCCGCTTTTTTCATTTTCTGGGGCACAATTTTCGACAATATCCATTAGAATTGTAAAATTGTAAAAGGTTTTTTTTCAGTTTTTGATTTTGGCCAAAGTTTGTTCGATTTATTAACTGAAATATTTCATTGTGAAGCGTTTTAGGGCAATGTTTAGTTCTACAGTAATAACATGGTCACCCATATTATATATGAATGGGAATTTTCACAAGTACAAAAGTGAGGTTTAAACTACATATAATGATTAAAAAATCTGATTTACAAAATGTCAGGGAAGGCACATCGCTATCGTAAAATATCAGCCGCGAGCCACAATGTGAACCATTTTGGCTAGTGAGAACAACGAACGAGCAAAAATGCTTCACATTGTGTCGAGCGGTTATATATTGCGATATCTATACGTAGAAAACCCGATCATCTGTTTATCATTCTATGACTGGTCTTTTCTTTATTCCTTTGGACCATGTTATGCTTGGCGAAAGTAAGCTTGATAACGTCTCCTTACACATCGTGATGTCGCTGATAATTTCTGCTCAGACATCGTGACATGGCAAATAATTTCTCCTTTGATATTGTGACGTCGCTGATAATATCTGCTCACGTCTAAAATCAGTGATGCGATAATTACGGAACGACTGAGCAGAGTGATAGACAATAAACATGTATTCAAAACTAACAGGTACGTATAATCCCTGTCTATATCAACTAGTATATGCAATATTGATTTATATGACTTTTCTTTAACACAAACATTTTTCTGAACCAACGATTATAGATTTTATTTATTGATTAGTCAATTCGATTCCAGTCTGCCATCCTACGTCCTGCCATGCTGCTTTAATTCAAACTGAAATAGAATGGAAATAGAAATTGTTCCCATTCAAAATTTCGCAATGAATTGTATGTGAAAGAAGATGCACTATGAGTCAACATTACTGCTGGTTTCCGTTGAACAAAACGAGAATTCACACCGATTTTTTTTACTGTAGAGTGGGCAATGTATAAGGTCATTTCATTACATTTTTTGACTCTATATGATATATATTTATACACAAATAGAGTGACAACGTTAAATCAAGGACGCAATTAAAAATTGAAATGTTTTTTTTTTCTTTAATTTTCATTTTCGCGTGAATAGTGTCGTTGCATCATTACATCTTTATTTGTTTAATAATAATAACAATTACTTTTTCACTTTTCGTTTCCGGATTATTGATAAAATGAACTAATTATTTTGGTATCATTCTTTGAAATCGACTTGAATCTTGTTCTTCAATTCTTTTTGATTATTTATACACAAAAGAAAGGAAGCATTTACTTGATTAAACATTAATTATTCTTTTGTATTTTTCTTTTTTGAGTCAGTGTATTTATATCTAATAGGCAAACTACTATAAGTTCACTTTTCGCTTCCTGATCATAGGTGGTTATGATTAATTCTAGTAAAACTGCTATTTACACTTGGCATCAAATTGCATAAATTAAAATTCACATTCAGTTTATAGAACAAGTCAAGTTCTTATTTTTTTTTTTTAATTTCTAATAAACATACTTCAACAAACAAGATAGTTCAGAATTATATGACGGCTCTGTCTCTCTTCTATTAATATTCTAAAATAAAGTAGTGTGTGCGTTTAAGGTTATTTCATTTACAAATGTCTTTCAGAAATGCATTTTATCGAAAAACACCATGTTTGAACAATGACAAATGTTAATTTATTTGTAATGGACAGAAACAATAACAGACGATTTGATCCAAACTTTTAGTTATTAATTTTTCGAAGTTATTCTTCGTTTTTTTATACCTATTCTAGGCTTTACTGATAAATCGCTGTAACTTTTGAAAAATTAGTACAATCTGTATTTTGAGAAATGTCTTTGTTAACTATTCCTTACTTGCCCATAAAGAAGAAGTTACCTATGTGTAATTCCACTCTTTTGTTATGTCTACTATTGAATGGCAAACACAATTCCTATTCGCTTCTTGTTCATGATTACTCCTAATTCAACGTTCAAGTTTGTCCCTGCAGTATTAAGTTTCCACTATTCTAATCCATAAATCAACTTATTTACTGTCAAAATTCCAGTTTATAGTCGATGTGGTTTTCTCCCTCACTAAAACGTCGATTTATCAAAAATTACCAAACTAGTTATTAACCTAAAATATATACCGTTTTCTAGCACATAAACTTTTATAGAACATATTCTTTATCTCAGTTTTAAATGCTTCATCGAAAAATGCATAAATGAAAGGGTTAGCGATATTATTCAAAATATAACCTTGATGTACAAACATTAAAACCAACCTCTCAATGTCGCTAGCCTTCTCCCAGAAATTGGTTGTAACTGTTTCAAGGATTGTTATTGTTATTTTAGGAAGAGAACAAATAAGAAATATCAATGTTATAATCATAAATATTTTTGTAATTTTGCTGATAACCCTTCGATTTGTCTTTCTTAAAATCGTAGGTTGGATCTTTATAACTTTATTGTAATTTCTCAATGATTTTTTTCCCAGATCTGATATGATTTTATTTGATAATTGTTCGTTGCTGGAATAATTAATGCTATATTCAGTTTTCAGTTCATTGTCTAGTGTAGAAATCGTTTGTTCTTTGGTTTGGTGTTCAGCATTTTTTATTTTACTGCATGTTTGCAGTTCAACTTCACTTCGGTCACCTTTCTTTAGATATCTATATGTTGTACGAGCTATCAAACAATAAGGTACAATTAACAACCCACAACAAAGGATAACACAAACACCCAATACAGCATCATAAATGATAGACGCAGTACCGGTTATTTTCCCGCATTTCAGTCCAGTGATGTTTCTGTTTATACTTTGAAACGTTATTGATCCATAGGTTACCACGGAAGGCCCTGCGAGAACAACTGACAGAAGTAAAGCGCAAATCACGACCGTTTTCTTCCATTTCAATGTCATCATAGGACCTTTTCTCCTACAGACTTTCAAATACCGTTGAATAGCAATCGATACAAGTAGGAAAATAGACATACATGTTGTCGCAGATCCCAACAGCCATCCAGATTTACAGAGCACATCAAATTCATACGTCAATGGCATTAGAGTCATCGATAGTCCAAACAGAGAACAAATGACGCTTCCTAGTAAATCAGCCACAGCAAGGTACGGTATAAAGTACTGACCGTCCTTAATAGTTTTCATTTTGAATCCATATATATATATAACTAGACAATTCCCTGTTACTCCTGTGATTATAAACAAAACCAGAAGAATATCTAAAGGAATAAATAAACGAATTAGGTAGGCATTCAAATAAAAAGCGTCGTCCATTTTTAAACTCCTTTATATTGTATTACTATTATATAGTTCAATCAGAAGGTCTTACAAATACGTATTGCGCATTCAAACTGTTTCGTGTCTATATTAGTGTAGCTCTTATATTTTACACTGCATTTCAGACACTTCCTGTTGTCTTTATTTCCTAAATATGGTAACAATTTGATATTTTGTACATTAATATTTTATTTCAATCATCACTTCCTGCACAATCAATGGCTTAAGATGGGACGGGAAATATATTTTATTTATTGTACTTTTATTTTAGTGGCTATTGCTGTAGACATCTCAAGCGGTAGTAACAAAGAAGGGCATATTTTTCTTAGACTAGTTATGATGTCTATATACTAAATCCATTGGCTGTTAGGGTTTTTTTGTGCCTCGTCCAGACCTTTCTAACTAATTTAAACAGTTTGTTCTTGTGTTATGGTGTTACATCACCGTTCCAGGTTAGGGCAGGGTTGAGCTCGTGCAAACATGTTTAACCTTGCTTTATTCTGTATGTACCTATTCTAAGTCTAGAGTCTGTAATTTAGAGGATGAGTTGGTTGTTGTCTGTCATATTTTTTTTCGTCTATTGTGTTATGAAAAGCAGGCTGTTGATTTTCTTGTTTAAATGGTTTTAAATTTTGTCATATCAAGGGCTTTTATAGCTTAATATATGGTAAAGTGTTTGCTCATTGTTGATGGCCATCCGGTGATATATATAATTGATTAAAATCGAGTAATTTGGTCTCATTTGGATAGAGTCTCATAGGAAAAAGTAAAATAACAAAAAACTCCAAGGAAAATTCAAAACGGAAAGACCCTTCTCAAATGACAAAATCGAAAGCTCAAACACATCAAACGAATGGAAAACAACTGTCATATTCCTGACTTGGAACAGGTATTCCTTATGTAGAAAATGGTAGATTAAACCTGTTTTTATAGCTAGCTAAGCCGCTCACTTGTATAACAGAATTCCATTATATTGACAACAATGTGTGAGCAAAAAAAAAAAAAAAAAAAACAGACATAATAGGTAAAAATGTCAATATTAGGGTTCAGCTGTCAACATTGTGTTATAATCTTAATCACTATGAAAAAAACTAACTATGTCAACAAAGAGAAACAAAATGTCATATAGGCACTTTACAGACAAAGCACATAAACAAAATTGAAGACAAGAATACAAAAAATGGCGATAGCACAATAACACAATGGCGGGATGTATAAATACCGAGCAACATCAAAAGGATATTACCGAAAAAATGGACTTAACAGTAAAGGTTAAAAATATACAAAGACAAATAAAAAGAACACTATAACACGTTATTAAGTTGATAAACAATGTCAATCCCTAGAATCTATATTTCAAGACCATCATGTATTATTTGTGAAGATGATCCGGAATATTTATCAACAAGGACTTGGTATTTTTCGATAAAAATTTCTAGAAAAAGGACGTGACGTTCTTTGACATAAACCTGGATCATCAACTTTCTGCTCAGACACTGGTGTCGTTTTATAAAGTCTGGATAGCATCTGCAAGCTCTTGAATACCGAATGAATTGAAAAATGTATATCCCATATGCAGGTGAAGTTGGTATATTGCTGCCAAGGTTGGGGAAATTTATAATTTTAAAATTAAGATCGTCTCGTTTGTCATAGATTCTGGTACCACATATGTACATCTGCTTATCTAAATAAAGGCAACAGTAGATTACAGCTGTTCAATTGAAAATTGGAATATGTTTATCAGAAATAGCAAAAAAATAGTTATGTAAAGAGAAGAAGACGAATCTGTTTATTGTCTTATTATTCAATCCATTCGATTTTGTTTAGATTTGATAATTTCATCCGTCTACATTTAGTAAAATGAAAAACTGTATCTATGAACATATCTATACAAGGACACAGGATGTAAGTCAATAATATTGTGATAAAATTTGATATCAGACAACGATATTATTTCTAAAGAAATATTTTATTTGTCATCATTTGAGAAATGGGTTATCGTGCTTTGAATTAAAAATTGGTTCACAGACATCCGAGTACATTATCTGTTCAATGCATACCCAAAATAATTAGAAAGATACAAACACAACAGATTTAACCTATACTTTACAATTTCCGAATTCAATAAACAGAATTATTTCAAATGTAATACATATATATATTATATGTGTGTGTGTGTGTGTGTGTGTGTGTGTGTGTAATGAAACTTCATTAATTTAAATTTTAAAAATCGGAGACGATACCAAGCATGCAATCAAAACCCACAAATTGAAAAAAAAAGACTTCCATGACCAAAAGATATTCGTTGTCATCTACTACACAGATATTCCATAAATGATCTAACAAATCATGTCAGCGGCTGTTACTTTTAAATGGTGACTCCAACTTTACCAATGTAGAAAATCTGGTCCAATAACTTCCTTGTTCGGAGCAACCCACTAAATTCAAGATAAGGTACCTGAAATATCGATGCTGCTGGCACGTTGCTACATAGAAATGAAAATCGTGCAAAGAGAAATTGAAATCAATAGTTTTGACGTAAAGTTCAGTTCTGAATTGTAGTTTCTTAGAAAAATGCGATTGAACTTCACGGAACGATCGAACAGACAGAGTTAACCGTATACTCCGTTCCGTTGGAGCGGGGTATGCATAGTTGTAATCAATAATACTTGTAAAAAAAGATAACAAACTTATTTCTTTATATTGGTTTAACCGTTTATTTAAAACAACATTTGGGTCCTTGAAGATAAATTTACTATGAGTGTTCATAGATCAATACAGGTTTTTTTTTTAAATCTGGGTTTGATCAACGACCTCACTTCCCATTGGAATGAATATTCGCGACTTATTTCGCATGTTTTTACTTTGTCTGAGGTATAATTTTCGACAGAATCTATCAGAATTGTAATTTTATTATTTTTCAGTCTTTCGAAATCGGGCCAAAGGTTTTTCGGTCCATTGACTAAAATTAAATATATCACAGAAAAGCATTGTAGACAAGGTTAAATTCAAGAGTTCTAACATAGTCAGCCAGATTATATATGAATGGGGAACTATAAACTATTTATAATGAATGAAATATCCGATTTTCTAAATTAACTTCCTGAAAATGCATGCCTAAAATTTTATTAATGATAGTAAATCAACAAATTTATCAATTCACGGGGAACTTGGTCGTACTCCACTACATATTGATATTATTTGCTCAGTTATTAAATTTTTTGGTAGAATCAAAGACATGACATGTAAAATCTTAATTACGTGTTAAAGTGTTCTTTTTATTTGTCTCTGTATATTTTTAGTTCAGTGTTTCTGTTGTTCCGTTGTTTTCCTCTTATAGTTGATGTGTTTCCCTCGGGTTTAGTTTAATCGATTTATGACTATTGAACAACGGTATACTACTGTTGCCTTTATTTAACCTTTAATGTTTAGTACATGTTTGGTATATACTTTAGGCGTGGCTAGGTATTTATACATCCCGCCATTGTGTATATGTGATATGGTCATTTTTGTATTTTAATCTTTCATTTTTGCTTATGAACTTTGTCTATAGTGTTTTTATGCCATTTTGTTTTTCTTTGTTGAAATAGTTATTTGTTTTATAGTGATTAAGATTATAACACAATGTTGACTGCTGTACCCAAATTTTTGACATTTTTATCTATTATGTCTGTTTGCTTTGCTCACACATTGATGTCAAGATAAAGGAATTCTATCTGACTGTTTTACATGTTAGATGTTTAACTAGCTATAAAACCAGGTTTAATCCACCATTTTCTACATGAAATGCCTGTACCATGTCAGGAATATGACAGTTGTTTTCAAATGATGTGTTTGAGGTTTTGATTTTGCCATTTGATAAAGGACTTTCCATTTTAAATTTTCCTTCGACTTCCGTATTTTTGTTATTTTAACTTTTTTGGTTAAGTCAAACTCTGATATATAGCATTTATATGCACCAGAATGGTAAATAAACATGGTATGGGTCCATTGTTATTATTGCAACAGCTGAATGTAGATATTAATAATCTCAATGGTAATGAGATTAAAGATGATTTGATTAAGAGGTATATTCAATTTTTGAAAGATAATCTTTTACAGAATGCTACAGTGAAAAGGGTAAATTACGAACATATTTCAGATTAAAGGATGTTTTCAAAATATAGACTTATCTAAATGTCATCAAAATTTTGAAACTAGAAAGCACCTGACACAATGAGAACCAGTGCTCATAAATTAGCTATTGAGTGGGGTCGTTACAGAAAGATTAACAAAGATCAAAGAATTTGTAAATTTTATTCTTTAAATTCAATTTAAGACGAAATTCATTTTCTAATGAAGTGTAAAGCATTCGAACAACAATGACTAGTAATGTTGAATTCTGCTTTTAAAAATATGAAATAATTTCAAAAACTTAAATACAGAAAACAGATGTATTTGGCTTCTTTCTTGTGAACATGAATAAATATGCAACACTGGCGCCAAACCCTCCTCCTAACCTCGGACAGTGGTGCAACAGTACAACACAGGACAAAGCAGAAAACATCTAACGAAAACACAGATCTGACATTGAAGCGTATCTATACATCCCACAACAAAAGAATAAAAGATCTGAGAGTTCTCGCAGTTAGGTCAAAACCAATATCAACTAATACAAAAAAATCATGCATCTAAGACTAACATATCAATCAGAACACATCCAACATCTAATTGATCTAGTGTAAAAGAGAGGCGAAAGATACCAAAGACACATTTAAACTCATAAGTCGAAATAGACTGACAACGCTACGGCTAAAAAAGAAACAGACGAACAGACAGACCACAAAACACAACATAGAAAACTAAAGACTGAGCAACACGAACACCACCAAAAACTGGGGGTGATCTCAGGTGCTCCGGAAGAGTAAGCAGATCCTGCTTCACATGTGGCACCCGTCGTGTTGCTCATGTTAGTACAAGCCCAGTAATAAGTCATAATCGGTAGGTCACATTCCGGAAAAGAAGACGGGATTGTAGTTACGACAATTTGAACATATCCGCTATCATCTGTGAAACGAATACTAGTATTCCAGAATGGTCAACCAACTCGTGATGGCGTCCGTAAAAGTTACGAAGAGATGCTTTCAACTTCACCACTTGGAACTCTTGTGAGCAGCAACCCTCTATCAAGGAAATCATGATACGAAATACAAGCCCTGGAATATTGTATCAATTGGGAGATATATACTCCGTATGCAGGCACTGGTAGAATGTTGCTACATAGAAATGGAAAGTTAACAATTGGGAAGCTGAAATCATCTCTTTTGTCGTAAAGCTTTGTTTTCAACCGACCCTCATTGTCAATTTCTAGATGTAAGTCAAGATATGAGGCAGAGCTGTATCCTTTATCTCAAGTTCGATGGGACGTCATTAACAGTCAGAGAAAAACATGACCTTGTGCAATACCAAAATACAGGTCTCGACAGATTGTAGTCCCGTGAATGTGCATATGTGTATAAGTATAATAATGGTGTTTAGTATCACTACAAACCACATATAGGCCACTTCAGACTTTTGCTGGTTTGTAGTGAGTATGGTTTTAAATTACCGATTACAACATCAATATTTATTCCAAAAAAAAAAAACAATATTCAAAGATCTAATTACAGTGTTGAATTGGTAAATTTTACAATAAGTTTATTTACCCGGATCGTATCTAGATTATACTTCATGACGCAATCCTCCCACTTAGATGGAAGTCTTTTATGAATCTAACAGGAGGGACAAACCAAACATATGCTTACTCAAAGTTCCAAGGAACGTAATTCGGTAACAACAGAGGATATTTGAGTGAACAATTATGGATTTTATTTTGGCCAAAAGAAGGTGTTTTATTTAAAAAGTGTGTTCCTTGGATATATCACTGACCACGATGATAAAACAAATCTGATTACTTACAAAAAAGTCAAATGGTTGTTTACCTGATTGGTTAAAGTAATCCATATCTCCTTTTAACCTATTGTGTCTGTTTGTTTTTAACCTATTGTGTCTGTTTGTTATGTTCACGCATCGTTGTCAATATAATGGAATTTGATGCGACTGTCATACAAGTGAGAGGTTTAGCTAGCTATAAAACCAGGTTCAATCCACCATTTTCTACATACGAAAATGCCTGTACCAAGTCAGGAATATGACAGTTGTTATCCATTCGTTTGATGTGTTTGAGCTTTTGATTTTGCCATTTGTTAAGGGACTTTCCTTTTTGAATTTTCCTCGGAGTTCAGTATTTTTGTGATTTTACTTTTTATTCATATGTATATGCTTGTTTGCATTTTTTCTGGATTAATCCTATTTCTTATTTGAAAAAAAAAAATACAAAATGACATCTGCATCTGGCGCCAGCTTAGCCACTTTTTTTTAAAAAAGAAGTGCTAAAATACATGTCTATAAGACAACCTTTAAACATGTATAGACATGCAAAACAAACAAGTACGTGTAATTCTCCTCTATATCAACCTGTTTATGCGATGTTGTTTGATTAATATTAATTGTTAAAACACCAAACATCTTTCGGAAGCCATGATTTCAGATTGTATTTATTAATCATCAAATTCGTTCCGATCTGGAATTCTACTTCCTGTCAATGCTGGTTTTGTTTAAACTGAAATTGAATGGAAATCGTGCATAATGAGTAACTTTATTTTTCTGGTTTCCGCTTTAACAAAACGAGAATTCACACAAAATCATATCGATTTTTGTTTTCTGTAGAATATACAATGTTTAAAACTATATAATTGCATTTATTTGAATTTCTTGTTCTGTCATCGTTTTGGAGTATATGACTTTATACGCAAATAAAGTGACACCGTATAAAAAAACGTACGCATAAAAAGATTTTAAATTATTTTGTTTTTGAATTTTTTTCATTTTCGCGTTAATTGTGTTGTATCATTACATTTTTATATATTTTGAAATACTTGAAATTACTTTTTCACTTTTCATGTCCGGATTATTAACGAATTCTTTTGGTATCGTTCTTTATAATCGACTTGAATCTTGTTCTTCACTCTTTTTGAATTTAATGCACAAAAGATAGGATGCATTCACTTTATTAAACATTAAGCGTTCTTTTGTATTTTTCTACTTAAATGCAAACAACCTTTTTTTTTCACTTTTCACTGCCTGATTATAGGTTGTTATGATTAATTCTTGTGATACTGCGAATAAGACTTGACATTAAAGTTTTTTCTACATTAGGATGAATTAAGAAGCTTTAATGAAAGTTAAAACAGTTTATGGAACATGTCAACTTTTTAATTTCTTATTTCTTATAACTTTATTTCAACAAACCAGACAGTTTAGTATTAAAATATGACAGCTCTTTTTTTCTTCTGCGGGTAGTCTTTTTTTTTAAATGAAATAGTTCGTTTTTAGGTTATTCACTCAAAATGTCTTACATAAATATATAGTATTTCTATACAAAATACCATGTAAGAACAAATGACAAATGATAACTATTTTGAAATGGAAAGACTCAATAACAGACAGTATGATCAAACCTCTTAGTTATTTATATTTTATATTCCCGCTGTTGTACAAAAATAGGCTTCACTGATAAGTCGCTATATTTTTTAATAAAATTCTTACAATTTTAAGACAATGTCAGTATTTTTAGGAAAATTACTTTCAAAGATAAAAGAACAATCTACAGTACGGGTGTCATCTTGGTGACTTATTCCTTACTTGCCTTTTCTCAAATACGAAGCAGTTACATATGACATATTCAACTTTCTTGTTATATCTACAATTAATTTGCAAACAATAAGTCCTTATTTGATTCATGTTTTTGTTTACTCTTAATTTAACGTTTTCTAGTACATATACTTTGGTAGAACGCACTCTTAATCTCAGTTTTAAATGTTTCATCGAAAAAGCATAAATGAAAGGGTTAGCAATATTGTTCAAAATATAGCCTTGATGAACAAACATGAGAACCAACCTCTCAATGTCGTTAGCCTTCTCCCAGAAATTGGTTGTAACTGTTTCAAGGATTGTTATTTTAGGAAGAGAAAAAATTAGAAATATTAATGTTATAATCATAATTTTTTTTTGTTATTTTGCTGATGACCCTTCAATTTGTCATTCTTAATTTCTTTGGCTGCTTCTTTATCACTTTACTGTAGTTTCTCAAAGAATTTTCTCCCATATCTGATATAATTTTATTAGATAATTGTTCGTTGCTGAATAAATTAATGTTATATTCCGTTTTCAGTTCACTCTCTAGTGTTGAAATCGATTGCTGTTTAATTTGGTTTTCAGAATTTTTGTTTTTAATGCATGATTGCAGTTCAACTTCACTTTGGTCAACTTTCTTCAGATATTTGTATGTTTTCCAAGCTATTAAACAATACGGTAAAATTAATAACCCACAACAAAGGATAATATTAACACCCAATACAGCATCATAAATGATAGACGCAGTACCGGTTATTTTCCCGCATTTCAGTCCAGTGACGTTTCTGTTTCTACTTTGAAATGTTATTAAGCCATAGGTAACCACAGAAGGTCGTGATATAACAGCTGACATAAACAAAGCGCAAATCATGACTATTTTCCTCCATTTTAATGTCATCATAGGACCTTTTCGCCTGCAGACTTTCAAATACCGTTGCAATCGATACAAGTAGGAAAACAGACATAAGATAAAAGTTGTTGTTGATCCCAACAGCCATCCAGATTTACAGAGCACATCACATTCATACGTCAATGGTATTAGAGTCATCGATAGTTCAAACAGAGACAAATGACGCTTCCTAGTAAATCAGCAACAGCAAGGTATGGTATAAAGTATTGACCGTCTTTGATATTTTTCATTCTGAATCCATAGACATATATATAACTAGACAATTCCCTTTTACTCCTGTGATCATAAACAAAATCAGAAGAATATCTAACGGAATAAATAAACGAATCAGGTAGGCATTCAAATAAAAAGTGTCGTCCATTTTTAAACTCCTTTGACTATTATATAGTTCAATAGGAAGGACTTACATTTGACTGTTTAGTGTCTATATCAGTGTAGCTCTTGAATTTTATACTGCATTTCAGACATTTCCTGTTGTCTTTATTTCCTAAATATGGTAACAATTTGATATGTTGTACATGTTAATTTCATTTCAATCATCACTTCCTGCACAATCAATGGCTCAAGATGGGACAGGAAATAAATTTTATTTTTTGTGCTTATATTTTAATGGCTATTGTTGTAGCTATCTAAAGCTGTAGTAATAAACAAGGGCATGTTTTTTTCTTAGACTGTTTATGATGTCTTTATACTACATCCATTGGCTGTATTTTAGTTTTTTGTGCTTCGTCCAGACCTTTCTTACCAATTTAAACAGTTTGTTCTTGTGTTGTGGTGTTACACCAACGCCAGGTTAAGGTAGGATCGAGGGCGTGCAAACATGTTTAACCTTGCTTCATTCTGTATGTGTCTGTCCCAGGTCTGGGGCTTGTAATTCAGGAGATGCTTTGGGTGCTGTCTGTCATATTTGTTTTTCGTTTATTGTTTTATCAAAAGCAGGCTGTTGATGTTCTTGTTTAAATTGTTTTACATTTTGTCATATCAGGGGATTTTATAGCTTAATATATGGTAGAGTTTTTGCACATTGTTGAGGGCTATACGGTGACATATAGTTGCTTACTATCAAATCATATGGTCTCAATTTGGATAGATGTCTCATAGTGAAAAGGAAAATAACAAAAATACCGAATTCCAGGGAAAATTAAAAACGGAAAGTCCCTTATTAAATGGCAAAATCAAAAGCTCAAACACATCAAGCGAACAAAACAACTGTCATATTCCTGACTTAGTACAGGCATTTTCTTATGTAGAAAATGGTGGATTAAACCTGGTTTTATAACTAGCTAAACTTATCACTTGTATGACAGTCGCATAGAATTCTATAATATTTTAAATGTTTCATCGAAAATGCATAAATGAAAGGGTTAGCAATATTGTTATGTAACAATATTGTTATAATCTTAATCACTATAAAAACAAACAACTATGCTAACAAAATAGCATATAGACACTCTATAGACAAAGCAAATAAGCAAAAATGTAAGACAAGAATACAAAAAATGACCATAACACAATAACACAATGGCGGGATGTAAAAATACCGAGCCACGCCAAAAGGATATTACCATAAATGGACTAAACAGTAAAGTTAAAAATATACAAAGACTAATAAAAAGAACGCTTTAACATTTAAAGGAGACATGACACGATTTTCAATTTGTGTTCCAAAATGTTTATTTATACTTAATCTTCCCCAAAAATACATCGATAGCAATATAAGTGTCAAATATTTGGTAAAATATGTATTTTAATGAGATTTTAATGCAACGATATATGACCTGTCAAATATGCATATTTCCATCCCGGAAGTCACTCAGAACGAGGCTACTACGTCAGTGGTTACTTTCATTCATGTTGGCATATGGGTACAGCGCAAATTTAGTTTCGATTATTATCCAACAAAACGCTTGAGAGTGATGAACAATGATTTTGTGTGATGCCGATGGATTCAACAATATAATAAAAAAGAATATTGACATGATGTTTTCTGTTTTTCAAATGACACACAGACTTAGAAGGTGTAAAAATGTGACATTTTAACAAGCCCAACATACACTTCTTTCCTCCCACTTTAATAAGGAATCCAGAGTTGGGGTCTCGGGTGCCATGCCATATGAGTTCATCATAGGTCACAGGTGTGCGGGACAGGTGATTGATTTTCGCAATTTCATGTCTCGTTTGAAGTTGTAAGCTTCAGGTGTCACGCCACATGGGGGATTGATAAGACATAGATATTACGCAATATTACTTCATTAGTTCTTTGTGTATATCCTGGATGTTGGTTTTGCCGAGGGCACAGGTGAGACTAGAATATATTATTGTTACAGTAATAACGGTACAACTACCTGATGTTTAATGAACACCTGTACTACGGCCATGCAATACCCTATACACTACCAATTAAATACCCTAACCAGTGTTGATAACTAATAGACAACCTGTATATAGATCTTATTTTATTGCTTTTAAAATATGCAGATGTAAAAGGTTTATAACAGATGCATTTTTAATTGACTTCTTGAGATGGATAAGTAATATTTATGTATGCTTGCAAGTCTATAACTTCATAAGAAATTGTTAGGCAAAAGCATAAAAAGCAAACAAGGAAAATGATACGAGAATGTGAATCATAAGTCTTTACCGTGATTCTTATATTCAACACCGAATATAATTATTGACAACTATCTAGTTGGTAAAGATTCAGATCATGATGAAAACATTTCTTTTAACATGGAAACTTAATAATAAATGAAGAAAGTGTGTTTGAACCAATTACTTGGTATAACCGTACGGCCTCCAACAATGAGAAAACCCCATACCGTATATTCGGCTATAAAAGTCTCAACATGAAAATGTGAAACAATTTTAACGAGAAAACTAAGGACCTTATTTATAACAAAATAATTTCCGAAGAAAAATATGACAGACATGAACCAACAACAACCACTGATCTACATGCTCCTGATTTAAGACAGGCACATTCAAAATGTGTCGCGGGTATATGTTTGTGAGCGCCTATTCATTTATTCAAATTACTCTTTTTTGTTGAAATGTTTTGAAAAAGAACATTACGTGTTGTGAATATTTTCCTGGACTCATGCATTTTGCTGGTAGCAATAAACAAATTGATTGCTAAATGATATTTGGAAGAGAGGGGTGGAAATATATGTGAATTTGAATTTACTTTGTAATTCATTAAATTTGAAGTTAGATTTATAAGGGTCTGAATGGAATTCCATACTTTAGAAGTGTAGTGTAACTATATTAATTGTTTCAACATAAGATATTTTTTCTTAAACATGTATGGTTTTAAAAGGTATATAACAGAACACGTGACTAAATCACACTACAGGTGCCTTCTTACCTTTCACCTGGTCAAGTATGCTATAGGTGTCAAAATTCAATTACTTAAACAACAGCCTCAATAAATGTTTACATGAAAGGGGGGCAATAAAATTGTTAATTGAATATCCTAATGTAGAAATAGTGTGATAAAGGATTTGTCACTACTCAAATCATTGGTGTGATGTATGATTTCCAACCAAAAAATATCGTTTTTTTTTGTTTCTGCTTCTGGCGCACACATAATTATAACGTTACCGTAGCAGAGAGAAAAAAAGAACAATTTGATCATCAAATCAGAAATTTATATTTTCAATCATGATTAAAAGTAGTTTGATTTAAATTAAAATAAATGCAGAAAGCGGTTTATTAAATTTATTCATCAGACAAACCCATATAGGTATGGTAACAGTCCGATCGGTTTTTTCTGAAAAATCGTCGTTGTTGGACTCTTCGCATGAAGAATTAATATCTTTTTCTTGGTTATTTTCCACACACAATGGCTCAAATTGATGATATCAATTGTCTTTGTAGTTTGTCAGTAATCGAGAAAAGTGCTGTCAATACGTTCATAGTGTATCGACATCGTCCAGTTCGAGACATTTTCCCAGCTTGTAACCACTGACGTAAGCATGATCACGTGATCATTATCTAATTAAAAATCATTCATTATGACAAGCGCTGGATTCTTTGACCTAAAAAATGCCGATTGATCAGGTTTGGACCAGCAAAATTGCACAAAACATGTTTTAAGACTAATATTAATTAATTTAATAAAAAAAAAAAAAAAAAATCGTGTCACGTCTCCTTTAATTAAAATGATAAACAACGTGAGTACTCAAATGTATTATTTGTGAAGTTGATCTGGAATATTTATCTACAAGGTCTTGGTATCTTCCGATGAACTTTTTTTAGAAAAAGGACAAGACGTTCTTTGGCAATAACCCTGGTTCATCAACTTTCTGTTCTGACACTGGTGACGTTTTATAAAGCCTGAGTAGCAGCTGGAAGGTCTTGAATACAGAATGAGTTGGGAAATGTATATCCCATATACAGGTGAGTTGGTATATTGCTGCTAAGGTGAAGGAAATTTAAAATTTCAAAAATAAAATCGTCTCGTCTGCTTATCTAGAATTAAAATATTTATCCCAAAAATAGCAAAGAAATAGTTGTAAAGAGAATGTAAAGAGAAGACGAATATGTTTATTTTTAAATTAGTCAATCCTTTCGATTGTGTTTAGATTTGATAAGATTTGATTAATTTCATCCGTCTACATTTAGTAAAATGTAAAACTGACATCCATGTACACAGGATGTAAGTCAATAACGTTGTGATAAAATTTGATATCAGACAACGATATTATTTCTAAAAAAATATTTTATTTGTCTTCATTGGAGAAATGGGTTATCGTGCTTTGAGTTAAAAATTGGTTCACAGACATCCAAGTACATTATCTGTTTATTGCATATCCCGAATGATTAGAAATATACAAACTAAACAGATTTGTTCGATACTTTGCAATGTTTGAATTCAATAAACAAAATTATTTCAAATGTCATATATATATATATATACATATGTTTGTGTATACTGAAACTTCAATAATTTAAATAAATAATAAAAAAAACAAAAAAAAAACTGAGACGATACCAAGGATGCAATCAAAACCCACAAATTGAAGAAAGACTTCCATGACCAAAAAATATTCGTTGTCATTAACTAAACAGATATTCCAAAAACAATCTAACAAATCATGTCAACGACTGTAAACATTAAAAATGGTGACCCCAACTTTACCCATGAAGAACCTCTGGTCCAATAACTTCCTTGTTAGCAGCAACCCACTCAATTCAAGATGAGAAACGAAAAGGTGAAATATCGATGCTGCTGTCATGTTGTTACATAGAAACAAAAATCTTGCAAAGAGAAATCGAAATCAATAGTTTTGTCGTAAAGTTCAGTTCTGATTTGTAGTTCCTTAGAAAGATGCGCATGAACTTTATGGAACGGTCTAACAGACAGAGGTAAAACAATATACCCCTCTCCTTTGGAGCGGGGGTATTCATAGTTTTAATCAGTAATACCTGTAAAATAAATTCTAAACATATTTCTCAATATTAATTTATCTTTTTGTCAATCAGTAAAGCTATTTCGTTTTTTTTTCAGTTTTTCGAAAATGGCTATAAGTTTTTCGGTCCATTGACTAAAATATATCGCAGAAAATCGTTGTTGACGATGTTAAGTTCTACAGTTATAACATGGTCAGCGAGATTATATGTGAATGGGAAACTTTCAGAGCTACAAAAGCGAGGTTTAAACTTTATATAATAAATGAAATATCTGATTTACTAAATTAAACTTCCTTGTGAAAATTTATGCCTACAATTTTATAAGAATATTCTGGGAGTTCATAGTAAATCAACAAATTTAACATTTTACGGGGAACTTGGTCGTACTTCACTAAATATTGTTATTATTTGTTCAGTTATTAAATTTTTCTGTAGAATCAACGACATGAATGAGTGTCATGTTTTAAGTCAAACTTTGACAGATAGCATTTATGTGCACCAGAATGGTAAACAAACATGGTATTCATCTATTATTTTTATTACAAAACAGCTGAATGTAGATATTAATAATCGCAATGTTAATGATTAAAGATATTTTAATTAAGAGTTATATGCAATTTTGGAAAGATAATATTTTACAAAATGCTACAGTGAAACAGGGTAAATTACGAACCTATTTCAGATTTAAGGATATTTTCAAAAGACAGACTTATCTAAATGATGTCAACAATTTTGAAAAAAGAAAGCAACTCACACAAATGATAATTAGTGCTCATAAATAGCTATTGAGGTTTGGATAAATTTATAAATACATAAAATTTAGGCAGTTAATATTAAGGTTGAGTTGTGGATATTACCAAATATTGACTAAACAGTAAAGGTTAAAAATATACAAAGACAAATAAAAAAAAACCCACTGTAACACGTAATTAAGATGATAAACAACGTCAGTACCTAGACTTTATTCTTCAAGACCATCATGTATTATTTGTGAAGTTGATACGGAATATTTATCATCAAGGTCTTGGTTTCTTCCGATGAATTTTTTTTAGAAAAAGGACGAGATGTTCTTTGACATAACCCTGGTTTATCAACTTTCTGCTCAGACACTGGTGACGTTTTTTGTGCAGATAATTGGTTTTATAAAGTATTCGTATGCGTATTCGGGTAGTATCAACAATCCAAAATAACATTTGAGACTGAGGAAAACATTTTAACATGACACTTATTAGAACAATGAGGAATTGACTTTCTTTCACTGACACTTTTTACAGTTATATGTTAGATTAAATTATATTTGACTTGAATGACAGTTTTTTTGTGAATCTAACAGGAGGAACAAACCGAACATAAGCTTACACAAAGTTCCCAGGAACGTAATTCGGTAACAACAGCGGATATTTGAGTGAAAGATTACGGGTTGTATTTTGGCCAAAAGAAGACGTTTTATTTTATAAGTGCGTTCCTAGGATTTACCACTGACTACGGTTATAAAACAATTCTGATTACTCACAAAAAAGTCCAATGATTGTTTACCTGACTTGTTAAAGTAATCCATATCTCCTTTATATATATGTATATGCTTGTTTGCATTTTTCTGGATTAATCCTATTTCTTATTTGAGAAGAAAATCAATAATGACATCTGCATCTGGTGCCAGTATTAGCCGTTTTTTTTTTTAAAGAAGTGCTAAAATACATGTGCATACAAAGATAACCTTTAAACATGTACATGCATGCAAAACAAACAGGTACGTATAATTCCCCTCTATATCAACCTGTTATTGCGATTTTGTTGGATTTATATAAAACACCACACATCTTTCTGCAGCCATGATTTTAGATTGTATTTTTCAATTATCAAATTTATTCCGTTCTACAAACTTACGTCCTGTTCATGCTGCTTTTGTTCAAACTGAAATAAATTGGAAATCGTGCATAATGAGTAACATTACTTTTCTAGTTTCCGTTTGAACAAAACTAGAATTCACACAAAATCATGTCAATTTTTGTTTTATGTAGAATATACAATGTTTAAAACTATATTAATGCATTTCTTTGAATTTCTTGATCTGTAATCGTTTTGTAGTATATGACTATATACACAAATGAAGTGACACCGTATATAAAAAACGGGCGCAAATAAAAATTTGAATTATTTTCTTACATTTTTTAAAAATTTTTGCGTGAATTGTGTTGTTATTTCATTACATTTATGTTTGTATGTAAAACGTCTAGCTATACGTCAACTATCTTTCTTACGAGGGCGCTGGATCGTTATGAGAAACGATACTTGTACACAATAAATAAATTATGTATACGCCTTAAAAGTGTACAAAACAACACCAATATCAAAATAGGAGACAATAAATATACATGTTAAGTATCAAAAAATATTTCGGATAACAGATATCCTTCATTAGTATGATCATGATGATGTAAAACGAATCCTATCAATCTATTCTGATTTAACTAAAACAATATTTAATGGGATACAATTAAAAAACCAAACCACGCTTGTATAATTAAAAAAATTCAAGGTTGACGTAGTATTTACCACAGAGATTGCATAGATATGCATCCAAGAAGAATAGTAATTTATCATTTGAAAAATTTCACTGGTGACGAAAGTTAAGTTATTACAAAAAAGACTGCGTAGATATACATCCCCAAATGAATAGCACTGCCCGATATAAAATTTCAACTTTGACGAAGGTTAAGTAACTACAACAGAAGGTGGCGTACATATACATTCCAAATGAATAGCACTGTTTGATTTGAACTGGTATATTTCTGAAATTTCGAAGTTGACGAAGGTTACGTTATTACAAGAGAGGCTGCGTATTTATACATCCCAAATGAATAGCACTGTGTAATTTGAACTGGTATAATTCTAAAATTTCAAAGTTGACGAAGGTAAAGGAATTAAAACAGAGACTGCGTAGTTACACAACCCAAATAAATAGCACTGCGCGATTAGAACTATTTTTTTTTTTTATTAATCTCATTTGGTGCCAGTGCCAACGCTTTTAGTTTCCTGATCGAAATTAATCTTTCCCTAGTGATTCCCGCCTCCTTAGAACAAACAGTGTTGTGGTATATGATGGTAATAGTCAGTCAATTGAGACCTGCCTTAGTGTGGCCAGGGGATCTCAAATGTCGATAAGAGGAAAGTCAGGCTTGCACTCATATTCACTACAATGGCCGTTCATCGTTTGTGAAATGGCTTTCCTGACTCACCAGCATACTGTTTACCACATTTACACTGTAGAAAAAACACAGCATTTGTAGTCATGCAATAAACATTGCAAAATATAGTGTATTCCTTACCAGTACAGTGACTGTTAAAAGTCTGTTTATATATAATTAAGATCCATTGTGTTACATCTGTGATCCGTTTATTTGCCAATCGCCATGGCAGTCAGCAGGGTTTAAGAACATCCGTTGTTCGACCTGCTAGTCAAATGCGTTTTGTTAAAATATACTTTTTCACTTTTTTGGTCTTTTGGAAAATGTTGTTTTTGCTGTATTTAGACCCCTCTACAAAGAAATTTGTTTTGCATGCACACGTATAAAAATTGCGGTTTTTATCCAACGCAATCATAGGTTTGAACGTTGTTTTCAATTTAGACTTGTTTATATTTTTTCGTTTGGGCTTGTATTATATTTGCCTTCGGGTTTATATGATCCGTTCATCCTATTTCGACTCTTCAAAATTCAAGAGTCAATCCCAAATTGAGGTAAATTATATGGCTTTCCAAATACCGTTTCGATTTCTAACATCACTGAAGAGACATTAATTGTCGAAATCCGGATATGGTGTACAAATTTTTGCACCTCATGTTTGCGGTATACCATCTTTTCCGCAAGTTTATTGTTTTCTGTTTGATATTAAATTAACATAATTAAGATCCATTGTGTTACATCTGTGATCCATTTATTTTGGCAATCGCCATGGCAGTCAGCAGGGTTTAAGAACATCCGTTGTTCGACCTGCTAGTCAAATGCGTTTTGTTAAAATATACTGTTTCACTTTTTTGGTCTTTTGGAAAATGTTGTTTGTGCTGTATTTAGACCCCTCTACAAAGAAATTTGTTTTGCATTCACACGTATAAAAATTGCGGTTTTTATCCAACGCAATCATAGGTTTGAACGTTGTTTTCAATTTAGACTTGTATAAATAAATATATATATATATATATATATATAAATACAACTCGTCTTAACATCAGCTCAACAATGTTAGATCTGTAAATTTGCTTTCGCAAATTTTTTGTTCTTCCCTCGCCGGGATTCGAACTCATGCTACTAAGATATCGTGACACCAAATCGCCTGCACTGTATCCGACACGCTAGACCACACGACCACCTAGGCTTCACAATAATAAAGCTTTCGGTGGCCGGGTGTTACCTTTCCTCGTCAGTTTTTATCTAGCGTCGTAATACAGTACATGATATATAAGGCATGAAGATGGAATTGTTACAGATCAGCTGAAATATCTGTTGTAAAGGATCCTACAAATTAATGTAAGATACAGTCACAGAAAATAATTATATTCATAAGTACGTCTGAACCAGTGACAACTCTACAACAGATTTCTCCATCGGATCACCAGCAGTGGTGGCGATACATGGCTGTGTACATTTCTGTATATACAACTCGTCTAAACATCAGCCCAACAATGTTAGATCTGTAAATTTGCTTTATATATATATATATATATATAAAATACTAACTTTTACCTTTTTCACTTTTTGTTTTCAGATTATATAATAATGAATTAATGTGATCGTTACTTTCCTTTAAAGTGTTTGAACAAACGATAGAAATCATTCACTTTATTTTGAAAAGTTTAACAAAAATAACTCCAAGGCAAATTTAAAAAGGGAAAGTCCATAAAAACTGACATAATCAAACGCAGTCAAATTACGGAACAAGTGAAATACAACTGCCAAATTCCAGTTATAACACGTATGTCATTCCAAAAAAATTAAACGTCCTTTACTTTTTTCTTTTGTATCGATGTATTTGTATCTAAAATGCAAACAACTGCTATTTCTCTTTTCGTTTCCTAATCATGTGTTGTTTTGATGTATTCTAGTGATACTGCCATTAAGACTTGACATCAAAGCTGTTCCTAAATCAGGATGAATTAAGAAGCACATATGAAAGTTAACACTCAGTTCATATTTTTTTATAAATATATTTCAACAAACCAGACAGTTTAGTATTCAAATATGATAGCTCTGTTTCTCTTCTGCGGGTATTCTATCGAGTACATGTAGTTTTATTTCAATAAAAATTAAGTAGAAAGTTTGTTTTGGGTTATTTATTTAAAATGTCTTACAGAAATGCATATTATCTGTATAAGAAAAAAAATGACAAATGTTAATTAATTTGTAATGGACAGAAACAATAACAGACAATATGATTCAACCCTTCAGTTATTTATTTTCGAACTTAATCCCTATTTTCCAGTAGTTGTACAAATGAAGGCTCGCTGATAAATCGCTGTATCCTTTTATAAAATTCATACACTCTTTAATAATGATAATGTAGATAATGTCAGTCTCTTTAGGAAATTTACTTTAAAAGTTAAAAGAACAATCTACACTACGGGTGTCATCTTGGTTACTTGTTCCTTACTTCCATTTACATCTCAAATACGTAGCAGATACATATGATATATTCACAACTTTCTTGTTATATCTACAATTAAATGGCAAATAACAAGTCCTTATTCGCTTAATATTCTTGTTTACTCCTAATTTAACTTTTCTAGTACATATACTTTGGAAGAACATACTCTTTATCTCAGTTTTAAATGTTTCATCGAAAAATGCATCAATAAAAGGGTTAGCAATATTGTTCAAAATATAGCCTTGATGTACAAACATGAGAACCAACCTTTCAATGTCGCTAGCCTTCTCCCAGAAATCGGTTGTAACTGTTTCAAGGATTGTTATCATTATTTTAGGAAGAGAACAAATCAGAAATATTAATGTTATAATCATAAATGTTTTTGTTATTTTGCTGATGACCCTTCGATTTCTTAATTTCTTTGACTGTTTCTTTATAACTTTACAGTTATTTCTCAATGAATTTCCCCCCATATCTAATATAATTTTATTAGATAGTTGTTCGTTGCTGGGTAAATTAGTGCTATTATCAGTTTTCAGATCACTGTCGCGTGTTGAAATCGATTGCTCTTTAGTTTGTTTTTCATAATGTTTGTTTTTAATGCAAGTTTGCAGTTCAACTTCACTTTGGTCACCTTTCATCAGATATTCATATGTTTTCCGAGCTATTAAATAATACGGTTAAATTAATAACCCACAACAAAGGATAATATTAACACCCAATACAGCATCATAAATGATAGACACATTGCCGGTTTTTTTCCCGCATATTAGTCCAGTGACATTTCTGCTTATACATTGAAATGTTATTGAGACATAGGTTACCACAGTAGGCCTGAGATAACAGCTGACATAAACAAAGCGCATATCATGACCATTTTCTTCCATTTCAATGTCATCATAGGACCTTTTCGCCTGCAGACTTTCAAATACCGTTGAATATGTTGTATAGACATAAAAGTTGTTGTTGATCCCAACAGCCATCCAGATGTACAGAGTACACCAAATTCATACGTCAATGGCATTAGAGTCATCGATAGTCCAAACAGAGAACAAATGACGTTTCCTGGTAAATCAGCAACATCTAGGTACGGTATAAAGTACTGACCGTCCTTAATAGTTTTCATTTTGAATCCATAGATATATATAACTAGACAATTACCAGCAACTCCTATGATTATAAACAAAATCAGAAGAATATCTAATGGAATAAATAAACGTATCAGGTAGGCATTCCAATAAACAGTCTCGTTCATTTTAAACTCCTTTGAATATTATATAGTTCAATAAGAATATCTTACAAATAAGTATAGCGCATTTAACTGTTAAATGTTTATTTCAGTGTAGCTCTTATTTTTTTATACTGCAATTGCACTTCACGTTGTCTTTATTTCTTAAATATGGTACCAATTTGATATTTTGCACATGTTAATTTCATTGCATTCACTTCCTGCACAATCAAGGGCTCAGGTTTGAAATAAGTTTCATTTTTTTTTTTAAATGGTTATTATTGTGGCCAGCCATTTATAACTGTAGTAATAAACAAGATAATGTTTCTCTAACTGCGTATGAAGTCTTTTCACTCAAACCATTAGATGTGTACTGATTTCTAAGTCTTGTATATCATGATATATTTATTAACTGAAATCGGCTTTGAAAAAGAGAGCCAAAAGATGATAAATTGATATTCAAACTCAAGAGTCGAAAACAAACTGACAATACCAGGGACCCCCAAAAAAAAAAACCCTAAACAAAAGTCTTTAAAAAAAACAAAAACTAAAGACTGAGCAACACTAACCCAACCAAAAAAGCGGGAGAGATCTCAAGTGCTCTGAATTAGCTTTGTGTTTTTGTCGTTTTTTGTGTGTGCTTCATACCGATCTGAAGAGTCAAGACCTTTATTTATGTTTGGTGTTAAGAATTGCCTATAACATACACTAAGAAAATTCATTACGACCACAAAAATTAAACTCCGATAAACACGCCAAGCAACTTTTTATTAAAGGTCATCTGCACTTTTTCGAATACACTGTTTCGATGCCTTTAAATCATCTTCCTACTGTCGCGCGTACAGGTGAAATTTGACCTTCACCAAGTCACTGTGAAATATGGCAAGGCGTAAGTTATCTGTGACTGAACGTTGACAAGCAATTGACATGTCAAATGCCGGTAGGAGCACTAGGAGCATAGGTAACCATTTCAATGTTAATAACACCGTCATTGTCAGAATTTTACAACGTCATGTTGACCCAGGAACTGTAAATGATAGACCAAGGTCCGGAAGACACCGTTTAATTACCGATCGTGATGACAGACTGCTAATTGGTCGTGCTAAAGCCAACCCATTTACCCCTGCCCCACAGCTTAGACACCATTGACCTCAAGGGGGTCGTGTTAGTGTTCTAACATTGTTATGACGACTTCATAGAGGCTACCTAACAGCACGTCGTGTTGTCAATGGACCTGCCCTAACAGTCAGGCACCGTATAATCAGGTTTCAAAGGGCTAATGACCATCGACGCTGGAACATGAGAAGCTAGCAAAATGTTCATTGGTCAAATGAGAGTCGGTGTCTGTAACTACCAATAGACGGCAGAATACGAGTTTGGCGGGAAAATAAAACTTCTTATAACCAAAACAACATTTTCCCAATGACTGCATACGTTGCTGGTGGTGTTACAGTATAGGGTTTCATCTCATACTGTTGTAAGGTGGGTATGCATAATCTGCAGGGAAGCATGAACGGACAGACATACAGGGATTTTGTGCTTAGAAACATTGCAGTCCCTCATTTTGATAATCCTTCACTTGCGTCAAGACCCTTGTACATGTACGACAATGCTAGACCACACAGGGCAAGGATTGTAACCGAGTACAAAGAGCAAGAAGCCATTGACACTATCTTTTGGCCTTCCATGTCTCCAAACATGAACCCTATCGAACATGTCTGGGATGCCATTGGCAGAAATCTCAATCGCAGTGATCCACCTTTGCAAAATCTTAGCGATTTAAGAAGGGCAATTGTTGCTGAATGGAATTAATTTGCTCAACTAAAGTTCAGAAGGCTTGTACAGAGTGTGAGACGCCGTGTTATGGAACTGTACCGGAAGAGAGATGATTACACATCTTATTGACTCACATATTGACATTAAATTTTCCGAACATACCAAAGATTAATTGAAGAGACTTTTAATGATATTGGGTGAATAATTGTTGTAAAAAAATAAAATCACAGTGAAACTTAAATTCCGTTTCTGATTTGTGTAATTTTCACTATTTTTATGAACGCAAAATTCAAATGCATAGAACCTGCATCAGTGACTAAACTTAAGTTTATGGTTTGTTTATGGTATATGTTAGCAATATTGCTACAGATATTTTCTATTTTTCGAGGATAAACTGATTTTTTGAAATGGAAAAAAAAAATCGATGCAATAAAAATAGGTGGTGCTTAACTTTTGGCGGACTGTATATATTAGTATAATACAACTTCAGTTACTTATATTTAAAAATAATCGGAGACAAAACCAAGTGCCCGAGACCCCTTTGGGTCCGCACCCTGCGCCATTGGCGCAAAATTAATTGAAATGTCCCATTCTGATTTTTCAATGGTGTCAAAATGATGCATAACATTATCACTTGGCGCAAAATTATGTAACAATGAGCGCCCGGCCCCGCAAAACAAACTAGGAATTGTCGTCACGTTTAAGGTAACTGTCGTGTAGGAAAGTGAAACACGTCTCTGTTGGCCATTCAAGTATATTTTGTCACTCGGAATATTTCCAATTTTCTTTAGCGATACGATGAAATACGAGAATTCCGAACAATTTTTGACAAAATCAATGCAAAGTTTGATTTGAAAATCGTTTTACCATCAATGCGTTTAAATCTATTACTCCGATCATGTCATCCAAAAATTTAAGAAAACTCGAAAGAACAAACTATGTCTTTTGGATCACCTGCAATTTCAAATCATACTGGAAATGATGGTATAATCTGAAATGAGTCTGAAATGCCTGGTACGGACATAGCTACGTTTTGCTAGAAACTTTCAAACCAGATGGTTATAGTTATACCAATGGCTATTCGCAAAAGAGCTTTCAGTTCTCAAAACCTAGTCATTACTAAATTAAGGAATCGACTACACTTTCCCTTCAAAGCTAAAATTCTATTGACATCTCTGAAAATGTACTGTCACTATGGGCAATCAAGACCTACAGTCGAAAAAGACCACCATGGCAAAAAAACTCCCAAAAAAAAAAAAAAAAATAAAGGCAACGGTAAAATAATTGAAAAGTCACGATAAAAAGGGTTAATAAATTTGATTCTACGATAGACGACAATTACCATTTTAGGCCAGATATGTTTTTATTGTTTGTTTGGAAAACCTAGACTTTAGCAGTGGAATGTCTAGTGTAAAAAAAAAATTAACACTGAAATCCAGAGCATCCTATGTGGTTTGAATGTTTTACCTGAGGACGCTATTGATTATAAATACACATGGCAACAATTTGCATTTATTTGATACAAAAATTGCAAAAAGGGGTGAAAATGGTCACAAAAGTCCCCAAAATTTGATCCAAAGTAGAATTTCAATCCATTTGAGTAATACCTTTTCTGAAAATATTGACGTTTATCTATCAAGATGTCAAATAAAAATGCATTTCACCTCATTTTTCCATAAAATTGAATTGAAAAGTTCGCTTGTAAAATACTTATTGGAAAACACTGCAATGATTTATGGAACTATTGGCAGTATGGATGTGAAAATACCGACTGTCGAACAGAAAATGGCCTATAAAACATGCAAAAAACAATCTTGATGTTCATATAAACCAACTTTGAGGGCTATGTTATTCTTCAGCTACCTAAAAAACATTTTTATTGAACAATTACTTTCATATTTGAAAATTCACAGGGGTCAAAATTCGAAACAAAACTCTTAACTGTGTATTGCTACCTTAAAGTCATATGAAACGAGTTTCTTGTAATTCTAATGTTATCGAAATTACTGAACCAATGTATGTATATATATTAAACTAAGTCCTGCATGCACGTTTTTTTTTTTTACATTTATTACAAATCTATAATGTATTATCGAAAAATTGTATTTTATTTCGAGATTGTTGATCGCAAGCTCATTAACTTTCGTGTGTGTTGCCGAAGTTTACCGGATAATGATTTTGATAAACAATCAACACAGAGAACGTGGAACACGGGAAAAACAAGTAAATTATTAGAGCCATGATATTATATATATGTTTTATATTTTTCATGCGTTCTCATTTGTTAATTAAACTAATTTGTTCTTAAGAATCAGTTATTTCTATTTACCTTCAAGTCTACATTTGTTTACATTCTTTCATCACTGTTTTCCCTCGTACGTGTACTGTGCGTTGGCCGAAATTCTAACTAGAGGTCTCGTAGTAAAGGTCACTGCATACATGAATATATCGGCGAATCATTGTACGGGAATACAACAATTTAATAGTAGTACATTTAAGAATATTTTGATAATAGAAAGGTTTTTCTTTTACATAAAAGTTCACGTACACTTGTTTTATAGTAAAACTAAGCCATTCGAGTATATAAAACATTTTGCTAGCTTAAACGAGTAAATTGGTCTTCTAGTTTTGAAAATTGGTTCAGTAATAAATATTTTATGAAGGTTAGCAGTTATTACTGAATGGCGACAAAAAGTGATTTGAAGAAACATGCCATGTCAAAATGTAAAATCTCATATTTTGGTTAAATTTCTAAATCTATTCCTCCTTTTCTGTCTTTTTATGTTTCAATACTTAAAATAACCTTAACAGTAGACAAATTGTACAAATTAAAGCTATGTTAAAGCTCTAGAATTTCAATTTTGTTGTTTATAGAATACCAAAATAAAAATAAGCAGATGTGGTATGATTGCCAATGAAACAATTATCCACCAAAGTTCAAATGAAGTAGATGTAAGCAATTATAGGCAACCGTACAGCCTTCAACAATGAGAAAACCCCATACCGTATAGTCGGCTATAAAAGGCCCCGACATGAAAAATATGAAACAATTCAATTGAAAAAAACTAATGGCCTAATTTATAACAAAACAATTTACGAAAAACAAATATGACAGACACGAACCAACGACAACCACTGAACTACAGGCTCCTGACTTGGGACAGGCACATACAGAATGTGGCGGGGTTAAACATGTTTGTGAGCGCTCAACCCTCTCCTAACCTAGGCCAGTGGTTTTACGGCACAACATAAGAACAAACTTCTGGTATACAAATCAGTTGAAAAAGGCTCAACTCGTCAGATCGATACAAAGCAGAAAAACATCAAACAAAAACACAGACCGGACGTGGCAGGGTATTTATCCATCCATAATCCCTAACAACAAAAAAGACACTAAGTACAAATCTGAGAGTACTCGCAGTCACTGACAGCTAGTTCAAAGCCAATAACAAGTAATAAAAAAATCATGTATCTAAACTAAAATATCAATCAGTATACATCCAGCATGTAATGGTTTTAGTGTAATGACGTCATTAACAGTCAGAGAAATACATGACCTTGTGCAATGGCAAAATATAGGTATCGACAGATTGTTGTACCATGAAATTACATAAATGTATAACAATAATATTTTTAAAATTTGGCAAATACTGAATCAGTTTCTAACAGCGGGGTTAATTTTAGACTTAATTAATGCTAAAATGTAGCATTATACCTTGCTAAAAATATAAATTTGATTTATTTGCATGAAAAAAATATAAAGCGTTCCGTACTGATTTTGTTACATAAAGCACAATCTTTCTGTCACAAGGGGTAGCCAATATAGTATGAATTTATGACCGAACCAAGTCTTTGTTTCAAAATGTCTATATTGGTTGCTTAGGACAATGAACAACAAAATTAACATGTATTGGCATCCTAAAAGATTTTTCTCCCACAGAATTGGATTTATTATCTAAACATCAATAGATTTGTGGTATGATTTGTCTGGAAATAAGCAATTCTGTGCTTTAAAAAACTTTAAATTGACACTCACAGTTATTAATCACCCTCTTTACCTATCTTTTTAACGAAAAAGGCGTACTGTTTGTGTCATGTATGTGCATATGTATGGAAACAGCATCTGCCATAGATTTGATATCCAATAGTTAAAAAAGTGAAATATAATGTCTTTTTGGTGTAACTATGGCACCAAACAATCTACATTTATTTAACACCAAATATTGCAATATTTCATTTTCTGAAACCATTGACACTTATCTATCAAGAGGTCAAATAAAAATCATATGCATTTTACCTCATTTTTCCATAAAATTGAATTGAACAATTCGCGCGTAAAATACTTGTTGGAAAACATCGCAATTATTTCTGGACCAATGGGCGGTACGGATGTGAAAATACGGACTGTCGAACAGGAAATGGCCTATAAATAAAGGCAATAGTAGTGAACCGCTGTTCAATAGTCATAATTCGATTAAGCAAATAAAGTCCGGGTAATAAACTAAAACCGAGGGAAACACATCAACTATAAGAGGAAAACAACGGAACAACAGAAACACTGAACTACAACAAAAGCAAACGCTAACATACATAGAAACGAACTGTCTGATAACAACTGCGATATTCCTGACTTGGTACATGACATTTTAAGAAAAAATGATGGGTTGAACCTGGTTTTATGGCTAGCCAAACCTCCCACTTATATGGCAATGTTAAAAATACCGCTATTAAAAATGACAACACTACGTGGCAGGAATACAGTACAAACAAACGCAAGAATACTCACAGAGAAATACATAAATAAATAATATAATAGTACAGTACAACATGTAAACCGCAGAATAACAACGGACACCTCCCATAAATTTACGACAGCACACCAGGACACCACCATCGAAATATAAACTGCGCGTCACATAAATGGATCAATGTCACAAAATATGACGTACTTTTTGTGACGTTTATATTATCACAGATAAATTTCTAAAAATAAAATAGATCTGTTTTATTTATAGACACGTACAAGAATATTAAATTGGGATTGAGTTTTTAATGATGTTATTTTATGTATTTCCTAACCATGACAAGAATATTAAAATGGAATTGTGTTTGTAATGGTGTTATTATTTGTATTTCTAACCATGTCGGTTTTTCTTCTAAATCAATACTGTGTATAAACAAAAAAAATCCTGTGCATATAGTTGATATAAAGTTAAAATCATATAAATGAAATAGCTAATTTTTTATCTTAACTTTTACATACATATAGAAAATAAAAATAAAATAACTGTAATATAAGGCAAGATCATGTAAGACCAAACAGTAAACACACATGAAAACAAACATAATAAAACAAAAACCCTGTAGACGAACCACGAGTAACTCGACTATACTGACAAATAAGACATATGTGAAATGTACGGAAAATACAGAATTCAAACCACAAACGAAATAAACAGACAGCAACTCAGCACAAAATGACCCACCGGACTCACACGTATAAGAAAGTAACAACAAAATTCCCGAAATCGGGATATATAAATACCGAACCAAGTCGTCTCCAACAGTGAACATAAGACATAACAATATATCCAACCAGACAAAAGCGACATCATAAATAAATACTTATACTATAAAACACAATCTTAATGTTCATATAAACCCACTTTGAGGGCTAGATTATTGTTCAGCTATCTAAAAGTCAGTTTTATTACACAATTACTTTCATATTTGAACAATTTACAGGGGCCAAAATGCGAAACAAAACTTCTAACTGTGTATTGCTACCTTTTGAACACTTGCAATAACTCTTTTAGGACTCCGTTTGTGACTTGTTGCAAGGATACATTTCTGTCCCAATTAAATATATCCTCATTTTCCAGTGGCATTCTAAATTTGCAGCCAATCATATTTGTCGACTCCTTATTGCAGAAACAACCTATTGTTGATATGTTTTCGTCCTTAACATGCGTGAAATATTTTCCCCTGAATTTGAATCAAACAACAATCCATCAACCATTATCAACTTTGAAACGGACAGCAGTTGCAACCGTATATCAGATATCAAGCAACCTTGTTAATTGATAGATATCTTTCAACAAAGAAGATTTTTATTTGAAGTTTTTGATACAAACACCTAACATACAGATGTATTATATACATTCGAAAGCTTATTATCTGTCCTCTGTGTTTTGTCCAGTAGTCAAAAGCTCTACTGTACTTCATTTAACTGGACATCCCTAAATTTTGCAATAATTAAACAAAAAAGCTGTTTTTCTCTTGTATAATCATATCATTCGAAGAAACGTATGTTCCTAATGGAACAGGATACTATAATTCCTAATGGAACAGGATACTATAATTCCTAATGAAACAGGATACTATAATTCCTAATGAAACAGGATACTATAATTCCAAATGGAACAGGATACTATAATTCCTAATGAAACAGGATACTATAATTCCTAGATACTATAATTCCTAATGGAACAGGATACTATAATTCCTAATGGAACAGGATACTATAATTCCTAATGAAACAGGATACTATAATTCCTAATGGAACAGGATACTTTAATTCCTAATGGAACAGGATACTATAATTCCTAATGAAACAGGATACTATAATTCCTAATGGAACAGGATACTATAATTCCTAATGAAACAGGATACTATAATTCCTAATGAAACAGGATACTATAATTCCTAATGGAACAGGATACTATAATTCCTAATTTGTGTGTGTGTGTTTGGTGCCGATCTGATGACGTGAAAACTAACAGCTGATTTTAATGAGATTGGTTGTGCTGTTACATTACAGTCGCAGTTTAGGAGAATAACCCCGTCAAATTATATATGTGAAGGCCGTACGGTGGCCTACAGTTGCTTAAATCCACGTCGGTCGTGCGATTTTTGGTGGAAGTTGACTCATTTTACAATCATACACATCTATTTATTTTTTTTTAATATAAAAGATGAATTTGGCAATCACGTCTTTTACTGGAAATTACAGTTCTATAAAATTCATGTAAAATTGACATTATAGATGCAAAAGGAGAATATTTCTTGGTGGATCAATATTCATATGCCCTTTCGTTTGACGCCGTTGAAATTTTATTCTTTGTTTAACCTGCAATTAATGTACATTGTCACCAAAAACAACCATATATTAAACTTTTACAGTTGCCCAGAATATCGACATCTGCAAAAAGATATCATTTTGCATTTCAATGTTTACATAATACAGGCCTCGAATGGTGTAAACTTCACATTTACACCATACGCCCTTACACCAATCACCATACACCATACACCAAACACCTTCACACTATTCCCCTTTGGAATTAAACAAGATTAGCAGCAATCACAGTTACCCACAATTTAAATCGTTTGAGGGAATAGCAAATTTCAATATATTTTTAATAAAAAATGAACAGTAGCCTATAAACCATACAACATTCCTTATGCATCATACACCATTCCACATTGCACAATACACCATTACAACAAACACCATACACCGTTACACCATAGAAGTTCAATTTGGAAGTTTACACCTTTCAAGGATTGTACATCAATTGTTGTCAACATCATGTAGAAATTAGTTTCCAAAAATCTTTCAAAGAAGTAATGACAGTGCGACAAGAAAATGCAATCTATACTGAACATACTTTTTTTTCGAACGTAATTTTGTAGTCATATAAGAAGTGTCAAATGACTTTGCTCATTAATCAATGCCAAATTGAAACCAGTTGCTTATCTTGTTTGTTTCCAATGTTTTAGTCATCCATTGTGTCAAGAAACCATATACATTGTTAAATGTGTTACACATGTTAAAAAGTTAAATCTCATTCAATATTCGAATAAATATTGTTCACACAACGTCCCATATACGCTTATCAATCACAACTCTAGGTAAACTTTCTATAAAACACATTATGTTGTTCTTGATTCATCATATTAGATCATAATTCAAGATTAGAATTAAGAAGGATGAAATGTCCAATGTTATCACCAGTTGAACAGGAACAAATGCGTGCCTTTTCGGGGCATTTGAGTTCAATTGCGGCGTTTTGGTAGGTTCATGTTGATCAATTGTTTATTGTGTAGGGTTATGTGGACTGTTATTTATATGGGACAGGTCATGGAACTGTCAGTCTTTTTACGCCATGTTGTCTGGGATTGCCCAATAGGTACAAATGTACCTTTTTTATTTAAGGGAAGGAACATAGCTCACTAATTCAAATATGTTGGCCTCGAGCATCAAGGTAATGACGAAATAAAAAGAATGATTACAAACACAGGATTGTAAACATAATCAAAGTATTTATTGTGGATATATAGTAATGATGGTTTTGTCTCTAAATTTTTTCCTGAGATGAATTGATGATTTTTTGGAAAACATTTTGTATCGTTTGAAGTTGTACATGAGCAGATATATTTTGTTTGATAAAGTTTTTTTCCAAAATACACAGGAACGGCTTATACAAAAGTATTAAAAGTAGAAAGAAAATGACTTGTCAAATGGAAATTTAAAGCTTTTGTTCAAACGATATCTTCTCCTTTTGTTCATATCAAAATACAATGGAAAGTAACTGATAAAAAAAGCAATTGTTAAATGTGCAGGCGGATGAAAAACAACAGTCCCGACACTTAACTGAATCTTATATGAAGAATAAGGAGATGTAGTATAATTGCCAATGGGAAAACTATCCACAGATTTCAAATGACGTTATGTAAGTATAGCTAAAAATACAGCCTTCAATAATGGACAAAACCTAATCCGTATAGTCAGTTATAAAAAGCGCCGACATGAAAAAATGTGAAACAATTGAAACGAGAACCCGACGGTCTGATTTACGAAAAACCAATGAACGAAAAAACAAATATGTCAGACAGCAACCAACTGTCAATGTATATGGAAATACTGTAATACCCTTAATCACCACAAAAAGCAGCCTGTACTATTTCCTTTAATCTTTTTTATTTTGCTGCTTTCCCTTTTTAACTTAGTATAGACTAAATCATAGAATATATAAAAAGCACATTTATGCAGATTGTTGCATTTCAAACAATTGTATGAGCTGTCATGATTTTACATTTTTGTAGTATTAGACGTGATAATAGTCAATAATTGGTGAGGAAACTTCCAAAGCATACAATAAATAATTTTCCCATTTTCACTGAAATGTTGTAAACAGATTGCAGGTTTTATACATCATTGACTTTCAAATGGTTGGGTTTTGAGCGTTCCTGATGGAGGTATATCTAGAAAAGCGCCTCTGTCGCAAGAAACTATATAAAGTGTTGTTACTAGCACTATGTCGATACCAACGAATCATAGAAAACTTGGCTTAAAGTTTATTTTTCCATTTTTACTGGATTGCTGTTGACAGGTTTCAGGTCTTGTACATCATTGACTTTCCAATATTTGGGTTTTGAGTGTTTCTGATGGAGGTTTATCTAGAAGAGCGCCTTTGTCGTAAGTAACTTTATAAAGTGTTGTTTTCAATTACTAGCACTATGTCGATACCAACGAATCATAGAAAATTTGGCTTATAGTTTATTTTTCCATTTTTACTGGATTGCTGTTAACAGGTTTCAGGTCTTGTACATCATTGGCTTTCCAATATTTGGGTTTTGAGTGTTTCTGATGGAGGTTTATCTAGAAAAGCGCCTCTGTCACAAGTAACAATATAAAGTGTTGTTTTCAATTACTAGCACTATGTCGATACCAACGAATCATAGAAAATTTGGCTTATAGTTTATTTTTCCATTTTTACTGGATTGCTGTTAACAGGTTTCAGGTCTTGTACATCATTGGCTTTCCGATATTTGGGTTTTGAGTGTTTCTGATTAAGGTTTATCTAGAAGAGCGCCTCTGACACAAGTAACTATATAAAGTGATATGTTCAATTACTAGCACTGGGTTGATACCAACGAATCATAGAAAATTTGGCTGACATTTTAACTGGATTGCTATAACAGGTTTCATGTCTTATACATACCTGGCTTTCAAATATTTAGGTTTGAGTGTTCCTGATGGAGGTAAATCTAGATAAGCTCTTCTGACGCAAGTAACTATATAAAATGTTCATTTACTAGCACTGGGTCGATTACAATGCTGTCGGACTATTAATCCCCTATAATATTATCTGATCATAGGCAGTGCTTCGGTACTGGAATGATTTGTAAAATATTTTTTCTTAAATTCTCCGTCGATAAATTGATAAATTATTTAAAACTAAAACGAAGTACGTTTGATTACTAACTCTAAACGTATGTTCTTGAAGTTTTCGATGTTTTCATATAATATTTTATATTTCCTAATACCGAAAACAGCGAAGTCGATGCTCCGAACAAACACAGTCAGTGTGTACCCCGGCCCAATGAAACGATAAAACTAGGTCATATAAACGTTTGTGGTTGGACCGTTAACAATAACTTCCTGGGGACTAAAATAGTTGAAGCCTTCGATGCTGACATTATTAGTATCTGTGAGACACATCTTATTGCGAGTAACAATTTGCATATAAACGGATATATATGGAAAGGCCTTAATATACAACATATTCATCGTGATGAACCGTAAGACTTAGGGGGTGTAGGATTATTAATAAAACAATGGATTCAAAATGTTTACAATTTTGAGGTGGTCGATGCCATTTTTGAAGGAATTTTCAGTGTAAAATTTACATCCAAATCAGCAGACTTTAGTTTTACCGTCTTTTCGTGTTATTTGCCACCGGAAGGTTCTATTCGAGGCAGAAATTCCCAAAACTTTTTTTCGCACTTACTGCTGAATATTTATGATCAGAGTGAAAGTGACGTTATCGTCAACTGTGGTGACTTGAACTCACGAATCGGAACACAGAATGACTTTTCTGATTTCGATTCAATACGAAGCAGCACAGCGATCGACAAAACAGGAAATCATTCTTAGAATTCTTAACTGAATCAAAAACATACGTTTTAAACGGGAGATACGATTCGAATAAAGACAATTTTACTTGTATATCAGGAAGAGGAAAATCCGTCGTGGGTTATATATAAGGGAAACAGTAGTATACCGGTGTTCAAAAGTTATAAATCGATTGAGAGAAAACAAATCAGGGTTACAAACTAAAACCGAGGGAAAGACATCAACTATAAGACGAAAACAAAGGAACAACAGGAACACTGAAGTGCAACAAAAACAAACGCCAACATACATAGAAACGAACTATTTGATAACAACTGCCATATTCCTGACTTGGTACAGGACATTTTAAGAAAAAATGGTGGGTTGAACCTGGTTTTATGGCTAGCCAAACCTCAAGCTTATATGACAATGTTAAAAAAATCGCTAAAATGACAACACTACATGACAGAAATACAGCACAAACACCCGAAAGAACACTCATCACAGAGAAACGCACAAACAAATAAGATAATAGTCGACACAACATGCAAACCGCAGAACAACAACGAACATATGTGTGTTCCTCACGACGTTCTCGATCTGTGTTACTCTTTCCAGGATATCACTACCCGTTCTGTAATTGAGCAGAACAACTTATTCCAATTTCTGGGTGACCGGAGTAAAATCCCAGACCATTCTATTCTATTGGTAGAATTTAAAACATTAACTAACATATCCGAATATAGTGGCTCGAAATTGAATACATTCAGACGCTTCAGTCTTATCTACACGGATCTTTGTACTTTGGTTGTTGATGAAATGAACCGTAAAATTCCAGTATTTGATACAAGTAGAAAGACTAAAAAACGACATAAAGTACTTAACCTTTCTGGAATGAAGAACTCGGTCAACTGTGGAACGCAATGCGTCTTAAGGAAAAGCGGTTTCTTGGATTTAACGGAAGATCATCTACAAGAGACAGATTTCGGGAAGAATTTCAACAGGCGCAAAAATCATTCGATAGAAAATTAAGACAATGTGAACGTCAGTACAGACAATACTTTTGTTTGGAAATTGATAATATTATAACATTGAATCCTAATGATTTCTGGGACAAAATCAAACTGCTAGGACCCCGAAAAGTACAAAACATTCTGATGGAAGTATACGGTCCAAACGAAGAAATCGTAACTGATGATGAATCAGCGTTACACGAAGTGTGATGACGATTTTCATAGTCAAGTATTATCACATAATATATAAATAAGAAGATGTGGTATGAGTGCCAATGAGACAACTCCCATCCAAGTCACAATGTATAAAAAGTTAACAATTATATTAAAGTCAAAGTACGGCCATCAACACGGAGCCTTGGCTCACACCGAACATCAAGCTACAAAGGGCCCCAAAATGACTAGTGTAAAACAAAACAAAAACAGGAAAACCAACGGTCTAATCTATATAAAAACGAGAAACGAGAAACACTTATGAACCACACCAACAAACGACAACCACTGAACAACAGGCTCCTGACTCAGGACAGGTGCATAAAAATGCAGCGGGTTTAAAAGTTTTAACAGACGCCAACCTTCACCCTAACCTGAGACAGTAGTGTAACATTACAACATAAAAAGACACATTATAAATTATAAAATATAAATTGAAATGGCTTAACTCGATTAAAAAGACATTTAAACTAAAATAAGTAAACATACGCTGAACGATTATCACATAAGTCTTCTTTAGAAGATCGTATGCTTGAGCAGTTATATGACGAAAACCAGGAACTGAATAAAACCGTATCTATCGACGAAATCGGGCAAGTACTACATGCGGCAAAGAATGGCAAGGCATGTCGAATCGATAGCATACCGTATGAAGTCTTGAAATACGAATCTGTGGTAACCGTGATTCATTATCTGTTTCAGCTTATATTTGAAACTAGCATTATTCCATCAATCTAGCGACAGTCAGTAATTTGTCCAATTCTTAAAGACAAATCATACGATGAGCGAAGTCCTTTTAACTATCGTGAAATAAGTCTGCTTTCTTGTATCTCGAAACTATATAGTTTATAAACAATCGACTATCCGCATATTTAGAAGTAAACGATATATTAGCAGACGAACAGAATGGATTTCGTGCACACCGTTCATGAGAAGACCATATTTTCATACTCAATGCAATTGTAAGGAACTGTCCAAAAATGTTTGCTACATTTATCGATTTGAAAAAAAGCGTTTGACTTTGTTGATAGAGATATGCTACTATATAAGCTTCTTTTAAATAAAATCGATGGGAAGATTTATAATTCTATCAAAAACGTTTACGTCAATACACCGCTTGTATTCGAGTGAATGATAAATTGGTTTAGTTGTAATTCCGGTGTTCGACAAGGTGACAATCTTTCACCCACACTATTCTCTATGTTCATCAATGACTTAGTACAGGAAGTTAATGACCTTGACCTTGGTGTTAGCATTGGACACTCAAATTTATCGATACTGTTATATGCTGATGATATAGTGTTAATGTCATCCAATGAAAATGACAGGCAAGTGATGTTGAACAAAGTTTATGACTGGTGTAAACGCTAGCTTGTCCTTATTAACACTGAGAAATCGAAAGTAGTTCATTTCCGTCCATCTCGTATAAAACGATCTGAATATATGTTTAAAATTGGTGGAAATTCATTACAAACTGTCGAAAAGTACAAATACTTGGGTGTAATGTCCCACGATTTAAAGAATATAAAGTAAATACTGAAAGATTGTCGGAAGCTGGAGGGCAAGCACTCGATGGAAAAATTTCTAAAATTCATAATCTTAAGAACTTTTGAATAAAAACATTTGAAAAACTGTATACATCTTGTGTCGTACCGATTTTAGATTATAACTCCTCAGTGTGGGGATATAGAGACTGCATGTGTTAATTTGGTGCAAAACTAAGCAATTCGTTATTTCTTTGGTACTCATAAAATTGTCCCGAAAGTTGCTACAAATGGTGATGTTGGATGTAAAGAAAGACACTGGTACAATATAATCAGACTTTGAATTGGCTAATCGGAATGGAAGATTCATAATAGGTACCCAGTCAACGATTTTGATCGATTAGGTTTAACGGAACAACACACAGCTGTATTATATAACATTGGAAAGGGGAGAACAAGCCTCATCAAAATATCGATGTCGTCTACAGTGGTCGCGATTTTCTTAAATTTGGGTCAAAGGTCAAAGCTTAAATTTCAGGAAAAACGCAGAGTCACATTTAGATAGCTGGCTGTCCCATCATATATGCGTTTAGAGCAAAATAAATTCAAATTATTTAAAGGATTAATTATAGTTTCTATATTGAGGACTAATTTGATATTTCTGTTGCAAAATATGATTCGAGATTGATATTTGTACTTATAGGGTGCACATTTACAATTTTCATTCAGCCCTTAACAGTAATCTTAACCCATTAAAATGTCCAAATTTGGAAATTTTACATAAGATTCGATAGAAGTGATCTCTAGAGATATTTGTTTTTAGATATTAACATTTATATGTTGTTCTCCCAAAATGTTATTTTTTCCGTCTTTTGATAGAAGGTGTTCGTAATGATTTTCTGGGTAAATATCAAATTTTCTTTTGGTGAGTGTGGAAGCACATACAATTGTACTTTGTTCAAAAACTGTTTAAATATTAATGCAATTAATTTATTATGAATTGAATTAGCAGGTCTGAGTATGTCTTTGCTCTATAGAAATGAGAAATACTGCAAACTGTAAAAAGGGGAGGGGTGTCTGTCAAAGTTATGAAAACAACTATGACAATTAGAAACAGGTTAATCACTTTATCTTACACACTTATATGACTAATTGAGCATAACTTGACTATACAACTGGCATGAAGTTAAAAATTATCTACAAAAAGAGGGGTATGTACAGCATCGATGTATTCTACTTACACTTGAGAACAACATAGATAAGTTGTCGAAGATAGCAGTAGCTATTACATTTCATTGTCTACTGTTAGTTTGAAAGTCCACAGACCAGGTCTAGGTCAGTGAGCTAATTTCAGTTGTTCTTTTCGATGCAAGTCGCAGAATGCGAGGCATAGAGAATACAATATGATGGTGGTGACGGCTGCAACGGCGTAAACTATTTGTATAGCTTTATATTTCAGAGTGTTGAGGAATTTGATGATTCATACTTTGTTTATAGATACGTAGTGTTACGAAGGTTCCGTTTGTCATATGATCATTGTCCTTGACCTCATTTTCATGGTTCAGTGACTGCTAAAAAACTGTATATATTTTTTTCGTTATGTGAATGTCTCACTTATCACGAGTTCTAGGATAACTATATTTGTTTTCTACTATATGGTATCCTTGCAATTTCTACATGTCAGTCAGACATGGTTCATCTGACTTCGACCTCATTTCATGGATCAGTGAACAAGGTTAAGTCTCCGTGGTCAGGAACGTATCTCAGATACTTTAAGTAGTGGGTCAAATATATTTGTATGGAATGATAGCAAGTTGTACATGTCTATGTGGCAGAGTTCATCTAACCTTACCTCATCTACATGGACAATTGATAATGTTAATTTTATGTAATACTTATTGTACAACGCTTTACTCTGAGACTTTCGATATAATTCAGTCATGATTAGTAAAGCATGCTGTACCTGTAAAATTCTTAAACCTGATATCACATCCTAGTTTTTACGGTAATGATGTTTATTGTCATACTTTTCTCAGACTATTGATGATGTCCTTTCACTAGCTTTCATTAAGGGATGTCCATTTGATTTTCCTGGGGGGAGGAGGATTTTGAAAATGATTACTAGTAACTTTGCCGGGTATGAACTGGAAATAAATACCATTGCACAAGACAGGATGAATATGAATACAATGCAACATGAAATGCAGGATAGTTTGAGAATACAAATGTGTTGAAAAGTGAAAACCCCCCAAGCGTGACTTGGGAATAGAAATTTGGTCACCTTTGGTCATCTTCCGACCGGCAGTAAAACCCTCGCCAAAGTGGGGCGTCCGTTTGGATGTGCGGGATGTACAAGTTCACAACCACGTCTGGTCGAAATGGGGACGTTAAATTCGATGATTCGTATAGAGAGGCTACTACGCTCTTTGCACGTTAAGAACCCTTGCAACAACTCTTTGAGGGGTCCGTAGGCGGCCTGTTGCAAGACCAAATTTCTGTCCCTATCCAAAATACCCTCATCCTCTCGTGGCAGTCCAAATTTCCCTGACCTTCATCTTGGACGGCCTCTATTACAGGACCTACCTATTGTATGTTTTGTTAATTTGTTCTCATTCTGAACATGCATGAAATATTTGCCAATGGACTTAAAGCAAACAACAACCAATCAATCAAAAGTGAAAATTAATTTTCGCCAGGAAAGTCGCGGAAAAATAAGTATGCGTAGCAACAGATGAAAATAAATGGTCGATCCGGATAAAAATCCCTTTCACAAACATGTTTAACCCCGTCACATTTTTATGTGTCTGTCTAAAATCAGAAACCTGTAATTAAGTGGATGTCGTTGGTCGCTTTCTGCTGTATTTATTTTTTGTTGTTGTCACAAATGAGATCGTTTGTTCTTTCGTTTGGATTGTTTCACAATTTGTCTTGTCGGGGCTTTTTATAGCTGATTATAAAATTTGAAATTACCGACCTTTTTAAATGTATTACTTTCACAGGTAAAAATTAAACATTCCTATTGGAAACATGTTAGATAGATTAAACAAGCATATTCCGCTTTGAATTTGCTGCAGTTATGTCTGCTGTTGTATGATTTATAGCACGAACGGTGGTACAGTTTTGTTGTCATCACACCGAGGGTGATCGTGGTCGAAAGCATCATGCAAGACCATAACATAGACTTGATGTACCATATTCCGGGTGTGAAAAAAAAACCAACCGGTTTGATTCTAATACTACAATTATAACAAAAAAATCTATTCAATAAACAGTTTTGAAAAACCGACACAAAACATATTCCTCCGAACAAAATAACAATCTACAAAGTTAGCTGGCCATTTAAAACAAATAAATCAACCACACAACAAGCGAAAATGAAAAATGTATTGAGTGACAACTGTCCTTGGTTATGAACTTATAGTGTAAGCAACAAAATGAATAATGGCACGAGATAATGCGTGTTTAATCAATGCAAAATTTTGACTTAAATTGTGTTTTTAATTGCTAATATTTCAAAACGACTAATATTTCACACATGATATTTGGCACACACCATCACTGTATCTTATTGCTTTAGTCAGAGTAAAAAATATCTTTATGGTGCTCGTAATAATTTTTCTTTAGATGAAAATGTGGTTAATTTCTGGTATAATTTTAGTCTTACTAAAATACTGAAATATTTATACTAATATTACGTAAATACTTTCCGCTTTCGTTATATGATATATTTAACACATAAAATATCTTTTAAGTTCTATTTCAACCACCAAAAAAAGAGCTCAGGTGGCAGGTACCAGTTTTTGTGTACCAGAACATGTGTCCTACGCAGACATTTTGTTATAGTTAAGTAATGAAATATATAAGTGCATCATGTGGACTTAAAAATCAAATGAATGTAAATTCTAGGCTATTGTCCTACATAAGTAAGTAGTTGCATACACAGGTTGGGGATTTCCTTCACATATGGGACCAATCAGAGGTCAAAATTGGGGTCTGCTCTCTTGATTTCATCCAATCAAAGTGGGGAAAAAAAATCAGTTTTATCTAAACAAAAATATCTTGAGATTATGATGATAAGGATAGGTGCGGACAAGGCTCTAATTCGTTGAACATCATTTATCTCTTGATATTTGCCTAAAATTCTTGCCTAACATTAGCAGGATTCTGTAGGTGAGGATTAGATTTGTATCAGGACATCACATTTTTTGCCTTATTTGCAATGCATTTAAAAATTTTAAAATCTCTATGCTGGACAGACACCCAAATTTACAGGTTATCTATATATTCACATAAGCACGCACACATCTTAGTTACCCGAAACCATAAATTTTATTCGCATATTAGCTTGAATGATTTTTCAAGAAAATTAAATCATAAATATGAAATTCTAAAGATTTATTGTAAAATAATTGGTTTCTGCCACCTCAATAACTTTATTTTTCATGTAAAAGATTCCCCGTACAATACGGTATCTGGGGTACCCCGTAAAAACACGAAATATAGAAAATCGTGACCACGGGAATTTACGACGACAATTATGATTGTAAAATATAATGATCTTCCTATAATTTGCCAAAAAAATTAACTCGTTAACTAGAGGACTTTTTAGACATTGGGCTACCAACTATCACGCTTATGTAGTAGACACGTTTTCAACTGGGACTTTAAACGTTGTTTGAACAATTGGTCATCAGATGTTAAACATATTGTGACAAAAATTGACATGGAAGACTATTCAACCAAAAACAGATTTGTGATCTTTCCCTTGTAAAAGACAGACTTTATATGTTGTGTTCCACTGAATGGGAAAATTCTATTACAAACTTTCTAAAACTGAGGCCGTACTTTGACCTATAATTGTTAACTTTTTATACATTGTGACTTGGATGGAGAGTTGTCTCAATGGCACTCATACCACATCTTTTTATTTATATTTCTAAAATTGTGAACATTTAAAACATTCAAATCAGAATATACACGTGAAAGCTATGTTGGATTAAACCTCACTCGTGCAGTGAAAAACACAGTCAAGTGGTGAAAGTGCAAGGTGATAAAATAATGTAATTGTCATGCAAAAGGTGATACGTAGTAATTTTTGAATTGCTAATAAAATGTCAAAATTTAAGTGTTTGCATTATTTCTAATAAAATGGTGTTTTTCTTTTGGACATTTTTTTAGCAATTCAAACACTACTTTATTTACAAAAGAAAAACTTAGCAGTACAATTTTTACACGGACATAAACTTTTGCTATTATTTTGGTATTGAGCATATTTCAGGACTTAATTTTCGTTTATATTTAAATGATAGGTTAACAGTAAATATGTCTATAAAGAAACCTTATCCTGTTACTTGTTTAGCTGGTCCACTTGACTCTTTTTCTATGAACCGTCCTGAAAGGCAGGTGCTTATCGATTTCATGCTATATTCATTAATTTTGATACATAAAACTCTCCTGTTTGTTAAGTGAATTAATTCCAGACTGAACGTATTCATGTTTTTCAATATTAAACATTTTTTTTAATGCAAAAAAACTTCTTTTTCCTCATGAAGTGTCTGCATATTTATAATTTCATATTAGAAAATATCTCGACTCCACATAAGAAACATTATTATCGATTCGCACTTTCCATAGACTACTATAGTAATCGCGAAAATTAAAGTATAACAAAATGGTTTCCGATAAGTCAAGACTGGATATATTTCTTCCTCTTCATTACAACGTTTTACAGTAATTAAATGACAAACAAGCCATTAACTTATCGTTATCTAGCAAATATACTACGGCAGAACATATTTTTTATCTCAGTATTAAATTTATCATCGAAAAATGTATAAATGAAAGGGTTAGCAATACTATTCATTATATATCCTTGGTGTACAAACATAATACCCAATCTCTCAATGTCACTATCATTCTCTAAGAAATTAATAGTAAGTGTTTCTAGAATTGTAATTGTTATTTTAGAAATGTAACACATTATAAATATTAATGTTATAATCATGAATGTTTTTGTAATTTGGCTGATCATCCTTTGATTTGTCTTTGGTAGTTTTTTAATACTTTTCTATTATTTCTCAATGAGAGCTTTTCCAGATCTAATAGATTTTTATTATATTGGTGTTTGCTGCTTTGTACAGGAATGCTATATTCAGTTTTAATTTCCATGTTCAGAGTTGAAAAGGAATGCTCCTTGGTTTGGTTTTCAGAAATTCTATTTTTACTGTAAGTATGCAGATTAACTTCACATTGGTTTCCCTTTTTCAGATATCTGCGTGTTTTCCGAACTATTAAACAATACGGTACAATTATTAACCCACAAGAAAGGCTAACACTAGTACTCACTACAACATTATAAATGAAAGACGCATTACCGGATATCGTTCCGCATACAAATCCAGTGACGTTTCTGTTTATATTTTGAAACGGAATTGAGCCTGTTATGAACACGGACGGCAAGGCGACTATAGTTGATAACAACAAAGCACACATCATGATTATTTTCTTCCATTTCAATGTCATCTTAGGACCTTTTCGCCTGCAGATTTTCAAATACCTTTGAATTGCAATCGTTACAAGAAGGAAAACAGACAAAAAAAATGTCCAGGTTGCCAACAACCATCCAAATTTACAGAGTGCATCAAATTCATACGTTATTGGCATTAGTGTCATCGATAGTCCAAACAGAGAACAAATGATGTTTCCTAGTAAGTCAGCAACAGCTAGGTATGGTATAAAATACTGACCGTCTTTGACAGTTTTCATTTTGAATCCATAGACATATATAACTAGACCATTTCCCGTAACGCCGGTGATTATAAACAAAATCAAAAGAATATCTATCGGAATAAACAATTGTTGTAGGTAGGCATTCCAATAATCAGTGTGGCTCATTTTGCAGCTTCTTTGACTATTCAATAAGAAGGTCTTAAAAATCAATATCGGATATTCAACTGTTTAGTGACATTAAAAAAATACTGCAGTTGAAACACTTCCTGTTGTTCCTATTTCGTAATATGATAACAAAGTGATATTTTGTACATGTCAATCTTTTCATTTAAATGTATTTCCTTCTATTTTAATCTGCCCTTTTCCTGTTATGATTGACATTGAGACTTAAGGCAGTTGCAGCCGAATAGTAGACATCAACAATAATGCTAACTACATTGTTTATTTGCATTTCAAGCATCCTTGTTAGTTAAGTGAGTCTTATTTAAGAACATTAATACAACCACCTAACATTATGCTGTCGATATCTTATTATCTGTCTTTTGCGATTTGTCTTGTACTGAACAACTCGTACTAGGTTATTCGAACTACACTAAGGTAAAAGGTCAGGGACGGAAATTACAAAATTTTGCAACAATTGAACAAAATAACGGTTGACTCGTGTATGGTAAAATCCTCCAAGAAAACTTATGAACCATATAGAACAGGGGTACAATAATTCCTAATCAAACTTACATCAATTTATCAATTAAAATTAAAATTGAAATTTCCAAAGTGATTTCAGAGATTGTAAAGCCAAACATTCTTGGTGGATCAATATTTGAATGCCAGCTATAAAAAAAATAATCTTTTTCACGCTATGGATATTTTTCAAACTCTGAACCTGCAATAAGAAATGAAATTAATAAATATATTTTTTTTTCGTTTTCAGCAATTTTCTGGATTTTACTTCATCAGGAATGCTCAAAGTCAAATATTTGATAGCAAAGAATATATAAGAACCGAAACAAGTGACGAGATATAGGACTAATGAGAGATATCCGCTCCTATTGTTTGTATTGTTCGTATAAAAAAGAGATAACAAGTTACTGATAAAAAAAGCAATTGTTCTAGGTGCATACGGAAGAAAATTAACAGTCCAGACGCTTAAGTGAACCTTAAACAAAGAAAAGAAAATTTGTAATGGGTCCAAATGACATGAATGTAAGTAAATATAGGTCACCGTATGGCCTTAAACAAAACTTGAGCAAAACCCATATTGTATAGTCAGCTATAATAGGCCCAGACTTTTAGTGAAATAATTCAATCAAGAAAAATCATAATATGAAAAACTAATAAATCAGACAGCAACGAACGACTACCACTGGATTACTTCATCCTTACTTGGAACAGACACAAAAAGAATGTGACGGGGTAAAATATGATTGTGAGCGCTCAATCCATAACATCGGATAGAAGAATAACAGCACAAAACAAGAGCAAAAAAAAAAAAACAGTTGGAAATGGCTTGACTCATTAGGTTGTCACGAGGCACAAAAAAAACCCAACTAAGAGTCAACTAACATAAAGACAAAAGACAAAAAGTATATATCTTAGAAAGATACGAAAGGGGTAATCAAATTCACAAGTCGAAAACGAACTGATAATGCCATGTCGAAAAACTAGAAACGACCAAAAGATAAACAATAGTTAGAGTACTGGCATTACCCATAAGCTAATTAAAAGTCAAAGCCAATTCAACTTATAAAAAAGTCATGTTTTCTCAGGCTAAAAAACTGATGCTTGAAATATAAGTATGCATTTCATGTGTTGTTTCCATGTACATTTATAAGATTTTTTATTCAATAATGTCATTTCATAATAGATACTTATTGAAGTAATGAGAATTTTTGTTCTGTAAGTTTAACGAAAGAAAAACTCTATCTTAAGAGCATTATAATGAGAAAGCAAAAGTTAGAAGACAATTTAACGTATGCTTTGATTAAGGTTTTAAAAGGGTATAAATGTCTATTTTATTTAAATATGAGAATTGTTCTGTTTATTCAACTAAGAAATCAATGCGTTTGTTCTATTTAAACAGTAAAAATATGACTATAAATTGGGTTGATTTTGTTAAATTTTTCAAAGAGATGTCAACTCAATGGACTAGCACTTATTCACGTGGATTATATATTGTAATGTACCAGTTACTTTTTAGTGAGATCTTGACACTTTCGCTCGAAAACATCCAGGAAAAATGAAATTGGAATCAATGTTGTAAATCATTTGTAACCATTTGCTTTATAATTACCCACATATCCTTAACAAATAATAACATTTTTTTAAAAACTTTTTTGGAGTTTGAATCAGTGAAAACCATCCGCCCGGGAATAGTGAATATTTGTTGAAAAAAACTCATCAGCATTACATAGAGAATTATCTATAAATACGTCATGGTTATTTCAAAGGACGATTTATCACTGCTTACATCCATTCTAGAATTTGTTTATATTTTCATACATCATTTTATTATTTAGAAGACATCATATTGCTTAATCTTAAAATATTGTCTGTCCTAAAATTTTATTTGTTATATTGAACTGCATACGATACAGTAGCAAATGGTGATAATTATGCATCCACATTTAACGCGTTGCTGATAATCAGCATCCAAAATTTGCGGAAAGCTCACTGACGTCATCAAGTCGGTACGTGGATTTGAAAGTTTTGCAACGGAAAACGAAGATAAATAGAAATAAGAAGATGTGGTATGAGTGCCAATGAGACAACAAAGTACGGCCTTCAACACGGAGTCTTGGCTCACACCGAACAGCAAGCTATAAAGGGTCCCAAAATGACTAGTGTAAAATAATTCAAACAGGAAAAACCAACGGTCTAATCTATATAAAAAACGAGAAACGAGAAACACTTTAGAACCACATCAACAAAGGACAACCACTGAAACAGGTTCCTGACTAAGGACAGGTGCAAACAAATGCAGAGGGTTTAAACGTTTTAACAGGCGCCAACCTTCACCCTAACCTAAAATAGAAGTGTAACATTACAACATAGAAAGACACACTATAGAATATCAATTGAAATGGCTTAACTCAATCACAAAGACATTAACAAAAACAAGTAAACATACACTAAACAAATAAATTTGATCTATGACACAATGTCAAAAAGGCAACTATATTCTTGGACAAAATGGCGTTAGATAAAAAGTATACTTTATTACTCAAAATCTACTGAGGGGGAAAAATTGAGGGAAATGAAGACTGTTTACTTGCTTTTCATCAATAAATTCGTATATGGCAGTAATTCGTAGAGCAATTTTAATGAACGGCGCAAAAACTGCTCGACGATGTTGCATTAAAAATACACTGCGGGGTAATTTAATTTCTGTATGCAGTCAAAATTGTCTACAACTTTTTAAATCAAATAATTGTATGATTTTACAAAATTATTCGCATTCAGCATTCATTTTAGCAGTAGTACTAATCTAAAGACTGACAAATTAAAAACACTTTCGAAAAAACTGGGTGAAAATATCTTTTTCCATGTGAAAGTTGTGTTATTTTTTCAGAGAGGCATTGGCATGAAATTTCATGTTTAACATAAACATTTTTAAAGCTGTAATATCTCGAAAAGTAAGTCATGTTTGCATATTTTTCTTTGCATATTTCGATTATGCATATCGAAATTTACTTTTTGTCAAAATTTTATGGAGAGATCTTTTCTGTATCGTATGCCCTTAAACATATTGAATCTGCAATTTAGAATAATATCAAAATAAAATTATGTAAAATATATCTACAAACCCGGTGATAAGTCTTATTCGGTAGGTCAGGTGACGGAATTTTGGTTTCGACAATTGAAACACATCCGTCGTCATCTGTGAAACAGATATTCCTTAACAGTCAACACAATCATAACGTCCGTTAAATTTTCGAAGGGATGATTTCAACATTATCACTTGGGACTCTTGGTTCAATAGCTTCCTTGTAAGAAGCAACTCTCTATAAAGGAAATCATGATAAAAAATGCAAGCTCTGGAAATATCGTATCAACTGGGAGATATATACTGCATATGCAGGAGATGTTGGCATGTTGCTTAATATAAATGGAACGTTCACAACTAGGAAGCTGCAATCATCTCTTTTGTCGAAATATTTTGTTCTAAACAGACCCTTATTGTCAATTTCTAGATGTAAGTCAAGGTATGAGGTTCACATAATTATATCTACTGTACAAGTGAGAGGTCTAGCACGCTTCTAAAACCAGGTTTAATCCACCATTTTCTACATAAAGAAATGATTGTACCAAGTCAGGAATATGACAGTTGGTTTCCATTCGTTTGATGTGTTTCAGCTTTTAATTTTGCCATTTGATAACGGACTTTCCGTTTTGAATTTTCCTTAGAGTTCGGTATTTTTGTTACTTTACTTTTTTTTGTATCCTTTATTTCAAGGTCGATGGGATAGATGTGTTCAACATAGTCCCCAAAAGATGAGTTATTCAGTAAGAGACCATCATCCTTATAACGGAACGGAAAGATAAAACATAATGCTGGCTTCTTCTCTTTCTTATTCATTCTTCCTAAGAACCTTCTGTATGAAGTCAGCCTCATATGAATGACGGAACAATCGGTATGAAGAGGAGTACATTTAATTCCCATGGACTGTTTGTCGAAAAAAAACTCGTCGTCCAAACGTAATAAATATGTCGTCAATCAAGAAATCAAGCACTTTGATGGTATCAGTTTCAGAAAATTTCTAGTCTAAATCCGATTATTTTTTTTTCTAAAGTACGATTAATCCATTTCTAAGATACTTGTATCTGCGTTGGCCTTTCTTTTTAATGAACCAAAGCAGGACAAATTCTTTCAATTTGTCTTTTTGTTTGGATTTTTTCTAACCTTTACACAAGTTTTCCTGTCAAGTTTACCTGTCAAAGGTTTCAATACTTATGCAAGAGAGACTTAGATTGTGATTTTTGAATTTCTAAGTATCCACATCTGATTCTCGTCGCCGGTAGAGTCGGTAGTTTCACACTAACTTGGAAGTCCGCTTTGCTTGATGATAAAATTGATATTAATAATTTAGAAAGAGATTTTGTGGAGCAATTGGAAGACCCAGTAATATAACTTTGGTTGTAAGGACCTTCATGTAATTTAGGTATCCAATACAGTGAAGGACGATCCAACTATTTATCTTTGATGGAAATTCCTAAGAAACATAGAACAGACCTATGATTACTCAGGATTACCTTCCTTGTAAGTTTCGTGGGGTATATGTTAAGTTTCTATGTGAATTGTCAATACCTAGTTCCTTTATTAGCAGTTAATATAATGTGAATTGCACACAAAAGAGATGTGTTTGAGGTTTTATCTACGGGGAAAACAACATAATTATCAAAGATGTAGGACATGTGTTAAGCAACATCTGGGTATTTGAAGCTCGATGTAGTATGTGTATTCATAGACCCAAGTTTCTCAATTCTATTTTTTATCAACGACCTCACAGCCTTAAATCAGGAAATAGTTTCTACGTCTCTTTTTATCATTTAGTCTATTGCCTGGCATAATCATCGACTGAATCCATCAGTAAGTTGAAGTTGTGTTTCCAATTGATGGATTAAGGCTCACTATATTTCGGGCCTTTGTATAACTCATTTCACAGAGACGTGTTATTGACAATGTAATGGTCCTCCGTAATAACATGACAAGCCGGATTATATATGAATGGGGAGCAGGCGCAGGTGCAATCAGGAGGTTTAGACTTGAAGTCGTCAAAATTAAGAGCATGTAAAATGTGTTTGTTATTGGAAATTGTAGAAGCGATTGGTTATTTATAGGTTTAAGAGATGATAGGTACATACTGATCTTTAGGTAGGGAGGTATTTTCGAGTTAACAGATTAATTTTGAAGGATATTGCCCAAGATGAGGGCATCGAGTCCTTTGTTGGCAAAGGAAAGTTTAGGAAAGAATTATTTCTCCTTTTTATCTTTTCAAATGTAAACTGGGCCAAAAAGTAAACGACTGGCAATATCCGAGATGCTAGCTGTAAGTTTTGTATTGGTTTGAATGGTGGTTTGTAACAGTTGGTTCCAAAATAAATTTGTACAGAGAATGCAATTTTGAAAGGAATACTGAATAAAGCTATCTATAAATGTGATGAATACCCAACGGCTTTTGTATAAATGGCAGAAGGTCAATAAAAGAGACATTATGGAGAGTAGGTCATGTATAATGACGATGACTATGACTGCTTCTGCGTCAAGGAGCAGAGTTGAGAATATTCATCACATTCACAGAGCTGCATGAAGGACTAGAAAGAATACCTATATCATTAATTTTGTCTTTCTAACCACATGATGTCGCAGTTCCCCATTCCCGAATCCAGTAGTCTTCCTTTTGTCTACGGAGAGGTGTTGCAAGATGGGGATTGTTAGTTCTGTAGTATATGTTTGCTTTGTAACAATGAGACAGGTACAAAAACAAATGCAAGAACTGGTCCAAATGTGCAGAAAGTGGGCAAAAGAAGACCAACAAGTTGGACACAAACGGAAGCATTTTTGAACACAGTGACATATCTGGAAAACAATTAACAATCTCAGATCTATGTGCGAAAATTAAAGAATACTGCAGAAATAAAGATGACCCATATAACTCCAAGTATGTGAAAACCAAACTCCCAGATTACCAGATGTTGTAACTTTTAAAATGACAGAATGAAAAATACTTCATGAATTTTATAACAAGCCGAAAGAGAAGACATGTAAGTCAAACAGAATATGTTGATTAAAGCGGCAGCAAATCTTATATTGAATGACATAAAAAGCATTCCAACAAAAAAAAAAAAAATGTACCCCGATCAAAACATTTTGTTTTCTATCATTGCAAATCAAGAGTTTCTACCGGCATCCTTAAGAACATTTTTGACGACGTAGTTGAAGAGGAGTAAGACATCTGATATAAAGATTTGTTAAGTGGGATAAGCTGTAATGCAAGCCGCCAGACCTAGAGTAATTATGGCAGCCGTATATGTCGGTTTAGGAATACAACTGCATCACAATTTTGCGTCAAAATGCTTGATCGATGTACTTCATACACTTAGCTTCTTTCTTCGTACGGCGAAATTTTGAATTTTGAATCCAGCGCTGCAGTCTCCCAAGAAATATATCTACCAAACGATGTAGTGATCATACGATTATGTTTTTGGCCAATAATGTGGATCATAATTTACAGACTTTAGACGGCCATGCAAATTTCACGGAATGGGAATCATTGTATTACTTAAAAAAAAACGTACGGAGAATAGATACAACACCAGAACAAATTATAAAATCCGGCAAAATTGAAATGAAATTTCACAAATTACCATCTGAAATGCACCCTTTTAATTTGAAGGAACTTAGACGCTTGAATAACAATGACCGGACGAAAACCTTAGAGACATTATTGAAGATATCATGGCCTCTTCATTCACTACGTGTAAGCTGGTCTGGATTTATGCAGACAGTTCAAGAAGGGCAATATCCCGGAAATCATCGATACACTTTTTACCCATGATTGACTTGAACCCAAGTGACCTCTCATGTATTTTCTTTAAATTATCGTTCATTTGCAGAGAAGCCTATCGCCTTCGACTTACACCTTCAATTACTTTCGATCAACCTCTTTACTGGAAAGCCTTAAACGATATTACACAATGAACCAAGAGACAGTCAACTTAAATCTGTTGTTCTACGCCTTGTTGGTTTTCACATACAAATGAGTATTCTCGGGCGTATTGGACATACTATGCAGTAGTCTTGACACTGTGAGTTACTAGAAAATATATATACATCAAACACAATAGAGCATATGATGTCAGGAAAGTCTGTATCGATAGCTGGTCGAGGGCATAACATAATCGATTGTGCTTTGTACATTCTGCTGTTATGGAAAATGATTGACGTTTCGTTACTTGAAATTGGAGAACATACAGACGAAAATTAGAACAAAGTCAATGCCTAGGACAATGAAGTCTTTGGCACTAACACAGAACAAAATAAGGCATACCTCAGAGCAAAGTTTGAATCTGCACTGCAGACATGCAAGGAGATTCTAGAAAACAAAACATCATTTGAAAACGTCCAGAACGTCGGTCGATCAGGAACGAGTTTCATAGATTGTCGAAGTACCCAACTTCAAAACTCTGGATTCAGTATATTGACATGATTAACATATTGAAACTATTCATTAAGACAGAGAGAACCGGTGATTGGCATTTACATTTGCACGCTGTACAGAGAGTTCAGACCTGCGGAATATAGAAATTTGGGTCACCGCTACCGATGAAATTAACGTAAACAACGCTCAGATAGTTGGAAAAACAATCATTGAATCGATGAAGGGTCAGGATGCATTTTCGATATCATTCAAAAGAATTATGCAAATGAAAACCTTGAATGAAAATACAAAGATCAGAACACAAGGTGAAACCCTAAATATCAGTTCTCAACTACTTTTTCAGAGACTGATTACTGCCGCTAAACATGTCACAGACGATGTATCGAAAATCTTTTCATACGAACTGAGCAATTTTTCATCAGCGATGATAGATACATCAGGTGCCATGCAAGAACCTAAAACATCAAACCGTGTTGAAGTTTTGTGGGCAATCGGTGGTTGTTCAGCGGTAATTGAGACTTCTACAACTTATGTTCAGTACGTACTTGATGGTGGGTCCTTGTTGCATCGCATTCTATGGTCCGAGAGGTCTGATGTTCGGAAGAATTACTGACTCGTATGTTGATCACGTCTGTAAAAAATATAACGCAGCAATTGTTGTTTTCGATGGCTATAGAAATGGACCATCTACAAAAAAAACCATTCATCAAACACGAACAAAAGGTATAGTTGGAACCAAAGTGCTATTCAAGGAAGACACTCCCTTCAAATCAAAGAAAGAACAGTTCTTAGGAAATGTAGAAAACAAACAAAACTTTATAACAGTTCTTGCGGAACGCTTCAAAAGTCAAAATACTGTCACAAATCTTGCAGAAAGCGACACCGACATATTAATTGTTAATAGAACACTAAGAATCTGCAATTGAGAGTCCAAAATCTACAACAACTGTCCTAATCGGCGAAGATACGTATCTTTTGGTATTGATGTGTTACCATATGAACCGTCGCCATCGCAACATTATCTTTCAGTCTGAAATGAAACAGTCAACATAAAATTACAGGTATGGGACCTTAGGAAAACAAAACAAATTCTTGGAGAGGAGTTGTGCAAAGTTCCAAAGTTCTACCGTTTGTGCATGTAATTTCAGTATGCGAAACCACCTCTAGGCTGTTTGGAATTGGAAAATGACAAGCTGTTCAGAAGATACAATCCGATGCATACTTCATGGAATGTGCAAATACATTTACTAATACCATGTCTAAAGAGGAAACACTAAGAATTGGCGAAGAAGCAATTGTATGTCTATAATAAAGTTCAACATGTAGGCTTAGATATGCTACGCTTTAGATAAATGTTCATCGAAAGTTATGACCAGTTCAAAATTTGTAGAGGTACACACACTTCCCACACCATCGAATGCAGCACAATTCCATGTTCTAAGAGTTTTTTATCAAATGAAAGTCTGGATTGACGAGGACGAAAACTTGAATGTGAAAGACTAAGGGTGGTTCATCGATGGAAACATATGCCTACCTGTTAGATCTAGCTTGCCTCCTGCTCCCGAGGAACTCTTGAAAACAATTTAATGTAGATGTAAATCAAACTGTGATACGAAACGTGTAACTGCAGGAAGCATGGTCTCTTGTTATAATGGATGTAATGGATGTACTCCAAATTATGATTCTGATTCTGATGATTGATCATCAAATCGTGCGGCTTGCATTGACATACATACTATGGATTTCTGATTACAATACAATGTTACCAAATTTGTTTGTGAAAGAGTTTTTAAATCATTAACTATTTATACATAATAAGGTGTCTTCATGCTCATCTGTGTATGTTAGATTTTGAAAACTGAACCAGACTTGAAAAAGGGATGGATTTTACGTATTGAAAAATGTTTTTACCTACTTTACCTATGTATAGTAGCCTATATTAATATAAAACAAGAATTTTTCAATCCATTTTCATCACTAAATAACTTTAAAAAACAGTTTCTACATCGATATTTCATATACTTACCTGCTGTCTACCTTACCTTAAAGAGAATATAGGGAAATTTCAATTTTTTAAGGATTTTCTGCAACAAAAAAAGTTTATTTTCACCCCAAATCGAATTAATATTGCATTTGATGGCAAACAATCGTATTTGTAGCGAAGGCAACAACGTTTATTTCTTATCAACGTAACCATTTCCGCTTGTATTTGATAGAAGAGTAGTTAACAGGGTATTTCCAGTTTTTCACGATTTTTCTTCAAAATCTACATTTTTTCCTCAAAAACAATCTGCCTTTCTGGATTTATGGCAATTTTTTATATGACAATAAGAGCACCTTCAGCTATTCAATAAACCCGACAGTTTCTATATTGATATTGCACATTTTAACCAAGTTTGCTTTCTATCCATAACTTTAAGAAGATTGTAGGGAAATTTTCATTTTCTTCAAAAGAGCTTATTTGCACCCAAAATTGCAATGCTATTCCATTTAATTGTCAGCAATCTTGTTTGTAGCGAAGACAACAAAGTTTATTTCCTATTAACGTAACCAATTCCGCTTTAATTTGACAGAAGAGTGGGTAAGAGGTTATTTCCAGTTTTTCACGATTTTTCTTCAAAATCCACATTTTCTCCCTCAAAACATAATTAGATGCCTTCCTGGATTTATGGCTATTTTTGATAAGTGAATAAGGACACCTAAAACTATTGAATAAACACCAAGACCTTTCTGTTGCAATTAGTTCTCGGTCAGGCTATTTTTGCATAGATTGAGTGGACTATATCTTTATAAAAATCTAAAAGTTGAGAAGAACGCCCATTTCAAAGGACGTTTAAAACTTTTCTTCAAACGAACATTTCCTTTTTTTCAAAAAATGAGATTAAAGGCTACTGATAAAAAATACATACGGAAGAAAACCGACAATCCCTATACTCTATTTTATATATTTTTAAAACGTATTCAAACATCTTATCTATATGTATATTACAGATTTGATTATTCCATCATATCAATTCATATCAATTCATTACAGATGCATATTGTAAAAGAAAAATGAAAAGAATCTGGCATTATCCTTTAACTTCCTTTCCGCTTACTGAATAATACAAAATTTGGTGACTGTTGACTGTTTTTATCCCAGTGAACTTTAAATAAAGGATACGACGGATCCATTTAGGTCTCATATCTTGATTTACATCTAGTAATTGACAAAGGTTAAGAACTAGACTTTCCGGGTGGAAATGATTTCAATTTTCCCACGATGAGCATATCTGGGTAGCAACGTTGAAACAAAGCCTATATCTGGAGTATATCGCTTTCAGTTGACACAATATTGAAGAGCTTGCGTTTCCTATCATGATGTCTTTAATAGAGGGTTACTACTAACAAAGCGCCATATGGAAAAAAAATCATTCCTTCGTAATTTTGCAGAAAACAAATCATGATTTTGTAGACTGTTATGGAAAATCTATGATGTACATTACACCAAATATGTTCCACATATAAAAATAAGGAGATGTGGTATGATTGCCAATGAGACAACTATCCACCAAAGTTCAAATGAAGTGGATGTAAACAATTATAGGCAACCGTACGGCCTTCAACAACGAGAAAAACCTATACCGTACGGTCGGCTATAAAAGGCCCCGACATGAAAAATATGAAACAATTCAATTGAAAAAAACTAACGGTCTAATTTATAACAAAACAATTTACGAAAACCAAATATAACAGACATAAACCAACGACAACCACTGAACTACAGGTTCCTGACTTGGGACAGGCAGGGGTTAAACATGTTTGTGAGCGCTCAACCCTCCCCTAACCTGGGACAGTGGTGTCACAGTACAACATAAGAACAAACTATGACAATCAGTTGAAAAAGACTTAACTCATCAGATGGATACAAATAGAAATACATCTCCCAAAAACACAGAGTGGACGTGGACTGGTACTTATACATCCCAAAAAACAAAAAGACTCTAAGTACAGATCTAAGAGTACTCGCAGCTACTGAAAGCTAGTTTGAAGCCAATAACAACTAATGAAAAAAATCATGTATCTAAGACTAAAATATCAATCAGTACACATCCAACATCCAATGGATTTAGCGTAAAGACGTCATTAACAGTCATTTCCCTTCGATGTCTTCTCCCTTTTTATTGTAGTAATGAGAATTTTTCGTTCCAATATTATAACATAAGAACAAATTTAACCTTAAAGAGCATCAAATAAGAACGCAAAAGTAACAGGGCAATTTTACTGATGCATTCATAAAGTGTTAGGGAGCGGATATCTGTGTTACCTATTTTTTGGAACACATGAAAAATGTTCTCTTTGTTCAACTAAGTAATCGATGGATTTGTTCCATTTTAAAAGTATTAATATGACTCAGAACTGGTTGAAAAGCTTTTTTTCAACGTGAATACTAAAGATATAGACAGAAAGTCAATGTATTAAGCTGCAATACTTCAATATTATGTTACTAGAAAGTGACATACCTTATTCTCTTATGATTGCGGCCTGTTATCTATTTCTTGCATGAAAAGATATTTCTCGTATCACACTGCACGGAGTGTGATATGAAAAAGTAATACGAAAATCTGCCTTAATTTGATTGGCTTATCCAGCATCATGAGACGATATTGCGACATTTCTATTGGCCATTGGTTAGGTTATTGATGATTTTCAAAGGTTGTACATTTCTTCCATGGCAACGGACATATTTGATTTCTTCAATAATATACAAAACACTCACACTTTTCACCTGAAAATCTTCTTTTTGTCAAATCTTATTATATTCTGAAGGTACGAAAAGTTTTAAGATGTCTGATGTTAAAGTTTGACACCGGAACTGGACATATGACGTCATACTTGTATGTGTAAAAGGCTAGGTCAACATTCGCGATTTTTTTTAATTTAACACACTGAGAGTGTTGACCATAAGAGAAATAGGTTTAAAAACTTGTGAGAATTGGATATCGCTTGATATCAACTCTCGTTATTTAATTTAAATAGTAATAATAAACTTACCAAAGGCTCGTTTATTAATATTTTGAAATTAAATAACTCTAGTTGATATTATCAGATTATTACATGGCATTTTTCATATCAGATGTATAATCAGCCCAATAGCCGAAGGCTCGAGGGCTGATATTGACCGAGGGCTTATAATACATCTGATATGAAAAATGACATGTGATGATCATTTTATCATATATGCTTCAACAATGAAGAAAATTAACAATTTGATATATTGATCATCTTAAGTGGTTCACAAGTAGAAGTTAAAAAAGTGAAAAGTTTACGGACGACGGACGCCAAATATAACACATCCGATATGAAATTATTCTATCATATGCCTCAAAAGAGGAGAAAAACGACAGTGTAATATATTATAAAAAAAATCAACAAAACATAATGAACATTGTTTGGAAAAGTCAACATGTGTAAAGTAACTTGCTAAATTATGCTGGAAACTTTGAAAAATGCATTTATTGTATTATTTGTTATGTATTTTACATAGTATATTTTCCTGTTTCCTAATATTTGTTTTGTACCCTACTTTGTTATGTTTTTCACTGAAAACGTACCATTGAGGTGTATTTTCCGGAATTTGACAAGTAACGCCGGAATGCCATGCGATAACGTTACGGAAAGGCATGCAATAATAGCCGGAAGCAGTTGATAAATTTTTCATATCAGCCCGCTAAGCACCATTTCGGAAAATATAGAAATCTCGTAAATTTAATGCTATTATCATACTGTAAAAGTTATAAGTTATTTACTCTCAGTACATGAAGCGATATCCAATTCTCACTCGTTATGAAACCTATGATTATCGTACCACGGGTGAATAAGTGACATTATGATTGGTTTAATGCCGTCACGCGGTGACCCTTATGGATCCGTGTGGGGTCAGTAAAATTTAGATGGGGTTCATGACGTCACGTCTACTATTAATGGTGACATCATCTATTTATGTAATTGTATTTCATTGCTTATCTTTATACAAAACTCGGTAGGAAAAGTCCCTTTTGCGATAAATTCGTTATACAGTTCATACTGACTCCCTACGGATCCATATGGGTCAGTATCAAACCATTTAACTTACAAGTGGTTTCTATTTTTGCGCATCAAATGAATTGCAATTGTTTTTGATAGTCGTAAATTTCTCTTTAGTAGTCAATAATAAGTCAAGAGCTATATGACCTAAAGGAACATAAAAAGAATAGCAAAATTTATCTTGTTTGAGCTGTCATCATTGGATAGTTTTATATTAACAGACACCATAGTAGTGATTAATTGGTGAAAAAATCTTGAGCACAAGAAAAAGGAATTTCTCTATATTTGGAGGTGTTTTATTATTGAACCACAAAGTATAATTGGCCAACAGTTAATTTTCCAGTTTTTACTGGATTTTTCTGTTAAAAGGAAATTTTTATTTAGAAAATACGTTATTGATATTTCCAAGCACATCCGTTCATGAAGTTTTTTTTGTTTGGATATGTCATTTCAGTATTCGACTTAATAAGTTATATTGCTGACATTGTTCGTCCCGAAATTACTTCTGTTCATCTATTCATCTTGAAACTGCTATTCAAAATAATTTTTATAAAAATCTTAATTAATACATAAGGATAGAAAGTATACAGCTTAGAACGTGTCGACCTCTTGTGTCCTTTTATCTTCATGTTATGTGTACTTCATTAAAACATAAAGTTAAGTATCAAAACTTAACAAATCGGTTTCTCTCCTACATGTATTTAAGAGATTTGTGTTTGACCATATAAAATAATAATATATAATATTTTTGATATATAATAAAATAGTTGTCGGGTATGAGGTTTTTCCTATCAAAATGTCACATAAAATTACTTTTTTAATGCGTGTTAATTGTGCATCATTTTACTTCTGATCGGTCTGGGGCCTCGGTGGCCGAGTGGTCTAAGTAGTCGAACTTCTGTATCACTAGCCTGTCAACAGTGAGGTTGTAAGTTCGAATCCCGCACGTGACAAGTGCGATTTACTAAGATTGTCAGTTGTCCTACAGTCGTACAAACCGATGTACCTTTTCGCAAAAAAAAAAAAAACGTATAATTTGCAGATGAAATCATAAGTTTTAGACTAATATACTTTCAAACTGGAAAGGACTTTCAGCAGTATGGGTGTCAACTTGGTTTCTTGTTCCATGTTTGACATTAAAAGAAGTTACTTTTCCTATTCGTTGTAAAACTTCATATTTTAACAATTCATTATTGCTCCTAACTTCATGTTCAACTTTGTTCCCGCCAGTACTATACTTCGAACTATCTGTATTAATTACGAAAATTCAGGTATAAACACATACATAAAGTTTAATCTGGATGCATTTTTTCTAATTAAAACGTATATTAATAATAAAATGTCAAAGCTATGTTTTCTAGTAAATATACTTTGGCTGAACATATTTTTTTGAATTTTTCATCGAAAAATGTATAAATGAAAGGGTTAGCAATATTATTCAAAATATAGCCTTGGTGTGCAAACATAGAACCAATCTCCAAACATCCGTTTGATTCTCCCAGAAATTGGTTGTAACTGTTTCCAGAATTGTTATTGTTATTTTAGGAAGGTAACACATTATAAATATTAAAGTTATAATCATGAATGTTTTTGTGATTTGGCTGAAGATCTTACGATTTGTACTTCTTAGTTTGTTTGGCCGTTTCTTCAATTTGTTTCTGTTATTTTTCGAAGAATTGTTTTCCATATCTAATGTTATTTTACTAGATTGTTGTTCTTTACCTTGTAAAGCAGTGTTATTTACACTTTTTGGTTCAATTACAAATGTTGAAATGGAAAGCTCCGTGGATTGATTGTCAAAATCTTTGCTACATGTATGCATTTCGACTTCACTTTGGTCGCCCTTTTTCAGAGATATAAATGTTTTCCGAGCTATTAAGCAATATGGTATAACTAATAACGCACAACAAAGGCTAATACCAACACCTAATATACCATCATAAATGACGGACACAGTACCGTTTACTGTTCCGCATATCAGTCCAGTGGCATTTTTGTTTCTAATTTGAAACGGGATTGAACCTCTTGTGACCATGGACGGCCCTGCGATAACAGCTGATAAAATCAAAGCGCACACCATGATTATTTTTTTCCATTTTAATGTCATCATAGGACCTTTTCGCCTGCATATTTTCAAGTACCGTTGAATAGCAATCGTTACTAGAAGGAAAACAGACATGTTAGTTGTCCAGGATACGAACAACCATCCAAATTTACAGAATTCATCAAATTCATACGTCAATGGCATGAGTGTCATCGATAATCCAAACAAAGAACAAATTAAACTTCCAAGTAAATCTGCAACAGCTAGGTATGGTATAAAATATAAACCATCTTTAACAGGTTTCATTTTGAATCCATAGATATATATAATTAGACCATTTCCTGTTACTCCTATGATTATGAACGAAATCAGTAGAATGTCTAACGGAATAAATAACTGTATGAGGTAGGCATTCCAATGATCAGTGTCGTTCATTTTTATAACTTCGTTGACTGTTTTATAATTGAAAATTATTTCAAACAAATCAGTATCGCACACTGTTTTTGTCTATTTTAGTTAAGTGTCTATTTAACGTAGGTAATTTACTGCTAATAAAACACTCCCTGTTGTGTTTATTTCTTAATATGGTAACAAAATGAAATTTTGTACATATTAATATCATTGCAATCAATACCTACACAATTTAAGGGTTTATTTTGTGACGGAAAGTAAGTTTTGTTTTTGTGTTTATATATTAATGGCTTTTGTTGTAGGAATCTTTAGCTGCAGAATTAAACAACATTAGATCAAAGTATGTTTATATCATGTTAATTACGTTCGTTAGGAAACTGCTGAAGCATTCGGTAAACCTTACGCTTCCCCTGTGTGTAAGCCTCATATAACAAAGTTGATATTTTCTGAAATTGACATAAATTTTGAGTATATTCATACACATAAACATGATATATATCTAAAAAATGAATGTGTTCTCAGAACAATAGGAAGTGTTTTTTTATTAGCAATCTTTGATTAAATTAGAAGTTGAAGTTATCACTGACAAAAAACTGACAACGCTATAGTTGAAAAAGACAAACAAACAACAGTATACAAAACACAGCATAGAAAACCAAAGACTAATCAACGCAAACCCCACTAAAACTGAGGGTGCTCCGGAAAGGTAAGCAGATCCTGCTCCCCTATGTGGAACCCGTTGTATGGACGTCAACATGATTTGGTTAACCGTTATGAATTATCTGCATCACAAATCACCATGGGTATGTTCTAAGTGTCGTATTACAATCTACACTCTGCCGGAAAGCTTTAATTTTCACTGTAGGGTTTGAAATTGTATTGTTCGGCGTCTTTCTTTTTGGGCATGGTGTTGTCTGTTTTTATCGACATGCGCTTTTGATTTTTTTCTACGAATCTTCTGTGTCTATTTAAGACCTACTAATAAATACGCCAAAAGTATCAAGGTAGCCCCGCACTTGATTAAACTAAAATGTTTTAAACTGTACTACTTTTCTCTGTATAACATTTTTTAAAAGATCCATGAGTACCAAGAACAAATATTATTTCACATTTGAACTAAACTTTCAACTTTCAATTTCAGTTGTGCAGAAATAAGATATTTTCTCGATACATCCCCACAACAAATCTCTTCTTCTCATATAAAACAGTACATCCATTGTTATCACAGCAAACTTATTTCCATGTCAAATGTCCTGTGAAATATGTTGATTTACTGGGGATTTTGATAGTAAGCATGTTTGAAATCGTTGCAATAAAATTACATTTTGTCTAGATAAAATATCCCAAAAATGGATTATAGGAATCACCAAAAATACTGGCACAGTACAACAAACCAAAATCAACCACCAATACCGCGTGCTCCGTGTAACATACAAACAAATAAGAACAAAATATTATGCATATAGTCTGGCTTTAGAAAGGCTCAGACTTTTATGGAGTTAAACCCGGAGTGCAAACATCCCGCAATCGAAATACACAATAAAAAAACCCTTTACAGTGTAGCTACCAATAGGATGACTACTAAATTAACTTCAGTGTTTATTTGCTACCTTGATTTGTATCTTCTTAATGAATTTATGAGATAACAACATCAGGAAACTACTGTTGCCTCTAATTGAACAAGACATGAAACAAATGAAACGTTCCTTCGATAGCAGGATTAAAATGTGCTCGCTAATACAAGAAGCTAGCTGAGGTAATTGTAGCTGTTGGTTCGATATTGAAGCTTATCTGAATTGAAATCGGTAATATTGGTGAGAGGCCAGTTAGTATCTAAAACTGTCAGATCGAAAGAACCATTTTAACTGAATTAGCAAGTAAATCACACACACTTAGCCATTTTTGTTTTAAAGATAAAAGACATTTTGAGAGTGTGAAAAGATAATGTTTCCGTGTTCAAGTTCTATCAACGACCTTACAATAAAAAGATAGGATGAGAAATACCGTCTTTATTAAATTTTTACGAGAAAAATTATATATACATATACCATGCCGATAACCACTGTAAACAATTTTGGAGAGTTTGTGGTATCTGTAACTCTGTAAAAGAAACTTGTGTGTAAATGCAAGTTATGTAAATTAATATAAGCTTCATTATAACATTTTCTACCAACCCTTACAAGTACTGAAAGCAGAAGGTGTGGTAAGGCCATTTTTATGGCTCCTTGACTGCTGACCCTTATTTTTGACATTTTAACCTATTATGTCTGTTTGTTTTGTTCACACATTGTTGTCAATATAATGGAAGTATATGCAACTGTCATACAAGTGAGAGGTATAGCTAGCTACAAAACCAGGTTTAATCCACCGTTTTCTTCATAAGGAAATGCATGTACCAAGTAAGGGATATGACAGTTGTTTTCCAATCGTTTGATGTGTTTGAGCTTTTGATTTTGCCATTTGATAAGGGACTTTCTGTTTTGAATTTTCCTTGGAGTTCGGTATTTTTGTTATTTTTCTTTGTAGTATTAGACATAGGAAAGACATAAAGACTAGGAAGTAAACAGTCAACAACATGTCAACTTCGTATGTCCTATGATCATTATGCTATATGTGAACATGTATTTCATTAAAACAAAAGGGTAAGTATCAAAATATGACCTCCCTGTTTCTTAAGAGACTGGCACATGATCGAAAATAAAATAGTTGCTGGATATGAGGTCATTTTTTATCAAAATGTCACAGAAACAAAGAGACAGTATTTTTATGAAAAAAATACAAATGACATAAGTCAATTGATTCTTAGTATTTTGGACAGAAAGGAACACTAACATTCAGTTTGATCTAATTCATAGTATTTTCGACAGAAACACTAACGTTAAGTATGATCTAAACTTAGAAATCGCTGTATACTTTCGGTTAAAAATCGTATGATTTGTAGATAATACAATAATTTGTTTTACTTTTAAAGCGGAAAAACTTTTACCAGTATGAATGTGAACTTGGTTTCATATTCCTTATTATACTTTCAAATGTCAAATCAGTAACAGTAATCTATTCATTATTTTTCTTCACATTTATTCCAATGATTCATCAATGTCCGTAGCTTGTTTAATGTTTAACTTTGTTCTCTGCAGTATCATATTTCGAACTACATCTTCTAATCTCAAAACTTAAAGTATAACAAAATGGTTTCTGATATGTTTTAACGAGATGTATTTTCTGTTAAAACGTACTGCAATGATGAAATGCCAAGTTAGGAATTAACTTACAGTTTTCCTGTAAATACCCTTTGGCAGAAGATATGCTTTATCTCAGTTTTAAATTTTTCATCAAAAAATGTATAAATGAAAGGGTTTGCAATGTTATTCAAAATATAACCTTGGTGTACAAACATTAAAACCATTCTCCCGACATCGCTAGCATTCTCCCAGAAATTGGATGAAACTGTTTCCAAAATTATAATTATTATTTTAGGAAGGTAACATATAATAAATATAAAAGAAATAATCATGAATATTTTTGTTACTTGGCTGATGATCCTTCGATTTGTCTTTCGTAATTTGTTTGGCTGTTTATTTGTAATGTTATTTACACTTTGCATTTCAGTGTCTTGTGTTGAAATGGAATGTTCCATGGTTTGGATTTCAGAATTTATGCTACATGTTTGCAGTTCAACGTCTCTTTGGTCTAGAGTTTGAATGGAACTCTCCTTGGTTTGGTTATCAGAAATTTGTTTTTTTGTTTCTATTTGGAATTGAACTTCACATTGGTCTTCTTTTTTCAGATATTTATGTGTTTTCCGAGCTATTAAACAATACGGTACAATTAGTAACCCACAGCAGAGAATTGCACCAACACCCAATACAGCATCATAAACGACGGATGTAGTACCAGTTATTGTTCCGCATATATGTCCAGTGACGTTTCTGTTCACATTGTGATACGGGATTGAACCTTTGGTAACCACGGACGTCCCTCCGATAACAGCTGACAAAAACAAAGCACACATCATGATTATTTTCTTCCATTTTAATGTCATCATAGGACCTTTTCGCCTGCATATTTTCAAGTACCGTTGAATTGCAATCGTCACAAGTAGGAAAATAGACATTACAGTTGTCGCGGTTCCTAAGACCCATCCACATTTACAAAGAGCATCAAATTCATACGTCAGTGGCATAAGAGTCATCGATAGTCCAAACAGAGAACAAATGACGCTTCCTAGTAAATCAGCAACAGCAAGGTATGGTATAAAATATTGACCGTCTTTGATATTTTTCATTTTGAAACCGTAGATATATATTACTAGACCATTCCCCGTAACTCCTGTGATTATAAACAAAATAAGTAGAATATCTAACGGAATGAATACACGTATTATGTAGGCATTCCAATAATCAGCGTCGTACATTTTCTAAACTGATTGTAATATAAAAAACACAAAGATCAAGCAAATTAACATCGCACATTCAAGTCTCTGTTCTAGTTAAGTGTTTTTAGGTTAAGTGTCTGTTAAAGTGTAATAGTACCATTTCATACTGCTACAGAAAACTTCCTTGTGTCTCTATTTCTTAATATGGTAACAAAGGGCTACACGGGATATATATTTAAAGATGAAAGGTGTTCCTAGAACAATATGAAGTGTTCTTTTTATTACTCACACACTTTAATGAAATTAGAAGTTGAAGTTTTACGACGTCAACATGATTTGGTTGACCGTTATGAAATACATGTGTCACAAATCACCATGAATATCAAAAATATCGTCCACTTTTCCTGGATTATGACATCACCAAATGCTATTTATTGGTGGATACTTACTTTTATACCCTTCCGGATTGCTCACTCATGAGTTTTCTGTGTATTTTAAAAAACATGTACACTGTTGTTTGTCTGTTCTATTTAAGATCTACATAACAATTACTCCTTAAAGACCAAACAGCCTATTGTTTATGCGCATTAGATAGCGCAACGTGTATTGTGAGATAAAAGCTCTATGACGTTGTCTTTTCGGCAAACTATCGCGTTCCATTTCGCGCATTTAGTAGCTTTCAATATGGCGTCTCGCATCAAAGGACATTTTGTTAAGAATGCTGAAAAGTCGCGTCGGAAAAAGGCCAGTGATCGTTTAAACCAACTGAATACGACTAATACATCATGTAACAGTTTACGGCCAGCTACAAACATTCCTGAAGTGTGGAGTCCTGGAGAGTGACGAGTTTTTGAACCAGCAGGATTGCCACAAAGACTGATGGACGGTTGTGAAATTTGCGGAGTAGAATTGGGGTTTTCAAGAGTTGTATCTGAAACAGTATGTCCCATGGAGTCAATTATATACATTACTTGTGACTGTGAAATGTTGAACAAAATTAATTCAGGCAAAGTGCATCATGAAAAAGAAAAACAGAGAACAAGGCCAATATTTGACATCAATACAAAGATTGCTATAGGTAATTCACCAGAGTGTAACACAATTAATATCATAATAATCAACAACAAAAATGTAGAGATGCGGTAAATACGCACAAAAAAAACATGTACATTGCTATATACAGGATCCTACAGTAGTCGCCCCGTAAGAAATGAAACAAATAATAAGAAAAAACACATAATAAAATTTCAACCGAATAGGTATATTAAAGATGAAAGAAATTACTTTTGGACTAGAAAATTGGTATTTGCTGCTTCCACGTTAAGCACACGGCATTTAGCCGTAAGAGCAACCAATTTTCATATTTAATGTAGTAAGAAATTAATGTTCAACTTTTATATAAAAATAAGGAGATCTGGTATGATTGCCAATGTGACAATTATCCACCAAAGTTCAAATGAAGTGAATTTAAGCAATTATAGGCAACCATACAGCCTTCAACAATGAGAAAAACTCATACCGTATAGTCGGCTATAAAAGGCCCCGACATGAAAGTGTGAAATAAACAGCTGCGCCATGAGCGCATGATACGCCCGTCGTCTTGTGTGTGAATTTTTATGCAATAATCATAAATAGTTGACATGCGAAAACCCCCTTTTTTACAAAAAAAAAAAAAAAATATCTCTAAAATAAAATTTTGAATCAAAACCAAAAGGTATACAGATCTTAAGATTAATATAACTAAGAAGTGTGTAAAATTTTAAGCAATAATCATAAATCGTTTTTGAGATACGGCGCGACATGTGAAAACCCCCCTTTAAAAAAAAAAAATCAATATCTCAAAAATAAAATTTTGAATCAAAACCAAAAAGTTTACAGATCTTTAGATTAATAAAACTAAGAAGTGTGTAAAGTTTTAAGCTATAATCATAAATCGTTTTTGAGATACGGCGCGACATGTGAAAAACAACTCCCCTTTTTTTTACAAAATACTCAATAACTCAAAAATAAAATTTTGAATCATCACCAAAAAGTATACAGATAATATGATTAATATAACTAAGATGTGTGTAAAGTTTTAAGCAATAATCATAAAATGTTTTTGAGATACGGCGCGACATGTGAAAAAAAACCTCCCCCCTTTTTTACAAAATACTCAATATCTCTAAAATAAAATTTTGAATCATCACCAAAAAGTATACAGATCTTAAGATTAATATAACTAAGAAGTGTGTAAAGTTTTAAGCAATAATCATAAATTGCTTCTGAGATAAGGCGCGACATGTGAAAAAAAAAAAAAAAAAAAAAACACACCTGTTTTAGTTACTATAAGTCCTGTAACTCAAAAAGTTTTAATCTTATTTTCACCAAAAAGTATACAGATCGTTTGACCATCATAAGAAACAACTATATTAAGTTTCATGAAACTTGGATAAGTCGTTACGGTGCGACATGTTTACGCCGGACAGACAGACGGACAGACGGACAGACGACAGACGACATTTGTATACCATAATACGTCCCGTCAAAATTTTGACGGGCGTATAAAAATTCAATTGAGAAAACTAACGGCCAGTAACAAAAAAAATTACTAAAAAAAATATAACATGCATGAACCTAGGACAACCAATGAACTACAGACTCCTGAATTGAGACAACCACATAAAGATTGTGGCGGGGTTAAATTCACGTGAATTTTCAAAATAAAGATATTCGAATAACATCTAAATTTTCAAATTTGATTAAAAAAAACATGAAATCAGTTCACGTGAGTTTCCACGTTTAAGCTCGTTTTGGGTAAAATTCACGCAAATTCTACATGATATTCACATGAATCAAAATTCACAAGAAATTCACGTGAGTGAAATTTCCCCGTATAAAGAAAAATTCAGCGCGTAAGCAGTTCGTTAAAAACATTTCGGCAAAAGACAACACCAACAAAAAAGCGCCTTTCCCTTGACGTCATGACTAAGAAAATATCAAGATTCTTGTCTTATGTATATATACCCTGAATTATTTCTTAAAAAATCGTACCTTAGTTACATGTATTTTGTAGATACAGACATACAGAAAACGAAATCAGATTGCAGAGACTTCAGAACTACTATTATGCCTAACTGCATCAATGACTTTATAGTTCGGCTTACTTTACTTGTTCAGTTCTCTTTCGAGTGCTTAATGATTATTATATACCTAAGTGATTGGAGTGCTCGTGTGTTCGTCTTCCGGTTCAACTTCTAAGTACACTACATTTTTTTCATTTGAAAGATATTTTTGGCAAAGGGGAGAGAAAGGTACCAGAGGGACATTCAAACTCACTAGTCGAAAACAAACTGATAACGCCATGGCTAAAAAGAAAAGACCAACAGACAAACAATAGTACACAAACACAAGATAAAAATAAAGATTGAGCAACACGAACCCCGCAAAAAACTGGGGGTGATCTCAGGTGCTCCGGAAGGGTAAGCAGATCCTGCTCCGCAAGTGGCACCCGTCGTGTTGCTCATGCTAGTACAAAACCGGTAATAAATCTAATTCGGAAGATAACATTCGGGAAAAGGGGACGGGATTGTAGAAACGACATTAGGAACATATCCGCTATCATCTGTGAAACGGATATTCCATAACGGTCAACCAACTCGTGATGGCGTCCGTAAAACTTACGAAAGGATGATTCCAACTTCACCACTTGGAACTCTTGGTTTAATAGCTTCCTTGCGAGCAGCAACCCTCTATCAAAGAAATCATGATAGGAAAAAAGCCCTGGAATATAGTATCAACTGGGATACTCCATATGCAGGCGCTGCTGGAATGTTGCTACATAGAAATGGAAAGTTCACAATTTGGGAAGCTTAAATCATCTCTTTTGTCGTAAAGTATTGTTTTCAACCGACCCTCATTGTCAATTTCTAGATGTAAGTCAAGATATGAGGCAGACTTAACTCTATTGTATCCTTTATCTCAAGTTCGATAGGATAGATGCTTTCAACATAGTCACCAAATTTTGAATGATTTAGTGAGAGAACATCATCTATTTAGCGGAAAGTAAAGTTAAATGATACTGCTAACTTCTTTTCTTTCTATCTAAGAAGTTCCTGTATGAAGTCAGCATCATATGAATAAAGGAACAAGTCGGCAAGAAGAGGTGCACAGTTTGTTCCCATGGGAATGCCGATTGTTTGTTGAAAAACACGTCCTCCAAACGTAACAAATATGTTGTCAATCAAGAAATCAAGCATCTTGATAATGTCAGTTTCAGAGAATGTTTTGTTTGAATCAGAGTGATTTTTTACATAGTAGGATTTATTCCTCCTTAAGACAAGATACTTGTATCTACGTTGGCCATTCTTTTTTATGAAACAAAGCAGGACCAACTCTTTCAATTTGTCTTTTAGTTTGGAATGGGGAATACTTGTGTAAAGTGTAGAAAAGTCAAATGTTTTAATACTATTGCAAGATGAAAGAGTCTTAGATTGTATGTACTCTAAAAGATCTTTGGAATTTTTTAGTATCCACATCTGATTCACGCCACCTCTAGAATAGGTAGTTTCACAATAACTTTGAAGCCCGGCTTTGATTGCTGATTAAATTGATGCTAATAATTAAGAAAGAAGTTTCGTGGAGCACTTGGAAGACCAGCAATTTACCTTTGTTTGTAAGGACACTCATGTAGTTTAGGTATCCAATACAGCGATGGAAGCTCCAGTTTGGCTGAAATACCAAAAGAAACATAGAACATACCTTTGATTATCCAGGATTTCCTCTTTAGTAAGTGTCGTAGGAGTATATGTTGAGTTTCCAAGTGAATTGTCAATACCTAATTCAATTATCAAGCAGTTTATGTAATGTGATTTACACACAAAACGATGTTGTTTGGGGCTTTATCTGCGGGGACAACAACATATTTGTCATGGAGGTAGGACAAGTGTTTTGCACACTTGAGTCTTTAAAGATTGATGTAGCATGGGTATTAATAGACCCATTCAATTTCTTAATTCTGATTTGTATCAACGACCTCACAGCCTTAATCCAGTCGGAAAGAGTATCTACGTCGTCTTTCTCGCGTTTAACCTATTGTCTGGCATAATCATCGACTGAATCCATCAGTATTTTGTAGTTGTGTTTCCAATTGATGGATTTAGGCTCACAATATTTCGGGCCTTTGGATAACACATTTCGCAGAGAAGTGTTATTGACAATGTTTAGGTCACCGGTAATAACGTGGCCGGCCGGATTATATATGAATGGGAAACTAGCACAGGTGCAATCAGGATGTTTAGACTTGAAGTCGTCAATATTGAGATCCTGCAACAATTGTTCGTAATTGAAAATTTTAGTTGCAATTGCTTTGGTATAGGTATAAGAAATCATAGGTACAGACTGATCTTTAGAATAGAGAGGTAATTTCGAGTGAACTGAAATATGATGAAGGATATTGCCCAAGTTGATGGTATCGAGACCTTTGTTGGCAAAGGAAAGTTTAAGAAAGGATCTTTCTTCTTTTTATCTTTTCAAATGCGAACTGGTTTGAAAAGTCTGTGACTTGCAATATCCGAATTTGTATTTGTTTGAATGAGGGTTAGTAACAGTGGTTTCCAAACATAAGTTGTACAGAGAATGAAGTTTTGAAAGGGATAATGAATAAAGCTTCGTGCGAATGAGATGAATACCTAACGGCTTTTGCATAAATGGAAGCAGGTCATTAATAGAGACATCATGGAGAGTATTTGATGTATAATGACGATGACCATGACTGCGTCTACGTCGAGGAGTAGAGTTGAAAATGTTCATCACATTCACCGAGCTACAGGAAAGACTAGATAGAATACCTATTCCATCAATTTTGTCATTGCAACCATATGGTGTCGCAGTTCCCAATTGTCGAATCCAGTAGTCTTCTTTTTGTCTACGGAGAGGTGTTGCAAGATGAGGATTGTTAGTCCTCTGGTATATTTTTTCGATGATGCGAACTTGCATAGAAAGGATTGAATGATCAGGCTGGTTAAAATGCTGGTAAACAATGTACTGTGGTTGATGTCTGATCTATGGCCGCACATATGTTTATTTAGCCTTCCTTTCGTTTCACCGACGTATACCAATCCGCAAAGGTTACACGCTAATCCGTAGACGACATTTGTTGATTTACAATTCAAATCATCGTAACTTCTGGTAAAATAAGACTTTTTAGTTAATTTGCTAGTGAATTGAGCATTTTGCCTTTTACTTATCCGCATACTACAGTGAACATATGTATTTGCTTCTACTAAACTCATAATCAGATTTTAATGAACTTTCTCAGAATATTCATCATAGAATGTCATTGTGAAAATCAAATACACGGCGTGCTGCATGATTTCATTTATCTTTTGTCGTTTAGTTTGATCGTCTTTTTCATGATACTGCTATTGCCATCAACCATTTCTTTTTAACCATCTACGTGAGAGGTCTTATGGATTTCAACTCGTGTCTCTTTGAGTCAATGTGTTAGTTCTAAAAGGTCTAGTCAATCAAAGTCAGCTTTTCGTCACAGGTTTTAGTTTGAATAGAAATGAAAACACAGTTAGGTTTAATATGTAGGAATATAAAGAGAAATGGATTAATGCCAATGAGACACGTAGGGTAATTGGGAAAATTGTACCTCACTCTGTGCCCAACTATCATACTAACACCATATAACACACATTAAATCATCATAACTTTTTGCAAGTTGGGAATGAACACAACGAATATATACATCTGAACAAATAACAAAAACCGACTTATATATATAACTTGCACGCACATGCAGTAGCAAAACTGTACTAAGAAATTGTAATCAATAACCCCGACATGTACTTAAACAAATGCCGTGGGTTTTTTTTTATACCACCAAGCTCATATCCATGGTAATTTTTTGTATAGGACTTTGTGCTGACATTTATTCAAATGTCTGGCTTACTTATATTATGAAAATGTTCGATTAAACAGTCCTTAGTAACGAAGTAACGACAAATAGACTTTATAAATTTCGTGCGTACAAAGTACTTTTCTGGATCATCAGGGACGGTAAAACCCAAACATTTGAAAGCCAAAGGATGTAACATTCTTAAACAAATGCACTATGCACAATGAACCATACAAGAAGATACACCATCCTTGAGTTCAAGAACACATTTCGGTTATGATTTTAAAAAAGAGGCGAAAGACACCAAGGGGACATTCAAAACTCATAAGTCGATAAAAACGGACAACGCCATGGCAAAAAAAAAAAAAAAAATAGGACGACAAAAAGAACAAAAAATTCATAAAACACTACAAAGAAAACCAAAAACTGAGCAACGTGAATTCCACCTAATATTGTGGGTGATTGAGTCAAATTTATGAAATAATGTTTAACTTTTAAAACACTGTAAACTCATTGTTTAAGCCTTAGACTTGGTGATTTTCTTCCCTTTTGGAGAAGAAGATATGGAATAAGTATGTTATTTACTTATAGGATAATTTGTTAAAGAATCGTGTATAGAATACATTTAATGATATGTATAGATCTGAATTGTTTTCCTCAAGAACATATGAAAATCATCTTTAATTTTTGTAATATAGCTAAGTTCACGAAAAAATGAGCTTTGATTGGGCAGCTAGTCGTGAAGTCGTGAATGTCAAATCATATTACCACAGGGACAGTTAATTCTTCCGCAATTCAGATTTTTTTGTTGCTTCGAGAGAGGAAACACGAACAAATTCACTGCATATAAAGTTTCTTCTTTTTTTAATAAGGACATTTTTACGTAAACTGTACCAAAACTTTTTAAAGAAATGATTACGGTTGTCAGCACTGTACATGATCTATGGCTATAAAACAAAATGTCTTTTAACTATACTCTATCTATCCATAACTTAATACATCGTAATATTTTCGTTATTGTTTTTTCTTTTCTTTCCTTTTTTTAGTGTTAAAAGAGTAGATAACATGAAAACTGATTGAATAAGAGGATCGTTATCACATCTGTATATATCACTACATACTATATAGGTAGATAATGCACTTTGTCCAGTTCAGGGTTCATATCAACGTTCCCCTCTTTCCACCTTTAAGTGAATGATTCACTGATATTTAACAATGGGGGTAAGTATTACACCTAATATACATATATAAATATATATGTAATTGTTATATATTATACTTTATATGTTTTATTGTATTGGCTTTTCATGTAGTCTTCTTTTGCAGACTAAGGACTCTTAGTGTTTCTCCAAATACAAATCTTGGCACCAACATAGCTTGTTTTGCGGAAAGCAAAAGTGACATTTAATATTGGGCAGTGCTAAATATAATCTAAATGCAAAGAGCGCGCTTTAAGAAGCAAATCTTTATAAATATGTGCTTACGGTAATAATTTTGAACCTTTTAAAAAAATCGTGTGTTGTAATTGGATTATATTTTTTTAAATGATTTTCTAACAAAAAATAGTATTTCCTTGGTAAGAACTCAGTATTTTGACTTTTAATGCAATGCTGCATGGGTACATGTATGTAAGGTTCCTGCATCATTCGCTAGTATTATGTGAAAATTTGTTCATATATCAGTACGTTTGTACAACTAAATTACATACATTACTAGAAAGTTAGATTGACCTAATAGAAACTCCCTGTCGTGTCAACTCTTTACATGACACTTCCATGATATGTGGTTAAAACAAGCTCGTTCTATGGGAAGACACTTCGTTTGGAATCAAGAACTTATGTGCAAACCTGTTCATTCAAATTTAACCCTATTATTATTTTTTTATTTAAGATTTGAAAATAATTGTCGTAATTCGTTAATATTGATGGACAGTAAAAGATCATTGAAAGCAATGTTGTCAAACAAACGAAAATACACATCAGATACTTCAAACTTATATTATACGCTCTATGTAATCTATCTAACACGAAGACAATTTTAATGGGCGCATTACGTTTGCGCGCATTTGGGGATTAAAATTTTTCACGTTTGCGCGCAGCTTTTGATTACATTTGCGCGCCGATTTATTTTACAGGTAAACTCAGGTAAACTCAGGTGAAAAAAAAGGTAATATAAATAAAAATAATATTAAAATATAAATATGTCTATATATGACAATTTCATAATAAATATGACTATAAATCATTAGTTTTAATATACTGCAAATTTTAAATGTTTTTATTCAAGTTTACACTGAAGAAAATCCAGAACGAAAATGGAACAATCTAGACTTATAACACAAAAAACTGATACAATTTTGATAAATTTTGCTTTGGAGATGTTGAAAGGGCCATATGTTGACCCAAATATCAAGTCCGTTATTTCAAAATGAAAAGTTTATCTGTCGCATTGACGTATATCCCATATTTCCTTTTATTCATATTTAAAGATTTTTCTGTTCACGCCTTTTGGGTTAAAAGCTTATATATAGAAATAAGTAGATAAGGTATGATTGCCAATGAGACAACTATCCACCAAAGTTCAAATAAAGTGAATGTAAGTAATTATAGGCAACCGTACGGCCTTCAACAATGAGAAAACCCCATCCCGTATAGTCGGCTATAAAAATTTATAACAAAATAATTAACGAAAAAACAAATGTGTATTGATATTTGGCTTCCGAAACTTTTGGTCTCAAGCTAATCTGATAAAAGTCAACCCAGAAGCAAATGTCATGGAAATTAGTATCATGCGTTTTTAAAACATAAAACTAACTTGTCTTAATGGCTGTTGAAGATAATTTAGGCGCAATATTGCAAATTTTACAAGTTTTTATCGAAGATTGCAACGAAGGACAAAGATCTGAAAGACAATACATTGCGACTGTCATAGAAGTGTGAGGTTTAGCGCTTTAAAACCAGGTTTAATCCACCATTTTCTACATAAGAAAATGCCTGTACCAAGTCAGGAATATGACAGTTGTTGTACATTCGTTTGATGTGTTTGTGCTTTTGATTTTGACATTTGATTGGGGACTTTCCGTTTTGAATTTTCCTCAGAGTTCAGTATTTTTGTGATTTAACTTTTTGCTTGGCATCCTATAGAACTTTGGCCTTGGTTAAGAGTGTCATCCTTTTCCGTTTACTAAAAAAAAATACTCAAGATTTTATGAAATCTTCCAACATTGCAGTTTATAATCTAGTTATAGCACATATATGAGGTTGTTACAGTCTTAAAGAACACATTTTAGTAAAGCATGAAACACTTTCTAGAAAATGGCACGTGCGAAATAAGTTCAAGGGAAATAAGCTCTTTGAGAGTTAAAAACGAAATCGAAAAGTTTCTTGATACCGAAGTTTACAGTAATGAATTAAGTGTCTTAACTGTAGTTGTTTTTAGGAATAAGATACAAAAATAAAAAAATTGTAATGAGTAGAACCGCCAAGTTGTAGTTCTTTTTAGGAATAAGATACAAAAATAAAGAATTAGTAATAAGTCTAACCGCCAAGTTTAGAAGGTAGAATATACTCGCATTTTTTGTCCAATGACAACTCAATATTTCTTTTCTATTATTCATAAAGCTTTCCATGCACTATAAAAATGAATTAAATATTTTCTGTTGGTTGTTTTCTTTAGATGAATTTCTTCAGGAGCTTCGCCTCAGAGTATACTGTTCATAGCATATGACCAAGTACTTTCTAACCTATACATAAAACTATCACAACTTAAGATAATAAATTAATGAAAGACTAGAGAAATTAGACCCGTCGCAAAAGTTTTAGATTGTGGAAAATGTTCTTATCTATCGTGACCTCGTCAGGAGTGTTCCTACTACAAATGGAACACATCCGACATACAAATACTTCATAACGCTGAACCAAAACATGATAGCATTTGTTAAACTTCAATTCGAGCGCCGAGTGAGCTTTTTTCAAATCCAACCCACATCTTGTATATATTCCTGCCGAGTACAACATTATGGATTCGACAGAATATCCAATAGCATCATTAACAAAATTTTTGAATGATCCCATATATAACCTGTTTAAACTGCTGAAAAGATACCCTGTTTAAAATGACGTAAAGATGATAAAAATAATCATCACATATGGTGTATGCATTATCTGCAAACTTTTCCATATCTTTTTTTTAATTTTTTGAAATATTCAACGTTAAAACCTTTCACAAACTTTGATAATATAGTATTAAATATTGGACTTTCCCACATGAAACATTTCTTAAACAATACTAAAAACCATCATTTACAAACGTTTTATTTGGGAAAAAAATATTGAAGGAACCCTAGCTGCTTTGATTATTTGTTTATAACATGCATTTATTTAGTGCTCAGACAAACTATTCTAATGGGTGCTACATTTTTCAGAAACACTGTAAACCATGTGCATTATTTTTGATCTGTATGTAAAGATTGAAACATTTATTTTTTACATAGAAGGAACAAGACCCATACTTCTTTTTGAATGATCCCATATATAACCTGTTTAAACTACTGAAAAGATACCCTGTTTAAAATGACGTAAAGATGATAAAAATAATCATCACATATGGTGTATGCATTATCTGCAAACTTTTCCATATCTTTTTTTTTAATTTTTTGAAATATTCAACGTTAAAACCTTTCACAAACTTTGATAATATAGTATTAAATATTGGACTTTCCCACATGAAACATTTCTTAAACAATACTAAAAACCATCATTTACAAACGTTTTATTTGGGAAAAAAATATTGAAGGAACCCTAGCTGCTTTGATTATTTGTTTATAACATGCATTTATTTAGTGCTCAGACAAACTATTCTAATGGGTGCTACATTTTTCAGAAACACTGTAAACCATGTGCATTATTTTTGATCTGTATGTAAAGATTGAAACATTTATTTTTTACATAGAAGGAACAAGATCCATACTTCTTTTTTTAGATTTTCACTCTCTGGTTTAGTTTTAAACATATGTAATGTGTTTTGTGGGAAATATTTACAATCCTTATTTCCGTTTTAAAATAAGCCCAGATTATATGTTTACAACATTGTCATATTTAAGTTTCAATTTAACATTTTGCATTAAATAATCCTTTTCTGATGATTTAACGTGTTGAAATTTTGATGAAAGTCCTCGAACACAAATTGTTTTTTTGTACATCCAACCGATAAAAAAAGATGACTGATAGATTTCGCCCATATTAGGTACCCTTTACGATATGGGCTATATCTACATGTTCATATAAATGTTCATATGTGTACCAGTACTATGTCTGAGTAGATATGGTAGATAACGATAAACATAATCGGCTGTTTACATAATAGTAATGAAATCATTTCTGTCCTTACATCATTCTATAGATGTACCTATCTTACACTCACATCATTTGTATCTATTTTGTAGGTTATCTTATACTTTTATTTTATAGAATTGATAATGAACGATTGTCATATGCAAACAATTCATATCTTACTTAAAGGTGGTCAAATTCATAAGTTATATAAATTGATGAATTTCTTTTTTTTTTCTATATGAGTTTATAATAGAAAAGAAAGAATATGGGTTATCCAAACAAAAAAAAATCGGTATATTTACAGTAAAAAACACAAAAAGCAAAGGAACATCTCGATGTTACAGTGAGACCTTCAACACGGAGCGAAAAAACTCTCACATCACTGCAATTTTAGCACCGGTTTGAGTGGAATTCTTTACAAACTGACGACCACGCCACAACTGTATTATAAAATCTATTTGTTGTTTAACTCCAATGAATGACCATAAACTACCATATGAACGAGCTAATTTGACTGTCAAGAGTCCAATGTAAAATGTTGGATTAATTTAGAGCAAGGACGTATAACTAACTTATATCTAAAATATACGTCCTTGATTTAGAGCGACTTTGAATGTGTCCTCAGTAGTATTGGTGACTCGTTCGTCACTCACTGATGACAAAATCGAGTGGAGCGATGAATTGAAAAAAGACAATTATTTAGTGTGTTTTCTAAATGTAATGTTTTAGTCATTTTGGTAACCGAAAAGGTCGATTGCCCCTATTTCCTGTGCAAATAAACGATGAAAGAGGTATTTTATACCGTATATGGGTAAACCGTGGCTGAACATAAAAATTGACAAAAATGGAGATAATCAAAAAGAAAGTTACAAATTGTAAAAAATAAATAGTTTGTTTTAGAAATATTATAAAAAATAAATAATTTATGTTATGTCCATTGCTGTCTGATTTGTTATTTCACTTTAAAACTGCACATACCGCACGTCTGGGACTATTATACTAACTATGTCTCAGCGCACATTCAGTCACTTATCTCTGATTTTTATTACTTACGCTATCGTGTATTATATAATAGTACATGCATATAGGTAAAAAAGGAGAGTAAGTAAATATGTCTCTGGCTATGTAAAAAATGAAGAGGGGCGTAAAGGGGGTATCTGCACGAAAGAACGCGAAATAAAATTGCCATTTCACAATGAACGAACAATTAAAAATGTCTTGCACGTTGATCTTTTTACCGATTTCACGAAACACGGTGAATAACGAACCTTTTTCACGGCTGCACGTGAAATAAATATGGCAAAACACGTTGCACGAAAATAACCCCTTAGGGAGCTACCATTTGATTTTTATGGGGGCTAGGATGAAAAATTTTGTCCTGCATTTTTTTTAGTTGTAATCTCTGTCCTGCCATTTTATTTTTCACTCTATTCGGTCCTGCCTTTTTTTTTATTAGTTTTACCTGACTTTTTTTTACATAAATTGTCATCCTGCCTTTTTTTTTTGCCAAGTTGCTCATCCTGCCTTTTTTTCAATCAAAACTCCTGTCCTGCATTTTTTTTCAAATTTCATCCATTTACTGCGTTCGAAGCTCTTTCACAAAAGAGTCTCGATTTACCTTCACCAGAGACATTTATGGATTTTTTTGGGATTCCATTCGTTCCTTATATTTCCACAGTAACAGACAACCGTGTATTCTTTGAATAGACCACTTTCGAGTTTGTCCTTCACCGGAAAAAACTCGTCAATTATGCGCGCCTTTATGACGTCATTTACCAGATACAGGGGATCGCCTGTATCCCTGCACTATTAACGTTCATCAAGCGTCTTAGTGATCGTTATTGAACAGGATAAACTAGAAATAATGTTTGTTCGGTAGGTACTTAATCACAATTCCCTAATGACAGCAGTGCTGATTGTCAATTATGAGAATTCAATTTGCCGAATAATTCGTGCAATATACCATCATAGTTTTCAACCACTCGCTTAACCCGAATAATTCAGTCGTTATATTCCGCTGATCTACGATTACTCCATTAACGCCTGAATGCATTGACAATGAAAAATCTTCAATCAATCATTCGGAATTACCTCGGGATTTACCTATTTCGATAAAATTGAGCTAATTGTTGATTGGTCACCTCTTCTACAGGGCACCAATCAAAATCCAGGATTCGTGAAGAGTTTTTATCGTGTAAGGAATTCAGGCCCTCGCAAGTAGGAGAGATCGATTACGGGGAGGGACTGAATTATTCGGGTTACCACTCGCTCAACATTGGAACGGAAGTGACGATGCCCCTAAACGCACGAATGATGTTCACTAAAACCAGAGTTTTTGACGGAAATGCATCGACTGACTCGAAAGTTGTCTATTAACGGGTCCACATTCAGTTATACTTCCGTCATTGTCAAGTAAATTAGTATTTAGACTTCCGGTCGTATTCTTTACTGTGAAAAGTATCGAAATAATAATGATCAATAATGTTTTGGATGATTTCAGCTTTAGCAGTCGGGACTAACTTTTACTTTATCTGAAATTCTTACAATCGAGCCACATCCATTATTTTTTATTATTTTGATAAAGTTTCAGAAATAGGCCCTGCTTGGTTTTATTTTTTTTTTAATAATTTCAAGGCATGATTTTTAATAGAAAGACTTGATAATTTCTTCATTTTCAGAAACGTTTTGATATTCAAAAACTCATCCTGAATATGCAAAACGTATTTGCTACTTGATGTTAGCCAAACAGCAATGCATCAAATTGAAACAATCAAGTCAATTCTAGAAAAGATTTTTCAAATTGAAATAATCAAGTCAATTCTTTAAAAGATTTTTAAAGAAATCATGAGAAATGGAGTTGTAAAGGGACACATTTTCAAGTAAATCGAAAACATGGACTTTCTAAGAAAACTGAGTGCTCTCAGACTTGCTTCCTCTTGTTATAACAGATGCCATTTCTTAGATAAATCAAGGATTTGTATAGTGGATAAATTTGTCCATTTTTTATGGTTTGCCAGATAATTAAGTACCTGCCAGATATATTGTACTAATTATGGACTCTTATTTGCCAGGGACTTAATTTGATAGTGATATTATGGATACAGACTTACGTACGTAGGAAACAAAGGAGGACACACTATACTAAGGGACAGATGTATATCGAAAATGTTTCGTGAAAATCAATGATTTTGAAGAAGACTTCAAAAACCCTTACAAGTGTGAATTTTAAGGATGCAGAGGCAAAGAAACTTTTGCATTTGGTTGATTAGTGAAAGATAAATGTAGTTTACTATGGTTTCATAAAGGTTCAGAATAGGAATATTTTACCTTTATTGTTTAGTAGATAAGTTGCTATAGCACATAAAATGTGTTTCACAAAAATACAAAAATGCCTCTTATCAACTCAGATTTAAAGATTGTGTTTTTTAAAAGTTGTAACGCTATTAAAAATACCTATAGAAAAGATCTTGGAATAGGAGATATGTCATGTTATTGTAGCTACAAATTGTATATCATGTACATACTCAGATGTATTTGCTTGTAATGTTTGAATCGACAATGATTTATATATTCATATTTTTCACACGGAACATTAATCTTTATACAATTTCAATGCCTATATTCAGTTTATTAAGGCAAATGGAAAACAAGATGTTATCATAGATTACATGTAGCTTTATTTCAGTGCTTATTTATTTTTCAGGGGAAAAGAAAGACTGTTTGTAGACTGTGTCTGATATCATTATTGTATGTACAATATGTTACAGCGCAAGCACAGTACTGTACGAAACCCACAGATGCACAAATCAACAACCCTAATGGTAAGTAGAAAAGTGTAAGACATCATGTCATCAGGCTGGTCAAACATTTCCATATTAAGTATCAAACTTCATTCTACTGGCATGAGTGGTATTCATTTACAAATAAATGTACATGGTGTGGAGGTTGAACAACTGATGGACCTGTCTGCAAAAGAGCTGTTGTGACCAAAGTTAAAATTCACCTCAGCAAAATCTAAAAAAGTATAAACAAAACTCCATTTCGCTAGATCCTGTAAAATGGCATCAAGAGTTAAATCAACTTTGAAACAACTGAATCACTATCAATGACTAAAAAATAAGAATGCTCTCCAACAGCCATTGATTGAATTTTTACTGAAATTTAATGTAGAAACTTATATAAGAAAGACTATTTAATATTTATATTTAAATAGAACATCAACAGATGATGGGCTTTAAATACCCTTTGGTGAAAAAGTGGGTTTCTAACCCTATTTTTGCAATGCGTATAGGACTAATCTTTTCTCTCTGTCCTTGAGCTATAAAATGGCAATTAAGGCTTTCATGATAATCGGATTGATTTTAGAAGTTTGTGAAGAAAGATAATTGTTGTTTGACAAGTCTTGAGTTTTTACCATATTCTTATACTAGTAGGAACAAGAGGTGTGAGATTTGCTAATAATACCAATAACTTGAAGCAGAAGATACATGTGTAATTCTGTAGGAGAAATCTCTTTGAAAAAACAAGACCATGGGTTAAATATTCTGTCACAGTAAAAGCATTGAAGGATCCTTAAATATTTGGCAAGTATCCACACCTTACACCTAACTGAAAAAACACACAGCATTATGTTACACAATTCAATATTGAATGCTTTTAGTTAACTCTAATAGAATATGTATATATATAGGATCTTATGTGTTTGATTAAATTATTGTTAAATTTTGAATGTTATGCTTTCTGTTACAGCTCCTCCATTTCCAAATCTACCTACTTCATTCCAGACCAGAATTGAAGCCGCCATAATAGACAAGAATTACACAATGTCAGGAGAAGAGTACTTTGACAATCCTAACAATCAGGCTTCTTTATCTTTAATGAGATCTGGAGCCATATATAAACTCATTTTTGATTATGCTAATGATCAACTGTTTTATGTAGAACGTAAGTATTAAGAATAGAATAAGAATAGAATGTTGTCTCAATCACTAGTTTTCTGTTAAGAATTATCTGTTAAGATGGGCATGAGCACTGGGTTTATGTGCAAGTGGTGATGCTCCAGACACCTCAGGAAAAATCCCAATGAAGTCTGTTGGAGACTCAATGAGGGTACCAATAACATTGCCAACTTCAAAATATAATTCTAACACTGTTTGGTTAGTAAATATATATATGCTTTTTCGTCTTGATTCAGCACAACAATGTTAGAACAGCATTTTTTTCTCTTGCAAATTAAAAAATATGACATTGAATTTCAGATGTGTAGTAGAATTTAAAAAAGGAAAAGAAATTTAAAAATATAATTATGCTTTACAAATTAGTGAAAAACTATTGATAAAGACTGTAAATTTTATTTTAGACATGATAATTATAGTATGAGTTTCTTAAGGTCAAGGAACAGTAAATGGGCTATGTCACAGATTTTACTTAAATTTTGCATGCAACCTTGGCTCGTTGAACTACAACTGAAAATAAAAAAAATAATGCATTTATCTCTTTTATTATCTGAAATATTACAGATTGATTTCTTTCAATATGGGTGAATATTTGTATAGAAAGCACATAAAATCGGGGAAAAACCTTCTAAAATTTGTTTTAAAATCGTAAAATCTATAATTCTACTCCATAGATTTTTCTTAAAAAACTGTATGTTGTTGATACATAAATTTCTGTTTTAATGATATAAAATAATCATATGGTCACCGACTTCGTTTTTTGTCTAATGATCAATTTATTACCTTATTTGTAGTAAAAAACGTCAAAAATCAACGTTTTCCGGCCTGCAACGCGATGACGTTACGATTATTTCGACGTTTTATTCAATTTTTTCACAAAAAACACTACTTGGAATGATGTTTACCGTAAAAACAAAGTCGGTGACCCTATCTTTATTTTGTATCATTAAAACTCATTTAAAAAAAAAAATGATAAATGAAAAATTGAATAAATCATTTGTGTTCTCACAAAAAAACTACATTTATTGATAACTTTATTTTAGCTGACCAGGCTTGTGTAGTACACAACTTGACAACTGATGACAATAATCTTTTATTTGGCCTACAGTTTGTAAAAGGATTTCCACATGTTTTTACTACCAGTGGTGTGTTACACTTTGCAAAGAAGTTTGGAGAGGTATGTGCATATAGAGGGTGGGTCTATTGGATAGCTGTGCTATATTTAGAAAATTTTCAGGACAGGGTTTCAAGAAAAACATAATTTTAAGTCCAAATTTCTGAACATTATTGTGATCTTTTCATGTTTTCCATATGATATTGCACTTCTATTTTTCTGATATTTGATTTGTTTAATCTTGACAGGTATTAAAGTTCCATATATCATTTTTTCCATATTCATATTATTAAAGTCCATCAGGCTCTAATTGCATGAACAATTTCAAAACAAATCAGTAAGATTCTCAATTGACATACCTGTTACCTTAAATTATACATTAAAAGTAGACAAATTATTGCTATTATTAACACTGGCTGAACAATGATATAAATCACAACCTTTCGCAGTAAATATTATCAGACTGAAATAGATATAAGAAGATGTGGTATGAGTGCCAATGAGACAACTCTCCATCCAAGTCACAATTTGTAAAAGTAAACCATTATAGGTCAAAGTAGGGCCTTCAACACGGAGCCTTGGCTCACACCAAACAGCAAGCTATAAAGGGCCCCAAAAATGACTAGTGTAAAACCATTCAAACAGGAAAACCAACAGTCTAATCTATTTAAAAAACAAGAAACGAGAAACACTTATGAACCACATCAACAAACGACAACCACTGAACATCAGGTTCCTGACTTAGGACAGGGGCAAACAAATGCAGCAGGTTTAAACATTTTAATAGGCATCTACTTATGATCAAAAAATATTTCAGGCAACAATATATATAGACAATTTGTGATCTAAGTTAATCTGGCAAAAGAAAGGGCTTATATAACAATTCTAGAGTTAGTTTTATTTCAGTGTATAAAAGTTTATTTATTTTTATTTTAGCAATACATAGGGAAAACACAAATAAGAGGAGTATATGTAGATCATTGGAGAACTTGTATGTACTGGGCAGCAGTCAAAGCCAACTTCACTCTTGATTATTACTTTACAGGTATATATGATAATGAAAATACATTTTGGGGTAAAGATTGCATGAAATGCAATCAAACCCTATTGTTACTGACTTAATGGCTATATTTTCCTGGCATTGTCTCTACATAAGAGAGTACAAACAACATAGCACAGAAAGTGAACTTTCTTTCAATCTAATCAATGTCCATGTCAAGCAGTTTATTAATGATATATACTCAGATTTCAAGTTACAAAATTATGTGTATAATTGTCAAGATAACTATTATATTAAAAATGACATAAGTTGTGGATGGCATAGAATTTATCTGTTCTAAATTATACAATTTTCAACTACATTATGGACATAGGAAGATTAACTCCAATTCAAAATTTAGCTTGAATTTGTTCTATTGTTAATAATACAATGCAATGTTTAATTTGAAATTCACATTGCAAAATGAAAGCAATCTTGACCATTCAGTGATCACAAGCAGTTTGATTTTATATATTACAAATGCATGATGATGTTACAGAAAATACAGAAAATTTAGATATGTATATGAACTACAACTGTACTTAGTTAGAGGCTCAAAGGAACAAAGACATTTTTTGCAAAATTTAGACTTGGTGATCACAACCAATTTAGGAAGGGGTAGATACCCAAATTTAGAAATTAAAGACAGAAAATGTAACTTACGTAAGAAAACAGTAGAAGATGAAAGGCATTTGTCTCTCCTTGTCCAAATCTATCTGGATAATTACATGGTTATTAATCTGCCCTTGAAAGGGCACCTTGATTGGTGAATAAAATTATCTGTATCTGTTAAATGCCAAGAATTAAAATGAACCCTAACCTGAATATCAGTTTTGTATACAAAATTATCAACTTTGATATTTTTTTGTAAAGCAATTGCAAAACTTAACATTAACCCAGTTAATAAAAGATTTGAAGAGTACAATATAATTTGTACAAGCATCTAATCACTAAACGATAATAATTTAAGAAATTTGTGGTTTATGAAAATGTGAACATGAGGATATTATCTTTAAAATATTATCCATAGACTCTTGTAAAAAAGTCAACTTTTCTTTAAAGTAAATAACAAAAGACATGCACAGGAGAGGTTATATCTTGTAAAAGGGACCTAAAACATGGGATGGGGTTAAAATAGTTTTGAGATCCCAACTGTCTTCCTTTAAATCTTGACCCCTGGTTAAAAAAAGAAGGTAAAAGAAAATTCAGTGAACGAAGGAAAAGCACTTAACTAAATAATTGGATATAGTACATAAGAAAAACACAAGTTCAAACAATAACAAACAATACTATATTAAAAAATGCTCTCAGTAACTGAAAGCAAGCTCAAAATAACAGTCTGATGTTAATAATGCTGTCCTACAGTGTACCTTGGTGGCAGTATTTACAGTAGATGAACCTCATAAACAGTACATATAAAAGTCGTTCTTGTGTAATGAGGTATAGATTGGGGAGGAGTAGTTCAATGAATATCTATGAATATTTTTTTCATAAAAAATCTAGACTTTCATATTAATAAGTAGCCATTACCAGAAAGAAAGTTTTAATATAGCAATGTAACCAATTTTTCTTCAGATCAAAACTGGATAACAGCTGCTGGTTGGCCTCAGATACCTGTTCGTGCTGAAGTAACTGGTGTAATGATACAGGCTGATGGTACAACATACAATATACATCATTATTATGACTACACAGATTTCAGAGCTGCTGTTTATGCTGATCACACTGTTTTTGAGGTATATTGTATTAATATCATTAAGATTTCGCTATCTGATAGAAATTGAGTACGTTCTTTTATATAATTTTGCTAGCTCATAATGAAAGGCTTATATTATGACTCTATTTTTGTTGAGCCAGCGAAATGTATTTCGCGAAAGCGAGACATAGCGATCCTAGATTCTGTCGTCGGCATCAACATTTAAGTTCAGTCTGTGGTTAATGTTTTTTAGACATCAATAACTTTGTCAAACCTACATGGAATTAGATGAATTTTGGACAGAAGCTTGTTTATGACCAAAATACAGTATCCAGAGCAAAATTTTTAAAATATTTACTTTCATTTTTCCGTATTATACTGATAAATGGACTTAGTTTTTTTTACAGTTAACATTCGTATTCAGTCTAAGGTTAAAGTTTTTCAGTCATCAATAACTTTGTCAAACCTTCATGGAATTTGATGAAATTTGGACAGAAGCTTGTTTATGACCAAAATACAGTATCCAGAGCAAAATTTTGAAAATATTTAATTTTGAAAATATTTATTTTCATTTTCCGTATTTTAATGATAAATGGACTTATTTTTTTTTTTTTTACATTTAACAAATAGATAGAGTCTTGGGTTGAAGTTTGTTACGCATCAAATACTTTGTCAAACCTTCAAAGAATTTTATGAAACTTGTTTATGTTTAAGAGATAACGTCTGAAGCACACTTTTGAAAATATATTTTCATTTTCAGTATTTTTCTGATAGATGGACTTTTTGTTACAGTTAACATTTACTGACAGTCTGGGTTTAATTTTTTTGACATGATAAGTTTGTTAACCTTCATGTATTGTTATGAAACTTGGACAGAAGCATAATAATCTTCAAGACCAAGAAATAGCATCTAAAGAGAAAGTTTGAATCTTTTTTAACATTCTGTATTTTATTGATAAATGGACTCACTTTTTATGTCAACATTACACTTTTACACTGACAGCAGCAATCGTAGGCGAGACACAGGGTTCCATGGAACCCCTTCAAATTTTTATGAATGATAATTTTAAATGTCTTTGTCAAAACAATTTTGTAATTATATAATATATAGCAATTTTATTCTAGTTTTATATAGGACTATAGAAATATTAACTGAAATATCCTATATTCTTAAGATAGGCCTACTTATACTCCAGTTGCAAAGTTTGATGGAATATGGAATTAAGGAATTTTTATGTGGCTATCCATCGATCTTACCCTTTAAATGAAAGATATTGATAAAACTTGGTATGATTGCTATTCACAACCAGTTTGTCAATAATAAATTAGAATCTTTTTTGAAGCAATACAAAGTCACATTTCATGTCAAATCTTGAAACCTAAAAATATTCAACCCACTAATGTGGGTATGAATCAAAAGTAGCTACATATTCATTCAAATATCATATCAAATATGTTTTATGTTGTAGACTCCATCAGGAGTTGTCTGTCCAGGACGCAAGCAGACAAGAAATATACCACAATTAGGTCAGGCCTTTATGTATAGAGAGGAAATTATTGGTACTGGTGGCGTACAGGAAGTTGATGTAAGTAACAAGGCAGCACAAGTTACAAAGACGGAATAGAGGTCTAAGCAGCACAATATTTTTCTCCCTGAATATAATTTTTAGAATAATTTTCTCCCTGAGCATGTGTTGTGCACACAAAATCAAATCCTACATTTTTTGACTATCACTGGGTTTGATATTGCTGGTGGTGGATTATCAGTCCTTGAGGGTAACAGACTGTAACAACCTGGTTTGATATTGCTGGTGGTGGGTAATCAGTCTTTGAGGGTAACAGACTGTAACAACCTGGTTTGATATTGCTGGTGGTGGGTAATCAGTCCTTGAGGGTAACAGACTGTAACAACCTGGTTTGATATTGCTGGTGGTAGGTTAACAGTCCTTGAGGGTAACAGACTGCAACAACCTGGTTTGATATTGCTGGTGGTGGGTTATCAGTCCTTGAGGGTAACAGACTAACAACCTGGTTTGATATTGCGGGTGGTGGGTTATCAGTCATTGAGGGTAACAGACTGCAACAACCTGGTTTGATATTGCTGGTGATGGGTTATCAGTCCTTGAGGGTAACAGACTGTAACAACCCGGTTTGCATTTACAGTTTGCTACAATATAAAACTTGCGGACTTAGCCTAAGAAAAATAGAGGTGATTCTTAGTTTGATCAGATTTAATATTTCTTGTTTATTGTTTCCTCTGAATTAAATAGATTTAATACAATTAATTAGGGAATATGCATTTCACTGATTTTCTTTTAATTTAAGGTTTACTATGATGATAGTTACAGCCTGTTAAGATATGACTTCAGACCAAGTGGTCAATGGCCTTATGGAAACAATGATGCTGCAGCTGAAATTCATGACTTCAACACAGGTACCTTAACTTTTAAGACTTTACATAGAAATCTATATGGTTTTCTACAGCATCTGTGCATGGTAATGTCTTAAATTGATTTGTACTTTGTGTAAAACATCAATCTTTTCACACTTCTGGAAAATCTGCTTATAATAATTACCAAAATAATGAAAACTGGAAAATCTGTTTATAATAATTACCAAAATAATAAAAACTTTCCTAAAATTGATTGTAATTGTATAGATCAATTTGAATAAAATGATACAGAGCTGCCTAATAAAAGGAGAACCTATGCTTACCAAAGGAAGATTGGATTATTTAAATTATTGTCATGAAGGATTACAACCCTCAATTAGCATATCAACCATTATTTTTAAAACTGTTGTTTTGGATCAACTAAAATTCAAATAATTGTTGTTTGTGATGTTTTAGCTGTTTTGAAGACACATTGAAACACAATATTCATACTTTGGATTCAATATTTACTTAGGCATCTAGTTTTATGCATACTTGATTGCATGGTTTTGACAAATTTTGCATACAAGCAGTGTATGAAATTTATACTTTATTGGTTGATCTATATCCTGAGATCCACAAAAATTAAAACCCAATGTCTATTGATAAATCTACAGTAAATAGAAATTCAATGCTTAACACTGTTCAGGAAAGTTGATTTGATAAGTTACAATACAATGCTTAACACTGTTCAGAAGAAGTTGATTTGATAAGTTACAATACAAATTTGACCACACTGAATTTTAAAATACATTTTCATAATTGTGTTTCAATATCATTGCCTATATGTATAAATATCAATTTTATTGATAACCATAAGTGATAACATATTAAAGTATTATATCCAGCTGTGTCTAAAATAAATAGATTTTTAAGAGATTTTAGGGTACCAAACATAATAATTAATTCACTGAAATAAAAAAAGTAAACAAATTATTTTTGAGCAATTCATTGGTTTAAAAATATTCTTTAACATTATCAACCTGTTCACAACCTTTGAACAAATGTTTTCTTGTGTAATTTATGTAAAAATAAGAATTAACTTCTGACAGAATTTATATGTTACTGAATTGGCATATGAAGAAAGGAATCAATACAGAAAAAAATTCCAACCTAAACAAAAAGACGAGATGAAAGAATAAATGGATTTAAAACAATAACTTACAATATTAATGAAAGACATGAATTTCATAGTGTTTAGGGGATGGGGCACTTTAATCTTTTGTTGTATAGTTGAGCAGCTGAAACATCCAGTACCCACCCTTTTCATATATTTTGATTAACAAAGCTATATACCTTATAATATATTTTTGGATAAAAAATAGACCTATAGCTATCATGATTATGCTATATCATTGAGAGATTTATAAGATTTGACAAATGTCTGATGCATTTATGACTGAGGTTTCAATTAATGATCTATGAAAAAAATGAATAACCATCAGATTATTTTCAGATACTTATGATTCAATCAGCAACCTTTTCATGTGTTTCATCTTTATTTCTTGACCTTATATACCATCAAGCTTGAAATAGTGACCTATTCTAGTGGCTCATCCCTTCCACTCATTACATAGTAAGTTGCCTCCAAGCATGAAAGGATATGTCTTGAAAGTTACATAACTTAGAACTTTTGTAGCACACAAGCATGAAAGGATATGTCTTGAAAAATACATAACTTAGAACTTTTGTAGCACACAAGCAAAGAAGTGTGTTTTAAATTCACTAAACATCTTTTCCATAATTCATTTTTTTTATATACAATCAACTTCTAAATGACCTACTTTTTACAAAAGCTTTTCCACTAACTTTTTGATGATGATTATTGAATTTTGATCAGGTGTTGCTTATGCTATTGACAAGGCTCTACAGAACTGCAGTATTATACCCATTCAGAATGGTTCCTTTGATTCCACCATCAATGTCACTAATGCTATTTCTACCAATGCTTTTGTTATGAGAATGAAAACACCAAAACAGATCTTCTACTTGGATAGTAACTTTACATTTGAAGGACAGGTAATTACACCTTAATGAATATTTAACACTTCTTTACTAGAGCCATTGTTTGGAATCTTATTGTAAACAGGTTTTCATTGCTGGTCTATAAATTTTGAACAGATTGGATTTTAATCATGTTTTGATATGAATTACAGAGGGTTTGTTGTAAATATTGAATGCTTTGAAAGTTAAAGTCACAATATTAAGTTGAGGGACAAACCATACCATCACATACAGTCTGTTTGTTAAAAAAATAGTGTTTTTGATGTCATTGTTTACTTAAACCAAAAAAACAAATTTGCAGAAATAAAACTTTTGGTGAAAGAGAAATACATTTAGACCATTTTGAGTCAAAATTTACTTGTCCATGATTTTGCCTTAAAAATTAAGGATTAATGTGATCCTTAGTATACTTATTTAAGAATTCCAGAAAACCAGGGGTTATTTTTAGTAGTAGTTGACTTCCGAACTGTTGTGTTGCACCACAAGACTTTTATTAAACATTGGTTGAAATTTGGCATATAGAAAGGTGATACATGTACAATTCAGGATATACCTGGTTTCTATATAGCTATGAAGTTAAACTTAAGGTAAAATATTCAGAAAGCTGTGAAAATTGAAAAATTTGGTGGAATATATATGGGTTTGAATTGGTGATCTGCGACCTTTTAACTGCTTTAATATTTTTAAACAGTAACAAACTAGGTAAAATGAAAGGATATAATGTCTCATGAGCATTCATTAGTGATCAATGAGGTCACAATGTACCTTGTTTTTCAATTTGAATATGAAGAAAAAAAAAAAACACCACAATTTGATTTTTAGATCTGTACTACTTTCTAATACATGTACGGAGGTTACATATTTTTGTAAAAATAATACAAACTTCTTTTAAATCATTATCCCCTACCACAAAGAGTAAAAATAATAAAATCAATTGATTGTTCATTTGTTGAAACAACAGGACTTTATATATAACAAGAAAAGTCACAATTAATAAAAAACACATGATAAATTACATATGTTATAAATTTTTCAGAGATATGCTCGTGGATTGTTGTGTGATGTTTTTATTTCAAACCGTAGTGATTTCTCTCTTGGAGGATTTAAATATTCTGCCATACTAGAATATTATTTCTTAGCTGTAAGTACTTCTTGATATAGAGTGATCTTCATTTTGTGTAAAAACTCTTTTTTTCAATACCATTTGTTTATGAAAAAAACTATTAAAACTTGTTTTACTGGAAGCTATGTTTTCTGTTGTTATACTTATATTATTGGAAGAGATACACACGCCATATCATGTATACAGATGACTTTCCATCTGGTATATGTCTGTGACCTTAAAAATGTTTTAACTTTGTTTAATTTTAACATTAAATTTTCATGATAAGGTCAGTTTTATTTTATTTGTGACTTATCATATATAGCTCAGTTTGTACCATGTACTTATGAGTAATAAGGTCATCTAACTGACCATCACTACCTGTAGTGATATGAGAATTGTGACTTTTCAGTCTATAGAATGGTTGTAAATTATACATGTTTATCTGGCCTTGACCTCTTTTGAGGATTGAATGAGCAACATTAAGTTTTCAAATTAGGTCAGTTTCTTGGTTACAATACGAAAAAACCAACTATATTTGTTCCATAGAATCATTGCCAAAATAAAAAAGAATCCAAAATACACAGCAGAAAACATTTAGGACTGTCCATCACAAACCGTGCCAAAACCAACTGTTGCTCTTGAAGGGTATGCAGCTCATGCTCCACTATTGGCCCTAATAGTGTTGCTCATGGCTAGTAAAAACTGGTGTATAGGCATATTCAGTGATGTCATAAACATCTGACAAAACCTGGCAGTTGATTGAAAAATCTCAAGTGAGAGTATATTTCCAGGTGTGGCATAAAAAATGGGTCAATTAAGATGTATTAAGGAAAATAGGACCCTTTGAATCAAATGGTTTTGTTTACACCACAAAATCTACTCTGAGTGCAGACAAACATCAGGTGTCAGGAATTATTTTAAGGAACAGCATGCCCTAGATATATAAAATTCAAATGCATTTTATGTTTCAGAAAATAAAAACTTAACTGGATGTTGCTGTCCATTTTTTCATTTCTGCAAAAGGTGCCAAAATAAACAAAGTTTTTTGAGAACTTTCCTTGTGTAATACTCAAGATAAACTGTATTGATTGGCAAGCACAATAGAGGAACAATAGATATCTGACAACAATAGATTTAAACTGTGTAATTGACAGAGTGGACTGTATCAGATGAAACTCAGGTGTTTGTTTATTTCATCATCTTCTGAAGGAAGAAAAAGTGGACAGGAAAATCCAGTTAAGTTTTGTATTTCTGAAACATTAAAATGCATTTGAATTTTATACTAGTATATCTAGGATATGCTATTACCTAAAATGTTTCCAGATGCACAGGTTTGTCTGTACTCAGAGTAAATTGTGTGGTGTAACACATCTATATTTTATCCAAAGGGTCCACATGAACCTTAAATAATACTATAGCTAGTATTTCATATTTTTATATATTTTGCAGATGGGCCAATCATCATCAAATAATGATGGAAATACCAACCCAGGAGGAAGTGATATACCTATACAACTTATAGTAACACTTCCAACAGTAAGTAGTCTCCCTTGCCTCTATACAACTTATTGTAACACTTCAACAGTAAGTAGTCTCCCTTGCCTCTATACAATTTACTAAATCCTGGAGATTTGAATTTTTCAATATAACTATAACAGTTACTCTCAACAATGAAAAGTCTTTGTCTGTTGTCTTTATAAATAAGTGTTAAATTCTTGGAGGCAGTGATATCACAAAACAACATAGTACCATTTGTTTTTACTTAAAAAGTCAAGTGAACCATCACCTTCTGGCTGCACATGCTGGTAGAGTAATCAGGATTGATACTGAAGTATGCTATGATTTTCTTAAAACCTCATATTAAAACAAACTATAAAAAGACAACAACATCCTGGTTACAGGAAAGAAATTATTTTTTCGTGGCTGACATATTCCACCACTGAGAGTGGCGTCTTCAGGACAATATAAAGATTGTAAACAAACACTGAAGTACATTAAATGAAAGTCATGTGGTGTTACAGAAAGGTTAACAGGAAGTGACCTCACAATTGTTGGTATGTCAATGTTAAAAAGAAAGTTAAAGTACAGGTAAAAGTTTATAATAAATTGTATCATTTCTAAAATGGGAAACACTGGACATTCCATACCATATCAACTAGCTTCACTCTGAAGGAGGTACTGCTTCTAATTGCAGCGGGATGTGAGATGTATGGTAAATTAACTCCGACTCGTTGCACAAGTTGGGAATTGTAGAAATTGTAGTAAATCTGTTGAAATTTGAGGTTTGATACAATATCCATATGTTTCAAGTTCATTCTTGTAAGTATGTCATGTGGTTCGTTCTGTTTTCAGGTTCTCTTTGATTCTTGAAGCACAAGTTCATCTGACAGCTATATTTTACTTTCACTTTAGAGAGGAGTCAATTGCTATCTTTATATGACACAAATTTATTAACAAATGTGTTATCAGAATTGAATTACTTTTATTTGTAGGTACCACAGACCATTACCTACATGTTTTATGACTTTGACCAAGAGAACCCAGAGTTGACAGTATTTGATATCAGTCCATGTTTTTCAGGAGCAGATACCATCAGTTTTAAACTAACATTTTTTGGTAAATCAATTAAACTTGTTATATACCCCTTTTCTGTGTCATCAGTGAGTTTTTAATCTTCAAACCAAAACAAAATTCAGGGACTTCTAAATTTGAACAGAATTATTCACCAAATGCTTGACAATTTGCTTGAAAATTGACATTTGTCTTGTATTTTAAGATATTTTGATACAGTATTATGCCTCATTTAGCCATCCTTTGACAGGAAAAGAATGAAAGGATGATTGGAGCAACATCTGATGATTTGTTGAACTTCAAATTAGTTTCTTATATAATTTTGAAAAAAAAAATGATTGGTTTCTCTAGAGAATGGATTTATCATAGAAGTAACCTAATAAAAAGGCCTTATACCAAATTTGTTGTGATGGAATTGAAGTAAATTTAAATTAAATTGACCTAACTTGTTTCACTTGAGCAGTAATGATATCCATCAATACTTTAGTTTTTCAAAAGCTCTTGATAAAAAATCATTTGTTTAAAAATAAGGAGATGTGTTATGTGGTATGATTGCCAATGATACAATTGCAACTATTCATCAAAGTTCAAATGAAGTGGATGTAAGCAATTATAGGCAACTGTACCACCTTCAACAATGAGAAAAACACATACTTATAGTCTGCTATAAAAGGCCCTGGCATTAAAAATATGAAACAACACAATTGAGAAAACAAATGACCTAATTTATAACAAAACAATTTACTAAAAAAAATATGACAGATATAAACCAATGACAACCACTGAACTGCAGGTTCCTGACTTGGGACAGACACATACAGAAAGTGGCAGGATTAAACATGTTTGAAGATGCAAACCCTCCACCTTACCTGACACAGTGGTGTAACAGTACAACATATTAAAGAACAAACTATAAAAATCAGTTGAAAAGGGATCGATACAAAGCAGAAAAACATCTAACAAAAACACAGACAGGACTGGCAGGGTATTTATAAATCCCTTACAACAAAAAAGACACAAAGTACAGATCTGAGAGTACTTGCAGTTACTAACAGCTAGTTCAAAGCCATAACAACAAAAAAAAATTCATGTATCTAAACAACTAAAATACACACTTTTGTGATTTTTTGTGCATTTTATTTGACTGTACATGTTATGGTATATATAATTTCAGGCACTTTTGATGCCCCTGTAAGAGTATACAAACAATTGTTTTTGTTTGAAACACTAAATGCTATAGCAGCTGCAACAGGAGCATCACCACTCAGGATTACCTCCCCTCAGTTTTACTTCCAGGATGATAGAGCATTCTTTGTGGCTACATTAGTGGATGCTGCACCTGTTCTTGGTAAGATAACATGCTATGTGTTTCAATGATATCAATAATATTATTTGTTATATACCTTTTAGTAAATACAAGTAAACTGTATGTGTAATATGTTCAATGGCAATTGTGCTGTATCAGCTATCAGTGATGATATCGATATTAGTCATGGTTTCAAAGGCTTTATAAAACCTCTTATATGTATAATGTTATGTAATTGCTATCAGTCACAGTTGCAAGGCTTAATCAAACCCCCTATCTGTATTATGTCATGTCACATGAAAAACATCTATTGGAGATATATAATAAAGTGTATATGATAGTACTTTTTCAATATTTCAGGCTGTATCAACCCTCAAACAATATTATCTCTGGAGCAGAGCTCTTTGAAATCTATTGGTGTCTTGGCTTAATTTGGATGTGGTATTGAAAAGGCCATATGATATTCTCTATTTATTATACCCTTCCACCTCTAGACTGGGTGGTCTATGACATTTACCTTGACCATTCTGTAATCTATTCTGTAATCCATCCATCCATACAGAAAACAATTCCATTACATATTGTAAGCTTCTATGAAGAATACAATCTTTGGTATGAATCTGAAAATGATATGTTTCAGTTAGCAAAATTATCAAACATATTTTCTGTTAATAGCTTAAGGAACAATATTTCTTCCTTTTGTCTGAAAAAAAGTCTTAGGCGTGTTGACATTGCGATACTGCATCCATTGTTGTCAATATCATCAACATTTAGGTTTAATTTTTGGTTTAAATTTTTTTTTAAATCAACAACTTTGTAAAACTTTCATGAAATATTATGAAACTTAGACAGGAGATTCAAAGCAAAATTATGAAAATATTTATTTTTTATTTTCTGTAACTGATAATCTGACTTACTTTTCTGCAGTTAACATTTAGATAAAGTTATTGGTTAGAGTTTTTTTAGAAATCATTACCTATTATTGATAAATGACTCGTGAATGGACTTAGTTTTTGACAGTCAACATTACACTTTTACTTTTACAGCAGCAATCTCAGTCAAGACATTGGGTTCCACGAAACTTTTTATGACATTTTTTCTTATATTCTTCTTTTTTCCTGTCAGAATTAATAATGATAAGACTTTTTACATTCAATGGTTGTATTGACCTGAATTTTCAACAGAAGTAAAACTGGTTATGTTTATAAGTTTTCATTAATCCCATATCAGCTGTCTTAAGTAAGTGATACATTTAATAGCTTCAGAATATGGTAGTTTTTAACAAAATATGCTCATGTTTAATCTCTGAATGTTATTGGCTGTTTTGGGATGTATTATTTTGTAGATAACATGTTTCGAAAATAGAAAGTAAGTTATCTTCAATCGACAACAGAATTAAAAAAAAAATTCTACAGTTAGATCAGTAGAATAGCATCAAAGTTATGGATTTAATTTAACTCATTTTATTGATACTTTCAGCCAAATTCAAGCAGATTCCTGGAATGGTCCAACAGAACCACAATGACATCAGTTATACAAGTATATCCTCAGCACAAGACTGTGCCAGTTATTGTTATAGTAATACAAACTTTACCTGTCTCAGTTTTGATTACTGTCCAACATCACAGATTTGTTCCCTCAGTAAATATGGACAAGATGATGGAAAAACGCTAGCAACTAATGCTCAGTGTAGTCATTACATAAGTAAGTATTGTGATGCTATAAATATCAAGTGGAAAATAAATATTCAACTTTTTTTAATTAAAGTTATAACCCCTAGAGCAAAGGAGAAGGACTTATTATGCCTTGTATGTTCACCAAAAATCAAAATTAGATGTTTTTTTTAACGAATTGTTTTAGGTGTCTAAATAATGTCTTTAAGAAGATGGCATTTTGGCAAAATATGCATAGAGCATGTGTCTGAAGTTTGTGTAGTTTATAGACTCTCAGAATGTGTTAATCAATCTACCAATAGTTTGTGTAATTTTGATGTGAAAAGTTTTAATCAAAAGATAATTATTTTTTATTGAAGTGCATAAATTTGATATGCAAAATTAGAGAAAATTAGAAACTCATTGGCTTTTAAGACCAGTTTTGCCCCTAATTCCCAATATCATCTAAAAATTTATGGTAAAATACTCCTATCACTTCTAATGGCGAGAAGGTTAATATCCTACCTAGAGTTGTTCCGATGATCGGAATAAGTTGGAAATCAGTTGGTTGGGCTTGGCAATGTCGATAATCAATTGGGATTTTGTTCAAACGATTGTTGTTATAGTTTCCGGACTTTTAGCATATCAACTTCCGGTCCGTTTTGGGTTTGCATTTTACATGCGCAGTTGAACAAATTGTAACAAAAAATATCAGTAGATGACAATAACAATGTCAAACATCCTATAATCAAAGACATAAGCAATTTCTTTATAAACGTGGTAAAAGCATTGACTTTATGGATTGATCGTATGTTATTTAAAATAAAAAACTTTTTATGATATACTTCCTTTCACTTTTGGTACTTGTTACTCAAGAGTGTACATCAAATCATTCTGATTTTCGATAAAATAAATTTGTTGAAACATTAGAACGTGGTGCAAATTGCTTTTTAATAATGTTTCATCCATTTGTTGGGTTAAAATCTTCATATTCCTTTACAAATTGCTAGCAAACATTGTTTATTTTTGTAAATTTTCTCGGTTTGTCGGTGATTGAAATATATATGAATCACAGATCGAATACAGACCAACTATGAAAGAATTCCGTATTCTTACAATTATATGTACAGACGCAGGAATGACACAGCTGACAGAAGTATTATGATCACAAAAGTGAAAAGTATGCATTCCAGACGAATTAACAGACATTGGTTGGATCCCCTTAGTTAAATGTATATATTTCAATGCAAATACATTGTTTTATTTATTGATTAAATTGCTTAAAATTAAATACTTTATATATCTTTTCTTTAATGAGAAGCATTCGCATTTTGATACAGCTATGTATTTGAAATTATGATGTGAGTGATACCATTGAAATTCAATGATATTGAAAATATGCATTAGACATGTACAATGTGGCTGAATGCATGATTTCATATGGAAAAAGAGCAAGGTATAATGATGCGATTATAACCTATAGTCGGTTGGTTGCTGTCAACAGATAGTAATAGATAATTGGTTGGTAATTTCAACCGATTATCCAACACTAATCCTACCTGTCTATTGATATGTAAATATTCTTTATTTCAAGATGAATGGATTGTTTTAAGCAGAGTTATCTCCATTACTCAGCAACACTGTGCTGTGGTCATTGACAATAATATCGTCTACTTTCAAAATTAAAGAATTAAAAAGAATAGTTTGACAAAACTTACTGCCAATTCAGAAATACTATGATAATTTGCTGTTTTAGCATAATATAATGCATTCTGGGTACTATTTTCAAAATTTTTGGCTAAGAACATGTTGAACAATGGAAATTCAATCAGTAAGGTGAGTACTATTGATAAAAATTAAACAGACAAATGATGAAAAGTTGGAAGTAGGAGTAATCACCTAGAACGGAACTTTTCAAGCTATTCATAATAATAATCCTATAGCATGTGTCAAATACAAAAAAAGAAGGATGAAGCAAGGCCGTACGGTGACCTATAGTTGTTAATTTCTGTGTCATTTTGGTCTCTTGTGGACAGTTGTCTCATTGGCAATCATACCACATCTTCTTTTTTATATATAGCAAACAGAGAAGAATTGTAAAGTACAATCTGTAATTTTAAATGTTTGCTTTGTTTTACTTTCAGAAACAATAAATATGAATTCCAGACCAGAGGTACCCTTGCAAACAGCTTGGATGAATCTAAAGAACAATGTTACAAAAGGAGCAGTTCAGATAACTATTAACTTCCCAAATAAGGTAAAACAGGACATTTTAGTATGAAGTATTGGAAGAATATTTCTATTAAAACTTAAGAGTTACCTCCCATTTTATATGTATTATGTTATTATGTTTTGTGTTATGGAGTGGGCATTCTAGTTAAAAAAAATGTGTCTAATCCTTTTGGATGAAAAATATGTAAAAACTAAACCAAGTTTATTTATCTATATACACCAAGTTTTTCAGGAGCTAACTTTTTCACTTGCTATAAAGTTATGAAATTTGAAAAAATAGACATTTTGAAGTACTGATAAACAAAATTTATTATTTGAATATAATCCAATTACACTAAATGAAAACATCATTTATTTTTTAAAGAATATGCAGTACACAGCATCAGATATTAGTAATGCTATTACCACTGGACAAAACAGAAATCCATCAGCTGGTAAGTTAAGTTTCTTCTTGATAAAAGTGTAAAGACAAATAAAAAAAAATTGAAAATACCAAGGGGCCATTGCAAAGTCATATGGCTATAAAAGATGAAAAGATACACTAGTCCACAAAATATTATACAGAACTGAATTTTAGCCGTATGAACCCTGTCACAAACTATGAGTGAAACTCGTTGTTTGGAAGGGTAGTCAGTGCTGGTTTCTTATTGTTATGTGCAGATTACAGGAACAGATATAACAAATGTCCCATGAAAGCATTATTAGTTCAGATAAGAAGAAGTATTCCAAATTTTAGGGGGAAAAACAGAATACATTTTATACTAGGATTTACCAACAGATGGAACAGGTGATAATGACATGTATTGGTACTTGCCAAGTTTTGTACTCGCACATTTTCAAAGGGACAGTAAATGTGTAAAATCTTATATAAAGGAATTGTATTGTATAATAGATAATGATTCATTACATTTTGAGATTTTTGATGAAAGTACTTCAAGGAAACAGCTTTGCCCCAAAAATATGTGACATAAGTTTAAGCAATCATAAAAACAAAGGAATGTATTCACAAAAAGCTACTACATTTATATAATATATATACAATATGTCTCGTTATATACTCCATCTACATCTCCTTTTATTGATAAATACTGTAAAGCATTTGTTTTCTTCATACTAATACTAGATTTTATTGGAAGAAGTATTCCACAAATTAAATTGTTATGAAACTTTTCTTTGTTCAGACCATGAAGCTTAAATATTGACAAAACAGTAACTTCATAATACTGTTTGATAAGATACTTTTCAAAATTAAATTAATCAACAGTGAATGCAAAAAAGAACTAGCTATATGAATGTTATGTATTGTTTTAGTGTCTACACTGAATCAGTTCCAGTTGTTAAACAACAAGGTAGTACCAAACTATGATGACCTGATTTTGACGGGATTGTCTGTGGATGATTGTGCTGCCTCATGTGTGACTGAGGACTCTTTCGTTTGTTCCTCATTTGAATATGACTACAACTCAGGAACTTGTTACCTGTCTCATATACATCCAGATGAAACTCCTAAACTCATCAAAAATCAAAACGGATTTGATTTATATATACGTATGTATTGTCTGATTGTATATGAAATGTTTTAGCCTGTAATGCCTTTGATATACATAAATCAAGCTTCCCAAAATTCTTATTGGGATCATATATGTTGTAACTGGTTCAGGCATGGATCAAGCCATTTTTAAAAGGGGGGTGGGGTTCCAACATATGCAAGTCATATTAACAGGGAGGTTCCAACCATATGTCCCCATACAAAAGCATTATTTATCAAACAAAAGGGGGGGTTCCAACCATGGGAACACCCCTAGATCTGCCACTGTGGTTTGTTTTTCTGTTTGTCTTACCCTCTAAAACAAATATTGTTGGGAAGATAACTTTAGTTTGATTTGGAGTAGAATTTTATAAAGGATAAACTTTTTAAGCCCCTTTGATCTAAGAAATAACAAAGTTTTATAAATCTGGCAAATAATATACTTTAGAAATATTAACTCTTTTAGATATCATTAAAAATTTATTTTGATTTTTCTTAGATAATTAATATTTGTAAATATGTCAAATGTGGATCATCTCTTGAAAGAATACATCAACAATGTTAGAGATTCTAAATAAATCACAGCAAAGATGTCTAGAAAGGGCAAAACATGAAAAGGGTACACTATCAAGAATTATATCGCACGTTTATTGTACTTTTCTACCCTCTTGTAAATCAGTACTGAATGGCTACATTATAAAATTGTAATGTTCTACTTTTGGTAAATTCAGTACTGATTTTTTCAGTACTATAACTACTGATTTTTTTAGTACTGTAACTCTGTTATAAATTGATAATAAATAAATAAAGGAACTAAAAAAGCAGAAAAAATGAAGGGTCTGTTAGCTCGCTTACGAGATATAAACCATTGAAATTTTTGGCGGGAAATGATTCTCTCTAGATTTTTCGTACATTTAACATTGGCACCTTTTTTTTTTCAAAAACTATGAAAAAATAATATGGATTTTATAAGATTTTCAAATATGGCCTTTTAAACTATATCTAATAAAATTATGAAAAGAAAAATAGGGGGTTAGTGGGCAAAATTTATAATGGCACCACATGGTTAACACTAGAGGATTCCGAATATCTGACAAAACGTCAAAAACAAGAGTAGCGAACATCCTTAAGATAAGGTAGAACAGATCTGCAGTGAAGAACATGATTAAAGTGTATTTATGATGTGTGAATTACACTGTTGTTGATTGTACAGCCAAGTTCACAAGATACATGTTATTTAAACTTGTATTTTAGGTGATTATACAGCAAAGTTCTCAAAGATTGCTGGTACAACTGTTTTGTCCAACTCAGACACAATCTATCAGAACATTTTTGATGAAAACCAGTGTGCCAAACTGTGTGTGGACTATAATGGATTTAGCTGCAAGTCATTTGACTTCTGTACAGACATTGGGACCTGTTTCTTGGGAAAAACTCATTACTATGACGCACCACAAACCAATATTAAATCTGATCTTCTTTGTAATCACTGGTCAAGTAAGTTAAACATTGCTGTGTCAATGTGTATACACATACTTTGATGGCAAATGACATATAAGTTGCATTTGACTTAGTAGAAACAAACAAATATATTTGGATCTGGTGACATTGTCTTTTTTGTTATACATGATTTCCTTCTCTGCCCATGCATATTTAAATGATTTATTTCGCATTGATTAATATTGTATAATTGTACCACATAAGTACATGTAACAATATATAATATGAACTATAATTGAAGCAAATGTTCTTTGCAAAAGGTAAGAGTAATAATTGTATTATAAATTGTGTTATTGGTCTTCCCACTGTCTGTATTACACTGCTCAGTTTGACACAAACTTATTAAGTCATCTTCCTGTTTGCTAGTTAAACAAAGAAAAACACTTTTATCATGCAAAATACACAAATGCAATCCGATAAATGGATTCATATTTATATTGTAAGATATCAGCTGCTCGACACAATATGAAACCTTTTTGAGCTCATTAGCTACACTCACTCGATAAAAAGCTTCGTATAGTGACTCACAGCTGATATTAACAATATCAATATGCAGACAAACTGATAATCGGTACGTATCATATCTTTATGATAAATAATTTTTTTTTTTTTTGAAATTCTTTTATTTATAATACTAATATTGAATTCAATCTTCTTTTCACAATAAAAGAGGCATTAGCTACAATTAAGACAAAAGTTTAGAATACGATTCTTGTTGTTTCAAGTATTATTAAAAGGGAATTTTGAAAAATATTTCGTTATAAGCAGTTAGTTTGGCTCGAATTTGTCAAAAAAAAGCTCGAAAACATCGCTGTTGTTTTATTGACTTGCAAGTGAATAATTCGAACTCATGTGAATCCATATTCATGTGAACTTCAATTTAACCCCTTAGCTGGAGATGGGTTACATATGTTTTAGGCGTGTTCAGCTATAAAAAGGAAAAGACCGACAACATTGAAAGTGAAACAAGGGTTAACCATTTCGTTGACTGTGTCAGTCCACAAAAAAATCATTCTTATACTTATTTGATTAACATATTTGTTCACCTATAACATGAAATCAAACAGATCTAGAAAAATCCAATTGCACGTGCTCTCTATCTATTTATATTTATATTTATGTTTATATCGGGTTATATGACCGTCTGCAGTCTTCGTAGGTCATCTCGATGGTTAATTAGATGGCTTCTAGACTTAAATAACACGAAATGCTGATTTATATTATCGAGTCCATGCATTTTTAATTGTTTCTAATAGACTTTTTGTAATTTGGATATACATTTTAGTATGTTAAAATGAAATATGAGATTTTGAGTCAAATTGGTGAACATGAATTTGACAGCTAATGCCCCTTTAAAGGAGATTTTATCTAAGACGAGAATTTTCTGTTGAAATATGAAAGGTCTGAAGAGGTAACTGATAAAAACTTCAAAATATAATAAAAAAAAATGTCAACTTTACAGGAAATTACATGGACGATTTTAAGAAGAAAGCAAGATATCAAATTCCACTTGTAAATAACAGAATCATTTCTGGGATAGATGCTTCTCAGTGTGCCAAACTATGTGTTCAAGAGGAGACATTTAGTTGTGCTAGCTTTAACTACTGTGGCAACTTGACTGAATGTAGACTTACTTCTAACTCCATTAAAGGGGGTCAAGTCATAGCTCAGACAAATGCATACTGTGATCTGTATACAAGTAAGTATATCTTTACATTTATTTACCATAGTAACCAATATGAAGAAGTATGAGTCACTTATGATTCAGATGTAGAGTCATAGTGTGGAACATCTTTGATCAGTTATTAAGTACATTTCAGATCATTTTAAAAAAGGCATAAAAAAATTACAATGTCCAAATAGCCCTATCTTTTTCTCCTATGATAAGCATAAATAAATAGTTTGATTATCATGCAAAAACACCTTCAAAGTTTGTGGATTCAATCAGTAAATTAATGTTTCCTACTATGTTAGGTGAGAATGATAAGTGCTTGCAGGTGGATGATCTTTAGAATCAGTTGGACAACTAAGGATTGCACCTGAGTTACTCAAAAACAAGTTTTCAAAATCAACTTTTTTTTTAATCTGGAGGTCAATTCTCGAGAATCTTCTTCTCTGAAACTACAAAGCACAATGTTTTGAACCTTAAGAAGACATACAGTTAATCAAGTGGCAGACATGGGTGGTGTCACAAATCTTATTGAAACTCTTGGTAGAAATCACATTTTTATCTTCTTCTCTAAATCTACTTGGTCAATTTTAAACCCAATTAGTATGTATAACTGCTAGAGGCAATCTTAATTCTAATAAGCCAATTTTTTAAAATCTTTTCAGTTTAAACTACAAGGCAAAACATTTATAAACTTAAGGGGATTGATGATAACAAAACCATCTGTAGGAAAATTTGTCTGAAATTTTCTTCTCGAGCTATTTAGAAGTAAATTTGCTATCGTAGCAATTCAGGCTCCTAGAACCATCTACTTTATATTCAACTAAAAGACATATTTAATGTTGGTACAAAGGACTGTATATTTACTTTTAAATTTATACATAAGAAATTTTTATGTGTTTATAAATTTGAAATTTACGGATATTGGCAGAATGTGCTAGAGAAAATCGTTCCAGGAATAATAGGATGTTACAATTATATCCCAGGAACAGTACTTTTATCATATTGCTGTTCCTTATCTAATGACAGTACTTGAAAGGTAGTTTTAAAAATCTATAATTGGTGTCTAGAAAAAGGATGAGTATATATGTTTTCACCATCTTTATAGCATATATATATGGAGTTATAGTAAGTGGTTATGGATTCTCAATGTTAATTTACATTTCAGAATTAAGATATTTTTTCAACTTTACTTTAAACCTTTTTCAGGACAATCTTTCCCTGATGGAACTGCATATACTCCTAATGCATCGAAGTACTATGGAACAAAACCAACTAAATCAGGGTACACGGGAGGTAAGATCACATGACATGGTTTAGTATCTTGAATGGAATGAATTTCTCAAAGAAATCTTGCTAGTTATATAGCAATATTATCATGATAAAAAATTAACAGTTAGTTAGCTATAATAAAACAAACTCCATTACATTTTTGAATTGTAGAATAACAGTAAAAGATTATAAAAGTTGGTGGAAAATAAACTGAGTATAATATATCATGAGTGTCAAACACAATTTCTCTTTTTATCCTAATATTTAAAATTGTATCATAGAACAGTTACCATGATTACATATTCTAGCCACACTAGAGTTTCAAAGGAATGTCAGTGAATGTTTTATCTGTATAAAATAGGAAAACAGAGCCTTTTTTCAAAACTTCTAGATTGTTTTAGTAGAAATGAGATACATTTGACAGAAAGATTGTATATGATATGTAAAGGTGAAAAGAGTCAATTTTGAAGTCAAGACATTGGTGATTTCGTTTTAAGGTGTGCCATGTCATATTGTTGCACACTACAGTTTCCATTAACCCATGAACTGTAGTATATTAAATTCTATAAACATTTTTTTGTGACCTCTGTATTGAAAAAAGGTCAAATTTCTATTCTGAAAAATTTACATCAGATATATGCGCGCATGGCTAAGGTTAATTTTACTTTCACTATCATTTCAGTATGAACTAACTAACACCCCTTAGCCATGCGCGCATGGCTAACCCTATTTAGTTGGGTTAGTTTTCATCATAAATTTCTGATCAATTTTCTAGAATTCAAAATTATTCCAGATTCAAATAATTCCTTGTTAATCTGTGAATTGAAACGTGGAATATTCAATGATCAATTAATAAAGGTGAATGTGTAGCAAACTAATTATAAATTACAATAATAATAAATGCCTTTGATCATATTATTTTATTGAATTTTATCTTTTTTTTCAGGTTCTATGGCTGGCTTAGCAATAGGAATGATTATTTTAGGAATAATTGCAGCATTTGCTGGACTGATGATCTACCTAAAAGTGGCTCATAAAACAACTGATGATGTGGCAATTCAATTTAAAAGACATTTTAATGATGAAACTGATGGCTGATTCTCAATACAATGACTTATCATGTCCATATTTTTATTTTATAATGTAAAACTGTCATATGAAAGTATTAATACGATAATTTTTTAAAATCCTTTCATAACTTAACAATATTCATGGTATTTCTCTCATTATATCATATAAGCAAGTTGCATGTCTGGAGTCTAAATTGATTTTAATAAAAAAAAATTAAATACACCTTGTTGTCAGAATGCAAATTTATGAAAATGTTTGCAGAAAAAAAGCTGCTGGATAATGCATGTTTCTATCCTGTTGTCTATTTGTCATTGAATTCATGCTCACTTTCACCATGCCCCGCACAGATAATTGGCATTTCTAATATAAAAATATTTAAATCATTTTTGTTTTTTGCTATTACGGGTATTGTCTTGAATGACTTTTTAATTTTGGAATATGAAAACCCATTCATTGGTGAACTGTGTGAAAATAATGGATGTGATAGATATGTAATTTTTTTTCTCACTTTTATAGTACTAGTACATATTTTTGTAAAAAAAAACCTCGATAAACCACACCACATGTGTATGTGCCTTTCTTAAGCCAGGAACCTAGCCAGGTGTTTACTTTTTTCATTTCTTAATATTTATTTTGTTATTTGGATAATTTAATGTTGGAATTACTGTCAAATTTATTCAAAACATTTTTTGACTCTTGGCAATTTAGAGCTAGATCTGTTATACCCCAACTCTAGGAGTGGGCTATATTGAAATCATCTTGTTTTTGTATCTGCACGTTCTTTTGTTCGTTCAACAAATATATCCGTCCCACATTTCTCCAGTGCAGCTGACCAAAATGACTTCATATTCGGTCAGCAGCTTAACAATAATGAGTTGTAATGTGTGAGCATTAATTATTAAGGCGACACTGCATAGCCAGCGGGTTTCCTTATAGTTATCTGTACATCTGTTATCTGCTTGTTTGTTAGCACTTCTAATTGGACAATAAGTCAATATTGCCCTTACCGATTTCAATAATTTTATAACAGTGAATTCCCACTGTGAGAAATTGATTTTTGTGATAATATTTGGTGGAAATTGGACAAACATCTTTTTGTGCTAGGATTTCAGAAAAATTGATTTTAAGGTACAATATGCTATTCAAAATAGTTTCCTTGTGTCAAGATTCTTAGTTTTTGTTAAAAGTACAAATTTTGAGAGAATTCTTTTTTCTACCATTTTCAACAAAACATGTACCGGTAGGTATAATTTGCTGATCCAAATTCCTCATGCCAAATTTTAAGTATTATAAAGAAAAAAAATTGGAATAATTTTGTCAAAACTTATTTTTTGTAATAAAAAATCACAAATTATGAGAAATGTCTTTGTGCCAGGATTTCAACAAAATATAATAAGTTATTCCAAATTGATTGCAGGCACCAAAATTTCAAAAAATGTGGTATTTACTTTTTCTTAAAAATCACAAATTTTGAGAAACATAATTTTGTGCTAGAATATTAAATAAAATGGGGGTAAAAACTTACTTTTTGTTTTAAAAATGACAAATTTAGAAAAACATCTTTTTCATGTGTTTGAATTTCAATCAAAACTGATATATAAAGGTATATTATGCTTTCATAATTGATTCCTTATGTCAAAATTTTGCCTGTGACAACAGTCGCAGAATACGAGACTTAGGGATTATAATCTGGTAACTGCGTAAACTATTTGTATAAATCTTTATATTTCAGAGGGTAGAAGACCTGGATGCTTCATACCTTGTATGTATATGCCTTATCTTAAGAAGTTTCCGTCTGTAATATGTCCATTGTCCTTGATCTCATTTTCAGGGCTCAGGGACTGCAAGAAAAAAATGCTTAGTTTTTTTGTCATGTAAATTACTCACTTATGAGAAATAGGGTAATTATATTTAGTATATGGGATCCTATCAAGGTCTACATGTCTGTCAGACAGGGTTCACGTAACCTCGACCTCATTTCATGGCTCAGTGATTAAGGTTAAGTTTTTGTGGTCAAGTCAGTGTCTCAGATACTATAAGCAATAAATCAACTATATTTGGTGAATGGAATGATTGTGTTCATGTCAGACTGGCAGGTTTTATCTGACCTTGACCTCATTTTCATGGTTCATTGGTCAATGTTAAGTTTTTGTAATTTGGTCTTTTTCTCACATACTATAAGCAATGGGGCCACTATATTTGATGTATGGAATGATTGTAAGGTGTACATGTCTGTCTGGCAGGTTTCATCTGACCTTGATATAAAAATGAGGAGATGTGGTATGATTGCCAATGAGACAACTATCCACCAAAGTTCAAATGAAGTGGATTTAAGCAATAATGATGCAACCGTAAGGCCTCCAACAATGAGAAAAACCCATACAGTATAGACACCTCCCAACTTGGGACAGACACATGAAGAATGTGGCAAGGTCAAACATGTTTAAGAGTGCTGAACCCTCTCCTAACCTGGGACAATGGTGTAACAGTACAACATAAGAATAAGCTATAACAAGAGTGCACACGCTGAAATGTCTCGCCTTCTATACTGACCATTGATTTTATGTTGATAGTCCTAAATATAAAGTTTTACTACAAGTATCACATTAACATTTATGATCCAAGAAAATGAGGTCAAAGTCAGATAAACCAAGCCGGAAATACATGTACACCTTTAATACAATTATTCCATAACCAAATATAGATGACCTATTGCTTATAATATAAAAGAAACAGACCAAACCATGGAAATTTTATATTGACCAATGAACCATGAAAATGAGGTGAAGGTGATACCTGCAGATGATACCTGCAAGACAGACATATACACCAAATATAGTTATCCTATTACTCCTTATAAGAGAGAAATAAACTACTTTTTTTTCAAGTAGTCACTAAAACCTGAAAATGAGGTCAAGGACATTGGAAATATGACAGACAGAAACTTAATATCATAAGGCATCAATATACAAAGTATGAAGCATCCAGGTATTCTACCTTCTGAAATATTAAGCTTTCAAGAAGTTAGTTAACGCCGCTGCTGCTGCCGCCGGATCACTATCCCTATGTTGAGCTTTCTGCGACAGAAGTTGCAAGCACCACAAAAATCAGTTGAAAAGTGCTTAGCTCATCAGATCGATACAAAGCAGAAAAACATCTAATAAAAGCACAGATTGGACATGGCAGAGAATTTATACATCCCTCACAACAAAAAAGACACAAAGTACAGATCTGAGATTAATCACTGTTACTGACAGCTAGTTCAAAGCCAATAACAACTTAAAAAATCATATATCTAAGACTAAAATATCAATCACTACACATCCAACATACAATGGATTTAGTGCAAAGATGTTATTGACAGTCGGAGAAAACAACCTTGTGCAATGCCAAAATATAGGTACCACCTTTGATAAGTGTTTAGTATAATGATAAATTTTCACTTTTGTTCTCGTACTAGGAACAACAAAATTATTTCCATACTCCATGTATACCTTACAACAAAATTATTTTTATTCTTGTGTATGTTATTTTATTTGGCGGCATTTTGTCCTAGGTTATGGTTGTCTTTTTGATATTGTTTTACATCTAACCCCCTTGTTGTATTAATTTTGTATTTACATTGTGTCATAGATCAAATTTATTCGTTCAGTGTATGTTCACTTGTTTTTGTTAATATGTCTTTTGAAATTTTATAGAGTGTCTTTCTATGTTGTGATGTTACACTATTGTTTCAGGTAGGGTGAAGGTTGGCGCCTATTAAAATGTTTAAACCCGCTGCATTTGTTTGCACCTGTCCTAAGTCAGGAACCTGATGTTCAGTGGTTCTCGTTTGTTGATGTGGTTCATAATTGTTTCTCATTTCTCGTTTTTTATATAGATTAGACCGTTGGTTTTCCTGTTTGAATGGTTTTACACTAGTCATTTTTTGGGCCTTTTATAGCTTGCTGTTCGGTGTGAGCCAAGGCTCTGTGTTGAAGGCCGTACTTTGACCTATAATGGTTTACTTTTACAAATTGTGACTTGGATGGAGAGTTGTCTCATTGGCACTCATACCACATCTTCTTATATCTATTGACAAATTGTAGTACTGTGAATGTGCATATGTGTATAGCAATAATATTTAGTATGGCTTTAATTTACTGATAACAAAATCAATATTTATACCAATAAAAACAATATTCAAAGATCTAATTACAGTGCTGAAATGGTAACATTTGAGAATAAGTTTATTTAAAGGATTGATAAGTTTACCCAGATCATACCTAATTTTTCGAGTTCGATGAAATGTCATCAAAACCTTATAATACTGACTTGATATCTAAATCTTCCAAGGTTTATCACTACCTTTGATAGTTCAAACAAAATAGTACAGTGAAGTGATCATTCTTTAGATCCTATCCAGTCAATTTCATGCAAGTTAATAATGATATGTTATACTTAGATATTCACGCTACAATGTGATAATATGTATTTGAATTATGGTACCATACTTGTCAAGAAAACTTTTCTATATTGAAAATTACATACCAGTATTGTAAATTCAGAAAATATTGGGAGGTTTTTATTAATGCGAAAAATGCGACTGAATGAGAATCGCAATAATATAAGAACTCACATTCTAATATCTGATAGATATATCTGTTTGCAGATTTTCTTGAAATCACAATAATTAATCTTGCATTTTTATCCATTCTTCAAAAATTGCAATAATTTATAAATTTACAGTAAGTAATTTATGGTGTATGAATCTGTTATAAAAATAGACTCAACTACAAATACAATCATCAACAAAGGAAGATAACCCCAACTCAAATTTGTAATTTGCCTACAGTATCTAATCACAATTCAATGTTTTATTTTAAATTCACAAAATTGCAAAATGAAAGCAATCTTTACCCTTCACTACTCACAAGCACTTTGAATACTGAGTTTGGCCATAAACTTTGATTCATACCCGAACAGGTACAAGTCTGCTATTAAAGGGGCACAATTGGTGCCCGTAGGAATAGCTTCAACCTGTCGATAATCCTTATTGCGGAAAATTTTACATCTTAAATAATCTCATCACTCATCCAGTAACTATATCTAGTATATTTACTTTTCTCGTTAGAGGAAAAGGCTTTAAATGAGTTGCAGCAAATAAATTTGCAATCAGATTTTTCAAACGACCATTTGATTGAATGGGAAAACTTTTGTTTGATAAGATCCTGTGGAAGTGTAGTATAAAGAGTGGAAAAACCAAAACTGTCAACTGAATCAAAAGGACCATCAATTTAGCATATTTTCATAGTTCATTGGTCAATGTTAAGTTTTCATGGTTTGTGTCCATTTTTCGGATGCTTAATCAGCAATAGGTCAACTATATTTGGTGTATGGAATGATTGCATGGTGTACATATTGTCTGGCAGGGTTCATTTGACCTTGACATCATTTTTATGGTTCATTGGTCAATTTTTTATTTTGGTAATCAGGGTCGGCTACTCAGATACCATAAGCAATAGGCTAAATATATTTGATGTATAGTATGACAGCAAGGTGTACATGTTTGTATGGCTGGGTTCATCCCACCTTGACCTCATTTAAATGGATCACTTATAATTGTCGTTTATTAAATTCTAAAACCACTATTTACCTTCCCTTTCAGTTTATTTGTATAACGTTTCCATAGCTGTATTATGACATAACAAATTTTAACTGCAACTTATGTACTTCAGAGGTTGTAAAAACTGCTCAATCGCCTGAAGAAGTCACCCATGTGGGGAAACATGCAGTCCTATAAATACATTAATATCTCGCAGCAACTTGTGTGTTGTCTTTCAGTTTTTATTAATGACAGATTGAAAGTATTAGTCCAACTTTGTTTGATAAAACAGAATGGTCCAAGCAGAGAAAACAAGAATTGGGTGATCTAGTGATCACAGATACCCTTACTTGCAGTGAAACTCTTAAACGGTAAATGTTAACCAAAATTGAATTGAATGTGACCTGTATTTTATGTTTCGTAACTATGTGTTAAATAATAAAAGGATTTCATCAAATGGTACTGTCATTATCATCTGGAAACAAAACAATTCAAAATTAAATACATTGTGTTCAAAGTTAAAAAAACTTGGTGGAGAGATGCATTAATTATCATCTGGAAATTTAAAAAAAAATTCTAATGTAAGTTAGTGGCATAACTCTTGATCTGTAAATGTTAAAATCATCAAAATTGAACTTGACCTGTAGTTTATGATCTTTGTCAAGTGGAACTTTTTAAAATCATCATCAGGAAACAAAGAGCATAACTATTGAACAGTAAATTTCAAAACCATCAAATCAAATTTGACCTATCTTTTATGGTCCATGACATTAGTTTTAAGTTTCAAAAGATACGGGCAAGCAGTATCATAATTTTCATCTGGAAACCAAAGAAAAACCCAATTTTTAAGGTAAGGTAAGTAAGCGACATTACTCTCGAACAGTACATTGTCAAGTGATACTTTATTTATCATCCAGAATCTAAACTTGTGACAGACAGACTGATGTGTGCATCACTATATAACCACCTCTTTTAGGCAGGGGTATACATATCTTGTTTAATGAAGGAACACATATCATACTTTGTAAAAAACCCACTCTGATCTCTGAAAAATGCATCATCAAGATGCTGGATTTTTTCATTGGAAAACATATTTGTTACATTTGGAGGAAAGGTTTTTCAACAAAAAAATCAGCATTACCATGGAGAACACTGTGACCTCTGCTTCCCAACTTTTAATCCTTTGAGGAAGACTTCATATAGGATCTTCTAAAGAAAAATTATAAGAAGCTGGCATTTTCCTTAAATTTCAGTTTGTGCTATATATAGATGGTGTCCTTTTACTAAATAATTCAACAATTTGGTGACTATGTTGACTTCATCTTTCTAATGTACTTGACAAATACAATATCACAGATACATTTAGTTCTGCTTCATATCTTGACTTGCATCTAGAAATTGACAATGAGGGGCAGTTGACAACTAAACTTTACAACAAAAAGAGATGATATTCAATGTTCCCATTTGAACTTCCCATTTCAATGTAGCAACATTAAAGCAGCAACTGCAAATGGAGTATAGTTCTCCCAGTTGATACAATATTCTAGGGCTTGCATTTTCTGTCATCCCTTAGTAAGTTTTACATGCGCCATCATGATTTGGTTGATTGCTATTGAATATCTGCGTCTTAGATGACCCAAGGATATTCACTAAGGTAACCTTATCCTGTCCTCTTTTTCTTGATTGTGACATTACTAAATGCGACTTTTCACAGATTTTTACTTGTCATCAGTAACACAATAGGTGCCACCAGTGGGGCAGGAACTGTTTAACCTTCTGGAGTACCTTAAAAGCTTATTTCATCCCTAGTTATGTTTCAAAGGTATTTGTGTTGCTATTGCTTTAGCTTTCAGTATTGTTTTTTGTGTAATTCTATTTTTCAATGTTCGTGCTGTCTATTCTGGTTACAGTTTTGTTTGTCCATTGTGCTGGTAAACCTTGCTTTCATTTCAAACTTTCACATGCTTTCAAGGCTAAAAGTAAAAGAATTTTAATGTACCAATGGTTTTTGTATTTGGGAATGTCTCGTTAGAAAAGAGACATTTATCAATCCACTTTTGTGAGCTGTCTTATAATTGAATATGAATATATTTTAACAAATGAAACACAGAACAATAGTAATATTTTACCCCACAATAAGTCAGTAGTGAACAGGAACTGCTGACCCTTCCTTGGCAGCTGAGTTCCATCTGGTTTTTTGATGGGGTGTGTGTTGCTCAATATTTAGTTTTCTGTGTAATGTTTTGTTTTTTTTGCTTATCTTTTCGTTATTTTTATGTTTTATGTTTTTCGGTCTGTGCGTCCGTTCGTTCATTCGTCCGTCCGTCCATCCCACTTCAGGTTAAAGTTTTTGGTCAAGGTAGTTTTTGATGAAGTTGAAGTCCAACCAACTTTAAACTTAGTATACATGTTCCCTATGATATGATCTTTCTAATTTTAATGCCAAATTAGAGTTTTGACCCCAATTAAACGGTCCATTGAACATAGAAAATGATAGAGCGAGTGGGGCATTCGTATACTATGGACACTTTCTTGTTCTTTTTTGCCATTGTGTTGTCTGTTTTTATTGGACTTTTTAATTTTTCATTGTCCACTTGGGATCTTCTTTCTTTTGTTCACATAAAATGACAAGATTAAGTCTCACACATCTTGCTTTTATAGAGACAAGACAAATCTGAGACTGTAATTGTTCTTTCTTAATGTGTGATATTGTTGTCAAAAGTAGGGTCAGTAATGGGTCATTTTGGCCAAATCTCAAAACCTGATACTTTTTGTATTTTCTTCTGGAAAAGTCGTGATTGGGGTAAAATATCACTATTGTTCTGTGTTTTCTTTTATAGCTTTTAGTCAGAGTGAGTACTCCTACATCTTATGATGCTGTTATATACCCAATAGTGACTATTTTGTTCTTACTGCATTGTGAACTCAATTTTTAGAATCTTAAATTGACTTTAAAGGTTTTCAATTTATCAGTTGAGTTTCTTTAGGAGTTACATTAAGTACATGTTTTTTTATCCATGATCACTAATCATCATCCATCTTTTTCAATCTATGAAGGCAAAATTGGTACTATCACAAATTCCAGCAGCAAAAAGATTTTTCCAATTATTTTTAATACAATCTCTTAGTTGAAACTAGTATACATTACAAATAAAAATAACAAATAAAGAAGAAGATAACTGTCTTTCAAACCAAATGGCATGTTTGTCCTCTATTGAAAGGTCTAACTGTAGTAAATTGTGGAGGTGGATCAATACGATCCCTTGCTTGTTTGTATCTTTCTCTGTCCATTTCCCATCTTCTTTCTTCCTGCAAAGAATGCAAAAAATAATTATAAGAATGTGTTGAAGAACATGAAAGTCCTAGAGAGTACTTTTTAAGGTCTCTTTTGTTTGTAATAAGACGATATAAAAGCTCAATAGAGCTTATGTTTTCTGTATAATGATCTCGTCTATAAATAAAGCTTTTTGAACTTGAACTTGAACTTTGATTTTCACACTCTAACTTAAGTTTTCCCAATTCAAATTTTATGAAACTCATATACAATGCTAAGAACCACAACTGACAGACAGAGTTTGAATTTTGGCAGTGAGCCACTTACAGTTCAAGAGTTACGAGTTATGCCCTTTTATAACTTGGAAAATTGCTATTTTTTTTGGTTTAGCACTCTGACTAAAGTTTTCCTTGTCAAAATTTTATGAAACTAATAAACAATGCTAAGAACAAAAACTTGCAGACAGAGTTCGAATTTGGGCAGTGAGTCACTTAATGTCGTTCTAGAGTTATACCTTTGATAATTTGGAAAATTGCATATTTTTTTTGTTACCGCACTCTTACTTAAATTTGCATAATGCAAATTTTATGAAACTCATACAAAATTCTATGAACCAAAACTCGCAGACAGAGATCAAATTTGGGCAGTGAGTCGCTTACCGTTGTAGAGTTACACCCTTTATAACATGGAAAATTGCAATTTTTCATTTCCGCACTCCTTACTTAAGTTTGCCAAATGCAAATTTTATCAAACTCTTGCAAAATGCTAAGAACCACAACACGCAGACAATGTTCAAATTTGGGCAGTGAGTCATATATTCTTAAAGAGTTATGTCCCTTTTAAAATTGCAAAGCTTGAGCAGGGGCATTCCTGTCCTTAGACACACTTCTTTTATTTTTTTTAAAAATGGAACTGTAAATTAAACTCTGACACATTTTTTCATTCAACTTCCCAGTAGAACTCAAGTTTAACTTAATTTTGAACTAAAACACAAATTTAAATCCAGGATTTTTCAACAACCCTGTGACTTACTGATTTAAAACCGCTTATACATTCTTTAAAATCTTCAAATTCAGCTAGACATTCTTTGCCTGTCTGTACATTTCTCAAGCCAACACGACTGGCACATCTGAAGTAATCCAACTCGATGTCTGCACATCTCTCATTTCTTTGATGATGGTACCACTGTGCAGTTACAGGTGTTAGTGGTGAGTAGAACAATGGTAATCCAAATCCAGCACCTAATCCAGGATAATGATGATCCCAAATCTTCCTAAATCTATTTATACCTCTCCTGAAACTTGGAATTGGTGGTTCATCACGTTTTTGATCTCTCAAATTCTGAAATAATAAATAGTATTTAACATGTTTAAAGCACCGCCAACTAAACTTAACATGCTTAATCAGGAGTTTTCACCTGAAATGATATTAAGATTATCTGACCCTACATTGAAATTTAACTTGACAAAAATAATTTCATACCACAGGTGTAATACTGTTTCTTTGTGATTCTCATTTTATCTTTATCTAAGTAATAATGGTTGTAAATTTACATACTATGTGTATTTTGTCTATGTCAAAAGCTTTAAAAAACTTACCAGGGTTAGTCATTAACATTTTAACAACTTGCTCTTTGCCTTTGGGCAAGTGACCTTGATATATATTACTTAATGAGAAAACCACTTGACCAAATTATGTTCTTGCTTAAAAATTTTAATTTGCCATTTATGGACTTACAATCAGGTAAATGCAACTAAAAAAGGAATGAAATGTAGCCGATAGTCAAAATTGATGTACCAAGATATTTGAAACACACCAGTTCACCAATCACCTTTAGAAGAAAAAGCTCAATGAAATATATATGGTTGAAGACATAACATAACATTTTTGTAGTTTTCTGTGTTTAATGTTTGTTTTCAAATTTGCCATGACTAATTTGTCTGTCCTTTACAGTATTTAAACATAATCCAATTATCTGCAATTCACTCAAAGTCTTTTTTCCAGGATTCAATAATTCTCCTATCCCCCTTTTTTCATATTATTTTAAATTTTTGTTTCATCATTTTAGCTATCTGTTTTCATGTATTCTGCTGAAAAACATAGGGACCCCAGAGTTAGCTGGTGTACTACCTAAATCACAGGCAGGGGCTCGGAAATGTTATTTTACAACATAATGTGCTCTCTCTCCAATATAAACACTAAGAATATAACAATTTACCTGGACCTCTGCTTAAAATGGGGTCGATACTCGGATGGGGCTCACTCTCACATATTTTTACCCACAGAAACTCTTTCCTCAACATGCTTTAATAGAATAGTGCTGAACATTGAGAAAAAGAAAACTCACAAATAATTATATCAGGGTTAAATTTATTTATATAACTTGTCTAATCTTTTTTTATTTCACTTTTGTTCAAGGTTTTAAAATCGATATTAAGGAGATCTCAAATTTTTATTATTATTTCTTGGATAGTTTTCCTAAAATAGCTAGGTCTAATCTGATGGATGCCAATGTCTTTAATCAGAAAAGGAAAATACAAAAGTACATCATGGCTGGTTGATATGATGATTTATGTTAATTAAAGCTAGATTCTGTATTTTTCACAGTTTTTAACTTTTTTTTTTACTTGCCAGTTGGGCAAGTACACTGCAGCTTTGACTGGCCAGATGATGACTTACTGTCGAACCCTGCTTACATTGTGCTTGCACCAAAAAAAACTACCCCTAAAACAAAAAGTGTATTTCGAGATTTTGTATTGGTTGGTGTTATTCAATAGGCTAAATGTGGTGTTATTGTGGTACAATAGTAGAAAACAAGAATGTGTCCATAGTACATGGATGCCCCACTCGCACTATCATTTTCTATGTTCAGTGGACCGTGAAATTGGGGTCAAAACTCTAATTTGGCATTAAAATTAGAAAGATCATATCATAGGGAACATGTGTACTAAGTTTCAAGTTGATTGGACTTCAACTTCATCAAAAACTACCTTGACCAAAAACTTTATCCTGAAGCAGGACAGACAGATGAACGGACATACGAACAGATGGATGAACGGACGGACGAACGGACGGACGAACAAACGGATGCACAGACCGAAAAACATAATGCCCCTAGGAGGGGCATAAAAAGTCAAAGTCCCATAACTCTCATGAATTTGGTTGAATAAAATGACGGTATATAATATGGTCAACTAAACATGATTATAAATAATCATATTAAGAATGACAGCTTTCTGTCAAAATGATAATGGTCGATCAAAATAACCGTACACTATGGTCAACAACATATGATGGCAAACAATACCATTAAGTATGAAAGCATTATGTCAACCAGTGTTTGAGTAGTTGCCATAACTCAAGTAAAAATGATGGCATAATATGGTCAACTAAATATGATGGCAAATAATTTTACCAGTATGAGAGCTTTCTGTCAAACAGTATCAGAGGAGTTGCTTCGCAATCAAAAGGTGTCATTGTTCCAATACTACAAAACTTGTCAAAGTCTCATAACTCCAATAGATATTGTCAAACCAAAATAGCAGTACAACAAGGTCTGTAACACATTTCTGTAAAATGGTCTCATAAGAGTAACATTCATAAGGTGTCATTGTTACAATTTTCCAAAAAATGGTCAAAATAACTCTGATAAAATTGTCTAATCAAATTGATATTATAGTATGGTCAAGAGAATATGCTACAATTAATCCAACCAAGAATGCAAGTTTTCTGTCAAACTGTCTCAGAGTATTGATGTGTTTTGGACAAACAGAAGATATGACTAAGTTTAACAATAACATCATATCTTAGCTTATTGTCATGATTATGCATATTTGTATTAACATGTAGTAAAACATGTTTTTATAAACTAGCAAGCTCTTGTAGAATTTTTCAGGATATCAAATCTAGACAAGAGGCTGTCAGAGTGACCGCAAACCAGATTTTCCTGCAGAGGTCGAACCCTGAACAGTTGAGCAAGTATGGACACTACATTTAAGCTTAAAACAGCTCTGAATTTGGATTGTGATTGAATATTTGACACAGCATAGGTTTGTGACACAAAATGAATGTGGTCAAAGAACTGAAATATTTGAAATTGGACATTTAAATACCTATTATGGTCCAATATTCAAAATATAAGTACATATTAGAATCAGCATATCAAAGAACCCCAAGAATTCAATTTTTGATGAAATCAGACAAAAGTTTAATTTAGGACCCTTTGGACCTCAATGTGGACCAATTTGATAAAGGAGCCCACAATCCAAAATCTCTCAATACATGGTTGTATTCAGCATTTCAAAGAACCCCATAAATCCAATTTTTGTTGAATCAAACAAAAATTTAATTTTGGACCCTGATTTGGACCAACTTGAAAACTGGGCCCAAAAATCTAATATTTAAATACAGGTTTAGATTCAGCATTTGAAAGAACCCTATATATATTTAATTTATGTTGAAATGAAACACAGGTTAATTTTATCCATAATATTTTCTGTGCAAAGGGAAATAACTCAAACTGGATAAATAGTTCTCTAAAATAAGATATGATGCAATTTTTCAAATTATAATCAATAATATAATAACAACAACCAGTGATGACTAAGTTCTCTAAAATTAGATATGATTTAACACTCAAACATTGTTAGAATCAGCACATAAAAGAACCAAAGAATTCAATTTTTTATGAAATTAAACAAAAGTTTAATTTAGGACCCTTTGGACCTCAATGTGGTATTATCTTATTAATAATGAAAAGAAATACAGGTTTAGATTAAGCATTTCAAAAAACCCTATATATATTCAATTTATGTTGAAATCAAACACAGTTTAATTTTGGACCCCGATTTGGACCAACTTGAAAATTGGGCCCAAAATCAGAAATCTAAATATATGTTTATTAATAGACAATATAAGCTTAGTTTTTAATGGAGTTCACTTCATCAAAAAAAAAAAAAAAAAAAATAGCATTCAGAAAATTAGTTTTAACAGAATAACAAACAAACTTGCCACAAACATCTTCAAACATTTTATCAAAGAAAAGAAGAAAAATCCAAAATTTTATTTGTCATTAATACAATGTCTTTTCAAAATCTATAAAACTTATCAGTAACAAGAAATAATTGTAACAGGATGCTGTTAAGAAGTCTCGCAAACAAAGCTCCAATAATTCGTCATTCCCATGGTCGCCTGACATTGGGCAAAGTCCAGTACAAATTGGTTTGTGATATGCATAAGTGACACCTATGGATTGACCCTGTATGTCATTCAAATCTTCTTGAAATTACAAACAGGAATACATATGGTTTAGGGGTGGAGATCTTGACCGTTTACAAGTTCTCAAAAAGGGGGGGTAGGGGTGATGATCCCCAGGGGACTTACCCTTTATTTCATATGATTTGCTTTTTTTGTCCCATAAAGAATATATATGGTTTAGGGGTGGGGATCTTGACCGTTTACAAGTTCTTAAACAGGAGGGGGGTGGGGGTGACCCCAGGGGACTCGCCTTATATTTCATTTGAATTATTTTATTGTCCCATACAAGAATAAATATGGTTTCGGGATGGGCATCTTGACAGTTTACAAGTTTTCAAAAAGAAGAGGGTGGGGTTACCCAGGGACTTCCCTCAATTTCATTTGATTTGTTTTATTGTCCCATACAAGAATATATATGGTTTAGGGGTGGGGATCTCGACCGTTTACAAGTTATAAAAAAGAGGGGATGGGGTGGGGGTTACCCCCATGGACTTCCCCATTATTTCATTTGATTTGTTTTATTGTCCCATACAAGAATATATATGGTTTAGGGGTGGGGATCTCGACCATTTACAAGTTCTCCAACAGGAGGGGGTCGGGGTGACCCCAGGGGACTCGCCTTTTATTTCATTAGATTTGTTTTATTGTCCCATACAAGAATATATATGGTTTCGGGATGGGGATCTCGACTGTTTACAAGTTTTCAAAAAGAAGGGGGGTGGGGGTGATCCCCCTGGACTTCCCCTATATTTCATTTGATTTGTGTTATTGTCCCATACAAGAATATATATGGTTTAGGGGTGGGGATCTCGACCGTTTACAAGTTCTCCAACAGGAGGGGGTGGGGTGACCCCAGGGGACTCGCCTTATATTTCATTTGATTTGTTTTATTGTCCCATACAAGAATATATATGGTTTTGGGGTGGGGATCTCGACTGTTTACAAGTTCTCAAACAGACACGCTGGGGGTGACACCAGGGGACTCGCCTTCTTTTATTTCATTTGATTTGTAAAATACAAGAATATATATGGTTTCAGGGTGGGGAGTTTGCACATTTACAAGTTTTCAAAAAAAGGAGGGTAGGTGTGAACCCAAGGACTATCCCAATATTTCATTTCATTTGTTTTATTGTCCCATACAAGAATATATATGGTTTAGGAGTAGGGGTCTCAACCATTTACAAGATAAAAGCACATTATCAAATTGAAGGGGGGTAGGGGTAAGAATATATATGATTAATGGACACTTAATTATCTACAAAATGTCTAATAATGAACAGTAAATTCCTAACTTCATTTCTACAGTCCTACTAGTAAGTTTCAAACTTTATACAGTCCTACAGATCTTATCAGAAAACAGAAAATTTTCAAATAAATCTGTCACTCCAATGATTATCATATGCTAAAATATTTCTAATATCTAATTGAACAGAACTATGGTTGTTTAACATAGTACTCTAACATAATTAATAATGTAATAATCTTCAAAATGTCTAATGATATAGCTTATAATCATTACTACTTAAGAAATAGATAATTTTCAAATAAATCTGTCACTCCAATTTTTATTCTAAGATAAGAGAGATCATTACATGATAACCAGAGTAAAATATTTAAAAATTCTACTTTTGGATATTAAAAATGGCGATAACTCACAAAGGACATATACTAAAATCTTGAAAATTCATACAGACCTTCATTAAGTCCCAGGAAACAACATATTTAAATTTGAAAAAAATTTGTTAAAGTGTTTTCATGTTATTGTGCTGACACTGTTTGGCAGCCGCCAATCCGCCCAGCCGCCGTACGTAACCATTTTAATAACCGATATTTCCTTCAAAAATCCGGTTAAAAATTATAAATTTCAACCAGCCATTTACCTAACTTGCTTGCTAGCATTAATTTTAAGCACTGGGTGCAATTCATAGGGTTCTCACCAAGGCAAGTCCATGAGTTCTGGACTCAAGAAAATCTGTCTGGATTGATTTTCGAAACTGGCGAGTCCAAAGATGCAGCAAAATTGTAAAATGTTGTATCAAGTTCAACTGAACACAAATATCATCATTTTATGACAAAAGTTTAAAAATAATCAAAACTTGATGTCATTTCCTTGCTCTATTTTGTCACAGGGAAATAATAAATAATATAGCAATAAAATTTCATCTTCTCATTGTTGGACTCACAATGGCCAAAGATGAAAGTCCCTGTACTTGCCTTCAAAATTCCTTAATGTGATCCCCGAATTCAATTAGTGAACTCATGCTGTTCTTGCAACAACTTGTATAAACTGATCAGATAAATTGTTACATCAGAATTTTCATATATATATGAAATTTTTAGTTCAGTGATGACTTTAAAAGGTCACATTTCCACCTAAACAACAGAGATTTGTGCTTTCTTCAATAATATACTAAACACTAGTCTCAGAGTCAGATGTTTCAACTAAAAATATTCTTTTTGTCAAATTTTATACCACATGTATTCTGAAGAGTACACAAAACTTGATAACATCTGATATATGTTAACACTAGTATGGTTTCCTGACAATTTTATTCTCAATACATTAAGCTGACTTATATTTGAGGTGAAGCTTGTGAAATCCATAACATTTTACCAGCAAAAAGACAATTCTTACCATAAGAGAAATAAGTTTAACAACTCATTACAATTGGATACTGCTTGATATCAACTATTGCTATTTAATTTCAATAATAATAATAAATTTGCCAAAGGCTCACATAATAATTGTATTAAAATTGAGTTGATAGCAAGCAATATACAATCTTCACTCATGAATACAACAAAATGTGTATGCACTTTTTCTTAATATTTATAAGACAGTAGTTAAATTGAATGTTATCAAACTATTTACATTTTTAAGGTTCCATATGATTACTTTTAAACTATTAGTTTCTCTAGATCTTGATAAATACATAATAACATAAATAATCATGTATATATACAGGTTCCAGCCCCACTCGGGGAGGAAGTAAAAAAACAGATCTACTCTAACATCGTTAGGTCACTTTATATATATATATAAGTCTAAAATTTGCACAACGATACTAATATAAGATGGTATTATACGAAGATGTTGTTATTAAATCGTGTTGACAAATATTTCGGCTTAACAAATAGCCTTCTTCGGTGTCAATGATTTTAACAATACTGATTGTAGGTTAAAAATAGATCAAAATACAGGTAATTTATAGTCTTAAATTACCTGTATTTTTGATCTATTTTTAACCTACAATCAGTATTGTTAAAATCATTGACACTGGAGAAGGCTTTTTGTTTAGCCGAAATATTTGTCAACACGATTTAATAACAACATCTTCGTATGATACCATCTTATATTAGTATCGTTGTGCAAATTTTTAGACTTATATAGGGACATTCACAAGAAAATCCATTTTATATTAAGAATAAATTCATATAAATTTAATTTTGTATTAAAAAGGATGTTCTAACAGGAAACCAATTACTCAAGTATCACTTGGTATTGGATACTTGAGTACTCGTTGACATCTATAATATACATATATTTATGCTAGTTTATATAAACATGATAAATATAGGATAAACCTAATGATTAGTCATGATCATTCCTACAGAAAATGGGCAGCCATGAGTACATCAGGGCAGTAACAACCGATGAGGCAGATGAGGCAATTGCCTAGTCTGATTTTCTGGCAAAAAAAAAAAATAGTAATAAGAAAAAAAAAGAAAATGGAGAAAACTAGGCATGCAGGGGTAGAAAACATCCTTGCATTTTCATATCAAGAATTATGTAATGCATACTTCGAATAGTAATTAATGTTGACGGGCAGCTTCTGTACTTTTATTTCAACTACTCTCTGTCTGATTACCATCGCCAGTAGACTGGCATTTGGTTCTGCAATTATTTATTTCCCACAAAAAAGTCTCTCAAACAAGTTCAAACGTCTGATATTTTGGTTTCCCAGGAGAAGCTACAACTATTGACATTGCCAGTCGGTTTCTTGCTCATGTGAGAGATCTTTTTCTGCCCTTCAACGTTTTATAAAGACATGGTGCAGGTCAACAATGACCGAGGACAGATTATGTGAATTAGCCATGCTTCACGTCCATCGAACGGACAAGGATTTGTATAGTGAGACTATACAAATCCTTGGTACAGACTACGGACAATGTCGGGCAAGTGAACGCAGAAGCTGTTCTCAAACAATAGGATCTTAGTGGCACAAGAAAGGTCAAACTAGCATTCACATACAGTGACTATCATGACTATAGGTTCCAATCATGCAGATTATCTTTGGGCTTTATTAAAGTGTTATTTAAATGTGTGTTATTTTTAATGAAGCGTTGACCATACACACTTGTCCTGCTTTTTCAACTATAAAACATGTATCCTTCTGTAAATTGATACATGTTTGATGGTACAAAATTTGAGGCAAGTATCTGTCAGCCGGCTCTGATAGCCTAATGCAGTTCTTCATACGGTAAATTTGAAACAAAAACAGATGTAACAAGTTTTATTTCGGACCCTAATATTACAATTTTCAGCCAAAGGGGGTTTTCCCCCCTGGACCCTCTATTAACCTGGGTGCCTCAGCCATCTGCCCCCAAACCCCTGCCTCGTCTGTTTCCGATGCCTAGTTACGGCCCTGTACATTGTTTCTCTTATATCATGTATAAATATAATTTCATACAAAGTATAGTAAAAACAAAGACATTAATTACTTAATGAAAATCAACTGTAGCTTGAAAAAAATATGATTCATTATTTAACACATTAATACATGGTACATCACACAGCTATATATATATAAAGATATACTGGAAACTAGAAATAAACAAACCTCAGTCAGTCCTATGTAAACATCTCTTACCACATCTGGCATTGTGAACACCTGAAATAATTAACATTTGGAAACTATTTATAACACTTCAGACTGAGTAAAACTTTAAAGTAATACAGTTATTAGTGTGAATCAATGCTCTATCAAATTTTCAGATTTGTGTACAGATTAACAGCTGTAATTCAAGACTTAAGTTACTATCATTCCTTCATTTGATAATTTTCTTTAAAAGTTAGCCCTGTCACACTCTTAACTGGTAAGATTGACTGGATGATGAAAATTTAGCAAATTGAGAAAATGGACTGATTTCTTCATTAATATATATTTGCACAGGGCACAAGGTAAAGTTTAACAAGTATATATATCCAATGTGAGCAGAGTACAGTGTTGCACATGATAGTGGTGTCTTGAACACTAATATTCTAGAAAGAATAATATATATTAACCTACAATGTAGTAAAAATATGATATTTTTGATATTTATTCTACTTTTATTGCAATCAGTTATGTTTGCTTATTTGTAAATCTTATTCAGTGGCACTTTTGTATATCTTGTATTGATGATAATTCTTATTGTTTATGGTTGATACCCATCACATTTTGTATCAGGCATGGGGCAAATTACATTGCAATGTAATGCATTATATTACAATTTCTTTGACAAAACCATGCATTAAATTACAATAACAATTACATGCATTTATAAAAGTAATGCATTAGATTACAATTACTTTTGCAAAGTAATGCATTGAATTACACATTACATTTGTAAATTTTATTATAGAGTGAAAAGAAAAATCAAACATTTTGAAAAACAACATGAAGTCACAAAAGATTCTAGCATATGCAGTAACTATTCCATGTATTGAATTTAAGTATACATGTACAAAGTCTATTCAATATGACTATTGCATTTTAACATCATAAGGGTTTCAAAGGTTTTATCCTTCATGCGCATTCTATGTTCCAAGGTATACATCTCTGTGTTTTCTCTAAAAAGAAATTACAGAGATGAAGTTTAATACTTATTTCAACTTAATGTTAATGTTAACTTTACTTTTATAAATATACATTTGTTTTTTTTAATTTCAATCAAAATATTTACTGAGAATTTCTTTCCTAATTATATAATAAACATAGAGCTTAATTTATGACCAAGTGTCAAAATGGTGAAAAGATTGATTGTAAAACATTCCAATTAGTGTTTTATGACTATGTTCAATTATCTGTTATTTAATCATGACTAGGTATTCATTGATCTTTTGACAACAATGGAATACAGTAATGCTTTTCAAATATCAATTTTTTATGCAGGAAAATGTATGAAATTAAAAAAAAGAACTCAATCTGATATACAGTGTTGTTTTATTCATTTAGAGTTGTAATTTGGTCATCCTAGTATTTATATAGATATAAGAAGATGTGGTATGAGTGCCAATGAGACAACTCTCCATCCAAGTCAAAATTTATAAATGTAAACCATTATAGGTCAAAGTACGGTCTTCAACACGGAGCCTATACCCTTTTTTTTTCAAGTTCTGCCTGGGGCAAGGCCAAATCTCCAATTTCCCTCTAGTGATTTATGTAAAGGTTGAAAAATAAATATCAAAAAGAAAATCAATATTCAAATGATTATTTTCTTAGTTAATAAAGAAATCTTAAATTCTGCTTTAGTTAAATCTCCTACAATCTGTTAAAGATATCTAGTATGTGAAAAAAGTAATGCCATGTAATGCAATGTAATGCATGAAATTACACAACTTTTTGCTAAAGTAATGCATTAAATTACAATTACATGTAATGCAAAAATTGTATTGCATTACCATGCATTACAATTACAAATTTGCATTACCCCATGCCTGATACCTATTCATAAAAGTTTTTGAAATAATTGGCAAAATTAATGAAAATGGGGGGAAAAAATTACAGAATAGTGCACACCCTGAAATGTCTCGCCTGCTTATGTTTTAATCATATTTGAATAATAATGATGAGGTCAAGGTCAAATTAACCTCACCAGAAAGACAGGTTCACCTTACAATCATTCCAAACTCCAAATATGGTTGACCTACTGCTTGTAGTACATTGTATATGATTAACTGACAAAACTATGAAAACCTAACATTGATCAATGATACATGAAAATGAGCTCAAGGTCAGATGAACCCTGCCAATCAGACATTTATACATTACAATCTTACACCAAATATAGTTGACTTATTGCAGCTGCCTATTGCTTATAGTATCTGAAAAACTGACAAAACCATGATAACTGAATATTGACCAATGAACCTTGAAATAAAGGTCAAGGTCATATGAAACTTGCCAGACAGACATTACACCTTACAATCATTCCATACACCAAATATAGTGACCCTATTGCTTATAGTACCTGAGAAATAGACCAACCCACAAAGACTGAATATTGGTCAATGAACCATGAAATAAAGGTCAAGGTTAGATGAAACCTGCCAGACTGACATGTACACCTTACAATTATTCCATATGCCAAATATAGTTGACCTAATGCTTATAGTACATTGTATCTGAGAAACGACTTGACCACCAAACTTTTAACATTGATCACTGATCCATGAAATGAGGTCAAGGTCAAGTGAACCCTGTCTGACAGACATGTAGACATTGCAAGGAAACCATATACCCAATATAGTTATCCTATTAGTATTACTCATAATAAGTGCCATTCACATGACAAAAAAAAACTCTAATTTTTTTATCAAGCAGTTGCTGAATCATGAAAATGAGTTCAAGGACAATGAACATATGACAAATGGAAACTTCATAACATAAGGTATCTGCATGCAAGGTACATGTATGAAGCATCCAGATCTTCTACCTTCTGAAATAGAAAGCTTCATACAAATAGTTTAAGCCCCCGTTGGATTTTAATCCCTATGTCTCGCATTCTGGGCAAGACAAAAATCATCATTTAAGGGAGATAATTTCTGTAAGGAGTTGGTTGACAATGTAATCATGTTGAATTGTTGTACTGAACATTTTTGCTTTTTTAAGTTTCTCTCTATCTGCTATAGATTTGACAAAATGCAAAAAAATTGAGTAAAAATTCATATTTCAATGGCAGTAACTCCTCAATAGACGATTTCAACCAAGTCCAACTTATTTATAGTCTTATTTTGATCTGGTCATTTTAACTTTTATCTGTTTAAAATTTCTCTCTATCTGTTATAGTTTTCAAGATAAAAACCAAAAACGTCAAAATTTGCCAAAAAATTGACATTTCGGGAATATCTCCAAAAGGGGTTGTCTGATTTTTCTGAAAATTCCATAGGAGATAGACCTTGACCTATTGGTAATTTTTGCCCAGACAGTTTTACTCTAACCATTTTAGTTTTTTGATATATAAGCAAAAAACTAAGAAATTTGCTAAAAATTGACATTTCATGGGCAAGTATAATATTTTTACCTGGTCAGTTTTGCTTTTTCAGCTTTAAATCTAGAGCCATTAACCAAAAACTGCATTTTATCCCTGTGTTCTATTTGTAGCAATAGTGGCCATGTTTAATGATGGAGCAAATCCCCTGGGATATACATGTAATAGCTAAAGAACATTCAGGAAAGTTTAGTTACATTTGTCTCAGCAATTTCAGAGGAGGAGATATTTTTATAAGTTTATGACGACAGACAGATGTCAAAATCAGATATTGCAGAGCTAAATATCGCTATAGTAAGTATCAAGATTTTTATGAGGGAACTGATGTTTGCTCTATAGCTACCACAGTTTGATTAAACAGACGTCATCTTCCTATCATGCTTATCTTATGTATGACTCATGTATACATTGTTTAATATTGCTGGAAAGACCAAAAAAATATACTAATAGACACATGCTACTTTTTTTCTTTTTTTGCAAGAAGCTGACTCTTACTGTCATGATTGAATGTTCTGTCTACTCCAGGGTTCTCACTAGGAATTTTTCATGGTGAGTCCTGGGACTCATCACTTTTAGAAATTGTGAGTCCCACTAAATTGAGCGAGTCCAGGATGCATGTAATTTTTTATGTCTTAATGAAATATGATGAATTAAAACTAAAATGACGCGTGTTGGATTGGTAGTTTTTATTATATCAATAAAATTTATGATCTCTTAATAGTTATTGTTCATTACAACATAACAGACTTGGCTTTCTATGTCTATCAATTCTTGGTGTAGTGGATCATTGACTCTTTGTCTTTTACTTGGAACTGATGATTCAATGTCATCAGGTTTCTTTTTGGAGAAGGACTTTAACTTTGACTGACTCATTGTGATACTGATGTCATTTTGTTAGACAAGCTAGTACCCAGTTCATCATTATTAATTAATTTTAATTATACTAAATAAGGGACTTGTTATCTTATAATTGAGTCTTAATAATCACTTTGATGTTTTTATCATTATAATTATTATAGTCTTTAATAAAAACAAGCAAATCTAAAGTGAACACTGTTCATGATAATGATTTTGGCTTTAATCATTTTTTAATCCGATCTGTTTCAATTTCAAAACATTTTTCCACCTTTGTTTACGATCGCGATGTTCAACATGCACAATACGAGAAAATGTTAAGAGTAAAATTATTTTTAACCGTAAAATTTTATATCTAGATATAGGAAGATGTGGTGTGAGTGCCAATGAGACAACTCTCCATCCAAATAACAATTTAAAAGTAAACCATTATAGGTCAATACAACACGGAGCCTGTACACTGTTCTACGATCTATTTTATGCATAGTAGTAACAGTTATAAAATATTTTATCATTTCATTTCACATTCTCAAACAAAATTTACTTTGGATTGTAATTAAATATTTGACACATAATAGGTTTCTGACACAGAATAACTGTAGTCAAAGAACTTGAATTGGTTATGTGATTTGAATTTATATTCATTTTATTGCTTTTGTGCAATACACTAATCTTCTTTTTAATTTCTGAAATCTTGAGAACAAATTGTCCCCACCCCCCCAAATTTGTTTTAACCTCCCCCCTTTTCCAAAAAAAATTCTTTCCCTCAAGATATGGTCATAATCTCAATTCAAATTTCCAATGGAGTTTGCAACCATAATAACCCATTTAAATACATCATAAAAGTCTTAAAATAGAAAATGACATACATAATCATGGCTAAAATTAAATTACCATTTATCAGCATTTTTAAAATAGTAACTTCTAAAAATAAATTGACAGCTAATCACATCAAGACAATATAACATTTCTTTATACATAATTTGAAAGCAGTGTAAGGGAGGTAATTCAAAATGTTGTGTTTGAATTACCTACCTTACACTGCTTTTAAATTATGTTTTGTACTTAAGTTATTGTCCATTAACCAGGACACCCTTGTTTTTCCCCCTTTTTTGCCCCTAATTCCTAAACGGGTTGAGCCATAACCCCCCAAAGCCAATTCTTACCATCCCTTTGTGGTATGGAAACTTGTGGTATAATTTCAGAGAGATCCATACACCATTCCACAAGTTATTGTCTGGAAACTAGAAAAATGCTTATTTGGGCCCCTTTTTGGCCCCTAATTCCTAAACTGTTGGGACCATAACCCCCAAAATCAATCCCAACCTTCCTTTTGTGGTCATAAACCTTATGTTTAAATTTCATAGATTTCTATTTACTTATACTAAAGTTATTGTACGAAAACCAAATGTCTTTGGACGACGACAACGACGTGATACCAATATACGACTGCCAAATTTTTTGCGGTCGTATAAAAATTGTCATTTTACCTCTTCAATTTTATTTAATCATTAAATTATGTTTTCTATTCAATCATTACGATAGATTAAGCAGTTAAGAGTTGATCAATTCAATCAACTGGCTCTACTACATTTTTTTGTTAACATCATGGCTTTGCAATTTTTTTTATTGAGTTGACAGTTAAAGTCAAGCTTGACCAATCGAATAAACATGTATACCCTTTATAGCTTACTGTTCGGTGTGAGCCAAGGCTCCATGTTGAAGACCGTACTTTGACCTATAATGGTTTACTTTTATAAATTTTGACTTGGATGGAGAGTTGTCTCATTGGCACTCATACCACATCTTCTTATATCTATATCATTAGACGTTACGACTGAGGCTTTACAATAGTTGATTGAGTTGACATTTCATGTCAATTGTGATCAATTGTTATGATAGAGGTTATGCAACTTTTAAAAATGCGTTGATAATTGATGTTCAATTCAATCTACATTTGTAGCATTAGGGTTGAGGATATGAATTTGAAATTTTTTATTGAATTCATTATGTTTACAGTTGCTGTTTAATCCTGAATAAGACAATCTATAGTTACTATCAAGGGGTACACCAATTAAAAGCGATTTCCCTAACCACTCCTGAAAACTCCAGAAGAACCCAAGAATCACTAGATATTACCTGAAACCTCTATATTAAATGGTGTAAATTACAGTAATACTGATTTTATTGACAATAGACTATAACTTTGATATATTTCATTTCTATTTAACCTTTTCTCTGCCATACGGCCTATCAGGCCTATTCAAAAACACTACCTTTGAGTGCCACGGATGAGGCCCAAAGGCCAACGGTATTTTGACGTTACGTAATAATGAACAACACGTCATAATGCTAGAGTGCAGGATTTGGGAGATGGCCGGCATCAACACTTCCAACTCCGTAATTTGGGGTTTTGCCACAAGGAGATGAAGAAGAACAATTCAATATAAACAAGAAGGACCAGTAAGAATGCTAGATATAAACTCGTCGCCAATAGTTTATTTTTATTCACTGTTCTCTTTAGAGTTGGCGAAAGTATTTGAGCGACAAACACACATGTTGGAAGTTCTAATGTTATCTGTTTGTTACGTTAACTTTTGGCAAGCATGAGCACCTGTAAGCTTGGTACATGTATATGGAATTCTTTATGTTTAGTTATGTAGTGTTTATATTTTGTTGAGGAATACTCAAATAAACATTAGTAACTTTTAAAAAAAATACCTGCATCAACTATTGAAAAATGTGTGTTCAATGACTTAACTTGAATTTGATAAATTTCATCAGCGTTTCTGTTTTTACTGCAACTTTACTGAATGCATATGAAGTTATACTATCATCAGCTAAACAAAACAAACATACCTACAGAAAAAGTAGCACAAAGATAAACTGAAGCGAAATCATACTCCGATAACATTTACAGTGTTATGCAATGAATATTCATCACCGACAGTTTTTGTCATATATTTCCCATAAACTACGTATTTTCAAAAAAACAAGGGGCAAGGCCAATTCTGGATGGAATTTAATCAACTTGGTACCAATAGAAACAGAATTTTCATAGGTTTATTTGCTTATTTGGTTATATTTTTAGAAGCATTTTTCCTCTTCTGATGATATAAACACAAATATTATTTTTGTCAGGAAATTTGCTATATAGCTCAACCAAATTGAATTGTTAAAAAAAAAAATATAATTATACATGATAAAATCAGGATAAAACAAAACAAAGAAGACAAAGTTATGACCAATCAGACAAATATACTTCAAACAATTCTTTTTTCAACTCATAGGTTGATATGTTGTTAAAATAAAAGCATAAATTGTGCCAGCATTCAAAATATTTTTCTTTTAATGTGTTATCATTTGAAAGATTTCAGATGAATACTTATTGCACAACACTGAAAAAAAAACCTTGTGACAACCGTGAGGGATAAACAATAATAATGACGACTGTGAGTGCAACGGATTTCGCTCAAACCTGAAGAACCTACAGACACCAATCAGTATAGAAAAATAATATATGTACCTGTTTAATTTTCGATATGTTTAGCAAATTTAATATCCGGAAACCTGAGTACATAAAAATATCTCAAAAAAAAGTTCAGCAACTTTGACTTAAAAAAGATGCAGAAGATACCAAAGGGACACTCAAAACTTATAAGTTCAAAGAGAAACTGAAAACGCTCTGGCAAAATCGTGTATATAGATAAAACATGTACATTTGAGGATGCGTACAACAAAAATTAATTCAGTAGCCTCCTGTAAATTCTATATCAATAAAACGGAAATTTTAGTGACAATGAAATAAAATTTTAAAAAGAAAATTCGCAGTACACGTTTTTAAGAAAAGTCAATTTAAAAACAAATTATTCAATAGTGTTTGCCGTATTTACGTGCATTCTAATATATATATTTCTACTTCGCTTTATAGAATATTCAGATTCCTTTATCTCTGAAAGTTTAAAATTTACTTGCATACTTTTTGAATAATAATTTGCGGTTCTATTAGATGAGAGTCTGGATGGGGGTTTACAGAATAGAGAACAATGGGTGAAAAAAATAAAGAATAGAGAAAAATGGACCCAAATATAAAGAATAGAGAATAACGAGGTGCTAAAATATAAAGAATAGAGAATAATGGGCAAAAAAATATAGAGAAAAATGGGCAAAAAAATATAAAGAATAGAGAAAAATAGCCTAAAAAAATAAAGAATACAGAAAATATATCAAGTAAATGAAGGAACCCCAATCAAGACCCTCTTAGATCAATTTGCCTGCAAAATTTCATAAAAATCCATTAGATTGCCCATTTACGTACCTATTACCTTAGAAAATCTAACCGACGTGATATAGAACTGTTTCCAGACTGAAACAATTGCATGACGTTGTACATTGTTATGCTTCTTTTATGACATTTCCCGTTCAAATTTCAAATCTAGGGCCTATCCCATGGCACTCAACGGTATTTTAACAAAAAAAGCTGTGGCACTCTAAGGGTTAATGAAAGTAAAATTTACATTCAGGAATTTGATTTGTGTCTCTTGTATGACAATATGACAAACATAATTATTCTAAAGGTAGAAGGTTCAGCATTGATAGTAGAAGAAGGCCCTATATTAATACATTGAAAGTCAACCTTCCTATTGAAAGAAACAACTGAACAGGTGACTGTGCTACCTCAGCTGTCTAGGTTAAACTTTAAAAAAAGAAGTAAAGATTAAATAAATAGAAAAGAGCAAAAATTGTAATTAGATCTAGCAGATAGATTTATGGGTCTTTGCTTTATACATCAATCTTCACCTTTAGTGATTTTCAGAATATATTTTTTTTAAATGTTCTTCAATCCAAAACTGAAATGACCTTGTCCTGTAAATAGAAAGTATTGAATCCAAGGTCATAAATGGTTGGGCTATTCTTATATAGATGCAATTTAAATTTTATGACTCCTTTCTATTTTTTCTTTGAAAGCTGTAGCTGTAACCTTTAATATCGGTATTGTGTCGAAGTTTAACACATGGTTTTCATTGCCTCTACGGTGTATTCCTATTTAATGAATTTGTCAGTTTTACTTTAACTGATCGTAAATTTTCTGATTATGAATTTTTTTTTTTAAACTCTCGGTAGGTTGCACAGGCACTTGTCTAAGACTATTTTCCCCTACGTACCTTAATATAAGTGTTACATTAAGGTATATAGATAAAAAAAATCCGAGACAAGTGCCTGTGGTAGGTGGTTCCTTTGATGAACCTTCCACAAAACTCTAACACTGAAGGATACGCAGATGTACAAATGTCCCTTAATACATACGTTATTTCATATCATGACTTACCCTTTTTATTACACATATCGTGTTGGCAAGCGATCCAATAGTTATTTCTTTTCTTTCATTTGATAAATAATCCTAATTATTTGTATTGATGACAAAAAGGGATTTGACCACAGATTAGGCCTGCTCTACATGCATTTACTCAAGTTCCAATGTGTGTTTTAAAAATACTTTTGTAAAGTAATAAATAATCATTGCTTTACATCATATTTCACCCTATTTTCATCTTCAATCAATGTTTTATATACCATATCTAGTGCGGGTATCGGCATATTAAATGGTGGGCGGGTCCTCTTGTCCATCCATGATCACCTCAATACTACTATGTAATTAGATTATATATCATTTTTTAACATAAACTGTTATCACAGAGATATGTCTCGCTTTTTTGTAATTTCGATAATACAAATGTTGAAATTAAAATACCAACACTTTAACATGTATGTTTTGCAAATATTCAAAGTCGTATGTTTTGCAAATATTCAAAGTCGTATGTTTTGCAAATATTCAAAGTCAATGAATCATGACTTGAAAGTACATGGCTATAAACAATATCCATGGAAATGAGATGTGCCAATGCTAATACAACTGCGTACCAAATACCATTGACTTATCATAAGTAGTTTCCTTTAAACATACCTAAATACAAACTTATACATGTAAACTAAGCAAAATTTCAAAGTCAATAAACCTGAGGAAGCGGGATCAAATAATCTCCATGTGAGATATGCCAATGCTAATACAACTGCATACCAAATATCATTGACCAGTACTACTAGTGGTTCCCCATAAAACAACCTAATCAAAACTAATACATGAAAACAAAGCAAAGTTTCAAAGTCAATAGACCATAACTGAGGGGCAGGGCCAAATAATCTCCATGGTAATGAGATGTGCCAATGCTAACATAACTGCATACCAAATATATTTGACCTACCACTAGTGGTTCACCATAAACTAGACCTAATCACAAACTAATACATTGTTGACGCCGCCGCCGAAACAGCATACCTGTCTCGCTTTTGACTCCGTCAAGCGAGACAGTAAAATGGTAAACTTTGTGGACCGCACCAAATCTTTACAAATTCTTTTAATTCTTGTTTTGAAAACACACCAGGGCGGATCCAGCCATTTTAAAAGGGGGGTTCCCAACCCAGGATAAAGGTGGTTCCAACTATATGTCCCCATTCAAATGCATTGATCGTCCAAAAAGGGGGTTCCAACCCCGAACCCTCTGGATCCGCCACTGCACACAATCAGAATCAGAAACAAAAATAAAATATGAAAGCCAGCAAACTAACGACAATCACCGAAATTCCAGATCACCTGTGTCATGGACCCATTGGTGGCCATGGGCTGTTTTCTGCACTGTGGTTTGGTTGTCGTCTCTTCCAACACAGTCCCCACTTCCATGATCACCCTCCATGACATAGGACAAACGCATTCAGAACCTGGCAGGGTTAACAATGTTTGTTAGCGCCCTGTCCTCCATTATGACTCAAGAGGTGGTCAATTTTATTGATGACCCACTTTTATGATATTTTAAGATAAAATTCTCACCAGAAAGACACAACAAAGTATATAAGCCCAGCCCTGATATAAAGCTGTTATCAGTGAGCACAGCAAACGGTAAACTACAGGCTCCATGCGCCTAAAATACTGATGTTTTTCTTTCAAATCTTCTTTATTGACATACAATATTCAAGCCATATTTTACACACCAAGGACCATCGATCATGTCACTTTGGTTTGAATTGATTCAGTAGTTTCAGTAAGCTCTTTTAACTAGAGACAATAGATGAGGCTCTCAAGAGCCTGACTCGTTCACCTGTAGTTTTTATTTAAATTTTTCATCAACGTTTTTTTGCTTGCAAGTTAAAATGTATAATTAATAAGTGTGGACACAAACCAGTGTGGAAAATATCCAGCATTCTGAGAATATTACATGGCAATTAGGACAGGTGAGCTAAAACAATAAGCGAAAAGCAAATATGAATACAGCCACAAATGACCACTAAAATTATAAATAAGATTTTGAGTTGTGAAAAGAGGGATAAAATGTATGTACTGTATCCAAGCCCTGTCTTTAACATGGGACTGTTATGTTACAGCACAACATAAGTACAAACATGATATATTTTTTTTCAAATAGACTTCCTGTATGTATCAGTGTATTTATTTATTCCACATTGGCTAAAAGTTTAAAATTTATTGATTTATATCTCACAAAACATATATAACTTGCTTAATTTTGTGCATGTCCTAATTCAGGAACGTCTAGGTAGCTTTTGTAAGTCTTGTACGTTTTGTTATCTTGGTTCGTATCTGTTTTGAAGTGAAGTGACGTCAAAGTTCCTTTTTGTACTAGCATACATTAATGAATAAGGTCCTGATCTTGCTTCTGGGTGTTGGATTATGGATTGTGTTGAAGGCCCATTGCTGGCCTTAAGCTATTTTCTGTTTGTTTTCAGGTTGTTGTCTCTTTGACACATTCCCAGTTTCCATTCTTTGTTTATAGTACAAGTCAAAACTGGTACTATGCCAAACATTTTGTTCCATGATGAACATGACTATATACTTATTTGTAGATCTTACTTTACTAAACATTTTTGTTTACAACATATATTTGCCTATAATAATTTGAAAATAATAACCAAAACTGCAAAATTTTCTTAAAATTATCAATTCAAGGGCAATAACCTAAAAATCAGTTATCTAATTGTTGATGCCATCGTGCCAGAAAAGAAATCAGTATGTCTCACTTTCCCTACTTTCATCGCATGAGCGAGAAAAATAGATAGTCAATTAATTATAGCTTCTCATACAAAATAAACTGCTTCGCTGAGCGCAGCTGGATCGCCCGCAGAGGTCCAACCCTGAACAATTGGGGCAAAATGGACACAATATTCAAGCTTGATACAGGTCTGAATTTGGATTGTAATTAAATATTTGACATATTATAGGTTTCTGAATAAATGTAGTCAAAGAACTTGAAATTGGTTATATGAATTGAATTTATATTCAATTAAAGATTTCTTGCTGTTGTGCAATACACTGTTCACTGTGCTGTTGCGCAATACTTAGTAAATCTGTTGTCAGACTATAAAGTTCAATTAATTCTCAATGTCATATTAGAAATTTATGAAAATCAAAAGGAGCTTACATCAATAGATATAAACAATTCCCTAAAGTTTCATGAGAATTGCTAACAGCATTTTGAGTTATTGTGCGAAAACTGGAAAATCCCCTTTTTAATGAATAAACCCCATAACTCAAAAATGTAAAATGTAAAATTTATAAAATTCTAAAGGGAGCTTACATCAATAGCTATAAACAATTCACCAAAGTTTCATAAGAACTGCTGAAAGCATTTTTGAGTTTTTTGCGAAAAACTGGAAAATCCCCCTTTTTTAATGAATAAAACCCTTTAACTCGGAAACGTAAAATCTAAAATTTATAAAAATCAAAAGGGAGCTCATGTCAATAGATATAAACAATTCACCACAATTTCTTGCAAGTTGGTGAAATCATTCTTGAGTTATTGTCTGAAAACTAAAAAATCCCCCTTTTTTTAATGAATAAAACCCCATAACTCGGAAACATAAAATCTCAAATTTATAAAAAACAAAAGGGAGCTCACGTCAATAGATATAAACAATTCACCAAAGTTTTATGCAAATTGGTTAAAGCGTTTTTGAGTTAATGTCCGACATGTTGATGATGGACGGACAGGCGGACATTGGTATACCATAATACGTCCGTAAACGGGCGTATAAAATAAAATTATTCATGTTTATAAATAAGTAAAAGACCAACAAAGATTAAGTCACATATACATGTTCATAAGACTATTAAACTGAGTATTCAAAATGAATTAATTATTTCGTTTTCATACACTCAAATGGAAATAAAGTTAGGTCTTTAAATAGGAATATATAACTCCTTACACACTTTGTTCCTTCTGAAGAAGCTAATTAGGAACTGACGAAATTAATAAATATCAGTCATTTCTTATGATTCAAAACAGCATCTGTATGTAACTCCTTCCATTATACAAACTTCCACAATCAGATGAGTCTCCTGCAAAAATAGAAATGGAGAGATGAAATAACGAATAAAACATTTTATAGCAACTAAAGGTAAACTGTTTTATTAAAATCATATATTCTCAAAATGGCCCATAATTTGGTAACAGGTTCTTAAATGGATCTATTTCAAAAGTCTTTCTTCTTTGTTAAAATAAATCTCTTCATGAGAGTACATTCTTGGCTTCAAAATCACCACATTTTAGAAACATTGTCAAAATGCAATGATTTTGTGCATTTTTAGGAACTAAAAGCTTGAGGAAACCTTTGGCGACAACCTAGGATCCAAAGTGTTCTATAACCATAAGTTGCAAATGATGATATTGAAGCCCCAGACACAAAAACTTTCTGGATCGTGGGTGGCAGACAAAGTAAATTGTCTGAAAAACTGTTTTAAAAGAATTCTTCAAAATTTTTCCAAATGTAATGGTACAACACAAATTATGCACACTTAAAGAGTCAATACTTCTCAATTCTTAATGTGATGTGCCAAAATGAAGTTATTTTGTATTAATAGTAATATCTAAACTATTTCTATGACAAATTTGTAGTATTTTGGCCAGTTTACAAAAACATCAAAATCTTAGGGCCAAATTTAACCCTTTTGAACTGATTCCTTTACCACTGTGATTTACATTGAAACCCACCTATTTCACCTGTACTATGAAGACACTTTAATATCTATATTCAATCAGTTTTTTTCCAGTTACATTATTCTAAGTGACCAACAGTGAATAAACAATCTGTAAATTAAAAAATGAAATATTTCACTACATGCAGTATTATTTTTGAACTGGAAAAGAGTTTTTGTTCAAATAATGTTATTTGTTCCACATTCTGTCATGTCTATTATGTGATCAAGGTATTGTATAAGGTATGGGGTTTGCTCATTATTGAAGGCCATTTGTTGACTTACTGTTAATTGTGTCATTAAAACTCTGTTGGATAGTTCGTCTCATTGGCAACTATACCACATATATCCTTATTTCATCATGTTTATACATTATACTTGTTCTCTGCTTTAGTATATATTGAATTGTTTGAGAAATTGAAGAAATTGATTTTTTCTCCTCTTAAAATCACTCAAGGTTTATCTGTGTAAAATGTTGTATATGGAAATGGTATTATGAATTTACAATATGTCTTAACTGTTCTGTGTAAAATTAAGATATTAAATTAAAACACGAAAAAATGAACACTGCTTTGTGCTAGACAGAACCACTTATATTCAGCTTTTTAACATGTAATTTCTAATGTAAACAGTCTACAGGCAGACATAAAGGGCTTAACATATCAGACATTTCACAGAGGTGGATTTAGGAGGCCAGGCCCCCTACTGATGGAGCTACAATGTATTGATAGTGCAGACTTTTACCCATTTCACTTCAAACATTATCTACCTTGGGGAGGGTTCAACTCTTGGATCCACATCAGTTTAATTATTGTCCTTAGCTGTCCAAGTATTTACTCTAGTTATGCCCCTTAAAGCAGGGTGCTTTGCAGAGCGGCAACAAATACCATTTGCAAGTAAATAGATTGACTTGGCCTCTGATTCAACTTATTATATAATTACTTCCCATGATTCATGCCAGCTGCACACTGTACAGATTCTACATGTATAACAGCAAGAATCACTGAGGCAGTTCATATTTTGTACCTGTATACATGAATGTGTAAAAGTAGAAGAAGAATGTACAATCATAACAATGTATTTCTATTAAATAGGTAATTACAATTTTGCCATGGCTGATTGGTGTCCTATTTTATGTAACTTTGCTATTGTGGAAATATGTACTGTGAATAAAAAGATACTGCTAGGGTATGTATGCTGAGACAGCAACCAATTAGGACACAAATCACTAAATGACATCTACATGCTCTTTGGTCAGGTTGTCTCTTTGACAAATTCCCCATTTCCATTTTCAATTTTTATTACATGTACATATAAATTTTGGCTAGATAATCAGATGGATAAATATTATAGCCAGGACAACTGACCTTGTCTATGGATCCTACCTTCTGAAAGCTACCAAACACACTGCATGAAATAACATTCTGATTCAAGCTGGACATGTATATTGTTTTGTTCATCATGCAAGTAAAACACTAATTATCAGATTATTGCATCATGGTTGTAAATTGCAAATCACTTTTGCTTCTTAACATCCTTTTCAGAATAAGGGACTATTTCTAGAGTTGGGCATGTACTGGGTGGTAAACAATTATTGATGTTGTGTTTCATAATTTAGCATATCAATAAAATAACAACATGCAACATGTGCAACTGAAAACTCGTTATTTTGTTTACTGATCTCACTATTTTAACATTCAATATAATGTAACCATGATATATCAATTATATTTTAAGTTAAAAGTTAAAAAATAAGGAATTTATTCTTTTATACGACAGAATATAGAAAAGTTGAAATCCCAATTACCTGGGGATTTCAATTTTAATATTTTCAATAGCATAACTTTTTACAGCCTGGTTTAATATATTTGCACTGTGTGATTATTATAGGCATATAGATAAACTGAAAGATCAAGATAATAAATAAATTATGGCAAAGTAGCACAATATTCTACTTGATACGATCTGCATAACCAACCTTTTGGAAATCATAAATAACATTTTCTAGCATAGACCGCCATGTTTTGCATTAGGTAATGAGTTGTTTCCCTCACTGACCTTGTCCTGTCGACAGGAAGTTAGTGAAAAGTTCTAATCACACTACGTTCCGGTTATTTAAAATTTCCGGGAATTAAAAACTGTTCTGTTTGTTGTTTTTTTCACTTTCAAGTTAAAAAGACATAATGGCAGCTAAAGAAAAACTTCTCAGTATTGAATATCCAGGATTTGATCAAAGATCAGAAAATTCAGAATCATTCCTAAGTAATTTAATGGACGATGTAGAAAGGAGAGTTGAAAAATTGAGAGAACAAGCTATCGCAATGGAACAAGAAAGAGAAACAATACTAGCAACCCTCCAAAAAATACAGGACAATGATCTCAACCTCGAAATTTCAACTGGTAAGCAACAACTTTTGTAGCTGTAAGAAGTGGATGTGGGTGTCAAAAAAAAATCCACTTGGTCTTGGGACCATATAATATGGTCCCAAGACCAAGTAGATTTTTTTACCCTGAATAATGACAATAAATAATGAACATCTTTCACATTCACCATGTTCACCTCAAGAGAAGTTTACTTTCTACTATAATATCAATTTAAATACTTGTCTCTACAAGGTTTATCATGAACTTCATGTATCTTTGTATATATGAATTCCTCATTCATTTTGCCAGGACAGAAGTATATCGTCACACGTTTTTCCCAGACACCATCAGATTCTGGAATGGACTGCCACAACAGCTGATGAGTTGCACAACCGTTGAATCATTCATTTAGCCTCAATAGATGTTCAACCTTGTTTTTAACGGGGTTTTTAAGAAGCACAGTTTAATTCACTGTAGATGATTTAAACATACCTGCACATTTGATGTTCTCACATTGAATATGTACATAAAACAGTACAATAATACTCTCATGGGAGGACTGTACTCTTAAAAGCAAAGAAGAAAAAGACATGCTAAGGCATATGTCATTAGAGTATTGAATAAAGTTGAAAAAATTGTCCTAAGAAAATAAACCACATCCATATCGATAACAACAAATAACATTTTATTGGATGCTGTCTGACATAGTTGTCAATTGATAGTTACACACCCATTAAAACCTGCATGATGATTCCGTGGTTTTGTTTACTTGTTAATTAACAACCAGTTAAGGAAGCCATATCAAGTTGTGAGTTAATTCACCAATTTGACATTTATGCATATCTGGCATATAACTGGATTCAGTTGCAATTATGTGTTAAATTTTATTTGATGACCCTGACTAGAGGAGGGTGGTGCAAGTGCCCCCTGTGCCCCAGGTAAACCTGCCGCTTGTATTGAAAATGTTGTTTGAAAAACTACTCAAATAACATCCTCAAGAGCAATAATCTTATACCCCATATGTATAAATAATCTTGGTATATTAAGTAAGAAATTGTCCAAAAATATGGAGAAGATACAAAGGGGACATTAAAAACCACAAGTCTAATAAAATAGGCAAAAACAAATGATAAAAATATGAACAAGAGTCCACAAATCACTACACAAAAAAATGAAGGTTGAGCAACATTTCATGAAATGAATTAAATCAATGGTCTATCTTCAAAAAGATTTATGACATTTCATAGAAACATGTACTTAAAAAATGTACTGGTTTGACCCAGGGACAAAACCTTTATCATAATCAACAGTCAGGGATACAACTTTAATACAAGTAATCTGTTATATACAAGTAATCTGTTATCTTTACAACTTGAAGGTGTAAGAAATATTTATTTGTACTGGTTGAGAACCAGTTACCGTCAGAAATTCACAATTTTTCTTAAATAATTTTTAACAGGAACTCTTTGGGGAAATATTCTTTTAACATATATATGGTTACCAAAATCAGGTTACTACTACATGTATGCTAATTTGTGTGAGAAACTTTTATGTAGTTACAATGACCAGTAACAGTCACTTTCGACTATAATGTCATTTAAAAATGATAGAATTTACACTTAATCAGAACATTTATGATGTATTTTGCTTGCATGTAGCAAGAAGAGAAGAAGGTATGTCAATTGAACCAAACACAACAACATTCTGACCATTAAGTTGGAAAATTTGGAAGGTCCCCTTACTGTTCAGAATGTGAACTTTATGCTGCTTGAAATTAAAATCTTACACTGCATTGAAGAGACATATAGACTTCAATTTTGAAATTTATAAATCTTTTTTAATTCTTTTGAAAGAAATTGTAAATTCTAAAGCAGGGTTAGATATTGGTTTGTCTGAGAATGATAAGTTTTCCGAAATAAGGAAGTCATAAAGTGATGACCTCATGTCCCTGCACACGAACATTGTGTACCATAACAAGTAACCAAAGCATTTATTAGTTTGGTCTTTTAAGGGACATAACTCCAGGAAACTTGGGAATAACTAGTAAGTGTTATTTTCTAAAGACTTGGTCCGTTTTCATTTGAATAGCAATTTAATGTTACTTTCTGTTAAATAGTATCTGATCTATAGACATCTGTATACCATTTGATAGGTCTTTTTAAAGTTTTTCTAAGATCTATAGACATCTGTATACCATTTGATGGGTCTTTTTAAAGTTTTTCTAAGATCTATAGACATCTGTATACCATTTGATGGGTCTTTTTAAAGTTTTTCTAAGATCTATAGACATCTGTATACCATTTGATGGGTCTTTTTAAAGTTTTTCTAAGATCTATAGACATCTGTATACCATTTGATAGGTCTTTTTAAAGTTTTTCCAAGATTGATTACAATTTATTGCTCTTATTAATGTGTCTAAAAGATCACATGAATTTTATATCCAAAGAGTGTTGTTATTTAGAGACTTTGGCATTATAACCCTATCTATGTGAAATAATGGTTTAATTTAAGAGTTGACATGGTTGAGGTGTCAGTCCACATGGGAAAATTCTTGATTTATTGAGGAAAAATTCTGTAACTGACATGGCTGAGAAAATTGAAATCAAATATTGACCATTTCAGAAAATATAACCCAATTTTTAAATTAGCTGTTTTCAAAACTAGGGCTCTAACTGAAAATTTTTATTGTTTTCAATGTTGCAGCCCTGACTACTAAGGAGATAACTCTGCCTTCTTTGGTTACCTAGCAAATGAAATTACTTGTACAAGTATTATACCCTGAAAACTAAAAGGCATAATTTTTTCAAATAAAGTCAGTTAGACTAGAAGAAATAAAACAATTGATCTTGCAAAAGAAGTTAAAGTAACAAGAATTATCAACTTAATTACACTATCCCATAGTCTATAAATCAAATATCTTGAGTATTTTAATTATGTCACCCGATCGACAATGTCGGGTGACATATTGCTTTCCTCTGTTTCTTTGTTATTATGTCACCCGATCGACAATGTCGGGTGACATATTGCTTTCCTCTGTTTCTTTGTTATTATGTCACCCGATCGACAATGTCGGGTGACATATTGCTTTCTTCTGTTTCTTTGTTATTATTATTATTCTTCCACCTTTTTTGTCCGGCAGATTTTTGGAGCCAATGGAACCAATCTTAATGATAGTTCACTATAATGAGAAACACAAAATTCCGGGTTGCAGTAGGTCTTAAGAACATAAAAATGGCTGCCGTTACCATGGAAGCGGAACAAATGTGAAAAATCCACTTTTTGTTTTGGTGAATTTATTGGAGATGCTTAAACTCAGAATCATTATATTTTAATACCATGTAGGTGCCCACTGTATACTGGTGTTGGATGATTTTAGCAATCATTGGAACTACTATGTTGCCATGGAAACTACACCAAAATTTCAAAAATATCAAAATGCTCCAAATTTTTGAAACTTCATAGTAACGATGAGCAACATTGGTAGATGTGGAATTTGGCGTTGAATTTCCAAAATGTCTGCCGTTACCATGGAAACAATGCAAAAGGTCAAAATGCTCCAAAACTTCAGGGTTTGGTGAATAATTTTGGTATGCTTCAACTTAAAATCATCAAATTTTTATACAATATAGTTGTCCACTATATACACGTTTTGAGTGATTTTGACAATCATTGGAACTACTATGTTACCATGGATACAGGAGCAAAATTTCTAAAATTTCAGAATGCTTCAAACTTAATGAAACTTCACCATAATGTTATCTGGCATGTGTGGAAGCGGCAATTGGCGTTGGAATTTCTAAAATGGCTACCGTTGCCATGGAAACGGCAAAAAGTAAAAAATTTGAAAATGTTCCAAACTTAATGAAACTTGACATTTATGTTATCTGGCAAGTGTTGATACAACTTTGACTATGAATTTTCAAAATGGCTGCTGTTACCATGGAAGCGTCAAAAGCGTGATTTTTAAAATGCTGTGAAAGTACTGAAAATTTACAGAAAGATATAACGTCATGCATATATACATGTGCATTCAATGTCAATTTTTTTTAAATGGCTGCCACTTAGTGGTAATGGGGGAAGGGTGACATCCGCTATTGCTTGCAATGGCAATTCTAGTTATTATTATTATTCTTCCACCTTTTTTTTGTCCGGCAGCTTTTTGAAGCCAATGGAACCAATCTTAATGATAGTTCACTATAATGAGAAACACAAAATTCGGGTTGCAGTAGGTCTTAAGAACATTAAAATGGCTGCCGTTACCATGGAAACGGAACAAATGTGAAAAATCCACTTTTTGTTTTGGTGAATTTATTGGAGATGCTTAAACTCAGAATCATTATATTTTAATACCATGTAGGTGCCCACTGTATACTGGTGTTGGATGATTTTAGCAATCATTGGAACTACTATGTTGCCATGGAAACTACACCAAAATTTCCAAAATATCAAAATGCTCCAAATTTTTGAAACTTCATAGTAACGATGAGCAACATTGGTAGATGTGGAATTTGGCGTTGGAATTTCCAAAATGTCTGCCGTTACCATGGAAACAATGCAAAAGGTCAAAATGCTCCAAAACCTTCAGGTTTGGTGAATAACTTTGGTATGCTTCAACTTAAAATCATCAACTTTTATACAATATAGTTGTCCACTATATACACAATTTGAGTGATTTTGACAATCATTGGAACTACTATGTTACCATGGATACAGGAGCAAAATTTCTAAAATTTCAGAATGCTTCAAACTTAATGAAACTTCACCATAATGTTATCTGGCAAGTGTGGATGAGGCAATTGACTTTGGAATTTCTAAAGTGGCTACCGTTGCCATGGAAACTGCAAAAAGTCAAAAATTTGAAAATGTTCCAAACTTAATGAAACTTGACATTTATGTTATCTGGCAAGTGTTGATACAACTTTGACTATGAATTTTCAAAATGGCTGCTGTTACCATGGAAACGACAAAACGTGATTTTTAAAATGCTGTGAAAGTACTGAAAATTTACAGAAAGATATAACGTCATGCATATATACATGTGCATTCAATGTCAATTTTTTTAAATGGCTGCCACTTAGTGGTAATGGGGAAGGGTGACATCCGCTATTGCTTGCAATGGCAATTCTTATTATTATTATTCTTCCAATGATTTTTGTCCGCAGCTTTTTGAAGACAATTGAACCAATCTTAATGATAGTGAACTATAATGAGGAACAAAAATTTCGGGTTGCAGTAGGTCTTAAGACCATTAAAATGGCTGCCGTTACCATGGAAACGGAACAAATGTGAAAAATCCACTTTTTGGTTTTGGTGAATTATTTGGAGATGCTTAAACTTAGAATCATTATATTTTGATACAATGTAGGTGCCCACTATATACTAGTTTTGGATCATTTTTACAATCATTGGAACTACTATGTTGCCATGGAAACTACACCAAAATTTCCAAAATATCAAAATGCTCCAAATTTAATAAAACTTCACAGAAACGATGAGCAACATTGGTAGATGTGCAATTTGGCATTGAATTTCGAAAATGTCTGCCGTTACCATGGAAACAATGCAAAACAGGTCAAAATGCTCCAAAACCTAAAAGTAGCATTTACTTTCTTAAAATGGTAGGTCAAATCGATTGCAACTTTGATGGTATGTTCCTCCCATGTACCAATGTGGTATCTGCCATTAAATTCTGGGAATGGTCTCTGTTACCATAGGAACCATCAAAATGTCAAAATTTCAAAAATTTCAAAATGCTCCAAAATTTCTGAAACTTAATATGATTGTCGACTGGCAAGTCTGGATGAGACTTTTGACTTTGGAATTTCCAAAGTGGTCACCGTTGCCATGGAAACTGCAAAAATGTCAAAAATTTTCAAAATGCTTTGAACTTAATGAAACTTGATATTATTGTTAACTGGGAAGTGTAGATGAGACTTTTGACTTTGAAATTTTCAAAATGGCTGCCGTTGCCATGGAAACGACAAAAATGTGAACATTTTTAAAATGTTCTGAATGTACTGAAAATTTACAGGAGATGTTTAGCCATGCATATATGTGCATTCACTGTTAATTTTTTTTTTTGAAATGGCTGCCGACTTAGTGGCAATGGGGGAAGGGTGACATCCGCTATTGCTTGCAATGGCAAATCTAGTTATTATTATTCTTCCAATGATTTTTGTCCGCAGCTTTTTGAAGACAATGGAACCAATCTTAATGATAGTGAATATAATGAGGAACAAAAATTTCGGTTGCAGTAGGTCTTAAGACCATTAAAATGGCTGCCGTTACCATGGAAATGGAACAAATGTGAAAAATCCACTTTTGGTTTTGGTGAATTATTTGAAGATGCTTAAACTTAGAATCATTATATTTTGATACAATGTAGGTGCCCACTATATACTGGTTTTGGATCATTTTGGCAATCATTGGAACTACTATGTTGCCATGGAAACTACACCAAAAATTTCCATAATATCAAAATGCTCCAAATTTAATAAAACTTCACAGTAACGATGAGCAACATTGGTAGATGTGCAATTTGGCATTGAATTTCAAAATGTCTGCCGTTACCATGGAAACAATGCAAAACAGGTCAAAATGCTCCAAAAACCTAAAAGTAGCATTTACTTTCTTAAAATGGTAGGTCAAATCGATTGCAACTTTGATGGTATGTTCCTCCCATGTACCAATGTGGTATCTGCCATTAAATTCTGGGAATGGTCTCTGTTACCATAGGAACCATCAAAAATGTCAAAAATTTCAAAAATTTCAAAATGCTCCAAAATTTCTGAAACTTAATATGATTGTCGACTGGCAAGTCTGGATGAGACTTTGACTTTGGAATTTCCAAAGTGGCCACCGTTGCCATGGAAACTGCAAAAATGTCAAAAATTTTCAAAATGCATTGAACTTAATGAAACTTGATATTATTGTTAACTGGCAAGTATAGATGAGACTTTTGACTTTGAAATTTTCAAAATGGCTGCCGTTGCCATGGAAACGCCAAAATGTGAAAATTTTAAAATGCTCTGAAAGTACTGAAAATTTACAGGAGATGATTAGCCATGCATATATGTGCATTCACTGTTAATTTTTTTTGAAATGGCTGCCGACTTAGTGGCAATGGGGAAGGGTGAAATCCGCTATTGCTTGCAATGGCAAATCTAGTTATTATTCTTATTCTTCCAATGATTTTTGTCCGGCAGTTTTTTGGAGTCAATGGAACCAACCTTAATGATAGTTAACTATAATGAGGAACACAAAGTTTCGGGTTGCAGTAGGTCTTAAGAACATAAAATGGCTGCCGTTACCATGGAAACGGAACAAATGTGAAAAATCAAGTTTTGGTTTTGGTGAATTATTTGGATATGCTTAAACTTAGAATCATTATATTTTAATACAATGTAGGTGCCCACTATATACTGGTTTTGGGTGATTTTGGCAATCATTGGAACTACTATGTTGCCATGGAAACAACACCAAAATTTCAAAAATATCAAAATGCTCAAAATTTAATGAAACTTCACAGTAACGATGAGCAACATTGGTAGATGTGGAATTTGGTGTTGGAATTTCAAAATGTCTGTCGTTACCATGGAAACAATGCAAAACAGGTCAAAATGCTCCAAAACCTTAAAGTAGCATTTACTTTCTTAAAATGGTAGGTCAAATCGATTGAAACTTTGATGGTATGTTCCTCCATGTACCAATGTGGTATCTGCCATTTAATTTTGGGAATGGTCTCTGTTACCATAGGAACCATCACAAATGTCAAAATTTCAAAAATTTCAAAATGCTCCAAAATTGATGAAACTTAATATGATTGTTGACTGGCAAGTCTGGATGAGACTTTGACTTTGGAATTTCCAAAATGGCCACCGTTGCCATGGAAACTGCAAAATGTCAAAATTTTCAAAATGCTTTGAACTTAATGAAACTTGATATTATTGTTGACTGGCAAATAAAGATGAGACTTTTGACTTTGAAATTTTCAAAATGGCTGCTGTTGCCATGGAAACGGCAAAATGTGAAAATTTTTAAATGCTCTGGATGTGCTGAAAATTTACAGAAAGATGTATAGCCATGCATATATGTGCATTCACTGTTAACATTTTGTGAAATGGCTGCCGCTTAGTGTCAATGGGGAAGGGTGACATCCGCTATTGCTTGCAATGGCAAATCTAGTTGTAAATTCTACTTCTATAAATCATTTTTTAAATTGAGTAACATTCACAGTGTGCAAAGTAAAGCAATCCTGGATAGCTTCTCAGTGAAAAAATTACCTAGCTATACATCTCACTAGACACTACTTCGAAAATAATTATGATTGTCAGATATTGTGCTGCTGCATTTTATGGCACAGTATTGCTACCTCATTGGTCATAATATGTTCAATATGTTTCATCTTCATTAAGACAAAGAACACAATCATTAGGATGAAAATTTGGCTTCACTCAGGAATCTTTTCATTGATTTGAATAAAAGAAGTTGGGCATATACCAATAAGACAGCAACCCAATTACACAAAAAACCCAAACGGTCAAAATATAGTTTTCAACAAAAGACAAGTGTCAATACAATATGCCAAGCTATATATTGTCAGAGATTGTTAATACTATTGTATTGTTCGAATAGTAGAAAGGCCTGTGATATCAGAGTCGTATTGTTCAATACTTTGAATATATATCTTTCATTCAAACTGATATATTTTTCAGATGAAAAAGAAGAAATAGAGGCAAATGCAGAAAGACTTATCTGTAGATGTCTTACAATTGAAGTCAGTATAACAACTCCAAGAAATGACCTTCAGGAAAATGCTCTTCAAAAAATAAATGAAATTTTGCAAAATTTAAAAGTACAGATGAAATCAGGAAAACAGTCAGCCATTGAACAGGCAAAATCCTATTTAAATGCATGTTCAGAAGATGGAGGAACAGTTGTAGATTATAGATTTCAGGGAATTATTTTAGAATGTACTGCTGATGATCAAAAAATGGTTCGCAAAAAATTAAAAGAAATGATCACTCATTATTGTAACTTTCCTGAGAGAAATGGCATTTTGTAATTATTGTTATTTAGTAACTCCATTGTTATTATAACTTTTTCGAATGTTGAAAATAAAATGAAAAAACCCTTTTTATGCTTGCATTATATTATGGAATATTTATAAGGAATTGACATTTCCAGTTTACTGCCTTAGGTCTATGGTCTTGAGTATCAAGTCAACATGAAGAGACTATCGAAAGGAAATTGTGACCACAAAGGTTGTAGAATTTTTTTATATGTTTACTTTGCATTGCTTTGGACTACATAATAAAGAGTTTTGAGCAAGTTTCATTAAAGTTGAAAGTTGGGGCTGTTAAGGTATTCAGTGTCATTTTGTGCATCAGCATCTGGACCCATAAGTAGAGATGTTTTACATGCATATGTATTTTGTATTGAAGTTGCATTCATTAAGGCAACAGTATTTATATAACAGGTATGAGGGACTTCAATGTTTTTAAAATTTTGGTTAAGGATGTATTCTTCTGATGTTTCAGTCTCGTTGAAATCTCGTTCTGGAATTGTTTCCAAAACATGTGATACAAGTGGAAAATATCAATGAATTTAAAAAATATTATAATCAAACTTAACTCTGTGAAAAATTGTGTATTTACAATAAGTAGCTTTTGAGTAATAAAATTTTCAAATTTTATTACTAATCCAAGTCAGTCACATTAGCCAAAATGTTGAGAAAATGGGTGAGGGGTACAAGAAATGATTTTACCAGAAACATGTTCATCCCATATTTTTTCTTTTCAGATTTCTTAGATATGTATTTTTTCAATCATTTATAACAAAGAATATGAAATAATATGCTTTTTGTTCTAAAAAAAGAAAAAATCCCAAATTTACAAAATTGACAGCATGGTAAATTTGACATGAAAAAGCAACATAATTTTATAAAACTTTCTTATATTAACACCTACCTATAGTTTTTTTAAGTTAAATTTATTCAGATTGGTCCACTTCATCTTTATTGAAAGTATGAAAAATAGTTTAATTGTGAAACTGTGATCTTTTTCATGATAATAGCCCAAAAATGGGTAAAAATTGATGAAAAATGGGAAAATCATCAGAATTGGGTACTTTCAAATGGCTGTAGCAAAAAAAAGAAGTGCACCACCATATGATTATTTCTTCACCAATTATTTTTTTACAGTCATATAAAACCAAAAATCAGGTTAAGAAAAAAAGTTTCATTCTAGAAATTTTTGGCTCCTCAAAGGTGTACATCCTTAAGTGAGGTAAAGTTTAAACCTCATGGTAAAAGTTCAGGTTCAAAGATGGAAGTATAATGTAGACTTGTATTAAAGGTTATGTGGATTTTAGTGGAAATTTTAGTATAGAGAAGTTCAATTGTAGAAAGTGAAACAAGATTACTTTAAAATATGTTTCTACCCCTAGAGTGAGAGGGGCTACATTTCATGTGTCTTATCTGTCCCTTTGTCTGTCTGGTTGTCCAACTTTATAAATTTTGGTCACACTATCTCAGGTATTACATAATGGAATGAGCTCATATTTGGTCAGCAGCCTCACTGTGATGAGTTGTAATTGGGGGCCCTTTTCTGATCTGACAAATTCTTAATTCCTTTTGGTGATACTTTTAATTTTTAAAATGTTGAATGAAAATATTATCTTCACAAATATCTGCTAAAATGAAAACAAGAGTGCACACATGGAAATGTCTCCCCTGCTGTACTGACCATTGATTTTATGTTGAAAGTCTTAAAGACAAAGGTTTTACTACAAGTATCACATAAACTTTTAAAGATCCATGACAATGAGGCCAAGGTCAGATAAATCCTGTCATACAGACATGTACATCTTACAATTATTTCATACACCAAATATAGTTGACCTATTGCTTATGGTAATTGAAAAACAGACAAAAAAACAAAACTTAACAATGACCAATGAACCATTAAAATGAGGTCAAGGTCAGATGATACCTGGAAGACAGACATGTACACCTTACAATCATTCTATACACCAAGTATAGCTGACTTAGTGCTATTAGTATTTGATAAACAGACCAATGCACAAAAAACTTAACATTGACCAATGAACCAGAAAATGAGATCAAGGTCAGATGAAACATGCCATATCCCTTACAAACATTCCATACACCACATTTAGTTGAAAATAGGACTTTTAGCAAGGAAATCAGCATTCTAACGAAAGTAATTTAACCCCTTCACCCCATCCCGACTATAGTCGTGAATGCAACGCCATTCTTTGATAGCCCATATGACCCTCCATAAATTTTTAGAACTGCCCTTGCTGAACTGTGTTTATGGCAGGAAGTTCAATCTTGCAAATCATGGTCCATAAACTCTTTCCAGATGAATTGATATGAAAATATGAAAACCTTAATTTCCTTCTTTAAAAAATCGGAAAACTGTTAAAAGTAGCCATAATCAGGTGGGGTAGGGAGTCATTTGGTGGCAACTACCTTACTGGTATGGGCAGTAGGTATTAACTATTATCCTGAATGCATGCATAAGTAGTTCAGGAACACAAGGAGGTATAATATGGCCCAAAAAATCTGGTCTGTTAAAACTAGGTCACTGTTTTGTCAGAAATCTGTAAAAACAGACGTTTTGGCAAACCTGGCTTTCCTATTATAATTCCCAAGCAAGACAATCAAGTCACATTTACTTCCAGTCAGCATGTATGGGTTCCTGTAACTTCAAGGTAATAATTGAATGACAAAGAAACACAGTTTGGTCGATGTCTACCTCTCAAGTTCATATCAAAATTAAAAATAGACTGAAAATTACCATTTTTCAGCTGGGTTGGGTGTGATACGCCGATGTATTTGTATATTTATATTATATCCGTCAAAGCATGTTTTGTTTCTGTAATTAAAAACATATCCCCTGACAAATTATGACACTATTTATTAAGACATTTTTGCCTGCATTAGTCTGTAATGAGTTGATATTACCTCCAAATTGTCTTCAATACACCTGTGTACTTTTATGAAGAAAAGTGCATCTAGAAAAGAATTCCACTCAGATTAATGTTGAAGCAAGCTTTCAATATCATCCATTCATGTGGGATATTTCACTTCATACACCATATCCCTTCTTTTCTGTTATACAAGGTTAAATTTGTTTCTGACTGACATTGAAAGTAAAGAATGATATTAATAAAACTTGGTATAAATGTTTACTGCCACCTGTGTCCAATACTATTCATGACATGATCTCTGGTGGAGTATTTTTTCCAAAACAGTTGAACTTTAGGGTGTCCAGAATAAGTTTGTGAATCTCATTTCTGTCAAAATATAGGGGTAAAATCAACAGAAAATACACTAAAATATTTATTAAAAATCACTAAATAAATATGCAATGGAAACAAGAATGCACACATTGTCATTCTAAACATACTGATGAAATATGAAGTTATTAAGTTTAGTAGTACTGGCGAAATGTTTTAAGTTCATTAAATATACATTTATAGGTATTGAAGTTTAGTGTGGCATCCATTTGCTGAACTAGTATACATTATTGTTTAGGGGCCAGCTGAAGCCTGCCTCCAAGTGCGGGATTTTTCGCTGCGTTGAAGAGCTATTGGTGGCCTTGGGCTGTTTTCTGCTCTTTGGTTGGGTTGTTGTCTCTTTGACACATTCCCCGTTTCCATTCTCAATTCTGTGTAAAAGCAGAAATTTTTGTTGGGTTTTTAATTTCAATTATTTCATAGATAGATATTATCCACAAAATAAAAAAAAAAACCCTTAAGAAATTTTAACCTACAACGAATATTACTTTCACTTACTGGAATCCTCAAAAATTAATCCCCATAGCATCAAATTTTGAGGCAAATCCTTAAAATTTTAACGATGAAAATTAATGTTTCAGCAGTATAAAAATTCATAGTATAGCCTAACAGGAAATAGGTGTCTGACAGATTCGAAAAGTGCTCACATATTAATACTCATAACTATTAAGCTGCAGACCAAATATGAGGTCAACTGTTCAGTAATACCGAAGAAATGTGTGAGGGAAATAATTGTTGGACTAACAGACGGACAGACAAGGTGAATATAGTTATGATTTATGAGCCAAGGCTCCGTGTTGATGGCCATACTTTGACCTATAATTGTTAACTTTTTATACATTGTGACTTGGATGGAGAGTTCTCATTGGCACTCATACACATCTTCTTATTTATTATGACCCCAAGAACCATTCAACATGGCTGCCACAGTAACAAAAAAGAAAATTACACTAATTTTCACTTAAATGTCTTCTTCTATGAAACTGACTATATAAGAAAAAACCTGGCAGAAATGTTCATTGCATAACTCTTGTTAATATTGTGACTTTATTTCTGATTAGAAATCAAATATTGCTGCCATCATGGATCATATAGATTTGTCTTATTGAAAACATAACATTCAGAATCAAACATCTGCATCAGTAAATTTAACATCTCTGTAGTACTTGGCTAAATTAAATTAAAGAGTTAGGAATGATTACACTGGACTATAAAATTTTGATTCTGATCAGATCTTCAACATGTCCAGCATAGCATATTGTCATGGTTTTCTATTAAAATCCTATTTCTGCTTTTTGAGAAAATAAATCCAGGTGAGCAATTTAAACTCCTGGGAGCATCTAGTTATTCGAGGCAGATGGAATTTAAACACATACCATCAACATATGTGTGAAGTGAAATTCATTTCTTGTTGTTGATTGATTTGTGTTTAATGCCACTTTCAGCACTGTTGGGCTATTTCGTGGCTGTCAGTTTTTCATTACTTGGTATACTCTGTGTTGTAAAATCATAGTTAAATTTTGTTCACACTATTTCCATGAAAATAAGTTGACTTCTAGTATATCATCAGGAAATCTCCATCCAATATGAAAGGAATAAAATAACATCTGTTCTTTTTGCAAATTATTTAATGTATATATGAACATGTAAATCACTCATTATCATGTACTTTAGAAGTACAGTAACTGTTCTAGTACAAATAAAAATTAACAGATCTATTATTGTCACACAGATCTGTACATGATATAAAAACTTATGACTATGAAAATTTGTGTAAAAAACTTTTAAAACATGTTATAAATTATATAAAATATAGAGACAGCAGTTTTTTTTTAACTAAACCCTGTGTAAAACAAGAGAATATCAAACAACCTGGTCCATTTTTAAAAAGATTTGATATGTGTATTAATATAAAACAGATTCCATTTCTATCTGTACAACTGATAAACCTGTAGACAGAAAAAATAACTTCACATTTCATAGATGAAAATTATATCACAAAGACATATGATCTCTTTTCCTTGAAATTGCTTATGCAGCCACTTCTTTTAACAAGAATAAATATGAATTCAGGGAACAACCACCATTTTCTTTTTCTAACAGGTCTGTGTCAACAATCTGACGTTGTTATGTTGCAAAGGTATCAGAACTTAACTTCAAAAGTAGCACACCACCTTTGAAATTAAATTGCCTGATATAAACATTAAGTTAACTTTAATATTGTAGGTGTTATCCTCTTATATTATTTTTTCTTATAACCAAATTGATTGATCAAATTCCAATATACATAAAAATGTTCAAGTCATGACCTCTTGTAGGTATTAAAATGATATTCCCAATAGGAAAATATTGTATGCCCCTGTTACTGTTCTCCATATTAAGATAAAGCATAACACTCAAGCCTACAGATAAATACACCACAATATAAAACAATCGATATCAAATGCAATACTTTCCATGCTATAGCACCAGTCAAAATAAAATTATACATCTATTTTTATTTCAGCAGTTTAATCTATTAATTCTTCTCTCAAACAGAATATAGAAACTAGGAGTTGTGGTATTATTATTTCTATTCTTGAACCTATAAAAACAGATAACAGAGCACACATACTAGTTCGATTGCTTGCTTTATATCTTTTCATTTTCTCTTTCTATAAGAATATCTGTACTACCAATACTAGATATTAGTCCTTATATTTTATCTTGGAATGCTTTTTTCAAATATTTTCAAGGAAGCCTTCCAACGACATCAGAAGACAGAAGCTATTGTTTCTGTTTGGTTCATTTCAAAATATTTGGTTTAATTTTTTCTGCTTGATACAACCATTAAAACTGATTGGGAATCAGAAAATGTTATACTTTGTTTTTGTGTATTGACTATTGTGACTCCTTCAAAATGAGACCAGTAGAGTCGAAGTAGACATGTTTTGCCTGAATCAAATGATTATTATGGAATATGTAATTCCAGTATGAGATCTAGGTCTCACAACATTTGCAACTTTGATACACAAATTAAAGGTTACCCATTGCATTCAGAAAAGCTCACCTAATAACAAAAACACAATTTTTATTAAATACAATGAAAATTAGGTAACAGTTGGATAACCACTGTCAGAGAGACCTCTAAATGATTTCATAGAATAAATACAGTTGACCTATGATTTACACAGAAAAGATCACTGTGTATGAAAGATTATGTCAATATTCAGTAAATGATGCCATGATTGCTTTTTCCTCAACAAGGAAATTTTAACTATTTTCATACCTCTCCCTTTTGTTTAAAAGTTTCAAAGAAAAAATCTTAAATACTGTACAGAATGATGCAAAGAAAACTACTGAAAAAAATAGAAATTGAAAAAAGTGAAAAGCATCATAGGACAGGATCAGCTTTGTAAAAGAAAAGTAAAAACAGCCAACAACTTAAAAATAAACATCATATAATCTTCATAGTTCTGCTAAAATTCAGATTATTACCCTATAGTGCAACTTTCTGTGGAAACTCTTCAGTCATGAGAATCTAGCTGGAGTACTGAAAACAAACAAGTGTTCTGATACAATTTTTCATCTGTCACATGTGTTGTACTGGTGAATATGATATTACATGTGTTTCTAAAGGGAAATCTTATTAAAATTTGTTCAAAAATAAAATGAAATTCATTAAGACCTTAATGTTGGTAATTCAGAATAATATAGTATTTTAGTGGATTTTACTGGGTAAAAATAACATATATTCCACCTGATATGAGTTTCTAACTCAATATATTACATATAAAACTTTACCTCAAATTAATTCTGCCTAACGTTTTTGTCATGTCAACTCAGCTGAATGTATATGAGGAATGGAGTAATGAAATTAGTCAAAACACTAAATGCAAGTAATCATGGAAAATCATACTGATCAAGGGCGTTACAATATTTACACAATTCTTTAAAGGAAAACTACTTTTATGTCACAATCACATTAATATATGATCAAACTACCCTATAAAATGTGAATATAGAATTAAAATATTGCACAACCTTATACAATCAATAAACTCATTAAAACATATGGAAATCTAGTTACACTTCACAAAAGAATAGGTCACGATTAAAACATAAAATGTGCAGAATGACAAATGATTTCTTGCATATTCAGATTGCAGATTAACAATTTATATTAATTTGATTTTAAAGTAAAAATCATTAAATGGATATTTGTTACAAAATACATTTCAAAAAAGATTAGAATTTTCCAATTAAAAGGTACATGGCACCTGATATAACATGTTTAACCACCTTTAAAACAAAACATGTGCAACTGGGAAATATCTAAAATTGTTTCTTCCGTTGATTTTTCCTATATGCATCTTTAAAAGTGACAAATTTCAGGAAATCAGGAAAAATTCAATATTTTGTAATTCTTGAAATCATGCACTTTCACCCATCACTTCCATGCATGTTTGTACCAAAAACATTTTAGTTGGTGCTTTATATTCAAATATTATGAAAGAAATAACTGGATTACATAAACAAAATTAAAATCATTACATAAAGCTTAATTTTAATCTTAAAAGTAACATTTGGTATCAATAACTTTGGCAATTTTAATAGCAGTTGCAAACATGTTATTGCGTGTCTGAGTTTTCTTTATCTGTTCACTGTTTTGTTTAACTTATATTTATTTATTTTCTGATTAACTCTTCATATTTATAACCATTGTTTGCAAAAAACTACTGGCTCTTTTGATGTGAAATTTCATGAGTTACCAGAGTTATCTCCCATATGAGAAAGTATCCTTATAATGTATGTAGAGCATATTATCAAATTTCTCTACCAATATTATTATACCTTATTATTTATTTTTTGTATTTTTTATTTAAAATACATGCATATCGATATTAGGAAATGGCCATACTTGAAGCTAATAACTTTATAAAACAAAGAAATTGTAATGGACAAATCAACATTCACAACAGCAAGAATCTGCTCAAAATGTTGAACACAATCTTCTCTAAGAAAAAGATTTGATTTGATTTTTGGTGTTTTAACGCCACTTTTAAGCACCACTTTTGGGCTATTTCGTGGCGGCCAGTTTTTATTGGTGGAGGAAGTCGGAGTGCCCGGAGAAAACCACCGACCTTTCGATAGGAAAACTGACAATCCTAGTCAATTAAGATTGGAGTCGAGTGCACCTGCACGAGCGGGGTTCGAACTCACAACCTCAGTGTTGACTGGCTAGTGATTACAGTAGTAACTACTTAGACCATTCGGCCACCGAGGCCCCTCTAAGGAAAAGAGATAGTTCCCAAAAAAAAACAAAGAAAAATATCTTCAAACTGAAACTGTGCAAAAGGAGCACTTGTTGAAACCCATTGCTTGCAAATCCAAGCAAAGGGAAGTAATGTTTGAAAAAACAATTTAATTACTTTTAAAGTAAAATTAGAATGGCTACTACATTGTGTCCATCTTTAAAAATATAATTTTTGGCCCTCTAAAAAGGAAAATAAATCACTGTATATACATGGTTGTGTTAAAATTTTAATTTGCTCAATTTCATGAAACTTGTGCGAAAGAATAAATATTTACTTACACAGAAACCCTTAGCGTAGGAAGGACCTACAGAATTTTAAGATTCTTAAATTTGTTATAGAATAATATTGGTAAAAAATGGCACATACTTATACATCAAATAAAATTTTATAATCCAGTTATTGTATTAAATAGGTAACGGGAAGATAAATAAAAAATAAATATTCTTGTGTTTTAAAAAGTTGCATAATATTACAAATTATAGTTGCATTTTAAAATCTTGGATAAAAAACATAAGAGACAGAAAAAGCTGCATAATATAAAATTTCACAATATTTAAGATATGACGCACATCCAGTAAAATATTATTCCGCCTTTCTGAAATTCTCTGATTAATGTAAACAATGATTCATAACCAAACTGTCTTATAGTAGTATTCTCAATTCGTCAGGTCTTTCCATATCTTTAATATCCATGGTTGGATATTTACTGTTGTCAGGAACAGCACTAATTATATATTAGACAATAATTTCACATTCTACTAAAGGCTATAATATTACACATTTATCTTTAACAACAGATTTTTTGCCTTTTGTCCGTCGTTTACTAGGTTCTAATTTGATTGCTCCATCATCATGATGATTTCTGTACTTATGTTTATTATTTTTTGTACCATTTTTTTCTTTCACATGGCTATCTTTACTATTGTTTATAGGTTCAGAGTCCATTAAACCTAAAATATAAAACATATTTACAATCAATAAAAACATCAGTTGTTGCTCTTTCCAAATTTATTCTTAATCTATTTTTATGGAACATTTCATATTTAGATTCTACTGTTATGCATGCAAATATGTCAATATTATATGATATAGGTTAAAGTTTTATTCATTTCCAATACAAATACATCCATGAAGCCAAGATACCACTACCAAATCAAGTTTTAGCAACAGAATAACAAATAAATCAAGCATATAGTTGCTCAAATGATAGGAAACAAAAATGGAAAAATGCACTCCGCCTGTAGCAGCTGGATACAACCATAGAGGTCGAACTCTGAACAGTTGGGGCAAGTATGGACACAATATTCAAGCTTGCTACAACTCTGAATTTGGATAGTGATTAAACATTTGACACATTATAGATTTCTGACACAGAATAAATGTGGTCAAAGAATTTAAAAATTTGAAATGGGACGTTTAATCTACTTAATGGTCCAATATCCAAAATCTAATCATGCTAATTCCATGGTTAGATTCAGCATATAATCAAAGAACTGAAAGCTCTGAGGAAAATGACGCCACTGTCTCTAATATTGTGATATTTTTATGCAAATATAAAAAGAAGATGTGGTATGATTGCCAATGAGACAACTGTCCACACGAGACCAAATGACACAGAAATTAACAACTATAGGTCACCGTACGGCCTTCAACAATGAGCAAAGCCCATACCGCATAGTCAGCTATAAAAGGCCCCGAAATGACAATGTAAAACAATTCAAACGAGAAAACTAACGGCCTTATTTATGTACAAAAAATGGACGAAAAACAAATATGTAACACATAAACAAACGACAACCACTGAACTACAGGCTCCTGATTTCACATACTGTAATTAGTTTAACATTCCAACATGTCTCGTAAGCATATAATTGATATTCATAGAAAAAGAAAGGATATGGAGTAAATGTACATGGGACAAAATCGCACACAATACATAGAAAACATAGAAAATTATCAATGAACAGGGCTTTTATTCCTGTTCTTCATCTTGACAGTTGATGTAGGGCCTTTAACAATGAACAAATCATTCATACCCTACAACAAGGTCAAGACGGCTCTAGCGTCGATTTAAGCGGTACTATTGATAAAAATAAAGTAATTTTGAAAGACATCGATCGCCGCTAAAATATGCCTTGAAATATAAAATATATATGTGTGTGTTATGTGAAGATGACAACACCTGTTTTTTAGTACAAATGTATAGGTCAAGACTACCTGAATGATCTACAGTATCCAATGACTACTGGCTGTTTTTTTTTCTATAAATAAATAGGTCAAGACTACCAGAATGATCTACAATATCCAATGACTACTGGCTGTTCTTTTGTACTAATAAATAGGTCAAGACTATTTGAATGATCTACAATATCCAATGACTACTGGCTGTTCTTTTGTACATATAAATAAAGACTACCTGAATGATCTAAAGTATTCTAAGTAATGTGATTTTTGTCTTGCAATTACATTTTCTAAATCAAGAATATAGACTACTAGTAAAACTATCCTTTTCAAACCAATGATTATGAAGAGCCTGTTGTAAGCAAGCTCTTGTACCCAACATACTCATTAAATAAGTTACTAGTGACCACTTGAAGCAAATTATATTTCTGTAGATTTAGACAATAGTATAATATTGTTTTACTAGTTTTATTTCATCTTGAAGATTAGACAAATAGGGATACTCCTTTGATTTTTTATTTCATGTCAGTCAGGTCACTTTATATGAAACTTGAAACCACTTCTCTGCCATATTGTTATTTCATAACAACTCTGCCCTTGACCATGTTGACCCATGTAATTGATATTCATTTTTTAACCATATATCATAGTCAGTTAGTTTTTGATTTTGCACTCCCACACCACCTTTCAGGTCAAATGTCTGTCTCCATTTAAGTTAATGACATTGAACAATCATGGTATTAAACACAATTTCAATAGTGATAATGCTGTTCTAGTAGGTCACCATATATTCAACTTGGGTAGCATTCCAGTTATTGAAATTTGTGTCAGATTAGAACAATTATCAATATCTAGACCTTTAGGAATGGATCTTACAATTTAATATGGAGCCATAGTATGGGACCCCTACACGGTAACAAAAAAAACAAGCTTGAAAGGATACAACGTCATGCGGCAAAATCTATCACCAGAAATTACAAGTCAAGAGAGGATGGATGGGATACGTTCTAAAATGCTTGCCTAACTGGAACTACAAGAAGATCTCCAGACAAGACGAACAAGGAGTTGAAGCCAGAAGTTAATATTTATGTAAAAAGTAGTTGAGGGCTGATTCCGCTATTGAACCATACTGTCATTCTATAATATTATTATGAGTATTTCTGTATTGTCCTTGTTATTGGTCCATGTCTTGGTGTATTGGTCTGAGGCGAAGCCAAAGACCAATACTGCTGGCCGAGGACCAACAATGAGGCCAATACAGAAATACATGTAATAGTATCTTTATTAATTAACTACAGTGTTACAATATTTTTTATTTCATTTCACAAGAGATAAACATTTTACCTTGAAGTGGAACTATCCAAATCTCAGTTTCTTTTATAAGATGCAATATCTAATGATTTGGTGCGGTTCCAGGTATCTTCAACCTTTTCTTATCTGATGAATTTTTCTACCCTTTCCAGTCACTATAAAGTGTTACAACTTTAATTTAGACACAACACATAAATAGTAATTGGAAAGGTACTGCCATTGCACGTAATGCAAATATATATTAAAAAAATAATGTAAGAGTTGAAATTGATACAACTATCCATAAGCCAATTGACCAAAGAACGAAGATTTGCGCAATTACAGAATGCATATGCCTGGTTCGGGTTTAAAATAAAAGACCGTTTACAAAACATGAGAAGCGAAGTAAACAGTAAAATGATTTGTACCATCGACATGATGAAATTATGAGGTCGTCAAGAAATGAACTTTGTGATAATTTACTGTTCCCCAAACCTGAAATAATTCCATCGTCTACTTTCAAAATGCTTTTCAAATGAATGGGACCGTCTTTAACATAAAATATATGCCATACTGAACGTTTCAGCTTGTTTATGGTGAGTAAATAAAAACTGCGTCGTACAAACAACTGTTTACTTTCAGTTTGAGTTTATCGTGACTTACTATCTAAAAACTAGAGACGTTCCGAAATCCTGTTTTGGCCGGATCAAAACTTAGCCTGGCATCCTGACCCAATCTTATACTTCGTCGATAGGGCCAGGCGTAATACAATCCACGTGACCAACTATCAGCGCTGAACAGGACTGAATTACTGCGCATGTGCATGTTCTATAAACAAGGAATATATCGATCGGATCCAGCCATTTATAAAAGGGGGGTTCCTAACCCAGGATAAAGGGGGGGTTCCAACTATATGTCCCCATTCAAATGCATTGATCGTCAAAAAAAGGGGGGTTCCAACCCCCGGACCCCCACCCCTGGATCCGCCACTGGGATCGTTAATCATAACAGTTGATTCACGATGTTAATCAATAACGTTTGAATTATATATGCTAGATTTTTGAAATGCATTTCATATGAAATGAAAATACTTTTCAATAAATTCGTGACAATATAAATATTTCCGCCATGTGTCAAGAAATGACGCTATCCCATGATGCATCATTCTAACATCCAATTGACGAAACCATGTCGTTGTATTCCGTCTGGCTCTACTGTCGAGCAGTGAGCCAGGATCCCAAACTAATCAAAACTCGCCAATACGGAAAAAAATCTGTATTGGCCGAGTTGACATCTTATATTGCATATGCAGTTTTCATCATATTAGTACAGTGTAGTTAATTAATAATGATACAGTTACAGACTCTGCTGCTATAACTTTGTAAACAAAGATTCATACGCACCGCGTGGGTATAACCGTATTACTAATTTCTGATTATTAAAATCTTCGTAAATCTGGATAAAGACCAGTTTCTATCCAATGGATATCAAAATGATTCCGATTATTACTTTTTTAATGATTGTAAAGTTGAAATGGCATGAAAGGCTGACATTATTTAGAGAACTATTTTGTCTAGCGATTGCTGATCATTGGAGGGTAAAAAGTCCAACACCATAACAAAACGGATCTATTTATCATGTGTACATACCGATTGTTTACGATTGTAAGACATGTGCATAAAAGTGAAAGCTCGAATAAATATGAAAAATATAACAAAGGATAACTCAAATACCATTTATTAACAAAAACATATGGACAGGTCAAGATATCTTTTGATAAATAAAATACAGTATGTAAACTGGTTCCGGTCCGACTACAACACTTTGTTCGAGTGTAGCGTAATACAAGCAGATTCCAGTTAGTATGTAAAATAGTAAATATGAAACCGAAAAGCGGTAGGCGGAGGCATAATCAACTTCCGTTAGTTCTGGTCAATGGTATCGAAACATGCCGCTGATAGCGTCATTTTCCAAAAAACCCATGAATTCAGTTTTGATGAAAACAAACAAAGTTTAATTTTGGACCCTTTGGACCTTAATATGGACTAATTTGAAAACAGGGCCCAAAATTAAAAGTCTGAATGCACAGTTAACTAGATTCAGCATATCATAGAACCACAAGAATTCAGTTTTTGATGAAATCAAACAAAGTCTTACTTTGGACCCTTTGGACCTCAATATAGACCTATTTAAAAATGAGGCCCCAATATCCAATATAGTAATACATGGTAAGAACCCCCAACAATTCAAGACTTTAAATTAATCCTCATTGAAATTGGTTAAAAGATTTGTATTTATTTTCAATTGAAGATTTCTTGCTGTTGTGCAATACTTTGCTGTTGCGCAATACTTAGTAAATCTGTTTACAAACTATATATAATAATTTACACACCCTGTTTGGTGTGTATCTCCTGCCATATCAGTATTTGTTGTTTCTTTATATAGATCAGAAATAATTTATGTTAGAACCAGCTTAGCCAGTATTGGAAAAGTCTTGGTTTTGGCCCCTATTTGACCTCTAGTTTCTTTACGATTAAAGCCATAACCCCCAAAATCGACCCCAACCTTCTGTGTGTGGTATGGAACCTTGTGGTACAATTTCATAGAGATCCATCAACTAAAACTTAAGTAATTGTCTGAAACCAGAAAACCTTGTTTCCCCCCTTTTTTGTCCCCTTATTCCTGAACGGTTTGGGCCATAACCCCCAAAGTCAATCCCAACCTTCCCTTTGTGGTATGGAACCTTGTGGTACAATTTCAGAGAGATCCATACACTTATACACAAGTTATTGTCCGGAAATTAGAAAAATGCCTTTTTTGGCCCCTTTTTGACCCGTAATTCCTAAACAGTTGGGACCATAACCCCCAAAATCAATCCCAACCTTCCTTTTGTGGTATTGCACCTTGTGATTAAATTTCATAGAGATCCATTCACTTATACTAAAGTTATTGTCCAGAAACCAAATGTCTTCGGACGACGACGACGAGATAGCAATATAAGAACGCAAATTTTTTGTGGTCGTATAAAAATGGCAGTGCCCATGGGAAAATTTAAAAGCAGCATCTACATAGTTTTCAGTAACTTTTATTAATCTTTGATCATACACATGATGCTGTGTATGAGCTCTTTCATTCAAAATGTCTTTGACATTGCTCGTTATCTGGAAAAGTCAAGATAAAAATGCTAGTCTCCATTCATTAAAACAAGTCAATGAGATAGGCACTGAATTATTGGGTGCTAGATATTATTTGTCAGCTAAACTGAGTACAACAGTGGATTGGGTATATAAAGGTATGTAGCCTTCCAGATATTTTAGACCTTCCATCAGTAAATTTAATCAAACAGTCTTTAGCCATGGAGTTGTCCCTCTTTCCCCAACATGTGATATGCATGAATAACAAACTTACTTGTCCCTATAGTTTTTGGCATATACTCTTCCTCCTCTTCAACTTCATTAATCTGTTCTAAGTATTTTTCTGATAAATATCTAAACACTGTAAATGAAAGAATCTCTATATAAATGACAATCTCGTATTTCATTGTTATTTTTTTTTTAACTACAAAAAGTCTACATCAAATCTGATATAACAGAAATAAATAAATGGTAGTCTATCAATTGTTGTATATTTTGTCTGACTAAAAATCCATTCCAGTTTACAAATCTTATAACAACAACAAAGAACATTTTGACTTTTTGATAATTTTCATCAAACATTTTGATTTTTTGATAATTTTAATCGAACATTTTGACTTTTTGATAATTTTATTTTGAACATTTTGACTATTTTATAATTCTAATCAAACACAAATTTCATATTTTGCAAAATACAGAATAATTCATGATTAGCTGGTCATGATATTAATAAAAATATTAATATACATGCTTTCACACTTGACATTATATGTTTTCCAAGTATGTTTGAAATTTTCAAAATAATCAATTGGATAAATTCATTACAACTATGACGACTCTTTTCACTTGTTTGGTCATGTTCAATTTGGTTTTCATGTTGCCGTTTTGTTGTCTTTAAATTTGTGTGTGCTTATGTTTGAATTAGTTTTCATGTTCCTGACTTTGTGTGTAAAATTCTGTGTGTATGGGTTTGAATTAGTTTTCATGTTCCTGACTTTGTGTGTAAAATTCTGCATTTAGGTTTGAATTGGTTTCCATGTTCTGGACTTTGTGAGTAAAATTCTGTGTGTATGGGTTTGAAATGGTTTTCATGTTCCTGACTTTGTGTGTCAAATTCTGTGTATGGGTTTGAAATGGTTTTCATGTTCCTGACTTTGTGTGTCAAATTCTGTGTGTATGGGTTTGAAATGGTTTTCATGTTCCTGACTTTGTGTGTCAAATTGTGTGTGTATGGGTTTGAAATGGTTTTCATGTTCCTGACTTTGTGTGTCAAATTGTGTGTGTATGGGTTTGAAATGGTTTTCATGTTCTGAACTTTGTAAAATTGTGTGTGTTTATGTTTGAATTGGTTTGCATACTCCTGTTGCTTTGTCAGTTAAATTCTACGTTTTAAATCAATTTGGGTTCCTTGGTCTTGATACTTTGTTTGTATATGCTTTCCAAACGGTTGACATCAAGGGTACTTAAAGAAGCGAGTTACAAAAACAACTGCTGCATCTACAGAAATTATAACAAGTTCAAAAGAAATGAAAATGTTGGTTTTTGTTGTACATAAGAAATGAATTTCTAACCTTCCTCTACATTTAAGTTGTCTTTAACGGAGGTTCTATAAAACCTTAATCTTAATCGTTTGGCAAGATTCTCTGCTTCTTCTCTGTAAAATATTAATTTTCAAACATATCAAATTATAGAGATCCATTACACAAAATAAGTCAACATACTAATGTGCAAAGAACAGGGTATAAGGGGAGTAAATGTATGAGGAATTACATCAATTTCATTACTTCTGAATATATCAGATATTAACAATGCAGAGAAGTAACTTATTGGTTTGACAATTAGATAAATTCAACTGTCTGTGTTGTTGAAATAGCTGAAATAGCTGTTACGGGTGTCAAAGAGTTTCTGAATTTGCTGGAAAAGCTCTGCATATACACATACTTCACTAAGATATGAAATTAAAAATTTCAACATCTTCAGGGCTTTTATGATTCCTTTTTCTGATATTTGAATACTTTGATGACAGTTTTTTAACGTTTCTTGGTAATTTCACATATACTATACCTAGATTTTGATAAGTCTGAGTATAAAAGCATTTATAATGAATTATTTTAATTTTCTGGTACAAATTTATAGTATGACATTATGTAAAAGATGTATTGTTATAATCTGACTTACGGTTCTACAACAGCATCATCTATGAGATCAATTTTATTCTGTACAATGACCATACCAATCTCTCCTACTTCATCTTCAACCTGTAAAACTCTCACCATTACTTAAATTGTTAAATACATTGGTTTTTTAACAGTTTCCATAAAATCAAACAACACAGAAACTGGATTCTCAACATATGTACCTGTGGTTATTTACTGTGACAAACAAAAATAATATAAACAGTTTTTATGCCCCGCCGTAGCGGAGGGGGCATTAAGTTTTACCCTTGTCCGTCTGTACGTACGTCGTCCCAAAATTGGTTTCCGTTCTCTAACTTGAGTTTGCCTAAACCAAATGTTATGAAACTTATACACAATGCTTATTACCACAAAATACAGATCAAGTTTGAATTTTGGTGGCGTCACTTTATTAATGGAAAAATTCCAAAATTTTTAGTTTCAGTTCTCGAACTAAAGTTTGCCTCAACCAAATGTTATGAAACTTATACACAATGCTTATTACCACATAATACAGATCAAGTTTGAATTTTGGTAGCATCACTCTAACCATTCTAGAATTATGCCCCTTTATAAATGAAAATGTTACAAAATTTTTAGTTTCCGTTCTCTAACTTAAGTTTGCCTCTACCAAATGTTATGAAACTTATACACAATGCTTATTACGACAAAACACAGATCAAGTTTGAATTTTGGTGGGGTCACTTTAACCATTCTCGAGTTATGCCCCTTTATAAACGGAAAAAAAAATGTAAAATTTTTAGTTTCTGGTCTCTAACTTAAGTTGCCTCAACCAAATGTTATGAAACTTATACACAATGCTCATTACCACAAAACACAGATCAAGTTGAATTTTGGTGGCGTCACTTTAACCATTATCAAGTTATGCCCTTTATAAATCGAAAAATTGCTAAATTTTTAGTTTCCGTTCTGTAACTTAAGTTTGCCCCAACCAAATATTATGAAACCTATACACAATACTTATTACCACAAAACTCAGATCTAGTACAAATTTGGTTAGCGTCACTTTTATTGTTTTTGAGTTATGTCCCTTTATAATGTTGTATGCAAGCGGGGGCACATTTTCCATTTATTTTTATTGAAAAAGATTAAATCGAAAAACAGTCAACAACAACTGGTCAATTTCTATTTGTTTGATAGAAAATAAATCCATAGCTTAAGTGAAGTTAAAATCAACTTAAAATGTGGAGCAGGATCTGCTCATGCATACAGGGACCTGACTTTTTGGTGGGGTTCATGTTGATCAGTCTTTAGTTTACTATGTTGTGTTTTGTAGACTGTTGTTTACATGTATTTCAAAGTGCAGAATTGATTGGCAAGGGAGAAAAGTAAAAATGTGCTTGTTTATTTTTACACAATAAGTAATTCCACAAATGTAAAATTAGATATCTATATGATATTTGTATTTTTGTAAACATTATTCAACTGGAAAACTGTTTGATTTTTCATTTAATTTTCTGAGACAAAATTACACTAATAGTGAAATTTCACTTTTTGCTAAAAATATCACTCTAATACCGAAAAATAAACCTTTTATGATTTTCATACCCTATATAATTTTTTCTATGTATTTCTGATAAAAAGATATTGAACTTTTCTTGAAGCATAACTTTTTATTCAAATTAGATAATTAAGCTGTTATTAGGTCTCCCCTGTGGATATTTATTGTAACAAACAAATAATAAAATCTTCTCCCATTTAAAGCTAAAAGGTCATCAGGTGAAGAAGACAACATTAAATTGTCAATTTTCAAATTCATTAATATTCTCAGTAGAAACTAAATTTATGATTATGTTTTCAAATCTTAAGCAAAAGACTCATGAAACTTAACAAATGATTTTGACACTAAATATTAAATCATAAAACATATAGACTGCATGTTAACAAAGTATTGACTGCCATTAAAATGAAAACACATGTGTGTTACTGAACAAAGATGCAGAGATTTTTAATATTTTCTTAGGTTTCAATATGTGAACATTAAAGCAATGAACTTTAGCCATTATAACTAAAATCATATTTAAAATTATAGTTTTGAATTCTGATGTGAAATAATACAATTCCAGCAAACTATAAATATACACTTTTTGACACATGGTTTTGTTTTGAACTGTTGCCTTTTAACCAGATAACAATAAACCTTTGACATGACAGAAATTCTATACCTAGATTGATATACCCGATACACCACCAGGGTTTATCTCGTTCCAGCTTGTTCCTCAGAAAAAAAAACAACATTTACTTCAAATTTAAATCTTTAGTTTCATTAATTTGTGAAAATAATTTTCGTGTTTAAATTTGATAAGGTGCAAACAAATGTTACATCATGATAAGGGTCAGAATTACATAATTTCTATGATGATTAGAATTCAATAATTGATTAATTTGACTAATTTCCAGTGGAGTCTGAGTTTTTTTTTAAACAAGTGTGTTATTTTCTTGATAACTAGAATTGAGTTTTTGAACTATAAATGACCATCTGTTTCTAGATAAACTCTATAAGAGATATAAATATTTTATTTTATGTTCATTTAATCTAATGGTAAGAAAATTCCCTATTCATATTTCTATGTTTTCGTCTAACAAATATCAGCAATAGAGAATATGATGGAATATGTCAGTGAAACACCAACTCTATACAAAAAGCCAAACAAAAAAACCAAGGTTCAAAATAGGATTTTTGACAATAGAAAAAGTGTGTATACCATATGTCAAGCTCATAAATACCCTTGGTCAAGACAAAATTTTGAGAAAAAAACATTTAAAGAAACTAAGAAATATCTGCCACAAATATTGATTTCTCAACAAATAACATCCAGATAGAACTAAAAACAGCCCCTATGAGTTTCCTGACTTTAAGTAGGCATTTGAACATGTGGTGGATTTTTTTTGTAATTTTTAACCCACTCTCCCTTTAAAGGTTATCTTCCATAAGTATGAGTAATATCTAATGCTAACATGTATGCATATTTCAAGCTTCAATACTGTAGCAAACAATTTACAATTAGAACAATTCAACTTTTTCTAATCTAAACAGAACTTTATAATTGCAAGTGGTATCTAGTATTTCATGGCTTATGCCTAAATAGACTGGGTAAATATGAGGAATATCCTAAAACAAGGCTATTTTTGCAGTTTTTCACCATGTGAAACACATTTGAAGCACTTACACAAATATGAAAGACAAAATAAAAAATATATAAATACTCTGATATCAGACAGATGAAAGTCTTGTGAACACTTGAGACATGTCATTTGAATTTATAACTTTACCAGTCCAGGGGCAAAAAAGTGGCCTTTTCATACCTTCTCCTTTTTATTGCATACAAGCACTGTCTACTTAATCCGGGAAAACAAATAATGTTACCTTTTTCTTCCATGATTCAACAGCTTCAAAAGACTCCCTGTCTACTGTGGAAAATGCCAACACACATGCCTGAGCACCTGTAAAATACAGATAATATTCTATTTTACACAATATACAACATACAAATAAATGCAAGCTTTTGGAAGTTTTAAGCAACATGAAACAAGGCAAGGTAGCTTATTTTCACATTTATGAATCGACAACCACATCATTTGGAAGCTGGTGGTTAGTTGTCTCACATAGGCAGTCATTCCATGTCTTCTTATTTTATTTAGGTCATTGTGACCACTTGAATTTGTACAATTTTAATTACATTATTCCAACCTGGCTTACCTACTGAAATATGTTCATTTTATCATATATCAAATTTATCTTGGTCGTGATATGGAAATTATACCAATTAAGACATTAATTCCTTTGATCAACTTACTGAAGTGGATTACATACACAGCATATCCACTAATGACATAAAATAACCTTGTCCAAAACCAAATAGTTTGAAAGAATGATTTTGTTGGACTCAAGTGTATTGAATTGATTAATTTTTTGTAAAAATGTCAAAATTTTCTTCAGTATTACTTCTAATTCTGTGATGAAAAGTATACCCATATATAAAGAAACATCACATGATCTTGTAAATAAACTTTTACACACCATCATTATAATATGAGAATTATATCAACACTTTGAAAATACTTATATTGAGCAATGGCATTGTTGATAAAATAATGAAGTATCTGAGTACATGATATCAAAGCCGTAAATATAGCAATCAGATTACTTTTATGAATTCAATATACTCAACAGGTTTGAGCTTTAGCTTTACTATAGGATTTTTTCACGATACACAGTTCAGTACAATGGTGAAATTGATTACTTAGGTTCATTTCCATCAATATTAATTATTGGTTATTATTTTGTAATATATCATATAAGACTTGGACACAAAGGATTCAAACGTGTCTTTAAAATTTAGTCTTTAATTAGAATTCACAATAGGAATTATCAATATTAATGAATAAATATGCTTTACAATGATATGTATTTTTTACAACAAAGGAATGTACAAAAAATGAAGTATAATATTAACTTTTTTATTATAATCTGAACAGACTTTTTTTCATTGCAAGTGTTATCTAGTACTTTGAAGTAAAGGACAATGCATGCAAACTTCAAAGTGACACCTATTATAAATTTGTAGGTAATAATTTAGTTTAGTAACTGGTACTAACCCCTGCACCTTTAAACAAAAACACTCACATAATATTTTATCTACATATTTTTGTCAAAAGAAAACATATGCAAACCTGCCCTGACCCAGGCTTGATAGACTCCTTGATTGACACTTTGTGTCTTTTGTCTTTATGTTAGTTGTATTTTGTGCTTCACCAAAGCTGATGAGTTTTTTAACTGATTTTTACAGTTTGTTCTTATGTTGTGCTGTTGCACCAGTACCTGCTAAAAGAGGGGGGTCAAGTGCTCACAAACATGTGTAACTTTGCCACATTCTGTTTATTCCTGTCCCAAGTCAGGAGCCAAGAAATTTAGTGGTTATAGTTGGTTGCTGTCAGTCATATTTGTTTTTTGTTTTTGTTTATTGTTTGGTCATAAATCAGGCTTTTTTTACTGAAATTGAATAACTAATGTCATGTTAATGGCCATTATAAGTTATATATAATATAGTATTATGCATCATTTTCAATTTCCCAGCAGTCGATGCAAGAGTAACAAGGAAATATACTATATATAACTTGCTGTATAAATATTTGGTCAGAGTAATACAATAACTAGAGGCTCCAAGGACCCTGTGTCGCTCACCTGATATTTTTATTTACAATTGATGCATGATAAATGCAACTGTTGTACTGTCGTTTAGTTTCAGAGATATAAGACTAAAAAGTGCATTTGAAACCTATGTTTTATTTCAGCCATGTGTGCCATGTTGGCAGGCAGGGTCATCATACACAGTGGTCCCTGGATATCCTAGTGGTGATTTAAACCAAGTTTGGTTTAATTTGACAGTAGTTTCAGGGGAGAATTTTTGTAAAATTTATCTAACGAGAAATGTGAAGTGATGAGAAAGTTTGTTGTGAAGTTTTGTTGTTGCGCAACACCCCCCCCCAAAAAAAAACAAAGGTAATAAAAAATTATCATTTAAGGGCAATCTTTCCTATTAATGATTTCTGCAAAATTCAGTTGATTGTGCAAGGGTTGTATAGCCAGCTGAGGTCGTTAAAACTCTCATTTGTTGTTGCAAAATTCAAGTGGTTTTTGAATTGCTTTGTTGATCTTTTTTTGTATTCAACTTTTAAACAACAAAGTACAACAAATATGATGACTGATACTCATGACACTGAAAATATGGTCTTCATTCTTGTGAAGAAAATGGTAAGGTTTGAAATATTTCTTAAATATTAATTCAATACCAATACTTTAATTTGTATTGGATTTATCCCAGGAAATGAGAACAAGGGACACAATTAAATTAAATTTTTTCCTAAATTTCTGATAAAATATAAAATGAAGAACTATATTTTTTAATGAGAATTTTTTTTAATAGTTAATTGATAATTTGAACAATATTAATTAAGTTTTAGATCTTGCATGGTTGATTAATTTTCTCTCAAAATTTCTGATATTCTATTAAAGTTTTAAATATAATATGAGGCAGGCATTACCTGTGAAAGGGATGAAGTCTGTATAAATTAGTGTAGGAATTCAAGCATCATTTGCACTTGAATCTGTAGAAAATGAAGCCAAAGTACTGAAACATATCTGACATTTGACCTATTGTTCGGGATTATAGTTGTGACATTATTTTCAATGTAAAGAAAGAAACACCATCATCAGGTATTAATGTGGTTTTTTTCATGTTATAGAATTATCAATTATTTTTATTGCCAGTTCATTAGTAGATTGTTTTCTATATTGATTTTCTACTGCAGTTTCAGAAAAGAAGATTACAAAGGAAAACATTTTGTAAAACTTACCAAAATTTACCAAATTAATGAAAATTGTTAAAATTGACTATAAAGGGCAATAACTCCTTAAGGGTCAACTGACCATTTTGGTCATGTTGACTTATTTGAAGATCTTACTTTGCTGAACATTATTGCTGTTTACAGTTTATCTCTATCTGTAATAATTTTCAAGATAATAACCAAAACGGCAAAATTTCCTTAAAATTACCAATTCAGGGCAGCAACCCAACAACCAGTTGTCCAATTCATCTGAAAATTTGAGGGCAGATAGATATTTACTTGATAAACAAGTTAATCCCTGAAAGATTTGCTTTAAATGCTTTGGTTTCAGAGTTACAAGCCAAAATCTACATTTTACCCCTATGTTCTATTTTTAGCCATGGCAGCCATCTTGGTTGGTTGGCTGGGTTACTACACACATTTTTAAACTAAATACCTAATAATGATTGTGGCTAAGTTTGGTTGAATTTGGTCCAGTAGTTTCAGATGAGAAGATTTTGTAAAGATAACAAAATTTACAAAAAATTGGTAAAAATTACTTTAAAGGGCAATAACTCCTTAAGGGTCAACTGACCATTTTGATCATGTTGACTTATTTGTAGATCTTACTTTGCTGAACATTATTGCTGTTTCAAGTTTATCTCTATCTATAATAATTTTCAAGATAATAACCGAAAACGGAAAAAATCCTTAAAATTATTAATTCAGGGCAGCAACCCAACAACCCATTGTCCAATTCATCTGAAAATTTCAGGGCAGATAGATCTTGACTTGATCAACAATTTTACCCCAGTTAGATTTGCTCTAAATGCTTTGGTTTCAGAGTTATAAGCCAAAATATACATTTTACCCTATGTTCTATTTTTAGCCATGGTGGCCATTTTGGTTGGTTGGCAGGGTCATAGGACACAATTTTTAAACTAGATACCCTAATGATGATTGTGGCTAAGTTTGGTTGAATTTGGTCCAGTAGTTTCAGAGGAGAAGATTTTGTAAAGATTACAAAATTTACAAAAATTGGTAAAAATTACTTTATAGGGCAATAACTCCTTGAGGGTCAACTGACCATTTTGATCATGTTAGCTTATTTGAAGATCTTACTTTGCTGAACATTATTGCTGTTTACAGTTTATCTCTATCTGTAATAATTTTCAAGATAATAACCAAAACGGCAAAATTTCCTTAAAATTACCAATTCAGGGCAGCAACCCAACAACCAGTTGTCCAATTCATCTGAAAATTTGAGGGCAGATAGATATTTACTTGATAAACAAGTTAATCCCTAAAAGATTTGCTTTAAATGCTTTGGTTTCAGAGTTACAAGCCAAAATCTACATTTTACCCTATGTTCTATTTTAGCCATGGCAGCCATCTTGGTTGGTTGGCTGGGTCACCACACACATTTTAAACTAAATACCCTAATAATGATTGTGGCTAAGTTTGGTTGAATTTGGTCCAGTAGTTTCAGAGGAGAAGATTTTGTAAAGATAACAAAATTTACAAAAAATTGGTAAAAATTACTTTAAAGGGCAATAACTCCTTAAGGGTCAACTGACCATTTTGATCATGCTGACTTATTTGTAGATCTTACTTTGCTGAACATTATTGCTGTTTCAAGTTTATCTCTATCTATAATAATTTTCAAGATAATAACCGAAACGGAAAAAATCCTTAAAATTACTAATTCAGGGCAGCAACCCAACAACCCATTGTCCAATTCATCTGAAAATTTCAGGGCAGATAGATCTTGACTTGATCAACAATTTTACACCATGTTAGATTTGCTCTAAATGCTTTGGTTTCAGAGTTATAAGCCAAAATATACATTTTACCCTATGTTCTATTTTTAGCCATGGTGGCCATTTTGGTTGGTTGGCAGGGTCATAGGACACAATTTTTAAACTAGATACCCTAATGATGATTGTGGCTAAGTTTGGTTGAATTTGGTCCAGTAGTTTGTTATGATATTGTAACTATTATATTTATTTAGTTGGCCTAATTTGTTTTGTGTGGCCTAAGAATGTTTACATTGTTTTATATACATTGTGTACAAAATAAAATACATTGTGTTACAACTATGCAGTTTAGAATTCACTGGAACATTCATTGATACTCATGGAATGATTAGAACTTTCTATTTCACTTACATAACGTTTCCAGAATGATCATAACAAAGATGCGTAATTTATATTTCTAGAGTTGTCTAGAAATTTCTGTTTGAGTATTTAAATGCAGACCCAAAAGTTAGTAAAATATATAGAGATTTGGACATAGACATAGATAGACTTAGACATCGATAGACATCAACATTCTCTGCAGTTGGATTGACATCATACTAGATTGTGACCAATTGGATATAATATTCTGTGGATTCCGTGAAGATTTCGGATAAAGAAAAGATAAAAGATTGGACTCATATTTTGACAGTTAAGTTGACATTTCTTTTGTGTAATACTTTTGTAAACTAGTGTATAATAAATCTTGTTAAATTTTATTATTGATTTGTGTCTTTTGTTGGCTACAATTAAAAGGTGATTTTCTGACATAACAGAAATTGGGGCTCAAGTCCGGGATAACGTTAATATCTTATTTTAAAAAAATATTTGTTCAGTATTATTATTAGAAATAGCCAACAAAATTCTACAAAATGGCATTTGAAGCCGGTAAATTTTGAAAACGCCAGACCTGGAGAAGTTTGATAATTTAAAGAAAGAGGAATTAGTGTTGCTTGCTAAACATCTGAAATTAGACTTTAGAGTATCTATGAGAAAACAAATTATAAAAATTTGGTAATAGACAAATTAGTTGACGAGAAATTTTAGGTGAAGAGGCTCTTGATCTTAAGGTCGAAAATGTTGACGCTATCAAATTAAAACAGCTTGAATTAGAACATGAACTTAAATTAAAACAATTGGAAAAGAAAAGAAGAAAGGCAGGCAGAACTTGAAATGAAGGAAAGGTTAGAGATGGAGAAGATGAAAGAAAAAGAAAAGAAGATGAATTTAAATTAAAACAGGCAGAACTTGAAATGAGGAAAGGTTAGAGATGGAGAAAATAAAATTGAAATGGTCAAAGGAGAAAGTAACACTAATGTACAGTCGAAATCAGAACATTTTGATGCAGCAAAAATATACGTTTGGTTCCCAGATTTTGTGAAAAACAGTCGATAAATATTTTCCACAGTTTGAGAAAATTGCTCATAATTTGAAATGGCGAAGCCTTTTTGGACTACAATGCTGCAAAGTGTTTTTGAGGGCAAGGCCGCTGAAATTTACTCAGCACTTTCATCCGAACGAAGTTCTGATTATGACACGGTTAAAAGGAAGTTTTGAAAGCTTATGAGCTAGTGCCAGAAGCATATAGACAGAAGTTTAGATCTTATAAAAGTTTGATTCACAAACCTATGTTGAATTTGCTAGGGAAAAGAAGACCTATTTGATAAATGGCTTACGTCAAAGAAAATAGATAACAATTTTAAGAACCTAAGACAACTGATGTTATTAGAAGAGTTCAAGCAATGTGTTCATTTAGACTTAAAAACACATTTAGATGACAAAACTGTTGAGACATTACAAGATGCAGCTGTTATTTCCGATAATTATACCCTTTTACATAAGAGAAGTTTCAAAGGTCAAAATTTTAATACTTGAGTGGAAATTACAAGAATCAAAGCACTGAGCGTATTGATAGTAAGCCTGTTGCACAGAATAAGAGTCAGTCTAGTTATAATATGTCTAGTCCGAAATTTGATACTTTTGAGAAGAAGTCACTGACTTGTGCTTATTGTAAGAAGAATGGTCACCTGATGGCTCATTGTTTCAGACTCCAGAAGAAGAATGAAAGAGATAATAGGCCCAAGACTAGTGCTTGTACGACACCCGTGTTACCAATACGTTGGAATGTCCTGCAGTCAGGCTTTTAAGTCCAGTTTTGTGATTACATGGAGGATTATAAACCTTTTATGTCTGATGGGTTTGTTTCTATTGTTGATAATACTACTCCTCAGCCTATTAAGATTTTACGGGACACTGGAGCTTCTCAGTCTTTATTGTTAGAAGGTGTGTTGCCTTTGTCCGAGGAGACTTCTGTTGGTGCCTCCGTTTTGTTACAAGGTGTGGAGTTAGGTTGTATAGATGTTCCCTCCATCGTATTTATCTGAAGTCAGATTTGATAACTGGACCAGTTGTTGTGGGTGTTCGTCCTAATCTCCTGTTGAGGGTGTTTCATTATTGCTAGGAAATGATCTAGCTAGGAACAAAGTGGTTGCTGAACCAATTGTTACCAGTGAACCGGTGGTGGATGTTAAATCACCTGAAGATGATGCTGAACTGTATCCAGCTTGTGTCGTTACTAGGCGATGGCTAGAAAACAACAAAATGAGGATTTGTAAGAAGACCAGTTTGATTACATGGATCTTTCTGACACCTTTCTAGCAGACACTGAAGGTCACGGTAGCTCAGAGAAGGCGGTAATAAGACCACCTAGTATTAGCAAGAATGTAATTATGCCATGGCCAGATGTAAACAGCCATTCATTAGACCGAAGGAAATTTGTCGAAGAACAAAATAAAGACCCTGAGGTTCTTCAGCTCTGCAAGAGGGCTCAACCACAGGAAGAAGCAGACAAAGTGGCGAATGCTATTACCATCAAGACGGCATTTTAATGAGAAAGTGGAGGCCCCTGATGCTACCCCAGAGGAGGAATGGAGAGTGGTATACCAAGTGGTGGTGCCTAAAGTCTATAGGCAAGACATTATTGGTCTTGCTCATGACACCCCCTTGGCTGGACACTTAGGTATAAGGAAGACTTGCCTTAAGATCTTGCAGCATTTCTACTGGCCAAGACTTAGAAATGATGTCGCAGAATACTGCAAATCATGCCATATATGCCAGGTTGTTGGTAAGCCTAACCAGAAAATACCACCAGCACCACTTCTGCCTATTCCAGCCTTTGAAGAACCTTTCAGCCGAGTAATCATTGATTGCGTTGGACCTTTACCGAAAACCAAGACCGAAATGCGTGTTTACTGACGATCATGTGTACCTCCACTCGTTTTCCTGAGGCTATTCCGTTAAGGAATATCAAGACACCTACTATTGTCAAAGCTCTGATCAAATTTTTCACGCTAGTAGGACTTCCAAAGTCTATACAGTCCGACCAGGGTTCAAATTTCATGTCAGGTATATTTCAGCAAGTTGTGTACCAGTTAGGGATTGCTCAGTATAGGTCAAGTGCTTATCATCCAGAATCTCAAGGTGCCTTAGAACGTTTTCATCAAACATTGAAGAACATGATCAGAACTTTTGTCTTCAATTTGACAGGGATTGGGATGATGGTGTTCACTTTTTACTTTTATGGTCCGAGAGGCTGTTCAAGAATCCCTTGGTTTTAGTCCCTTTGAGTTGGTATTTGGTCATACTGTAAGGGACCTTTAAAATTGATAAAGGAAAAGTGGCTTACTGAACACACTGACTTGAATCTTCTAGACTATGTATCTAGATTTAAAGAAAAATTGTATACTGCTTGTCAAATTGCTCAGAACAATTTAAAACTGTTCAGAATAAGATGAAAATATGGTATGATAAAGATACCAGGGACAGATTTTTGAGCCTGGTGATAAGGTACTTGTATTTTTGCCAGTCCCTGGACATCCATTACAAGCTAAATATTGTGGTCCTTATACCATAGAGAGTAAAATCAATGATTTGAATTATATTGTAAAAACACCAGGTCGGCGTAAACAAAATAGAGTGTGTCACATTAATATGTTAAAACCATATTTTGAGCGTACTAATGAAGGTGAGAGTAAACCAGTTGCCACTTTAGCCATGGTTAAATTGGAGAACAATCATGACAAACCAGATGTAATTGAACCACCTTTTAGTTATAAAACTATGGAAGAGACAGTTAGATTGAAAAATTCAGAAATTTTGTCAAATTTAGATTCAAAACTTGCCCATCTGTCTTTTGATCGTAGAGAAAAATTAAAAGCCTTGGTATTTTCTTTTAAAAATCTTTTTCCAGATGTGCCAAACAAAACCACTGCTGTTTGTCATGATGTCGATGTTGGTGATGCTTCTCCAATTAAGTAACATCCTTACCGGCTCAATCCACTCAAACTTGAATTTATGAGACAAGAAATTAAATATATGCTTGACAATGATATTATTGAGCCAAGTAACAGTGAATGGAGCTCTCCTTGTCTGCTTGTGCCCAAACCAGATAAAACCTTTCGTTTCAGTAACTGATTTCAGAAAAGTAAATTCTGTTTCAAAATCTGATTCCTATCCGATTCCAAGGATAGACGATTGCATTGATAATATTGGAAAAGCAAAATTTGTGAGCAAATTTGATTTATTGAAAGGTTACTGGCAAGTCCCATTGACACAGAGAGCTCGAGAAATATCAGCTTTTGTCACACCAGATGGCTTATTTCAATATACTGTAATGCCGTTTGGCATGAAAAGTGCTCCAGCTACATTTCAAAGAATGATCAATAATGTTATAAAAGATTTAGACTGTTGTTATGCTTATATTGATGATCTTATTGTATGTAGTGATAGCTGGGAAGAACATTTAACACATTTATATGATACTTTTGATAGATTGTCACAATCAAATTTGACTGTTAATCTTGGTAAAGTGAATTTTGTCAGGCCACTGTTGATTATTTAGGGCATACAGTTGGCCAAGGTCAGGTGAAACCTATTACGGCTAAAGTGGATGCAATTACCAAATTTCCTCCTCCTACAAATAAAAAACAACTTATGAGATATTTAGGCATGATTGGATTTTACAGAAAATTTTGTTCAAATTTTGCTACTGTTGTTCAACCATTGACTCATCTTTTACGGAAAGATTCTAAATTCATCTGGAGTGAAAATTGTCAAAACGCTTTTGAAAATAGCAAATCACTTTTAATTAATAGTCCAGTTCTGATCACTCCAGACTTTGAAAAACAATTCAAACTTGCCGTTGATGCAAGTGATGTAGGAGTTGGAGCTGTTTTATATCAAGAGACAGATGATAATGTTGAGAAACCTATATCATATTTTTCTAAGAAATTAGATAAACATCAGAAAAATTATTCAACTATTGAAAAGAGTGTTTTGCACTGTTGTCTGCACTTCAACATTTTGATGTATATTTAAATCCCACTGTGCATCCTATTCTTGTTTATACTGATCATAATCCTCTCACCTTCATACATAAAATGAGAAACAAGAACCAGAGATTGACTAGGTGGAGTTTATTGTTACAGGAATATGATGTTATTGTAAAACATATTAAAGGTAAAGATAATGTAATAGCAGATGCTTTATCTAGAACTTATTGAAACAATTTGTATATACTATGTATTTTTGTACATATTATTCATGAAAAGTTTTGTTACACTCAAACTTTTTTAAGGGGAGGTGTTATGATATTGTAACTATTATATTTATTTAGTTGGCCTAATTTGTTTTGTGTGGCCTAAGAATGTTTACATTGTTTTATATACATTGTGTACAAAATAAAATACATTGTGTTACAACTATGCAGTTTAGAATTCACTGGAACATTCATTGATACTCATGGAATGATTAGAACTTTCTATTTCACTTACATAACGTTTCCAGAATGATCATAACAAAAGATGCGTAATTTATATTTCTAGAGTTGTCTAGAAATTTCTGTTTGAGTATTTAAATGCAGACCCAAAAGTTAGTAAAATATATAGAGATTTGGACATAGACATAGATAGACTTAGACATCGATAGACATCAACATTCTCTGCAGTTGGATTGACACTTTTATTTACAAACTACATCATACTAGATTGTGACCAATTGGATATAATATTCTGTGGATTCCGTGAAGATTTCGGATAAAGAAAAGATAAAAGATTGGACTCATATTTTGACAGTTAAGTTGACATTTCTTTTGTGTAATACTTTTGTAAACTAGTGTATAATAAATCTTGTTAAATTTTATTATTGATTTGTGTCTTTTGTTGGCTACAATTAAAAGGTGATTTTCTGACATAACAAGTTTCAGAGGAGAAGATTTTGTAAAGATTACAAAATTTACAAAAATTGGTAAAAATTACTTTATAGGGCAATAACTCCTTGAGGGTCAACTGACCATTTTGATCATGTTAGCTTATTTGAAGATCTTACTTTGCTGAACATTATTGCTGTTTACAGTTTATCTCTATCTGTAATAATTTTCAAGATAATAACCAATAAAATGCTCCATGAGGGCGCAGCTTGATACGACCGCAGAGGTCGAACCCTGAACAGTTGGGGCAAGTATGGACACAACGTTCAAGCTTGATACAGCTCTGAATTTGGATTGTTATTAAATATTTGACACAGCATAGGTTTCTGACACAGAATGAATGTGGTCTAAGAACTTAAAATTTTAAATTGGACATTCACCTATAATGGTCCAATATCCAAAATCTAAATACATGGTTAGATTCAGCATATCAAAGAACCCCAAGAGTTCAATTTTGATGAAATCAAACAAAGTTTAATTTTGGACCCTTTTGACCTCAATGTGGACAAAGTTGATAACGGTCCCGAATATCAAAAATCTAAATACATGGTTAGATTCAGCATATCAAGAACCCCATATATTCAATTTTTGTTGAAATCAAACAAAGTTTAATTTTGGACCCGATTTGGACCAACTTGAAAACTGGGCCCATAATAAAAATCTAAATACATGTTTAGATTCAGCATATCAAAGAACCCTAAGAATTAAATTTTGTTAAAATCAAACTAAGTTTAAATTTGGACCCTTTGGACCTTAATGTAGACCAATTTGAAAACAGGACCAAAATTAAGAATCTAAATACACGGTTAGATTCGGCATATCAAAGAACCCCAATATTTCAATTTTGATGAAATCAAACAAAGTTTAATTTTGGACCCTTTTGACCTCAATGTGAACAAAGTTGATAACAGGGCCCAAAATCAAAAATCTAAATACATGGTTAGATTCAGCATATCAAAGAACCCCATATATTCAATTTTGTTGAAATCAAACAAAGTTTAATTTTGGACCCCGATTTGGACCAACTTGAAAACTGGGCCCATAATCAAAAATCTAAATACATGTTTAGATTCAGCATATCAAAGAACCCTAAGAATTCAATTTTGTTAAAATCAAACTAAGTTTAATTTTGGACCCTTTGGACCTTAATGTAGACCAATTTGAAAATGGGACCAAAATTAAGAATCTAAATACACGGTTAGATTCGCATATCAAAGAACCCCAATAATTCAATTTTGATGAAATCAAACAAAGTTTAATTTTGGACCCTTTGGACCTCAATGTGGACCAATTTAAAACGGGACCAAAATCCAAAAACTTAATACACGGTTAGATTCAGCATATTAAAGAACCCCAAGAATTCAAGAATAAAACCCCATTGAAATTGGTCAAGAAATAAGCAATTTATACAAAGTATCTTCTTTTGCACAATACTGTGCAATTGAATATTCTTGCAATTGCACAATACTGTGCAATTGAATATTTCTTGCTATTATGCAATACTGTACAATTGACAATTTCTTGCTAGTGCGCAATATTGTGCTATTGGATATTTCTTGCTATTGCGCAATACTGTGCAATTGAAGATTTCTTGCTATTGCAATACTGTGCAATTGAAAATTTCTTGCTATTGCACAATACTTAATATATTAATTTACACATCCTGTTTGGTGTATCTCTTGCCTTATCATTATTATTTGCTTTTATATATAAATCAGAAATTTAATAATAAAGTTTTTGGCAAATTTCAATATACATAATTTAAAAGCAGTTTAGGTGAGATAAACAAAAAGCTTCATCAGCAATATTTTATATTGGCAAATTTCCAATGAAGTTCATTAAACTAAAGTTATTGGCAAATTTCCAATGGAATTTATTAATAATAAAGTTTTGGCAAATTTCAATATAAATAATTTAAAAGCAGTTTAGGTGAGATATTCAAATGAGTTTCAATTACCAACCTTACACTGCCTTTTAAATTATGTTTTGTACTTATGTAATTGTCCATTAACCTGCAAACCCTTTTCCCCCCTTTTTTGCACCTTATTCCTTAACACTTTGAGCCATAACTCCCAAAGACAATTCTTACCATCCCTTTGTGGTATTCCAATATCCAAAATCTAAATACATGGTTAGATTCAGCATATCAAAGAACCCCAAGAATTTAATTTTGATGAAATCAAATAAAGTTCAATTTTGGACCCTCTAAACCTCAATGTGGACCAATTTGATAACTGGTCCCGAATATCAAAAATCTAAATACATGGTTAGATTCAGCATATCAAGAACCCCATATATTCAATTTTGTTGAAATCAAACAAAGTTTAATTTTGGACCCGATTTGGACCAACTTGAAAACTGGGCCCATAATCAAAAACTAAGTACATGTTTAGATTCAGCATATCAAAGAACCCCAAGAATTCAATTTTGTTAAAATCAAACTAAGTTTAATTTTGGACCCTTTGGACCTTAATGTAGACCAATATGAAAACGGGACCAAAAATTAAGAATCTAAATACACGGTTAGATTCGCATATCAAAGAACCCCTATAGTTCAATTTTCGATTAAATCACACAAAGTTTAATTTTGGACTCTTTTGGCCCCTAATTCCTAAACTGTTGGGATCAAAACTCCTTTTGGCCCCAAATTCCTAAACGTTTAGGGCAATTACCCCAAACTCAAACCCAGCTTTCCTTTGTGACATGGAACCTTGTGCAACAATTTCATAAAGATCCATACACTTACACACAAGTTATTGTCCTGAAACTAGAAAATGCTTGTTTTTGCCCTTTTGGCTCCTCATTCCTAAAATTTTGAGGCAATTACCCCAAAATCAATCCCAGCCTTCCCTTTGTGGTATGGTACCTTGCAGTACAATTTCAGAGAGATCCATACACTTGAACACAAGTAATTGTCTGGAAACTAGAAAATGCTTATTTTGGCCCCTTTTGGACCCTTATTCCTAAACCTTTAGGCAATTACCCCAAACTCAATTCCAGCTTTCCTTTGTGATATGGAACCTTGTAGTACAATTTCAGAAAGATCCATACACTTACACACAAGTTATTGTCATGAAACTAGAAAATGCTTGTTTTTGCCCTTTTTGGCCCCTAATTCCTAAAATTTTGAGGCAATTACCCCAAAATCAATCCCAGTATTCCTTTGTGATATGGAACCTTGTGGTACAATGTCAGAGAGATCCATACACTAACACACAAGTTATGTCTGAAAGTTACCAAAATGCTTATTTTTGGCCCTTTTGGCCCCTAATTCCTTAACTGTTGATACCATAACCCCCAAAATCAATCCCAACCTTCCTTTTGTGGTATTGAACCTTATGGTAAAATTTCATAGAGATCCATTCACTTAAACTAAAGTTAGAGTGCGAAAACCAATGTGTCTTCGGACGACGACGACGCTAACGTCATACCAATATACGACCGCAAATTTTTGCGGTCGATAAAACGGCAAAATTTCCTTAAAATTACCAATTCAGGGCAGCAACCCAACAACCAGTTGTCCAATTCATCTGAAAATTTGAGGGCAGATAGATATTTACTTGATAAACAAGTTAATCCCTGAAAGATTTGCTTTAAATGCTTTGGTTTCAGAGTTACAAGCCAAAATCTACATTTTACCCTATGTTCTATTTTTAGCCATGGCAGCCATCTTGGTTGGTTGGCTGGGTCACTGCACACATTTTTAAACTAAATACCCTAATAATGATTGTGGCTAAGTTTGGTTGAATTTGGTCCAGTAGTTTCAGAGGAGAAGATTTTGTAAAGATAACAAAATTTACAAAAATTGGTAAAAATTACTTTAAAGGGCAATAACTCCTTAAGGGTCAACTGACCATTTTGATCATGTTGACTTATTTGTAGATCTTACTTTGCTGAACATTATTGCTGTTTCAAGTTTATCTCTATCTATAATAATTTTCAAGATAATAACCGAAAACGGAAAAAATCCTTAAAATTACTAATTCAGGGCAGCAACCCAACAACCCATTGTCCAATTCATCTGAAAATTTCAGGGCAGATAGATCTTGACTTGATCAACAATTTTACACCATGTTAGATTTGCTCTAAATGCTTTGGTTTCAGAGTTATAAGCCAAAATATACATTTTACCCTATGTTCTATTTTTAGCCATGGCGGCCATTTTGGTTGGTTGGCAGGGTCATAGGACACAATTTTTAAACTAGATACCCTAATGATGATTGTGGCTAAGTTTGGTTGAATTTGGTCCAGTAGTTTCAGAGGAGAAGATTTTGTAAAGATTACAAAATTTACAAAAATTGGTAAAAATTACTTTATAGGGCAATAACTCCTTGAGGGGTCAACTGACCATTTTGATCATGTTAGCTTATTTGAAGATCTTACTTTGCTGAACATTATTGCTGTTTACAGTTTATCTCTATCTGTAATAATTTTCAAGATAATAACCAAAACGGCAAAATTTCCTTAAAATTACCAATTCAGGGCAGCAACCCAACAACCAGTTGTCCAATTCATCTGAAAATTTGAGGGCAGATAGATATTTACTTGATTAACAAGTTAATCCCTGTAAGATTTGCTTTAAATGCTTTGGTTTCAGAGTTACAAGCCAAAATCTACATTTTACCCTATGTTCTATTTTTAGCCATGGCAGCCATCTTGGTTGGTTGGCTGGGTCACCGCACACATTTTTAAACTAAATACCCTAATAATGATTGTGGCTAAGTTTGGTTGAATTTGGTCCAGTAGTTTCAGAGGAGAAGATTTTTGTAAAAGATAACAAAATTTACAAAAAATCGGTAAAAATTACTTTAAAGGGCAATAACTCCTTAAGGGTCAATTGACCATTTTGATCATGTTGACTTATTTGTAGATCTTACTTTGCTGAACATTATTGCTGTTTCAAGTTTATCTCTATCTATAATAATTTTCAAGATAATAACCGAAACGGAAAAAATCCTTAAAATAAACTGTTATCACAGAGATATGTCTCGCCTTCTTGTAATTTTGATAATGCAAATGTTGAAATTAAAACAGCAATACTTTAACATGTAAGTTATGCAAATATTCAAAGTCGATGAACCATGACTGAAGGTACATGGCTAAACAATCTCCATGGAATGAGATGTGCCAATGCTAATACAACTGCATACCAAATACCATTGACTTATTATAAGTCGCCCTTTAAACAAACCTAAACACAAACATTAACTTGTAAACTATGTAAAAGTTTCAGTCAATGAACCATGATCAGGGTGGGGCTATATAATCTCCATGGAACGATACTTGCAAATGCCGATACATTTGCATACCAAATATCATTGACTTAACATTAGCAGTTCATCTTAAACTGATCTAATCACAAACTAATACATGTAAACTAAGCAAAAGTTTCAAAGTCAATAGACCATGACTGAGGGGCGGGCCAAATATTCTCCATGGAAATGAGATGTGCTAATGCTTATACAACTTAACACCAATTAACATTGGCCTTCCACTAATGGTTCCCTTGAACTGACCTAATCACAAACTAATACATGTTAACTTAGCAAAATTTTCAAAGTCTATAGACCATGACTAAGGGGCGGAGCCAAATAATTTCCATGGAAATGAGATATGCCAATGCTTATACAACTGCATACCAAATATCATTGACCTACCACTAGTGGTTCCCATAAATTGACCTAATCACAAACTAATACATGTAAACTATGGAAAGTTTCAAAGTCAATAGACCTTGACTGAGGGGCAGGGCCAAATAATCTCCATGGTACTGAGATGTGCCAATGCTAGTACAACTGCATACCAAATATCATTGACCTACCACTAGTGGTTCACCATGAACTAGACCTAATCACAAACTAATACATTGTTGACGCCACCGCGAAACAGCATACCTAAGTCTCGCTTTTGACTTCGTCAAGGCGAGACAATTACTAATTCAGGGCAGCAACCCAACAACCCATTGTCCGATTCATCTGAAAATTTCAGGGCATATAGATCTTGACTTGATCAACAATTTTACCCCATGTCAGATTTGCTCTAAATGCTTTGGTTTCAGAGTTATAAGCCAAAATATACATTTTACCCTATGTTCTATTTTTAGCCATGGTGGCCATCTTGGTTGGTTGGCAGGGTCATCGGACACAATTTTAAACTAGATACCCTAATGATGATTGTGGCCAAGTTTGGTTAAATTTGGCCCAGTAGTTTCAGAGGAGAAGATTTTTGTAAAGTTAACGACGACGGACGCCGACGGACGACAGACGCCAAGTGATGAGAAAGCTCACTTGGCCCTTCGGCCAGGTGAGCTAAAAAGTAAAATCAACCAAATAACAAAGTAACAAAACATGTTAACCAAAAAAAGACATCTAAAAAATAGTTTACTCATAGTTTTTTTTTCCAGTCATGATAATTGTGAAATATTAAAAATCAATCTTCTGTTTTCATAAACTTTCAATTATGGAAGATTTATGATGATGTTTATTGATTAATGGATTGTAACATCACAGTAATTTCCAACAGGTAATTGAACTTTTATAGAATAACTACCTTTCTACATGCACCTGGAACATTAGATATTGGTAATACAATATATATATAGGTTCAAGAGTCCTGCTTTAACTGACACAAAAATATATATTTTTTTATTTATTCTTTTGGTAAAGTGGATTTCCTGGAAAATTTTGACACTGGGGATATTTGTGGGATATGGTAACAATTTTTTATTGACAGTTTTATGTAAATAACAATTTTATAACACTGATCAGTAAAATAATCTGGCACAATCTTCAAGGGACAATAAAAGTACAGTCTTGCACAAAATCTGTTTGGAAATCTCTTGAAAAAAAAAATGTAAGCAAAATGCTGTTTTCTACAATTATAACAATATTGAATATTTTTAATTATAGCCTTAATTATAGCCTTAGGTTTGTTTATTGATTTTCTTGCATTGAATAATGGTTTGCTACAGAGAAATTAAGTAACATGGTTCAAAAGCAGTTCAATTAAATACCTATCAGGGTATATAATAACATAAATCAATTTTGAAATACAAAGTCATGTCCTTGATTACTTTGCTTTTTCATAAAGGTGTTATCAGAGAATGCACCAAACAACATCAAATTTAAAATATGCACATAGTTGGTTGTATACAGATATCTATATATAAATCAAATAATGAAAGATAAAAATCATTCAATTTGAGTTTCGAATATTTGTTTAATGCTTTATTGTTGTTTCCATTCCCTTATCGAGAGCAGATTAAAAAATTTGTAAGGGGTTCCAGGGAACCCTTTGTCTGGCCTACGATTGCTGCTGTCAGTGTAAAAATGTAATGTTGACTTAAAAATTGAGTCCATTTATCAGTAAAATACAGAATAAAAAAATAAAAAGCATTCCATAAATGCTATTTCTTTGTCTTGAAGATTAGCTTCTGTCTAAGTTTCATAACAATCTGCAAAGGTTTACAAATTGATCATGTCAAAAAAATTTAATCACAGACTGTCTGTAAATGTTTACTGTAAAAACTAAGTCCATCTATCAGAAAAATTCTGAAAATGAAATCATATTTTCAAAAGTTTGCTTCAGACATTATCTCCTCATCATAAAAAAGCTTCTGCCAAAGTTCCATAAAATTCTATGAAGGTTTGACAAAGTAATTGATGTGTAACAAACTTTAACCCCAGACTGTATCTACTTGTTAACAGTAAAAAAAACTAAGTCCATTAATCAGTAAAATACAGAAAAATGAAAATGATTTGAATTTCATAACAATCCTACAAGAAATGCATGCTTGAAAGCTCTTACAATGCAATTTTCCATGTTATCTATATATTTCCAAGAGTCATAATTCCTTTAAGAATAGTTGTCATCATTGATTTTTTAAGTCATCCGAGACATTGCTGACATAAACCTTTTATATAAATTTCATTAAAACCTGGCAGGAAAATGTTACAAAACTAGACGTACAGACACAATCCAAGTATTTCTATGTCCCCCACACTGCATTGTGCTTGGGACAATAAGATTTACAAAACAAGATTCAGTGCTTTAAGATACACCAACAAGTATCTTTAGCAAAATGCAATATAAGGACTTCTAATAATTCAGAAAAGCATTTTATAAAAACAAAACAAAAATGATAGAACATACAGAATAAAACAAGAGTGCACAAACTGAAATGTCTTGCCTGCTTTATTGACCATTGATTTTATGTTGCAAGTATTAAAGATAAAGATTTGACAACAAGTATCACGTAATCTTAACATTTTTAAAGATCCATGACAATGAGATCAAGGTCAGATAAATCCTGTCCGACAGAAATATACACCATACAATTATTCCATACACCAAATAAAGTTGACCTATTGCTTATGGGATTGGAAAACAGACCAAAACTGAAAAACTTAACATTGATCAATGAACCATGAAAATGGGGTCAAGGTCATATGAACTTGCAAGACAGACATGTACAACTTACAACTATTCCATACACCAAATATAGCTGATCTATTTTATTAGTATTTGAAAAAGAGACCAAAACAGAAAAACTTACCATTGACCAATGAACAATGAAAACAAGGTCAAGGTCAGATGATACCGGCCAGACTGACATGTACATCTTACAATCGTTCCATACATAAAATATAGTTGACCTATTGCTTATAGTACTTAAAAAACAGACCAAAACAGAAAAACTTAACATTGACTAATGAACCATGAAAATGAGGTCAAGGTCAGATGATACCTGCCACACAGACACCTAACAATCATTCCATACACCCAATATAGTTGACCTACCGGTATTACTTATAGTACTAGAAAAACAGTCCAAAACACAAAAAGTTAACAATGACGGATGAACCATGAAAATGAGGTCAAGGTAAGATGAAACCTGCCAGACTGACATGTACCCATTAAAATCATTCCAGACACCACATATAGAGTTGATCTTAAAGGATGTTAGATAAAACTTTAAGTTTTTAAAAACAAATGTTTCCACAAACTTTCTGATATAAAAATAAGAAGATGTGGTATTATTGCAAATGAGACAACTCTCCACTAGAGACAAATGATATAGAATTTAACAACTACAGGGAACTGTATGGCCTTCAACAGTGAGCAAAACCAATACAGCATAAGCTATAACAGACCCAGAAATTTCTGAGCATATAAATGAATTTTTCTAGAAACATGGTTTAAAACTGACTGTAATTTATTATTTTGATTCAAAATCTCTCTCTCTCTCTCTTATATAGAACTTGCATGATTAGAAAGCTTAAGGAAATGGCATTGGATTTAAAAGTGAAAATTTATTCTTTTTGTTTTTAAAACGTAATAAATAAAGTTTAATTATTGTTTATGACATTTTGCAAAACATAAAATGAAAATCCATTTTGAAAATATATCAAAACACTTGTTAATTTCAAATAAAACATATAATTTACATAAATGTGAAAATGTGAAAAATTTTAGCACACATCATATAAAATGAAATTGTATTTATCAAAAATGATAACAATTTACTTGAAAGTTAATATTTTCTTTTCATTTCTAATTTAAAATGTATTAGACATGAATAAGGGATGACTGTATACATACACTGCACAACTTGTGGTTATTTTAAAAAGAAATCTAAAACACCATCTTTCTATTGAGAGATCAAAGACATTCATTTAAAACATCAATAACTTCTGATGTAAACAAAATTTAAACTTCTATGTCACTGCCACATTAATGTCTGTTCTTAGTAAATAATAAGTAAAAACAGGCCAAAATAACTAAAACAAAACCAACATTTAATCTGTAACTGTAATAACCAGTATATTCAATAGGATATATGTATTAGATGTAGTCTTCTCATATCTGAGTGGCTTCAGCCACGAAGATATGAGACAACTACATCTGATTTTCATAGAAGTAATAAATAAATATTTTATCTATTTTCTTGTTCTAAAAAGAGCATTTATAGTTTTGATAAAACAGAAATAGTGTCATTATCTCAAATTTTCCAGATGCAGAAACACTTTCAGAAGATGTTTTGTAGTTATGGATTCGGAATGAAATCTTAATTGGGTCTATTTTTCTGTCATTAAATTGATACCTTATTAATGCTTTTGAATGGCAATATGAATCACTGTATTATCTTGTCTTTTTCTGGTTTAATTGCCAAAACCTGAACTTTTTGCTGATAAATGATAACACTTCTATGTAAATACATCTTAAGTCTTTTTCTGGTTAAATTAATTGCCAAAACCTGAACTCTTTTTGGCAATTAAACCATATAGACCAGTGTGCCTCATATGATTTAAGTAACAATGTTCATTAGAAGAGTAGCAGTTTGTTCCCTTGGAATTGCCTACTATTTACAATGTATGTCTTTATTAATATTTTGTCATATTATTCATACTATTTTTTTCATTCAAAAGTGATATTTATTCACAAAATGATACATTACATTTTGTAAGTAGTTTAACCTTTATATGTAATGTAAATGCATTTATACAAATTAAATGTTATTTGAAATGATGTATGAGGATAAAAATATTCGCCACAGCCACTAATTGATGGTATATACAAAGCGGAACAATATGACGGCTTTACAAACTTGATCTCACATGCCACTAAATGGACTTATTAATCTGTCACAATTCATACAATTTTCTTTCTAATTCAAAGGTAATATGGAAATCACTTACACAAAATAGTATGGAACTAGTTTAACCCTTTTATATGTGGAGTTACAGTCATTTTTACATTAAAAGTAGGAAGTACAAATTTATCATCCTCCATGGATTTACTATAATTGAAACCTCAAAGTAAACATTTTTACCTATTAAACAACACTTAACACCTACTCCTCATGTTCTTTTCCTTCCCAAAGTTTGAAGAAATTACCAATGCATTGTATTCTAATAAAACAATATTTACAAATGTTGGTTATTGAAATTAACTTTAATGACCCTCAAATTTTCATGATAAAAATTAATTTATACTTATTTTTACTCATTCAAATAAACTTGGGCAAATAAAATAGTCATAAACTAAATTCCATTCAATTTTCATTTGCAGTTCAGATATCATGTCTATAATTCATTAAGTTTATGTTAATACAGGTTAAACACATCAAATGCTTTAAAGCAATTTTAATAAGACACAGAATTGTAAACTCTTTTCAAACCTTCAATACAAATCTAATATTGACATGAAAGATTTCTACCTAATTCCGTCTGCTAAACAGTAAATAATAAATCATGTTACCCAGTCTAATCAGCTAAATGTATTTTATTTGGGATTGTAACGTTTAAATCAGCCCTGCCTTTACACAGTGAAAAGCTAAATTATATATAACTGTACTTAAAATAAAAATTTTAATCCTAAGATTTTAACATCTGTGATTCAGGTCTTTTAAATAATTCTTTTCAATTTTGCATTACAAAACATAAAAATAAGTCTGGCATTGTGAAGATTTTAATTTTAAATATTTTTACCATTTAGATTTTGTTATAACAACAGTATACTATTTTAAAGCATTCTGATTTTGTTATAACAACATTATACTATTTTAAAAGCATTCTGATTTTGTTATAACAACATTTTACTATTTTAAAAGCATTCTGATTTTGTTATAACAACATTTTACTATTTTAAAAGCATTCTGATTTTGTTATAACAACATTTTACTATTTTAAAAGCATTCTGATTTTGTTATAACAACATTTTACTATTTTAAAAGCATTCTGATTTTGTTATAACAACATTTTACTATTTTAAAAGCATTCTGATTTTGTTATAACAACATTTTACTATTTTAAAAGCATTCTGATTTTGTTATAACAACATTTTACTATTTTAAAAGCATTCTGTTCTCCAGGACCAATGTTTTTGTTACTGTTCTGTTTTAAAGCTGAAATTATTTAGACAAACAGGTGACCAATAAAATTAGGGTATTGGACTAAGTTTTTATTAACAAAGTCAGTGAATTCTTTAGTTTTACATATATATGTGAAATAAAAAAAAACTTACATTTTGTATCAGTTTACTTATACATGTACCAAGTGCCTTATTCTTATACCAAATGTTTAACAATACATTTTGTTCTAGAATCAACAATGACAAAAGCAACTCTAGATAGGTATTTTAGTTGCTTTTAATTTCTTTTAAAACTTTTTGGTAGAAAATGGTATTGGCATATAGCTGGATGGTATTAAGCAACTGAATTCCCTTCTTTCGTATAGGTATATAAATTATCATTATAATAAAACTATGCAGTGTATTCTTCTTTTTTTACAAACCTCTGTAATAAGCCTTTGTAATGGCATCAAATTCTTCTTGTCCAGCAGTGTCCCATAACATCAAGCGGACATCTTCAGTGTTAACTCTACAATACAGAAGCACTGTCAGTATATTGTTCCTACTAAAGTTGTGTTTAGATTGGTGTTTTGACTTCAAAGATGAAAAGATGTACAAGATTATAACAAACTGTATCATGAAACCTTTAAAATTAAATTACACATTACCAATGATGACATTATAGTTTCAGTGTTGAAAACAATACAAACAAGTAGAAATAGGGTCAATGATAGTTGTAAAACAACATAATATTTTTAAGGATTACTATATGGTATTCAATGATCTGCAATGTACAGTTCTAAAAGTCTTACCCTTCTGTTTCCTACAGACTCAACATTAAAACAGACATCAAAATCAATAATAGCCAATTCTTTTCTGACAATTTTACAAAAACTTCATTAAAAGAGTAAAAGAAAGTTGAGTGCCAATTTACTTTTATAGTCAGCATATTATGGGACAGACAACAGACCACATTTGTATTCCTGTTATAGAAGGTTAGGTAAATAATGGTATAATAATAAAAAAAAGAATTCTTTTAAACATTTATTCATAAACTTTACATTATTTTTGACAGAATTTCTATGCAAATAATTTTAGGTTTTGTATTTCATCAATTTGAATTTAATTATCTAATATTTTATAATTGAATAGTGCTGATTAAGTGTCATTCAATTTATGCTGTGATATTTACTACAAATGTATATCTCATTTAAATATAGTTCAGCATTATTTTCAATTACGTTTTAAAAGAATGTGGGCATAATTTCTATAATCTTAAAAATTGTTTACTCATTGAAAAAAAGGAATTAGTAAAGTAAATATTTTGCTTAATTCATATTCTGCAGTGTTAAACTAGAACCTCTAATGATTGTACCTGTATTGCTTATCTGGATCTATGGCTGATGTCCAACTCTATAAAACTATTCAATCTTCTTAAAGATCAACAGCAATAAGTCTATCTCTTGACATGGGGATGTTTCATTGATCAAAATTTTACTTCTTACTTACATGGGAACGCTCTGTTTTCAGATGATTGAAATGAAAAATTAATTTTTATAAGAGAGACTCCATAGAGTAAATTATTCCTTCAAAGTCTGGTTTACACTAGCCATTCTTCATATGCATTCAATACAAAACACAAGATGTGTCAGAATGACATGAATGGCATCGCTCAAAAAAGGCTTGAAGCCATTTTTAGGAGTGGAACTTTCCAAAGTCCAGAGTCCGTAATTTGGGCAAAAATCAGCAAAGCCGAACCAAACATAAACTCTATTTGTAACTCATTATAGTAGAATCACTGTGACACATACCAAAAATCAGCTCAATATGTGAAGGTGTTTAGAAAAAATGTCTGTATAACTGTTATTTTCATGTCATTTTCAAAGTCCAAATCCCGTAATTTTGGCAAAAATCAGTGGAACGGAACTAAACGTACACTCAATCTGTAACTCATCATAGTAGACTCACATACTAAAAATCAGCTCAATATGAGAAGGTGTTTAGAAAAAAATCTGTATAACTGTTTGTTGCTGAATGACGGAACGACAGAATGATGGATAAGGGTAAAACTATATGGCCCAACCTAAGTCAGCGGGGCCATAATTATGTAATCTAAAATCATACAATTAGGTATAAAACTTACTCTATTTGTCTCTCTAGAAAATCCACTCCAATTGTTTTCTTATAATCCTTTGTAAATATTCCTTTACAATAACGCTGAATCATACTAGATTTCCCCACAGCCCCATTCCCCACGACAACTACTTTGATAGCCGTTTCGAATTCTTCTTCTCTCATCTTACCACCCAGTCATTTTAAATTTATAAATAAAACAAATGTATCTTTAACAACATCTATAAACAAACTGAAACAACAGCATGATTTAAAATGTTTAACAAACAGTGATGTCCAACGATTATAGGACTTTATTGCACCAAGTTTCTGTAAATCTGAATTTCAATCGCACAAATTCCAGTGTAAATGCTATAAGTAGCGGTTTTGTACCCAGTGCTTATTTAGTATCCAAACTCCTGTTTCTTGACAATCCAGTGTATCTCTTTTTACAAGATGAATCTGAAATTGAAAGTATTGTCAGAAAATAACTACTTATCCTGATGATGGTTCAAACATAAACTGTTATATCACTCTGCATTAAATAAATAATTCTAAAGAAGGAAGTGTAGGTACATGGCTTAACACACCTTCTTTGTTGAGTAAGCATAACAATACAAAGTGGCAAGATCAAACTGTTTCCATCATCTTATGTTAAATCCTAGTCATTCATAACTACTGTGTTGACTTATTATACATTTCCAATTTCATGGTCTCCCACTTTCTTCATCATTTAAATGTTTGTGTTCAATACAATTCAAGTCAAATCAATACACCCAAACAATCGGACCAAAAAATCTATAACATACCCTATATTCTATGAATGCATATCATAAAATTTCCCTTTCAAAACTTTAAAAGGTTTCATTGATTCACATTAAAAAAGGCAAAATACTTCTTTCACAATTGACATCTTCCTATTTCAGTGCTTAATAATGCTGATTAAAGCCAGCTAATGGATAATATTTGTTGTTTACTTTTTACAATAGTGTATTTCGTCCCACTACTATTCTACCCTTTACAAACAAGAAAAATCATGTCCACTTAATCAGATTAAATTCATACATAACAATAGGCATTAATCTGAATATTTTTCTCCTAATAAAATATAACATGTGTGCTGAGTCAGGCTTACCTACTCCTACCACTGTTTCATAACTATAAAACCTACCGGATTTTAAAAACTATAAAAAGTTGAATTATACAGTTACACCAACTTACAGGTGTATCAATTGGGACCGATCAAGAACCCTCTTGTTATAAATAAATTCATTTTGTTTACAGAAGCAGTGCTTTAACATCTGATATGAGGTATTTTAAATATTATTTAATTCGATGACCATTTTCAACAAATTTTAATTTTAAATCATTCTAAGTCATTATCTTTTTGTAACCTCTTTCTTTAACTGAAATATATCCCAACAGAAGTTTTAACCTAGCAACAATCAGGTTACCCAATTATTTCACACATTTGTTTTCTTCACTAATACATTATTTCTTAATATTAAAGAGACATGAACCAATGAAGGTTGTCTTTGACCTAGTAAATCTTGCATAAAATAAAACAGCCAATTTTAACTTTCTGTGCAATTTATTTCTATAATTAAACTAGAGGCTCTAAAGAGCCGGTGTCGCTCACCTAGGTCTATGAGCATCTTCAATGATGGGCTCTCTCCAACATTGTGGACTAGAATAGAATCATGACAAAAATCTTTTTTTTTAGTTGATCCTGTAATTTGCTGATGACTTTTTTCTGTATACAGTTTCTCTCTATTTTCTTTAGTATTTGCCCAAAACACTAAGAACGGTGAAAAAATTATCATTTAAGGCAATCACTTCTAAAAAGAGTAATCCAACGATTTCGGCAAAATTTTACTTATTTGTAAATCTTGTCTTGCTGATCATTTTTGCAATTTAAAGTGTCTATCTCTCTTTTATATTTTAAGAGATAGTAGGCAAACACGTAAAATAAGGGATCGTAAGACGATTTGAAGATAAAATAAATGTGGATAGTGTCCACATGTGGACACACAGATGATGCCCCCACTTGCATATCATATAGTTATAAAGGGACATAACTGAAGAACGGTAACGTGACGCTACCCAAATTTGAACTTGATCTGAGTTTTGTGGTAATAAGCATTGTGTGTAAGTCTCATAACATTTGGTTGAGGCTAACTTAAGTAGAGAACAGAAACTAAAAATTCAGCAATTTTTCTATTTGTAAACACGCATAACTCTAGAACAGTTGTGTATAAGTTTTATAACATTTGGTTGAGACAAACTAAAGTTAGATAACGGAAACGAAAAATTCATCAGTTTTAATGTTTATAAAGGGACATAACTCAAGAATGGTAAAAGTGTCGCCACCAAATTTCATACTTAATCTGTATTATGTAGTAATAAGCATTGTGTATAAGTTTCATAACATTTGGTTGAAGCAAACTAAAGTTAGAAAACGGAAACCAAAAATTTGTACTTGATCTTAGTTTTGTGGTAATGAATATTGTGTATAGGTTTCATAATGTTTGGTTGGGGCAAACTTAAGTTACAGAATGGAAACTAAAAATTTTGCAATCTTTCGATTTATAAAGGGCATAACTCAATAATGGTTAAAGTGACACTACCCAAATTCAACTTGATCTGTGTTTTATCAGTGGAAGTCAAAATTAAACATTGCATTGTATAAAGCATTGATTGTAGTTGATTCAACTATAATCATGGACAAAGGAAGATAACTCCAATTTAAAAGAAAATAAAAATTTTGCAATTTTTCCATTTATAAAGGGGCATAACTCTAGAACGGTTAAAGTGACGCCACCAAAATTCAAACTTGATCTGTGTTTTGTGGTAATAAGCATTGTGTATAAGTTTCATAACATTTGGTTGAGGCAAACTCAACTTAGAGAACGGAAACCAATTTTGGGACGTATGTACGTACGTACAGACGGACAAGGGTAAAACTTAATGCCCCCACTGCTACGGCAGGGGCATAAAAAAATAAACTTTTTGCAGAGCTTGTCTTGCTGATCATTTTTGCTCATTTTAGTTTCTATCTATCTATTATAGTTTTTTCAGATATTAGGCAAAAACACAAAAATTGATAAAATTGTCATTTAAGGGCAATAACTCCTATATCCTGTCGTCTGACAGTTTTGAGGTAAATTGACAATAGATAGCAGTACCTATTGAATCCATTTTACAAATTTTTGTTTTTCAGATGTACAATACAGCAGTTACTGAAATCTTTGGAAAAAGATGAAAATTTTACCTTTTGTTTGAATATTTATTACTCCGCAATAAATATAAAATCTAGGCTTCCACGATACAAATTCAAATGAATATCAGTTTTAAAAATTAAATTCCAGTTTGATTCAAACAATTTAAATTGCTATGAAGTGTCTTTGTATTTAAAGAGAGCCTTGTCTATTCCATATATATACATTACATACTAAACAATAAAACTATAAAGTAATCCAATTTGTATGCTTAAGTCCTACTAACAAGCTATTATAATAAATAACAGCATTTAGTTGAGGACATGTTAACAAATACTCCTGTAAAGATAGACAAATTGTCCTATTATAAAGACTGACTTGACTCCATTGGACATTAAATGGGCTATACAACAGAGGTCCTATAAGGAAACATTACACGCTAAATAATCTTTTAGATTGGTTGGCAAGTTTTAGACCAGACATGTAGTTCAGGTAACGTAAGAATGGAGAGGAGGGCCTCAATTTGTGACGAAGAATGTATTGCTGGTGTATATATTAATGATAACTTTTTTATAATATCTTTGAACAATCTGCAGACATGCAATACAGTATTTATAAATCACACCAGATTCCTTTATATTTTCTTGTCAATTGTTTTCATCATTTCTGTAACTTCTAAGCTTCCAATATTTTACCCGCAGAAAGCTTTTCAAAAGCGCAGCTATCAAGTCCTATTTCTTTTCTGTCACGAGAAATTCCCATTAAATTTTGAGCAATATTTAGTTGTATGTAAACATATGATTCAATTTCTAATTCAAAATTAAATTTATTATGAACAAGTATTCTAAATTAAATTCTTTACCAAATAAAGTCTAGATCAGAAAAGTAATAAAAGAAAGTTTAATAATTGAAGTTTAGTATTACCTGATTACATCTAGGTGTTATAATTAGATTACATTCCAATGGTACCAGAACAAAGGTAGAATAACGGCCAATATTCTTCACAGGTAAACAATCATAAAATAATGTTGATAAATACCAAAGTATTACCATGTGTTAATATCACCAGGAATTATTTGGACAGATAATGGAGCGTCCTAACATGTCTATATAAATACTATTACCATTTCACATAGATAGCCTGATGTTACGTTCACTAATATTCACAAATTCATGAAGTGAATCTTTACAGGAGTAGTATTTTATCAACAGAGTTATCTGTATACAATCCAGGATCATCAAAGTTTTTAATATCGGAATGTTCCTGCTACCTGCGTTACTCAAAATTGCTTTATTGAACTGTAGTAGTATATTATTTTATCTACCACCATGAGTCTACCATTCAATTTTAAGATCCATGGCATTTACATTTTATACTATTCCGATTAAATCTTAACTTTGTACAATCTAAATCTATACTCAAATATCTATACATAGAATTCTTTACATCTGACCTTACATATAATTCAACAAAAACTTAATTAACTCTATCTAATCAAGTGAGGATAGAATAGTTAATCTCTCTGTATGGTAAACCCCTGGGCTTGGAAGACAATTATTTTCTCTCTTAATGTGACATATTTTACATGAATATTAAAAGAAAGTTTTAACAAACTGGCATTAAACTTTTAAACATTGAATAACAATCCACTGAAGCATAAATTCTAATAAAATGGAAATTTATTCATGACAAATTGAACATTTTTTCAAATATATTAAATTAACATTGATGTTTTAAAATTATATTTGATATATTTTTTATTTTGAAGTTATAAATAAGTGACAACAAACAGACAAAATTTATGGAACTTGTTTACCAGTGTATAGGTCTAAATCAAACACTCATACTTTTTATAAATAAACATTTAGATTCTATGGTAGACAAGAAAGTACACAGACACTGTTTTCTTTTTTCTACATCTTATTCAGTGTTATAAGTCCACCAACACAACTAAACTTCATTACCAAGTACCAGCAAAAAAAAAACAACAACATTGAGCTTTATTATCTATCAGTATAGTTCCTCAACTACAACATAACATAATCATTTATTTATCTAGCAGTACACACTTTATATTTTGATCATTAATGTCAATTTTTTTCCTATCAATGTGAACATTTTCATTAGAACTGACATGTAATATTTATAGTGTTCAAAATTTTACATCAATTATGAAATTTATGAGAAAAGTTCTTTCTGACATTTCAATTTCTGTCATTTTCAAATACATTACACAAATATGGACCTTCACTTTTTATTTAATTTCATGATCTAGGCTTGATAGTTCAATGAAAATTTAGTAACCATGAAAACAGTTTTGTTTACATAATATTAAAAGCTTTTGCCTATCAAAAAAATCCTTAGTTATCATGTAGTGAGATGTAATTACAGATCTGTTTGATGTTTTTACAAACCCTAATGACTTACATGTTTATCTTGTTTAATACTGTGACAACATGCAATACACCTTCTGGTTTTAATTATTTGTTTCTATGATCCTACATTTAGATAAGCATGCTATCCTGGGGATTTTTGTTTGTCATACCCAAGATTATTAAGAACAAAATGACTGATGAGTGTTTTAAGATTGTTCTATTTAATATCAAGGCAGGCGCACATGTTTAAAAAGCAATAAAATAAATGGAGTTGCATTCTGCATGTGACCACCTTTTTCATTTGGAAAACAGAGAAACATTATCTGACAGTAGAGATATCTAACCATTCCTAAATTTTCTTGCTTTTGATCAACCCCCATCAGAACCCCATTATAACAATCCTTATGAATGTTTTTTAACAAATAAATTCAATTGGGAACATAAAGTTTAGCTTTTTGGAGTGAGTGCAAAGCGAGTTTCATTTGTATATTTGCAAATAGAAACTGTTTCTATAACTTTCTATACCATACCAAAACCTCAGTGAAAAGTTTCAAGTCTAAATTACAATAAAACCTTAAAACTAACACATATGGCTAATTGTAAAAAGAGTGATTGTATAATATCTGTTTAATTTCTAACTTAATCGTTGAACCATACTTTGATAATATTGTTCTTCTTTGTCCATGTCATTACTTATCTTTATGTATATGATTTAAAGACCAGGAAAATAAGATATGGTGCAAGACCACCAAACATGTCCAACATAAGGTCGAGTGGGCTTAGCTGATAATCACACTTGTATTCTGTCAAAAATCACTTATATTTGTTGACACAAAAACAGATGACAAGAAGATTTAATTATCGGTCATCTTGGCTATGGTTCTGGTTGATAGGTTTTTATGTTCTGGGTTGTTTATCTATATTTCCTTTGACAATATCATATACTATACATATGTCTATAATGTTATGATTAAATGTCAAGATATATTATTCAAATAATTGTTTTTCCCATAAATAATTGATATAAATAAAACAAAGATTACCCCTTCAGGTTTCATTCATATGTATGTATTAATGTAAAACTAAGTCATCAAGCTAGTTTATGGTACATTATTGTATGCTCAAATATTAATTCTAGATTTTAGTAAAAATTGACGATCTATGCAATGGAATAAATAGAATATGGTCTTAATATTGTCAATTATAATAAAAAAATCATTTATCCAATGAAAACATCATGAATCTCTCTAACAACAATACATTTTGCATTTAGAAATTCAGATTGCATGTGCATTAAAATTTAGTACAATTTACATGTAAAAGCTACCAGTTAAACACTCAGTACTTACTGTAGGGAATGATTATTCATCCGCTGTAAATTTGTTCTTGCTCTTTGTTCAGTAACAGTACACTTTTCTAAAACAATAATAAAATTATCCCATTAATTTCATTATATTTAAACATAAAAGTCTTAACAAACAAGATACATGTACAATGTATAATATCTTCAATATATAAGTTATGCTACATTCATTACAATAATCTTAACTTACATAACTTATAAATGTAAATGATTTTTTAAATTCATATCTCTCTACCTGTTTAAACATGTAAATAAATTATAATCTACTTGAAAACTGATACTCAACTTTATATAATTTGTTTAATCTGATAAAATTAACAAACAGCTTCTTAGTCATTAATTATTCAATAAATAACAGTATTACATCCAATGTTAAATCTCTTTGTTTATCTATTACTTAATTAACTTAGATTTTCTATAGGCACCGACTTATGATCTGATTTATACTTTATCTCATTAAAAAATAGGTCTGTTTCTTAATTATATAATTAGGCATACAATTTTCTTACTAGAGTATATTTAGAGTATTTAAAATTATAAGAGTGATCACACAGGATTTATGTTTCCCACAGAGGGTTTATGGTGCCCATATCATACAATTTTTCATACACTTTTTCCACTTCTTATATATTTCACAAAAGCCATATTTATTTTTCACTCCTTCCATAATTTTTTTACAAATTTTTCAAAGTTTCTCCCTCTATTATTACAGAAGTTTAACAGACACTTTGACAGTATATATTGCAAAGGCGGTACAATAACATTTTATCTTCTTCAGACATTTATCTTTTATCACTTCGGTGGTGTGGAATGGATAAAACCTTTTCCATAATGCTTGTGTGCAGGCTTTTCATTGTGAGTTATACTTTTACAACATATATGGTCTACAAAGGAAAAGAGAGAGGTGTGTGTGCACATAAAACTGGTATAACTCCACCACATTTAATGCCTGTACCAAGTCAGGCTATCTGGACTATGTGTTGTCAGTTGTTGTTTATCTTGGGTTTTTATCCGAATCAAAAAATGGTGGTTGAAGAGGTCTGTGTGACTTATATTTTTGGTGATTACTGCTATTACTTGTCATGTATTATTGTACATGTCATATTGTTTAAAATTCATGCTTAACTATTTAGTTTAATAACAGTTGACCAATCCTTTTTTTTTTTTTATAGATATCAATATTTCTTGAATATGGACTCCCATGAGGTCCCCAAAACTTTATGAAAAAGGTTAGTGGAGAACATACAAAATGTACCAAGCATGGGCAGGTTACACCAAACCTCTTTCCAAATTATTAACAGCTGTGTTATCAGAAGTCAAAATCATGCTTTATCTCTTTGACACATTCCCCATTTCCATTCTCAATTTTATTCAGTGAAACTACCTACTCAAAAGAGGTTTGGTGCAAAACTTGTTAAACCCATCAATATTATGTTGTTTGCAGAACCATTTTAATGTAAATTGGGTATCCAATAGAGTAAAGATGAAATGCTTCTTCGTTGGTAGTTTTAAATTGTCAAGTGAACATTATTATTTGCTAATTATAGAAACCAGGCGAGGATTAGAAAGGGGGTCAGGGTCTTCCCAACCTTTTTTTTTTATTAAAATGTAATTAAGATAAAATCACAGCCAATTTTGCCAATAAGGTCCTAATTCCTAATTCTCAGAAGTGCTGAATCACATTTTACATTATTTTCATTGATGTTTACCTCACTTCTCCTTTTATTTATATGTACATGTATAGGAATATAAATGAAATGGCCACAACTTTGAAAGTAGAGGTAAAATCAAATAGGTATATTTTATATTTGTATTATTTCTTATTTTTTCTTTTATTTTTATAAATTTTTTTTTCTTTTTCTCAATTCTCTATCCTTTTCCTTGTTAATTGTGTTAGGCTTTTTTTTTCTTTTTTTCTTCTCGGACTGTGCAAATGCCTCATTTTACTATTACCTTTAATATATATCATGCTCTGTATAATTGTTATTGTAATATTATGTAAAGGAGAAGACTTCATATATATAAGTTGGTTAAACTTGTGTCCGATCCTTTTTGTATGATTTTTGAGCAAATAAAATTGTTATAAACTAAAACATGTACACAACTTTACTGTAAACATTTAGTTTCACAGTCATGTCTTGCCTTCTTCACTTATCATGATTGAATTTATGTTGAAAATGTGTAATTTGAAGGTTAAACCACAAGTATCATATATACTTAAAGTCATATGAAACTTCAAATTTAAAAAAAAAAGTTGAATATGTTGTATATATACTTGAATGGCTAAGTTTTAACTCTAAAAGAAGTGAACGTGAACTTTTTTTAAAACAAAATCCTTTACATGATCAAAATCTTCATAAATGTACCAGTATTGAATTATTGACTTCCCAGACACTAATTAGCCGATATTTTCCCGTATGCAGTGACCTTAACTACAAGACCTCTCGTTTCAACTTCGGCCACCGCACAGCGCAAGTGCGAGGGGAAAACTGTGATGAAAGTATGTAAACAAACGTGCTCTTGAAGGTAAATAGTTATAGCAGATTCTTAAAGAACAAATTTGATACAACAAATCATTTAACAACTGTTAAGGAAAAGTTTAATTAACAAATGGGAACACATGGAAAATATCAAAAAACAAATGGCATGGCTCTTTCAATTCACTTATCTGTTACATTTTCCACGTGCTCTGTTTTTATTGTTTATCAATGTCACTATCCGGTAAGCTTTGGCAACAACTCGAAAGTTAATCAGCTTGTGATCAACAACCACTGAATGAAGTATTATTTGTCGATAATACATTATACATGTGTAATAAATATAAAAAACGTGTATGCAAGACTTAGTTTAGTATATATGCATGCATTGGTTCGATAATTTTGATAACATTATAATTTCAAGAAACTCGTTTCATATGACTTTAACATCAAAATGATCCATGAAAATGAGGTCAAAGTCAGATAAACATTCCATACACCAACTTTAGTGGTTCCTTATAGAACCTGAGAAACAAACCAAACCACAAAACCAATGAACCACAATAATGAGGTCATGCTCATATGATACCTGCAAGACAGACATGTAAAACTCACAATGTATGTATTGTACAATCATTCAATACACCAAATATAGTTAACCTATTGTTTATAGTATCTGATAAATTGTCAAAACTACAAAACTTAACATTGAATAAGTTAAACCATGAAAATGAGTTCAAGGTCATACGAACCATACCAGACAGACATGTACACCTTACAATCATTCCATACACCAAATGTTATTCAGTATTTGATAAACTGACATAACCATGAAAACAACATTAACCAATAAGCCATGAAAATGAGTTCAAACACAAAGAAACCTGCCAGACAGACATGTACATTTTGTACACCTCACAATCCCTCCATACACCAAATATATATAGTGGCCTTACTGCTTATAGTATTCGAGAAAGAGACCAAACCACAAAAAACTAAACATTGTCCAATGAACCATGAAAATGAGGTAAAGGTCAGATGAAACATGCCAGGCAGACATGTACATTTTACAATCATTCGGATTTCCATACACAAAATATAGTTGACCCTTTTGCTTATTATAGCATCTGAGATACAGACTTGACAATGAAAACGGATCAATGAAATGAGGTCAAGGTCAGTTGAACCCTGTCTGACAGACATGTAGACTTTGCAAGGGTGCCATATTCCCCAAATATAGTTATCCTATTTCTCATAATAAGTGGGTATTACAAATAACAAAATTTTTTTCCAAGCAGTAACTGAACTATGAAAATGAGGTCAAGGACAATGGACATATGACAGATAGAATCTTTGTAACATAAGGTATCTGCATACAAGGTATGAAGCATCCAGGTATACTACATGTACCTTCTGAAATATAAAAGCTTTATACAAATAGTTTTTGTGTCATCACTGTCACCAGATTGTAATACCTACGTCTTGCATTCTGCAACTTTCAACCTAGGCAAGACAAAATCCAAAAGAAAAGGAGCAGCACTTTTAATACTGTTCCTTTCTTAAACTCACAGAACTTTAGAAGTTGGTTTGATATCATGGATATCATTACATCTCTTGTGTCACTTGTATGCCAAAAAAGAAGATAATATATTTGAGCTGTTTTAGTTATTTGACACATTCTAAAATATTCTCCTGCTTTCAAAAATCTGAATGTAAGTACAAAATGTACATTCATGTATCAAACAAATGTAAGTGTCATTTAGGTTTTGGTTTTTTTGTTGCTGCTACACGATGTATCTTGTGAACTAATCATGTTAATGACTTAAATCTCTGTTTATTCACCCTTAATTTTAGTAGTTTAGTTTCGGTATTTAAAACACTCTTAGGACAAAACAATTATAGAACTAATGCTTTTTACAGTAGTCTTTATATGTAAGCACAACAAAAGAAAAAGTAAAGATTATTTTTTCTGTCAATCATTGAAAATTTGGCTGGGCAATATTTCAAAAATTGGCTAATACTGGGTAATATGATTTCTTTAAGCTTATTTTTACATATTATAGTTGAGAAATATTGTAGTTTCACAATATTACTGCTATATCACTGTTTATACACATCTTATACAGATAAACTGTGGGAGTCTTTTTCAGAGGATAAAAAGTAAAATTTCTTCCTTTTCTCCAAAAGTTCAATATACATGTTGGCAAAATTAGAGTTTTGCACAATTTTTTGATAAATTGTTGACACTGCCAAAAACGCTGCTGCCAGAAAAGCAACACCTGTGTTTAGCCTGTCACAGGTGAGACAAAAATCATGAACTTTTTTGTCTAACAGTTGCCCTTGTGCATTACCCTATTCCTGTTCTGTTGTTAGTCATACATATATCATTTCCTGCAAATTTGTATATCTGAATACCAAAAGGAATAATGACAACAATACAATGAAAATAAGATATGTTCTATGTACTTCATCCTCTTTTACAGGTAACACCTGCATGACCTGCCTCATATTAAATATATGCTATATTAAGCTGAATAATCCAGTGTTATAAAATATTTTTCATTTGAAGAAGTCCACTTAGTCAAATAAGACACTTTAATTCAAATCTATTCAAGTTACAATACTATGGGACAAAGTCCTCAATAACAGTAAGAAAATCAATATACTAATGAACTCAAAAGTTTTTCTAACGGTTGAGCTTGCACATTACCCTGTAACTGATTACCAAAAAGAATAATGAGGACAAACATTTTGAATTTATTCTGTTTGAGTATGTAATAAAACGATTCTAGAGCTTATTCAACATACGATTTAATAGCAAACAAAATGAGTTCTCTGGGGAAACTCACCTCAGATCAATCAGGCAGTTTTTTTGTATCTGTACAAAGATCAGTAATAAGCCGACTTTGTTTATACATTGTTTTCAGGTATAAATTATTATATTTTAATTAAACTATACTTTTAAACGAGAAAAAAAAGCTACCTAAAGATAGCATTTCTTTGTTCATGTTGTTTACATTGAAAATGTCGTCATGTATAAAATTCTAAACAATAGGACCAACATCGGATATGTTTCCGTAATTCAGTTACTTTTTCACCAGATATTCTGCTGGGAATTTTTTTTACAATAAATGTTTATATAAATAAATCTGCTGTTGACAGGATATCATAAAATATTCTAAAGTTTGCTGACTTGGTAACACCTGCCTCATATCATGGACACACCAGAATCAGCTGGGACATACCCCTTTGCATAGTGATGAGTCCCAGGACTCACGCTCAAAATATCCTAGTGAGTACCCTGGACTGTGTCAAGTGGTATTCGACTGTATCTAATTGTGTTTTTAACAGTTACTATAAATCATCCCCATATCCATGATTGATAACTGATCTATTTACTTTCTTACTAAGGTAAAGGACCCCACTGGAAATAAGTTTCAATAACTTTTGTGGGCCATCCTAGGGTATTAGGCTGCAGTGATAATCTAGTCTATATAATACACCTTATCGCTATTTGTCCGCCATTACTGAACATCACAAAAGTTCCCGTAAAATTTTGACGTCATAATAGAAGATATCTGACGCCACAATGGAAAAGTGATTGTTGTATGACGTCAAAAGTTCAAGCGGGACTGATTCTCGGGTCAAGCGGGAATAGCGATAAGGTGTATTCACTCATTATAATCTAGTCTATTATCAAAATATCATGAAAATTTTCATAATTTCATTTTTTAAATTATAATTTTTAGTACACATGTAAATCATTTTTGTGTTTGTATCTATTCATGTCTAGTGCTATATCTATATCTGTCATTTTAATTTATTTGTGTCTGTCAAATTCATGCCTTTTATCTTGAATAAATACATATATATATGTATACAGGTATAATCTCTTGTAAAAAGTATCTGCTAATCATTTCAAATAGTGGCCAAAACGACTTAAAATCTGGCCCGGTCTGACTAGGGCTGGAACGACAAGGAACCTGAAGTTTCAGACCCTCAATATATCACAATCTTAACCAATATAAGTACATAGAAGGCAATTGCCAAGTGAAGTGAAAAAGTACCAGAGAGCATTCCTTTACTCTGGAGATAAATCTTGTCAACTTGCCTTAAAATTTCGGATATTACCTTACCAGGTGGTGTGGTACTCAGTGGTTACTGCGGAAGCTAAAAAATTTACTGCGTGCTGACTAATCTTATGTCTACTTGAAAGTGTTCATGTTCGACACACCAAATATTATACACACCTTGATAATAAACGATATGAAGTGAAATCAAACATATAATCGGTGCAATTTGGGGGGAAAAGGGGGGGGGAGTTAACTGTTTTCTAATGATTTTGTAGTGTATAGAAAACATAAAACAATTAATTTTCCCATAAAATTGTACCATTTGTAAGCTTGATTTTACTTGCCCGAGTACCAGGATGTCCTACTACAGAAAAGTAACCTGTCGAAAAAATATAAACTCCGGAGACAAAAGTCGGTACTATGAAAATAGTCTAATAGATAAATTAGTTTTCTATGTCTTCTGTTGGCACAATGTGAAGTATCTATATCTCGGCGAGTGTTTGTTAGCTTCCAAAATCAGATTTTTAAAACACACCATTTTCATCGGATCCTGCTCGTGGCAGGTGCGCTAAACTCCAATCTTAATGGACAAGGAATGTCAGTTTTCCTACCGAAGGTCGTGATTCCATCCGTGGACTCTTGCTTCCTTCACCATTAAAAACTGACCGCCACGAAATAGCCCAATAGTACTGAAAGTGGCGTTAACCACCAATCAATCATATATCATTTATTCTTTGCTTGCTGCTGACGCTTTGTTTACAGTTTAATGCTTATGCTTCATTTTATTATAGATTTTGATTCACACACAGATCTTCAATTTTAGATTTTTCATTATGTTTAAAGTGGCTTATACTCTATTTTTGTGCGTGTTTTAAATTAATGAATTTCCATGGTTATAAATATCAAATTTTATCACGATTTTTACCTATATTCTAAATTTTTATTTTAGTGCTTTATTCCAAATTTTGTAGCAGATACACTTTTATCATACTTCAACTTGCTTAAACATGTTAACCCAAGTCTTTCTTATATAAATGCCGAATTTGTTGTATGTAATGCATGTTGTTGTTATTTTGTATTTACCTTATGTATATGTTTTTATATTCGGTCGAACTCTCAAGCTTGTGTTGTATAGTTTTATAAATGCCTAACTCACAACAAAATTTTCTTATCTCATCTTATCAATCAATCAATCAATCAATCAATCAATCAATCAATCAATCAATCAATCAATCAATCAATCAATCAATCAATCAATCAATCAATCAATCAATCAATCAATACCAAGTCAGAAATATGACAGTCGTTTATTAGTCGTTCCGTTGGTTGGTGTAATCGAATATTTGGTTTTGTCGGTTTACTATAGACTTCCTCTTTTTGAATTTACCTTGAAGTGCGTTATTTTCTATATTGATTTTTGCAGTGACGTCTTTGATTTCAATGAACCAGTAATAATTAAGGCCATTTTTTTTAAATTTGAACAAATCAAAATTCTGTTAAAATCTTTATTTATTTCCAGAAGTTGGACAACCTGAGCATCACATGAGATTATACAATCCTGGGTACTAAAACAGGATTTCTTACCAGTAGCAATAGCCTAAAATTTGTTAGAATTTGCTTGCACTATATATTTTAAACCAAATTATACTTCTTCGTGTCGTTTATATCGTATGTAAATATGTGTATATGTATGCTTCATGTAATGATATGCATATATTATGTAGCTCTTGTGTGTTTTGTAGCTTGCTTAGTTTTAAACATGCTTGTTTAATAGTTTTGTTTGTAATGATACAATATAAAAGGTCAATAGAGCTTATGTTTTCGGTATACAAATATTCGTTCATAAATAAAGCTTAAAATTGAACTTGAACTTAAAAAAGTTTTTTTTTTGTTATTAAATTTATATAAATTAATGATTATGTTCTTCAAATATCTCATTCTTACCAATGTCAGTTGCAAACTTTACAAAAAGTTATTGGAAACCTCAGCAACTCTTTTGTTTTGGGAATGATCATGGGCTTGTTATCATTTTCTTTAAGTCTACAGTAATTGCATGTTGAACTAAACAATCAGATTGATCAAATCGGACACTTGCATTTTACGGTTTGATTTTATTAAATCATTAAATAGCATATTTTTTGTATTCTAAATTGTTCGCATTCGTGTGTTTTCCTGGTCCTTTAAACGTTCTTTGGTTTCACTGACTCCTTTTAAATTTAGATTGTTTAATACAGTTATTATGATAGGTTGTTACCGTTTTGCCAAAAATGAACACTTCTTGTGAGTTTTTTCTTTTTCTTTTTTTGAACGTTGAGGAAAACAAAAACGATGCACTACATCTTAAAAACATAAATAAAAAATATTTTTTAATGGATATAAGTTAAATATTATATTATTTGATTTTTTTTAACATTCAGTACGGGTCTGCGATGAGTCTTGCACACTTGCGCACTGATGCAGACGGTTACTTCCTGTTTTTCATGCTTTTAAAATATGCCGACTTACAAAGGTTGTTATTAAGTTATTTTAACGTTTCCATGACCCTCTTGTCCAGAATTACACTAAGCAGGTTTAAGACACTTGAATTTCAAATGTGGTTCTTTTTTGTTTTTGAAATACACACGTCAGTAAAAATTCTAAAACTAAAAGCCAATGACTGAGCACTTTTTAAAATTAAACTTTTTTAGGTTGATCACAGAGGGTTACACTAAAGACCTGAAAGTGGACCTGAAAAGACCTGAATAGACCTGACGATATACGACTCAAATTATTCAATTTGCAATAACTTTTTTATTATTCGCTCGAATTTCCTCAAGTTAGAATTTTATTAAATATAAAGATCCACATTTTATCAAATATAAAATATTTTAAACAAAAAAAAATAGTTTTTGATGTTAAAAGTTGGACCTGAACGGAGAATTGAAAAGACCTGAACGGACCTGAAAATCTATGGTCGGGCTTATTCAAACTTCAATAACTTTTTAAATGTTCAATGATTTTTTTTTCAACTTTAGATTTTGTGAAACTAAAATTTCGATATAATAATAATATTTTTAAAAATATATGAAAAATATCGTTTGGGTGTCAAAACTTGGACCTGAACGAGAAAAAACCTGAATTGACTTGAAAATCTGAGGTCAGATTTATTCAAGTTCTATAACTGTTTTAGTTTTCAATCAACCTCCTTGAAATATGAATTTTGTTTTAGGAAAGGTATAATATTTCATTGAAATGTTTAGAATTGTATCGAAAAAATAATTAATTTTGTTGAGTTCCAAAAATCGGACCTTGGCGGGGAAAATTCAAATAAAAGACCTGAACGGACAAGACCTGAATGGATCATACGGGTAGATGTATTCAAACTGACACAACATAAATTTTCAATTTGTTTTTTTTTTTAAATAAAATTATATTGGGTCATTAAAGAGAAAGAATGACTTTATATTTATACAGGAACATATTTGAATAGCAAATACCTTGTTGATGTTTAAACCTGGACCTAAAGAGAGAGAGAAAAAAAAAGATTGTCCGTTGAAATTATTCAAACTAATTAACTTGCTTAAACTGTATTTATATAAACAGGTCTTAAACTGCTTTATTTGTGTATTGAAAATAAAAGTACAGTGGCGGATCCAGAGGGGGGTTCCGGGGGTTGGAACCCCCCTTTTTTTCTTGACGATCAATGCATTTGAATGGGGACATATAGTTGGACCCCCCCTTTATCCTGGGTTTAGAACCCCCTTTTAAAAATGGCTGGATCCGCCCCTGAAAGTATCACTTGCCCATAAACCATATGTAATTTAAAGAAGCGTGTTCGACGATTGGAATGTTTTACATGAACGTGCGCCGGTTGTAATTCACACCTTGTATTGATACTATAATAGGTGATAATTGGATCATTAGTCTAAATAAACATTTCATTTTAATCTTTTAATTGGATTATCATTAAACCTTGTTACTCGAACTAAACATTGCTCGGTCTCAAAATGACATAGAAGTTAACAACTATAGGTCTACGTACGACCTTCAACAATGAGCAACAAACGACAACCACTGAATTACAGGCTCCTGACTTGGAACAGGCACATACAGAATGTGGCAGAGTTGTTCTAGTTTAAAAGCGCCAAACCTTTTTCAGAATTTTTCATGTCTTTGGAATATCCTTTGGTATCTCCTGTCTCTTTGACTTATAAGTTTTGACATGTGAGTTTTGATTATCCTTTGGTATCTCCCGTCTTTTTGACTTGTATCAGTTTTAAGTATCCTATTGGTATCTCCCGTCAGTTTTGATATTTGTTTTTCTTTTAATAAAAATAAGAAAAAAGATGTGTTGTGATCACAATGAGATAAATCTCCACAAGAGACCAAATGACATCGAACCTCTGAAAAGTTAACAAATAAAGGTCACCGTACGGCCTTCAAAAATCTATTTTCAGGTTTATTCAGGTCCAAGACTTGTCACCAAAATAATATTTTTCGTCAATGTTTTTTATTTGCATTTTGAAAAAATACTAGCGGAATTTAAGGCTCATTCAGATTTTTAATTCTCCGTTCAGGTCCCAGTTTTGACACGCCAACGATATTTTTCATAATGTTTTTTTGAATAATATTAAGATATTGAACTTTTAGTTTCATAAAATCAAAAGTTGAAAGAAATCCATCGAATATTTAAAAAGTTATTGAAGTTTGAATAAGTCCGACCATAGATTTACAGGTCCGTTCAGGTCTTGTCATTTCTCCGTTCAGGTCCAACTTTTGGCATAAAAAAATAGTTTTTTGTTTAAAATATTTTATATTTGATAAAATGTGGATCTTTATATTTAATAAAATTCTAACTTGAGGAAATTCGATCGAATAATAAAAAAGTTATTGCAATTTGAATAATTTGAGTCGTATATCTTCAGGTCTATTCAGGTCTTTTCAGGTCCACTTTCAGGTCTTTAGTGTAACCCTCACAGAGAAGTTCATGAACCGGTCTATGCCACATAGATTTGTTTCTAGTCTTTCTGGTTATGGAAATGCTGGGTATTAATATTATGAGGTGGTTGCTTCCTGATGAGCTCATGAAGGTTCACATGGGGAACGCTCAAGATGCAAAAATGAAAGAAAAAGGAGGTTACTTTTTGTTCCCTATAAACGTATTTACACTTTTGGTATTTAGCTGAATTTTGTCTCCAAATAACCTTCTGACGTCAAGCAACAATCACTTTTTAATTATGAAGTCAAATTTTTAAAAATTGTGATATCAAATTTAACGTGAACTTGTGTGATTTTAAGTAAGTAAGGGCGGACAAATTTGCATACAAGAGTAAATACGTCTATTATTCATTTTCCTTTGGCTCCTGATAATGGTGTTTATTTTTTCCAACTCATTTGCTATGCCTGTGTCTATGGTGATGATAAACAGGTTGGGGAAGATCCTCACAAATGGGTACTATCCTCATTTTTGGGTATTATATCCAAAATTGGGTATCAATTTACAGTGATAAAAAATCAAATTTTGAATTTCATCATAATAGCTGTCATTGCACAAAAATTCATATAAATGGCAACATTTTCACCTTTAAGACAATAGTTCAAATGACAACTAAAACCTCCAATAATACTACTTCTTGAAGGCTGTTAACTTTTATCATGATGATAATTTGGTCATGGTGTCTGTAGGCAAATGTTGTCCTTTACCTGAATGTTTGTGCCATGACAGAAAACATCTGTAAATCCAAAGTTTGTATTTTTATCACTGAAATTTGACACCCGTTTTGGGGTATAATACCAATAAATGAGGATAACACCTATTTATGATGATCATCACCAACCTGGTAAAGATTTCTTTGTAATATGATGCAGGTGTAACCTCTGTCCTTGGGTCTGATCTTTTATGATTAAGAGTCTGGATGGGGGTTCCTCATTTCTGTATTCTTAAATTTTTTAGGTAATTTTTCTTCATTCTTATATTTTTTGCCCATTATTCTCTATACTTTTTATTTTAGCACTCCATTATTCTCTATTCTTTATTTTTTGCCCTATTTTTCTCAGTTCTGTAAACCCCATCCAGACCCTCCTGATCTGGGGGGGACTAATAGATTGATAGCATGTTTGATATAAGGCTTAAATTAAAATATTGTTTGCAGTGCTCCAGCTAGAAATCAAAAGGGGCAGGGTGCCAGTGGAGGGCAGGGCACTTTTTTATGATAGGAAAAGGCACTGCTCATTTCTTTTGTCTACGTTTCTGTGCGTATCACGAGTTCACATTCTTTTTTTAACTGTATATGTTGTTAATAAAGATGCATAAATTGTTGTTTTGGTTATTTATTCTATAAAATTTGCATTAGAACAGTCATTCATACTACATGTTCATAATACATGGCAATACACAGTCATACATCACATCACTATTAACTTAATGAGGCAAAATAAACTTACTATTCTCCCCTGTCCCCTCCTTCCAAAAAAACAACATGAACTAGACATCTCATAGTTTAGCATACATGTGACAGAGTTGTCTTATTTCAATATTTTCAGCTAGAGTTTGGCCCTCAAATCTTTTCTTCATTGTTGTCTCGCCTTGACGAAATCAAAAAGCGAGACTTAGGTATGCTGTTTCCGGCGTCGGCGGCGGCGTCAACAATGTAGTAGTTTGTGATTAGGTCTAGTTTATGGTGAACCACTAGTGGTAGGTCAATGATATTTGGTATGCAGTTGTACTAGCATTGGCACATCTCATTACCATGGAGATTATTTGGCCCTGCCCCCTCAGTCAAGGTCTATTGACTTTGAAACTTTCCATAGTTTACATGTATTAGTTTGTGATTAGGTCAATTTATGGGGAACCACTAGTGGTAGGTCAATGATATTTGGTATGCAGTTGTATAAGCATTGGCATATCTCATTTCCATGAGATTATTTGGCTCTGCCCCCTTAGTCATGGTCTATAGACTTTGAAAATTTTGCTAAGTTAACATGTATTAGTTTGTGATTAGGTCAGTTCAAGGGGAACTATAAGTGGTAGGCCAATGTTAATTGGTGTTAAGTTGTATAAGCATTAGCACATCTCATTTCCATGGAGAATATTTGGCCCCGCCCCTCAGTCATGGTCTATTGACTTTGAAACTTTTGCTTAGTTTACATGTATTAGTTTGTGATTAGATCAGTTTAAGATGAACTGCTAATGTTAAGTCAATGATATTTGGTATGCAAATGTATCGGCATTTGCAAGTATCGTTCCATGGAGATTATATAGCCCCACCCTTGATCATGGTTCATTGACTTTGAAACTTTTACATAGTTTACAAGTTAATGTTTGTGTTTAGGTTTGTTTAAAGGGAACGACTTATAATAAGTCAATGGTATTTGGTATGCAGTTGTATTAACATTGGCACATCTCATTCCATGGAGATTGTTTAGCCATGTACCTTCAGTCATGGTTCATCGACTTTGAATATTTGCATAACTTACATGTTAAAGTATTGCTATTTTAATTTCAACATTTGCATTATCAAAATTACAAAAAGGCGAGACATATCTCTGTGATAACAGTTTATTTGTGTTAAGGAGCTATTTAGTATAGCTTCATCAAGTTAAGTTGATTTGTTTTGATAGTTTAACTTCACACTACCCATTTTTGTAGGATTATAGCTTGACATCATTTCGATCAATTATTAATATATTTTTCTAAGTTGAGAATGTATAAAACATGGATTGCTAAAAGTATGATTATCAAAAATAAATTGCAATATATTTGTTTAGGTATGTTCAAAGACATTTAATCCTTAAGGTAACATTCTTGTATAATTTTGTATTCAATTGGTTATTTTTTCCTATTTTTAATACTAGATAATATTTTAAGAGCACAATTTTGTAATAAGCTAAAACAGGGGAAGTAACTCCAAAATTAATTTCCAACACGTATATGTTTATTAACAACTGTCTGCTTGTCGCTCACAAGTTGAGATGGACGGCGTTTCTGTGAAGGCATAGTTGTATTTTGATGACTTAAATTCTATTCTAAAGTCATGAAAGTCTTCATTTATACATTCTTCCATTGTGACTTGGAGATCGAAAATGCCGACCCAAGCTAAAAACACTCACTGACATATTCATCAAATTTATGACAAAAAGGTACATTGTCTTAATCAAATTACCTAGTTATCAACACCTTTGAAGTCTTGTCCACTGTAATTGATTATAATGACATGATTAACCTGGGGGCAATCAACAGGTGTCATATATGTAATAATTTAACTTCCTGATAAGAAATCGATGAAACAAAAGGCAATTTTACCAAAACGGCACAAGGGTTTTTTGGAAAAAGGCGTCAGGGCAGAAGGGCGCGGTTGAGGGCACCCAGGGCGCGGCGCCCTTCTATTTTGGGCTAACGAGACCACTGGTTTGTTTGCAGTTTACCGACCGACCTTCGAAAAATCCGCCCGACTGTGAACATTTTATTGCTTTTAATTTGAAGAAATTATTTTTAATACTTCTATTGACTCGATCCGAATTTCGGGTCGTTTCCGGAATTGATTTCAAGTCTAGGTCAATTACATGTTTGAATAGAAAATGAAAGGATATTGAAGTTTGGTTTTCTTCCTTCCTGTCAAGTGTTCATCAGACCCTTTAATGGTAAAGCACATGGAGATTGTTAACAGGTATCCACGAAGTCATGGAGGAGTACTTTATTCTGTTATCTTCTGTCAATTTTAAGACAAATAATACACAGAAAAGTTTCATAGTAAACTGTTTATACTGATTCAGGCAGAATTGCACACGGAATGATGTCTTCGATGATATCATTGACGATGATGCAGCTGATATTCATAAAACCGACACGATAACCGTTTCTGTCTCAAACAAATCGGATACAGAATCTTTTGAGACTGACTTTATGGAACCAATATCAGTGGTTCAACAATTCGACAGCAGCCTGAAGTATGCCATATTTTCTTTAAATCGTAGTGAAGACGACAAAGATGAAACCACTCCTCCGTGACTTCATGGATACCTGTAAACACGCCTGTACGATGGAAGGACGCATTTGAAATGTTAAATCAATAAGAAGCCACACAAACTACACAAAGATGTAGAGAAAATGAATGGTTGGCTTGAGAAATAAATATATTCTCTCTGTATCAAATCTATCTTCGATTGCAATGAGTATGCTCCTTTAGGATAAGGGGGGCTGTCCCACTCATTGCAATTATTCTCTCTCTTACAATATTAAATATACCCAAACTGTGTGAATTGAATTGAAATATGTCCTTAGCTAGGAGCTATGCTGTCAATTTTTTTATGCAGTCAAAACATTTCAGTACAGACCATTTACTTTTAATGGTGTGCTATGGATTTCACCCCAAAGCTAGTCTTAAGATTTTTGTTTGTTTTAATTAAAGCCTGGCATCAACATATCTTTCCAAATATAACCTTTATAACAGTCAGATGTCTAATATATTTTTTTTAAGTTGTCTTTTTTTTCAATTGAGGAAGATTCAATGGTTGATTTTTTTTTTAACATACTCCTAAATTGTCTTGAATCTTTAATATCTACATTTTTCTGATGCAAATACTCTACTCATGAAAACATTCTAGTAAAGATGCATATATGTCAGTGAATATGTTTCTTTACAACAATTCTAGTCATTCCTTGTTTATAAGTGTTCCAGTATTTCATAATACCATAAATTTATGTCATAAATTGTATAATGACACTATGTTAAGTTTCAGTTTTGGTTAAAAAGGTGTTTACCTGAAAATGCCTGTTCATTTCATGTTGGTTTTCAGTGTTTGTTGTTTTCAAAGGTTTTTTCTTCACAAGAAACTTGGTTTGTGTTAAACTGCTTGTTTAAACTTTATTCTGGCTGATAAAATAAAATATTTTTCCTACCTACCGACCATGCAGTCTGTAGGTACAGTCGGAAAACTGCAAACAAACATATTTTTAAGGTTGGCCTAAAATTGTACATGTAACTTTTTTTTCACTGCCAAAACCCACATGTACCAAGTAAACGATACTAAATGTGTGCCGCCAAAAACATAAATTATAGTATGCAGTCCTGTAAATGAATATGTCAAACAAGCTAAATTAGGTCCTACATTTCCCCATCCAGAAAAACTAAATATATGGTATAGATTTTGCTTATTGTTTAATGAGTATGGTGACCTAAAGTTGCTTACAGCCATGTCATTTGAACTCTGATGGAAAGTTGTCTCAGTGGCAGTCATACGAAATACATGTACATCTCCTTATTTTTGAATTTAACAATTGTGGCTGCACATAAGCCATATCTTGTATTATACTTTAATTCTACAGTAACTAACTGGTAGACATTGCAGGGAACACTGCCATTGTTTTGAAGTACTAAAACATTTAATTTGTTCACCATGTTCACAAAAGAAAAGTTAAAAAAAAAATGAAGTCTCTTTTAAAGCTTAACTGTTAACATCTTCAGTCCTTCCTAGACAAAACTTGTCCATTAAAAATGTAAATGTATATTAAGCATGTTAAGACAGTATTATTATACACAAGGTTTCAAAATTGTACATCATCAGGCTGTCTTGAACATCTTCGAATAGACAAGCAAATATATTTCATCAATGTATTTTATTGTAGTTAATATTAAGTGGGGTAAAGAAAAGTTCAGTGATGTTGAATGTAACACAGATGAACCTCCAGAGGTATTTAAAGCACAATTATTTGCCTTATCTGGTGTTCAGCCTGATAGACAGAAGGTTATGTTAAAAGGAATGGTCGTTAAGGTAAATATGACTGTTATTTATGAAAACTATGTTTCAAATAAAATTATGCAAAAAAAAAGAATGTTGCCTGAATGTACATGTGACGAAAATCTTATGAAATCATACCCATTCTGAGCTAGGGAACAATAATATGATACATGAACATAAAACAGTGATTCAAAGGTATGCCAATGATAATGACAATCACTAAAACGAATATGGCAGAGTAAAACTAGTTATATGAGTACCAAGCTCTCCCTTATCTCAGTCAGTGGAACAAAAAAAAATATGCAATGAAGATTAGTCCAGGAAAAAACTTAAGTACAGAATCAGCACTTTTATATTTCTGTGGACTACATATACCAAATGGTGACTATACTAACCATATCAATGTACATGTAGTTAACATTGCAACCTTTTTAATTCTGAGTGATATTTAAAAGTTCTTTCTTCTTTTTTACTAGGATGACAGTTGGGGAAATGCCAAACTAAAAGATGTAAGTGCAGTGATTGATCAAAAAGCCTAGTTGATTGGGCAATAGAATCATTGAAATATGGATAGAAATTAGAGTTCATGGTCTTCAGCAGTAAACATTTTTGATAAATGCAGGAAAAAATAATAAACAGGGCAGTTTTATATATATATTTTTTTGTCTTACCTTGACAAAGTGACAGAAGAGAGACTTAGGTGTACATTTCAACATACATGACATAGGTCCCCCTAAGAATGACTGGGCAATAACCAACATACATTGGATTGTAGGTGGTGCAAACGATTGTTTACATTTGCTATGAGTAATTTTAAGAGGAACAACAAATGGTAAGTCAACGATATTTGGTAGTCAGTTGCATTCTATTGGCACATCTTTATTTTTTATGGAGATTATTTGGCCCTGTCCCTCAGTCATGATCCATTGACTTTGAAATTTTGTCATACCGGTAGTTTACATGTTAAAATTTGTGATAGGTCTGTTTAAGGGGATTATATTTGGTAAGCAGCAGTTTTAGCATTGTCACATCTACTTTCAATGGAGATTATTTGAATCCTTCCCCTCAGTTATGGTCCATTGACTTTGAAACTCTTGTTTAGATGTTTTAATATAAATTTCAACATTTGCATTATTCTATCAAAATAACAAACAAGCAAGACACATCTCTGTGTCAACAGTTTATTTTCAACCTCTTAACCTCGGTCTTGTCATTTCAATCAGTGGAAACATAAAAGGTACACAGAATAATGTAAATTTAAAATTAGTTCAGAAAAAGCTCTCTGTAAAACCTGTATAATGGACATCTAAAACACAGGTAAAAGAAAAGCAATACTAATTGATTCTATAGCAAAGCATGCTTACAGTTAGTTACTGTAACCAAGCTTAAAGAAAAAGTCGTGCCACCCTTCACTCTTAATATCTGCAGCTATACTTTTCTCCATATTTCATACAACAGTTAACAGTGCAGGAGGACACAGTCGTGTACAATGTCCAGTAAATCTGTACAAAATAACAATGCATAAAAAATGGAAAAAAAACCATTAGTTTTGTATCAAACTATGAACTATGAATTATCAGTACATTCTCATGAAAATATAAAACACAGTTTTTGAACATTTTGTACTCTTTTCTTGTCATTTGATAAATTATGTATAAAACTAAGGAATTTGATGGAGTTGTACAATACAGAGACAATATTCCAGACAATTACATGCACCTATCACATTCACTTACGGGGCCTCGGTGGCGAGTGGTCTAAGTAGTTACTACTGTGATCACTAGCCAGTCAACACTGAGGTTGTGAGTTCGAACCCGCTCGTGCGGGTGCACTCAACTCAATCTTAATTGACTAGGATTGTCAGTTTTCCTATCGAAGGTCGGTGGTTTTCTCCGGGCACTCCGGCTTCCTCCACCAATAAAACTGGCCGCCACGAAATAGCCCAAAAGCGGTGCTTAAAAGTGGCGTTAAAACACCAAAATCAAATCAATCAATCATTCACTTACCAGTGTTTTATCACTACATTCCAAGTCTTACAGGCACATATTGTAGGATTTAAATTTAGAATATTTAAAAGCATAAGAAAAATTAACCACAATTAGAAACTGTTAAACATTAATACAAAATAAAGAATGACATTGTTTTTTTAGATCTTTTTACTTTTAACTGATGTAAAATTTTGTCAATGTTTGAAATCAATTATGTTTATTTTTTAAATTTCAGGGTGCAATGGTTTTAATGATGGGGAGTGCAGATGCACTTCCAGAAGCACCAAAAGAGAAAGTAATGTTTATGGAAGATATGAGTGAACAACAGCTAGCCACAGCTGTAAGGAAAATTGATCAGTTTTTCAGTTGTTATTTACAAGCATTAAATGTGTTCTTCCTTATATGATTAATCATTTAATTAAAAAAAAAAATTTTCTGGTGAAAATCCATTTCTAGAAAACACCTTTCAAAGAATTTTTGTAACTTTAGTAAGATCAGTAGTGAAATTTGACCTGTTGGTTTGATTCAAGTACCTTTCTTATACAAACAGATATCTTAGAAATATTTACATTACAAAAGAAGTTTGCTTATTGCAATTTCACAAAAGAACAATATGTTTGTTACTCCATATTTTTTCCACTACATATAATAAGTCTGTGAAATATTATTTATGATGACTGACAATGAAGTACTTATATCTTCCAGTTGAAGTTACCGGCTGGTTTAACCAATCTGGGAAATACATGTTATATGAATGCAACAATACAGTGTCTTAAAAGTATACCAGAACTTAAAGATGGATTAAAAAAGTAAGATTTATTATATGGTTTTTTGGGAAAAGATGACTGTCATCTTATGACCTAATATTGTAGATCAAAAGTTTTTGCCTAAGCAAGTTTCAGGACTCTTTAGGAACCATTCAAATTTTTCACATGTGTATTATATCATAAAACAACAAAAATGTGGTGTTGGAAAGGAAAAAGAATACTGACAATTCATTATTACTCATTGGATACCAATTTTTGTGGGTATAGGTGAACCATGAATTTTAGTGCTCAACGAACACAAATTTTCTAGAGGCACTTATGCAGACTTTGCAAAAACTTTAAAATCAAATATCTAATACAATTTTTCCTCAATCCATGAAAATTGATACCCACAATTCACAGTATACAGATTGGTTTTAAACAACAATACATAACGTTCCCTTACTCTCATGGAGTAATGTTTAAATGTGTTTTTTTTTTCTTATCACATTCATTTTCTTATTTCCATAAGTAATACAAAACATCCTTAATGTTTTACTCATACTGGATGTCTTCAAATTTAGATTTGATAGAACACTTGCATTGATCAAATTTGAAAGCTTTAAAGACAATTAGGGGCGAACACTAATTTGCCCTTCTACTATAAAAGATAACTTGAGCATTCTTAGTGGACAACTCAAATCACCTAGAAAGATAACTTGGCCTGTTCTAATGACACTGGTTAACTTATGCTTGTGTTTGCAGACACTACTTTCTTCATTGAAAATAAAATTTGTCTTCCATGTAGAGGGTTGTCTTCTGGCTGAGTTGACTTTTATTTTAAAGTCATATTAAACAAGATTCTGAGGATTATAATGTTGAGGAAATTTTTTAACCAATGCATGCATGTATATACATAAGTTCTCTCTGCATGTTTTTTTTACATCTGTTACGAATTGATAAGGTATAATGGAGAAAACTATTTTATTCATTGATTATGTTTGAATACTATGGCTCCTAATTATCATTTAAGGTTTGGTGCTGAAGTTGACTGATCATGACCTTGATAAGCAATCAACTCAGAATCATGGAGCATGTGTATAACAAGTGAGATGCTAGAGTGATGCTTATTTTTTTATGCCCCATTTATGGGGATTATGTTTTCGGTATGTGCATCCATTCGTCCGTCCATCTGTCTGTCCCTCTTCAGGTTAAAGTTTTTGGTTTTCAGGTTAAAGTTGTTGGTCAAGGTAGTTTTGATGAAGTTGAAGTCCAATCAACTTGAAACTTAGTACACATGTTCCTATGATATGATCTTTCTAATTTTAATGCCAAATTAGAGTTCTGACCCCAATTTCACGGTCCACTGAACATAGAAAATGATAGTGCAGTGGGACATCCATGTACTATGGACACATTCTTGTTTTTAATATTTTCCATGAATTCCCATTGGATAATTTAATTTGTCATAACAGTTGTTATTAAAATGAATAAGTGTATTAAATTTTTTCTTTCAGAATCAATTACTACTATCTTCCTTCCACTTTTTTCTTTTCTTGCACTTGCTGAATTTCTTATGAGAGGTGTCATGGTTAGGTCATACAGAAAATCTGTCGGCGAATAAGCCTACAGGTCCGAGTACACAGTTATCGTCCTTTGATTTTCGTTGTCCACAAATATAGTCCCTAGTGTGGACAGTGTGTTACTGCCAATTTTTTATTCCCTCTCAAATTTATTTCTCCATGTTTTATGCCTCAAATAGCAAGTAGGGGATGAAATTACACTGTAAAAAATTTGGGTCATGAATTTTAAAGTAAAGTAGTGATTTGGTCCAGCTGAAAAGGTTTTAAAAAGGATTCGAAGCTGTCAAAGATTTCAAGGCCCCTTAACATAAAATTGTCCATATTTTGAGTTAGAGCCTATGAAGTTTTCTATAATTTTGTCTCGCCTTGACAAAGTCAAAAGCGAGACTTAGGTATCTTGTTTCCGGCGGCGGCGGCGGCGGCAATGCGTCAACAATGTATTAGTTTGTGATTAGGTCTAGTTCATGGTGAACCACTAGTGGTAGGTCAATGATATTTGGTATGCAGTTGTACTAGCATTGGCACATCTCATTACCATGGAGATTATTTGGCCCCCCCTCAGTCAAGGTCTATTGACTTTGAAACTTTCCATAGTTTACATGTATTAGTTTGTGATTAGGTCAATTTATGGGAACCACTAGTGGTAGGTCAATGATATTTGGTATGCAGTTGTATAAGCATTGGCATATCTCATTTCCATGGAAATTATTTGGCTCCGCCCCTTAGTCATGGTTTATAGACTTTGAAAATTTTGCTAAGTTAACATGTATTAGTTTGTGATTAGGTCAGTTCAAGGGAACCACTAGTGGTAGGTCAATGATATTTGGTATGCAGTTGTATAAGCATTAGCACATCTCATTTCCATGGAGAATATTTGGCCCCGCCCCCTCAGTCATGGTCTATTGACTTTGAAACTTTTGCTTAGTTTACATGTATTAGTTTGTCATTAGATCAGTTTAAGATGAACTGCTAATGTTAAGTCAATGATATTTGGTATGCAAATGTATCAGCATTTGCAAGTATCGTTCCATGGAGATTATATAGCCCCACCCTGATCATGGTTCATTGACTTTGAAACTTTTACATAGTTTACAAGTTAATGTTTGTGTTTAGGTTTGTTTAAAGGAACGACTTATAATAAGTCAATGGTATTTGGTATGCAGTTGTATTAGCATTGGCACATCTCATTCCATGGAGATTGTTTAGCCATGTACCTTCAGTCATGGTGCATCGACTTTGAATATTTGCATAACTTACATGTTAAAGTATTGCTGTTTTAATTTCAACATTTGCATTATCAAAATTACAAGAAGGCGAGACATATCTCTGTGATAACAGTTTATGATATAATTTGTCCCAAAAGTAGTACAACATGCTGTAAAAATATTATTGAGAAAGCGCAGGTGGGATTTTTAATTTTCATTTATTGTCTAAAAGAAATGCACTACTGAAATAACTGTGTACTCGGACCTACAGGAAGACAATAATTCAATAGCAGGAGATTTTGATAAAATTAACGAATTTACTTTCAAAAGAAAGCATATGTACATTTGTTTGAATGTAGCCAATGGAGTATATAAAACATATTCATTTTGGGGGTTAAATGTTAAGGATCACATGACTTTAAGGTACAATCAGAATCAATACAAGAAAAATGGTAGTAACATAAAACATTTTGTAATTCAAATAATTATATAAACAGTGTGGTCTGAGGATTAATAAATGTGATGATTTTCACCTTCATTGGACTATAAACTTCAAAACTAAGCAAATTTTCAGTAAGTTTATTTAACACTATTTCTGGAAAAGAATATTTATAGTGCGGCATCAAAATATTAGATACCTTTGTTTTGTAATGATTAACATGCAGTTCAATTATTTTGGGAATAGATAAAATTGATATCAAAGGAAAAAATTGTTGTCCTTTCCCCTTAGAATTTCAAGCTCTTTGATTTTGAAGATATTGTATGAGTTTTTAACTTCATTAAGAAAAGTTTATTTATTCACTATTTAAAATTATATGTAAATAAAACTAATGAATAAAATGATATATGGGAAATATATGTCAGTGATACAGTACTCAACAACACAAAAAACCCAAACCATGTAGCCGTCAGCATAACTATGACATTAAATGAAGAAAATAATGTAGTTTTCTTGTTATTCCAAATACAGAATAAATGTTTTTTTTCGAACTCAGCCATAAAGAGGAGATAACTCATATAAATGTAACTTTTACATTGGTATGTGTAGTTTTTTTTTATAGTTTTTTCAGTTAACCTATAATTTGGTTAGGAAGCAAGAAAACGAGTCTGATGACCCTAGTTTTATTTTTATTTTTTGATAGTACATTAAAATATCTATCTTCTCATATTTTATCTTAAAATTCTATCATTTAGTTTTCTTTCTGTCACACAAAATTGGTTTTTCCATGTATAATCAAAAAAATCCTATGTGACCCATTCTTTTTATTGTGTTTTTGAAAAAAAAGCACAATATAGACTACATTTGACAAAGTATTAAAAATTTCTATCGATTTTGATTTAGACCTATCTACCTTAAAGCATAAAAGATAATTTTCTTCTTTATTTAGATATAACAGTAGTTCTGGAGGTGGAGCAGATGCTGGAGGTTCTGCTGATCTTATAACTGCTTGTAAGTTGTACAGTCAAATTTTATGATTCATAATTAAGTTTCTCTTATTCTTTGGATATTTAACCCTTTCCGGACCCATTGTATAACAAAATTTAATCAACGTGTGGTTGCCGATGATCTCAGAAGATGATTGGATGAGTTTAAGGGTCATAACCTTTATCAGCTCACTGGATGAATCAAAATATGCTAACAGGTGTTAATGAAATTGACAACTTTGTGGAATGTGGTAGGCACTGAAAGGGATTTTCGTTTATCAAAATGATGATTTATTTGATAATCATTAGAGAAACAGATTCTTACATAGTTACTCATGGATTACCAAGGCTCAGACATTAAAATTCGATAATTTAACTATGTCGATTGGATAAATCAGATAATCCACTGGTACCAATGTAAGAATCTATATATATACAACACATATTTCTTTATTGAATTGATTCAATAATTGCAAAGCTTAATATATTGAGTATAAAACAAAAATTGTATAAACAAAATGACAAAAACAAATTTTGTGTTAAATTGAAAATTTTAATTAAATGTGTACATTTAAAAATATTCAGAAAAAAGAACTTAATGCTTTAGACCTGTAGTAAATATCATCAAGGAATTATAGTCCACCATCAGTAGTATCAACTAAGTGATAGGTAGGACAAAACTAGATCAATATGATAATAATAATTAAATACCACAAAGACAGGCAAAAAAAAAAAGGAAAATATCTTGTGTTTAAAAAGTTACATTTTTGTTTACAATTTTACTGTATATATTGATATATCTGTATGTTGTGACATTGAAAGTAATGAAAGAAACAAAATATCTATATTTCTTATCAACATATTCCTGACATATTTTCCTGTTTTCAAATCAAAGTCAGGCTATCCTAAAAAATAATTTTAATCAGATTTTTCAAAAATTTAAATCCATGAATCTTACACTTTTGATTTTAGAATAGTTCTCAAAAGTTATAAAGAACAGCCTAAGTAATTAAATGTCATCAATTTCAACGTTTTATTTAGAGTCTATATTTAGTAAACTGCATAACAGCACAAGCTCTAGTGAGCTCTAGTGAGCTTTTCAAATTGACTATGCACCAATAGCACTTCCAGCTTTTGTGTTTTAGTCCTATGGTTTAGAATTGAAAATTTATTGCGTTCAAAATACGTTTATTGAACATGTTGTAAATAAAACTACATATTTTATTGAAACTGACAATTAATTGACATGGCAACAATGACACAATTGCTGAACAAATTTGGAGCAGCAATTCTGACTAACAAAATATAAATTTGGTGTGGCCTAATCACAGACTTATATTTTTTGCAATGAATTCAAACAGGATGTTGTGCTGTGTATTCTTACTATAGTATCAAATACATGAAAATAGTCTTCTTTCTTTAAACAAACAAAATATAAACTGTATTTTCCCACTCTATATCTAAGAATAGGATATTTCATGTTCAATTTTTTCCCTGATGTAAGATGTTACAGAGTTGTGTTTTGATTCATGTCTGAATATTAAAGCTGTTTATATTAAGTAATGGCATTTATTTTTGTGTGTAATCAGCATATATGCCTTCACTATTTGTATTTTAGTTGATTATAATTCACCAAAATTTAAAGATTTATTGAAGTAAGGGATAAAGTGATTATAATGTTACATATATTCAATGTTAAAATATTTCAGCTATGAAAGAGTTGTTTCTAAGTATGGATAAGTCTGGAACCGCCATTCCACCTATTATCATGTTACAAGTATTACATATGGCTTACCCACAATTTGCTGAAAAGAGTGAACATGGAGGGTATGCTCAACAGGTATTAAAACAATCAGCATTGTTACCAGAAAATAAAATTTGTAGAATTTCTGATATAATATATGATAGCTTCCTTCATATTCATTAATATTCAAGATGAGAAGTGGGGTTACTTTCAATCGATTTGATGTATATGTCAAAATGGGTATATATAATAAATGTGTTAAACTGATTTCAGTATAACTGCTGGCTAAATTTTGATTTATAGATGAAAATACAAGACTTATTTTATTTGATTTAAAGTGTTATAAATCAGAAACTGTTTTCTACCCCAGGAATAGATTACCTTAGCTGTATTTGGCAAAACCTTTCAGAATTTTGGGTCCCCAGTGCTCTTCAACTTCATACCTTATTTGACCTTTTTAACTCTTTTGATTATAGCGTCACTGATGAGCGAGTCTTTTGTAGGCAAAAAATGTGTCCGACGTACAAAATTTTAACCCTGATATCTATGATTAGTTTATTCTTAACAATGTGAAAAAAAAAAACTGTATTTTGTTTTGTTTGTTTATTTTAATTGATGGTAATTGTTACTGCTATTGTACATTTCAGGATGCAAATGAATGCTGGACAGAATTAGTTCGATGTTTACAACAAAAAGTGCCTGGTGTAAAAAAAGAACCAATGGTAAATCAAAGCTTAGAATTTACAACAACAAAAAATTATTTTGAAAGTTTTATTGTTTTTTAGTGAATGATTTTCACCTTTTGCAACCATCAGGAACGACAGTAGATAGGTGAATGTGCATGATACAAGTCTCCACTTATACCATAGCTTCAAGTTATGCCATACTTTGTGACAATTTTTAGTGATCTATTGCACCAATCTTCATCTGACAAGTTATGCCATACTGTGTGACATGTTTCCATTGTCTTCCATATTCCACTCTCTCTTTTTTGAAAACTTAAAGATTTTTCAAATATCATGCACATACATGTATATGAAATTTATTAAAATTTAGACATGTTTATGCCCCGCTGTAGCGGTAGGGGCATTAAGTTTTACCCTTGTCCGTCTATACGTGCGTCGTACATCCGTCCGTCGTCCCAAAATTGGTTTCCGTTCTCTAACTTGAGTTTGCCTCAACCAAATGTTATGAAACTTATACACAATGCTTATTACCACAAAACACAGATCAAGTTTGAATTTTGGTGGCGTCACTTTAACCTTTCTAGAGTTATGTCCCTTTATAAATGGAAAAATGCAAAATTTTAGTTTCCGTTCTCTAACTTAAGTTTGCCTCAACCAAATGTTATGAAACTTATACACAACGCTTATTACCACAAAACACAGATCAAGTTTGAATTTTGGTGGCGTCACTTTAACCATTCTAGAGTTATGCCCTTTATAAATGGAAAATTGCAAAATTTTAGTTTTCGTTCTCTAACTTAAGTTTGCCTCAACCAAATGTTATGAAACTTATACACAATGCTTATTACCACAAAACACAGATCAGTTTGTCACTTTAACCGTTCTAGAGTTATGCCCTTTATAAATGGACAAATTGCAAAATTTTTATTTTCTTCTAAATATCAAGTAATTTTAAAATTGGAGATATCTTCCTTTGTCCATGCTTATAGTTGAATCAACTACAATCAATGCTTTATACAATGCAATGTTTAATTTTGACTTCCACTGATAAAACACAGATCAAGTTGAATTTGGGTAGTGTCACTTTAACCATTATTGAGTTATGCCGCTTTATAAATCAAAAGATTGCAAAATTTTAGTTTCCATTCTGTAACTTAAGTTTGCCCCAACCAAACATTATGAAACCTTTACACAATATTCATTACCACAAAACTAAGATCAAGTACAAATTTTTGTTTCCGTTTTCTAACTTAAGTGCGAAATTTGGTGGCGACACTTTTACCATTCTTGAGTTATGTCCTTTATAAACATAAAAATTGCTGAATTTTTAGTTTGTCTCAACCAAATGTTATAAAACTTATACACAACCGTTCTCGAGTTATGTGTGTTTACAAATAGAAAAATTGCTGAATTTTAGTTTCTGTTCTCAACTTAAGTTAGCCTCAACCAAATGTTATGAGACTTACACACAATGCTTATTACCACAAAACTCAGATCAAGTTCAAATTTGGGTAGCGTCACTTTAACCGTTCTTCAGTTATGTCCCTTTATAACTATATGATATGCAAGCGGGGCATCATCTGTGTCCACATGTTTTTTCTTAGTTTGAATCTTAGTATAACAGTGACCTTCTGCCTTTAAGAAAAATTTGCATTAATTTATATTTCTGACATTTTACAAGGCAAAGGATGTGCAGATTATGTTAAATTTCACCATTTCTTTTCAGGAAATCAGTGCATCTAGTAGTCAAGGCCTAGTGGATCAGTATTTATCAGGAGAATTTGATGTCTCGTATCTTTTAATGATTTTTATACAATGAAGACAAAGAAGTGAGATTCTTAATTCTCTGGAGCAAAGGAAAGTAAAATATGAAAACCTATGATATTAATTCATCAATCAGATGTGACATTTTTGCAATGTAGGGAAGATACTATGGGTTCGTGAAGTTTTATGGGAACTGATTTTCATAGTTTTATTAAAACTTGTAGTAGACTAGGATAGTAAATGAATTAATTTCTGCTCTTTTTAAGGCAATACAAATTTGGATGTTGTTTGATATCAACTCAATTGATGGCTTGCCTTTTCCTGAAGAATCCTTGGAAATTAGATCCTTATAAATGATAATAAATCCATTTGAAACCATTTTATCAGAAGTAAAAATGAATTGTTTATAAATTAAAAATATCTTAAGTCATGTGAAATAATTACACAGTCGACTCCACTTAATCGCATACTGCTTTATTGCATAATTCGGTTAATTGCATAATTTTCTCCTGCACAAAACCATTTCCCATTCATCTAATGTTAAATTATCCGGTTATCTGCATAGCCTAACAAGTGGCCTTCGGTTAATTGCATAGAGAAAATCGCCAGCTTGATATGCATTCTTAAAACTGACGAGATTTTTTTCCGAAACGGCAATTTGGTAAGTATATTTTCTTGAATGCATCCTTATTTTGTTATTTCAAATTCACCTTTGTGTTATCTAAATAAAGTTTTAAAACAGTTTCTTTCGTGTTGATATGATGGGATATTGATTAATAACCCTAGATGTGTACACAGGTAAAGGTTCCCTTGTTCTATTTTAAGCCTTGAGGTCATAAAATGTCAAACAGGTAATTGTTGTAAAACACGACCATTCTCTCTCAAAAGGTGTTAATTATTGATTGGATGTCAAACATTGTTCATTGATTACATCTGGGTGAATTTCAAAAGCAATGACTCCTGCTAATTCACTTTGAAAGACGATCCGATGTGTACACTCCTAATTCGGGTTGGGGTGATTTGCGTTTTGTTTAACATTACAGAGCATTTATGTATGGTTGAAGAATTTTATCGTCAAACATTTATTTTTGTAATTTTGTAAAGTGCATTTACTTTTAATTAATATATTTTCTCACGTTCAACACTCGCGTCAAGCAAATAACCTGTAAAGGGCCCTTTCCCTTTACTGCTTTGCATATATATACGAAACTAACGAGTTTAAAGAAACAGTGTTACATCACGGTGCAAGCGGTAAATACTGCATATCAAAGGCACTTCATTACACATGTATTTTTAAAAAGATAATAAACTGTGTAGCATTGTTAAACAGTTTATTTTAACCAAAGCGTAATAATGTACATTGTACATATTGGTCATAGAAACAAATCTATATTTAGAACAATCTGTTCTATTTTTGTATCCCAGGTAAAGGAAACTAAACAAAATGTGTTTATAAACTTTATTTAAAGAATTAAACTAACCGAATCGACTGTATTGAGATTCAAGGCCAGATAAAATGTTTTAGGTAAAACAGGGATGTTTTATATTTACATTTTAACCAGATTTTCAAGGAAAAATCGGTTATTGATTTGGGGATGTAAGCGGGCAGGCGGGCAGTTGCCAAACAGTGTCCGTTCATTAACATGAAAATGCTTTGACAAAATTTTTCAAATTTAGATATGTTGTTTCCTGTGACTAAATGAAGGTCAAGTTCAATTTTAAGATTTTAGCTTTTCTCGTTGTTGAGTTATAGCCCTTTCCCAAGAATTCAATTTTGATGAAATATTAATTACTCCATTTCTGTTCAAGGAAATAACTCATTTTTAAAAGATTTTAAAAGACATTGTATTTATGATAAATGACATTTTGGGTTTTTTTCTTTTCTTTGGTAAATTGTTTGAAGTATTTTGGGGTAGGTTTGTTTGTTATTCTGTATTAACTAATTTTCTGAATGCTATATATAATTTATTTTTGATGAAGTGAACTCCTTTAATTAGATAATAATCTATTTTATTTAAGGATATGTTTCATTACATTACATTGTGTATATAAAGTTGTTGACATTGATAGGTAAGTTGCAGATCTATATTAGTTTGTGACAAATGAAAGAAAAATATTTGGAACTATTAATTATATTTGATTATAATTTGAAAATAGATATACATTGTGTAACATCATATTTAATTTTAGAGAACTATTTTTAGTGGTTAAATCATATCTAATTTTAGAGAACTATGTTTGCTTTATTAGTTAAACCATTTCTGTTCAAAGGAAGTAACTCAAATTTATTCCATGAACCAGTAATGATAACATAAGTATATGAATTCTGTTCAATTAATTTTAGTCATTAGTTGTCAAAATTTCTTTATAACTATTTTTCTAAGTCATGTGTGTTATGAAGGTAGATGTCACAGTTGTTATGTGGTATTTTATTTTTGTTGTGTGTGTTAATGTTTAATTTTTACATGATCCTTTTTGGGGTTCAGATTTGCAAATATCATTTTCATTATCAATTAGATAATAATCTTTTTTAAATATTCAATCACAATCCAAATTCAGAGCTGTTTTAAGCTTAAATGTTGTGTCCATATTTTCTCAACTGTTAAGGGTTCGACCTCAGCAGGAAAATCCGGTTTGCTGTCACTCGACAGCCTCTTGTTAAGCCTTAAAATGCAGTTGTAATACCTGTACTTATATTCGAACCATGAATTATTATCTTCTTTCCCATATATTAACCAGGTTATTAAAACGTAGAAGTATAGCAGGTGGTGGATTACTGCAATAAGTTTCCATGCAATAACTTATGAACCGTTCAACCAATGCTATTGAAATTTTGAGATGTTGTTACTGATGACAAAATTGAGGTCACGTTTGCTATTGACAATTTTAACTTTTGTTGTTTAGGAATTCTGGTCCTTGATAGATTGGAAATAACCACAGAGCATGCAGGTAAAGCAAGCTAGAAAGTTATTTTTAATAACATTAAATTATAAATTTATTAATTACAACCATACAATCCATACCTATATAACCAATCAGGTTATGTTATGACATAAGTTGTTATAAAATATAACTGTTGTAAACAAACTACGTACAGTATTAAGGTCTTGTTAATTTACAAGAAGGTTGAAAAATTCCACCAAGAGAATTTTTGTTATCCTTAACAATACTCAGAATGAAATGTGAAGAGGCCGAAGAAGAAGTTGCAACACATTCAACAGAAAAATTTTATCAATTAAGTTGTTTTATAGAAAAAGGTAAAGTATTAAATCTGTAAAATTAGTATTTAATAATGTTTAACTTGAAATATTTTTAAATGAATAAATTGGTTCAAAACTTTGAAATCTTATAAAACATGGTTTCAAAAATAACTTTTCAAATTGCAGTTATGATATATCAAAATTATTTTGTATGCAACACTGAATTGTTTAATATATTTGCCATACTTAATTTTCAGAGGTTAAATACATGCACACTGGTCTGAGATCTGTAAGTATTAATAAGATTAGTCGGTCACAAAACTCCAGCACTAGTATTTCCTTTTTACTACAGTATGGGTTATTGACATGGATGGCTTAAAATTTTGCTCTGATTATTTGAGGAGTTTTGGTTAGACATTAAATTTTAGGCACTCAAATTGATTAATTCTAGGTGGTTACATTTCCTTAGAATTTTGTAAGAATTGTAAGTAAAGGAAAATTTTACATTATGGGTGGTTGGGGTCTACAAAAAGTGCCTCTTTTGCCCTGATGCGATTAATTCTGGAACAGCCCGACATAAATCTGATTTGAGAAAATGTAAATTTGTCATTATTGTCATATATTTATATAAACTATTGAAGGCATTAGCTTGTGTATTTTTGAATATCATTTTGTATTCATTCTAGGGATACAATCAATTTTATAACTTTATCACATACATGAACTTGTATATGATGCAGTCAGATGTAGGACATATAAGACATATATGATTCTTTTCAGAGGTTAGAAGAACACATTACTAAAAATTCGCCTACACTAGGAAGAGATGCAGTATATAAAAAATCTGTAAGTGTTTCAAATCTGATAATACATTTTGAGTTTTAATTATGTAAAGTAGTTTGCATTGTTCTTAAGGTATTGTGTGTAAAAGAGCTCTATTGAACCTCACCCCTATCCAAGACGTACACTTTGATTTTTTTCAAGGTACATGTATATTGAAATCTACCGAAATAGATATAGGAAAGAATTTTTATCTGTTGAAAGTGTGCAATTTAAATGTTTAAAATCAACTAAAACCTTTCCATCCACTCATGGCCTAATTTGAAAAATAAAATAAATTGTTGACAAACACCGATGCTTACTTTTGACTATATATGATGCTAGTGTTTGGAATTTCATAAGCTTTTTTGTAATGTCTTATGATTAGTTAATGAAAATGTGAAGTCCATAAAAAAAAGAAAAGTTTCAAGTTACAACACTAATTTAGTTTGACATATAAATACTGACATTTGATACCTTTTTTCAGAGTAAATTAAAGAGAATTCCAGCCTATTTAGCTATTCAGTTTGTTAGATTTTATTACAAAGAAAAAGAAGCTATAAATGCTAAAATTTTAAAGGTATAGTATTGGCTCTTTAAGATTTGTACCAATATGTACATTTAAAATTATATAAGGTGAACCAACACCTGAAGTATCGTGTGGTTGGGTAATAGTGGGTGGATACCGAAAGGTATTCACAGTTGTCTTGCACTAGGTAAGTAAATAAAACGATAATAATAAAGACAACAACACCCATCAATTACCGCAAGGTGAAATTTTAATGTGGTCTACAGGTTTCGCCAACAGTTGTGGCGTCTTCAGGACCTCAGTACATTGTAATATGTAACATAAAATATATCATATACACACGGAAATGATCAACTCATTACCAAAAGGTGATCTTTTCCTGCAGCAAATATATGTAATGTAGCTAACGTCAAGTCAGCTTTATCTTACAAGCTGAATACCAGTATTTATTATTATCCTATATGAGTAACATTTCATTTAGAAGCAGTCATTAATAACCATCATCAGCATTTAGTATAAATACATACTTTGACATAGTATTAACTTGATAGACATAATCACAGAAAGTAGACAATCACATGAAAGATCACACATTATGTATGTATGCTACAAAACACGTTCACATACATGAGTATGTTAGTATGGTTTAACTCTGACAGCTATATTTAAAAAAATCAGGTGACTTTGTATGACTTTCCACATAGAATTTCCTATAATTATATTGGAGTCAAATACATGTATATGAAATGTGATTATTGAGAACATTCCATTTCAAATTGACAGAATTAAAGACGTTGTAATTTGTTACTTTTAAAATAAATAATTAAGTCAGATTTAAAAGAAATTTGTAATTGTTGTGTTTTCCTTTATTTAGGATGTTAAATTTCCAATAAGTTTAGATGTATATGATCTGTGTTCAGAAAAATTACAAGAACAACTTGTACCAATGAGGGATAGGTTTAAAGAATTAGAAGATAAAAAGGCAGAAGAATTACAAAAGGTAAAGAGTTATTTTGTGAACTGATTTCCTGGAGCTAACTTTACCCTTTTGGTGCTTATATTACAGATGACATTGATTTCTTACTAATTTACCGTTTTATGTCTCATTGAGACAGAAATGTTTACAGATAATTGTAAGTAGTCTGCAGTCCAACAAAAGTTTAGGGACCAAGATAATGAGGGCAAGGTCCAAAAGGGACAAATAAAAAGATAGGGACTGCCCTTGTGTAAAGGTCTAGCTTGAATAATTTGCTTCATATGTTTTTATGGTCAGTTCCAAGTTCTAAACAGCATCAGATTCTCATGATTTTGTTTACTCAATTACTTCCTTTGCCATTTTCATTCACACTTTCAATAGGTGTTAAACCACCAATTCAGGCTTGGTCAGAAAGCACATACCAGAAAGTGGTATACACTTAACATGAAATAGTTCCTACCCATGGGTGTTACTTTTAAAATATGTAGAATATTTTGTCAATTTTGGTATCAAATGAAATCTGAATGACTGGTGAACACTTTTGACTTATAATTTTGAATAATAAAAATTGCATGACATTAAAAAGGAGGGTACATTTTGCCTGTTTGTCAGATCTGAAATACCTGTTTTGGTACATCGAAGTTCCGGGAACTAGTTCTCTCTAATGTGCAATTAAAGGTATGTTGATTGTTTTCAGTACAAGACACAATAAGGTGTTGCTTTAACATGCCAGGCTTGTAACTTTATTTGAACTAATGACAAAAGAGTTGTGCCTGCTTGAAATTGAGGAATTTGGAAAGAACACTTTATAAATTTCATGCACCTGAAGCAACTGAGGTCAACTTTGTCTGAGGGAGTTGAAACCTTAGTTTTTACAATTTGAAAATTTATTAACGGACAATTTTAGAAAGGTTTGTTATAAAACATGCCAGTACCGAAGTACTGACTACTGAGCTGATGATACCCTAGGGACTGATAGTCCACCAGCAGAGGTATCCACCCAGTGCTGTAAAATGAAAACAACATGTTATAAATTTCATGCGTCCGAGCGCTTTTCTGGATTTACCTTCGTCAGGAAAGCTCAAAGCGGAATATTTGAAAGCCAAGCATGTATAAAACCAAAACAGTTGAAGAGCTATATGACCAAAAGAACCTTAAAAGGCTAAATCCATCCAAGTACAACTTGGCCTGAGGTATAATCAGTAACACATTCAGTAATGAACTTGAACCTTTACTCTTTCACCTATAACAAAATTGATTACATGAACCAAATGATGACATCTTATTTTCACCAATTTTTTACCAGTATTTACAGTTATGCAAAAAAGACAAGTGACTATATTAATGTGTTGAAATTTTATAGAATCAAGATTTAATTTTTAACAGGAAGGCAGAAGAAAGTCTGAAAATCATGAGATTTTTGTCCCATTTGTTGCCAGATGAGACACAGCTCTGTCTTGTTAAGGTGCTATGTGTGTATATCCTATTGGAGTTGGTGGAGTTATCAATTAACGACTTGTAGAGTAGCCAGGAAATCTTATTACAGTTTTCGTGATAAAATTAACATTAATAATTATTGGTTACATATTTAATTTATATTGTAGGCCAAAGTATCTGGGAAAACAGATGAGAAGAAAGAACTAAAATTAAAACAGGAACCCTATTCTTTTCCTGATGGTAAGAAGATCAATTTGTTGAGAAAAAATTCTCTTGGAAAAAAATTATGTAGTCTGTGTGTGTTTTTGTCCATTGTTTTTTTCAGAGAAAGAAGGTGTATTCATGGCCCTAGTTATATTACAAAATTATGTGATTTTTCTTTAAAAAAAATGACTAATTATGTGCAAAGATTAAAATATAAGGTGTTTCAAATATTATGAACATCATCTAAAAGATTGCATGCATTTACTTTTCTACCAAAATGACAAAATGTATAATATTTGTAAGTGAGAAACACATTATTTTACCTCTGTGTGTCTCTGGCACAGAATCAGAAAATATTAATTTTAAGTCTGATTTGACCCAGCCGGGATCAAACCAATGAACGCCTATACTTGAGGTGATATGCTACCACATGAACATTGAGCTGTTGTATGCACATGCATTTAATATTTTGTTGTGAAAAATTGCAGAAAATGAACAAAATGTATGTATTTTTCATCAAAACATGAAGAAGGGACTTTTTACATTTTAAATGCCTGTAAATTACTGTTAAAAATTCGGTGGTTTAAGCTCTTATCCCTCTCAGTACAAGCTGTTTCAGTACAAAGTAAAATCTTTACTGACCCCATGTTTATTTTTCAGTATGTATTGTAATTTCTGTTTTTAGATGTGGGTTCAAACAACAGTGGATATTATGAGCTACAAGCTGTATTAACACACAAAGGCAGATCCAGTTCCAGTGGGCATTATGTTGCTTGGGTCAGACGAAAGGGAGGTAAGTCCTGTTATGAACAATTAAAAATTATGCACTTGGAACTAAAATTCAAGCAAATATTCTAACTGTTTGTAGGGATAGATTAAAATACAGATGATATTAATTATATCAGACATTACAGAAAAATTTCATTGGAAAATTTCTGGCTAGAAAATCTTGGCACAAAAGTTCCCATTGTATTCTATGGTAAATTTTTCCAATTATACAATATCCAGATACCTCTGCTGGTGGACTGTATTTGCACGATTTCACACTTAGACGTATGGAAAAAGTGACTAATTTCCCTTATATTTTGTCATATCTGTTTCTTACATGATGTATTTGTGTCAGAATTCAGGCAAAACATGGATACAGAAAATTGAGATATTGCATCACATGAGTTAGCAAATTTACCATAATGAAAAGGAGAGAACCCTTCAGATTCATCTCTTATTGTTTAATCCAAGGATTGTGGTGGGCCAGGGGAGGGTTGAAGAATGCTCCTTTTGAAGGGAAAGTGTTATTTTTAAGTTTGCATAATTATCAGTTAATGCAAGTTTTGCTTGCACTGGAAACAGTGAATTTTGGTTGGATTACAGAAAGTGGAAATCCAACTTTTAATTTGGTGAATTAACAGCAGACAATTTTTGGGAAAAGGGAGTTCCTGTTTTGTGTAATCTACTCCTACAATTGTGAACTAAAAACCTTCTAACTTTCTAGTATGTTTGTTTATACATTCACGATTCAAGATTCACCTCAATGTGTACTCATTTGGAGAATATTTTCAGTTTTATACGACCGCAAAAATTTTTGTGGTCGTATATTGGTATGACGTTGGCGTCGTCGTCGTCGTCGTCGTCGGCGTCGTCGTCCGTCCGAAGACACATTGGTTTTCGCACTCTAACTTTAGTTTAAGTAAATGGATCTCTAGGAAATTTTACCATAAGGTTCAATACCACAAAAGGAAGGTTGGGATTGATTTTGGGGTTTTGGTACCAACAGTTAAGGAATTAGGGGCCAAAAGGGCCAAAAATAAGCATTTTGTAACTTCCAGACAATAACTTGTGTGTAAGTGTATGGATCTCTCTGACATTGTACCACAAGGTTCCATATCACAAAGGGAATGCTGGGATTGATTTTGGGGTAATTGCCTCAAAATTTTAGGAATTAGGGGCCAAAAAGGGCAAAAATAAGCATTTTTCTAGTTTCAGGACAATAACTTGTGTGTAAGTGTATGGATCTTTCTGAAATTGTACTACAAGGTTCCATATCACAAAGGAAAGCTGGAATTGAGTTTGGGGTAATTGCCCTAAACGTTTAGGAATTAGGGGCCAAAAGGGCCAAAAATAAGCATTTTCTAGTTTCCAGACAATAACTTGTGTTTAAGTGTTTGGATCTCTCTGAAATTGTACTGCAAGGTACCATACCTCATTGAAGGCTGGGATTGAGTTTGGGGTGATGAATCATAAGGGGTTCAAAAATTGGGGATTTTTTCCCCCTTTCTTCCTTTTCTTCCTTTTTTTTTTCTTTAAAATTTTCCATTTTAAGTTGGTTATTTCTGATTTATATTTAAAAGCAAATAATAATGATATGGCAGGAGATTCACACCAAACAGGATGTGTAAATTATTATATAATAAGTATTGTGCAATAGCAAGAAATTTTCAATTGCACAGAATTGCGCAATAGCAAGAAATCTTCAATTGCACAGTATTGCGCAATAGCAAGAAATATCCAATAGCACAATATTGCACAATAGGAAGAAATTGTCAGTTGTACAGTATTGCACAATAGCAAGAAATATTCAATTGCACAGTATTGCGCAATTGCAAGAAATATTTAATTGCACAGTATTGTGCAAAAGAAGATACTTTGTATAAATTGCTTATTTCTTGACCAATTTCAATGGGGTTTTATTCTTGAATTCTTGGGGTTCTTTAATATGCTGAGTCTAACCGTGTATTAAGTTTTTGGATTTTGGGCCCCGTTTTTAAATTGGTCCACATTGAGGTCCAAAGGGTCCAAAATTAAACTTTGTTTGATTTCATCAAAATTGAATTATTGGGGTTCTTTGATATGCGAATCTAACCGTGTATTTAGATTCTTAATTTTTGGTTCTGTTTTCAAATTGGTCTACATTAAGGTCCAAAGGGTCCAAAATTAAACTTAGTTTGATTTTAACAAAAATTGAATTCTTAGGGTTCTTTGATATGCTGAATCTAATCATGTATTTAGATTTTTGATTATGGGCCCAGTTTTCAAGTTGGTCCAAATTGGGGTCCAAAATTAAACTTTGTTTGATTTCAACAAAAATTGAATATATGGGGTTCTTTGATATGCTGAATCTAACCATGTAATTAGATTCTTAATTTTTGGTCCCGTTTTCAAATTGGTCTACATTAAGGTCCAAAGGGTCCAAAATTAAACTTAATTTGATTTTAACAAAAATTGAATTCTTAGGGTTTTTTGATATGCTGAATCTAAACATGTCTTTAAATTTTTGATTATGGGCCCAGTTTTCAAGTTGGTCCAAATCGAGTCCAAAATTAAACTTTGTTTGATTTCAACAAAATTGAATATATTGGGTTCTTTGATATGCTGAATCTAACCATGTATTTAGATTTTTGATTTTTGGGCCCCATTATCAACTTTGTCCACATTGAGGTCAAAAGGGTCCAAAATTAAACTTTGTTTGATTTCAACAAAAATTGAATATATGGGGTTCTTTGATATGCTGAATCTAACCGTGTATTTAGATTCTTAATTTTTGGTCCCGTTTTCAAATTGGTATAAATTAAGGTCCAAAGGGTCCAAAATTAAACTTAGTTTGATTTTAACAAAATTGAATTCTTAGGGTTCTTTGATATGCTGAATCTAATCATGTATTTAGATTTTGATTATGGGCCCAGTTTTCAAGTTGGTCCAAATTGGGGTCCAAAATTAAACTTTGTTTGATTTCAACAAAATTGAATATATGGGGTTCTTTGATATGCTGAATCTAACCATGTATTTAGATTCTTAATTTTTGGTCCTGTTTTCAAATTGGTCTACATTAAGGTCCAAAGGGTCCAAAATTAAACTTAATTTGATTTTAACAAAATTGAATTCTTAGGGTTCTTTGATATGCTGAGTCTAAACATGTCTTTAAATTTTTGATTATGGGCCCAGTTTTCAAGTTGGTTCAAATTGGGGTCCAAAATTAAACTTTGTTTGATTTCAACAAAATTGAATATATGGGGTTCTTTGATATGCTGAATCTAACCATGTATTTAGATTTTTGATTTTGGGCCCGTTATCAACTTTGTCCACATTGAGGTCAAAGGGTCCAAAATTAAACTTTGTTTGATTTCAACAAAATTGAATATATTGGGTTCTTTGATATGCTGAATCTAACCATGTATTTAGATTTTTGATTTTTGGGCCCGTTATCAACTTTGTCCACATTGAGGTCAAAAGGGTCCAAAATTAAACTTTGTTTGATTTCATCAAAATTGAACTCTTAGGGTTCTTTGATATGCTGAATCTAACCATGTATTTAGATTTTGGATATTGGACCATAATAGGTGAATGTCCAATTTAAAATTTTAAGTTCTTAGACCACATTCATTCTGTGTCAGAAACCTATGCTGTGTCAAATAGTCAATCACAATCCAAATTCAGAGCTGTATCAAGCTTGAATGTTGTGTCCATACTTGCCCCAACTGTTCAGGGTTCGACCTCTGCGGTCGTATCAAGCTGCGCCCATGGAGCATTTTATTCCATATGGTGAAACTAAGTCAATTTTCAACAGCACTCTAAGTTTTACAAATTTTGTGTAGTCAACCCAACAGTTTTATATCCTGAGCATTTTTAAACTTTCTACAATGTTTATGTAAGTTGTGTAAAAGTTGTAATTTTGTTAGAATTTTAATTTGTACAGACTTTTTGTTCATTTATCAATATTTTGAGACAAACCTTCTTTTAGCAGGTGATACAATTTTGTTTTCAGTAATTGACCAACTTGAGCTTGATGTATTTCTCACAAATGTATATACCTCAACCCAACATTAAACACTGTCCTCTTTGACAAATATTGATAACTTGCTTAAAAAGTCTACAATTATAATTATACCCGCTTTAAAAAGTGGGGTATACTGTTTTATTATACCCCGCTTTAAAAAGTGGGGGTATACTGTTTTACCTCTGTCTGTCCGTCCGTCCATCCGTCAGTCCGTCCATCCGTCCCATGAATATTTTTCGTCGCATCTTTCTCAGGAACTACATCATAAGGATTTCTGAAATTTGGTTTCAGGGTTTATATAAGTCAGCTATGCCGTGTGATGCGTTTTCAGATTCATCACTTAACAACTTACCGAACACTTACATATTTTTACACTATTATATTTGGGCGGGGGTATCATCAGTGACTTGTTTGTACAAAATTACAACACTCGATGCTTTTACAACCCATTAAAACCACAAAAAAGGAAGCATTGCATTCTTATAATTACATTTCAATTGTTTAACCAGGAAATTGCCAGTTAAATCAAGCTTTTTATTTGTTTAATGTTCCTAGATAATGCTGCAATGTTGTCATTGCCAGCTTGTGGTCTTTGATGCTGCATATTATTGGGACATAAAACATCACATTAAAACACCATGTGTTTGTTATCTACAAATCAAAATGATGAAATTCTTATTAAACCTCTATGTAATGTAATTATTTGCAGATGATTGGTATATGTATGACGATGATAATGTTAGTCCTGTAACTGCAGAGGATGTACTAAGGCTCTCAGGTGGAGGTATGTATGGCAATATTCTGTAATGTCATTTCAAGTGTTTACTGTGCGACAGTGTTTGGACTGCTACAACTTTCAAATTAAAGGAACAGTACTTTCTATTATTAACAAAAAATAATTGCGCTGATGTTTTACTATTTTTATTTTATTGCATGATATATTTGTACTTTTGTTGTTTTCTTCTTTATTTTCATGTAAAATGTTAACATTTCTGTATTGTGCATTAGAAATGGCAAATTTCAATAAATTTTGAGAAAACAATCAATTTCAAGTCGTAATCAATCTTACTTAAATTTAATCCTGGTATTTATGATGAGTTTATTTACTTGTACAAGTTAGATCAAACTTACTTGTATACATATACTGTGGATTCATTATTATTAGTAGGATGCCAATTTTAATGGATTTTGTGAGTACAGGAAACCATGAATTTAAATGTTCAACAATTACAATGGAGAAGGTCCGTAAGGGCTAATTTTGGCCTAAAATTTGAAGTACATCTGATGAAAGATTTCTGACATTTTTAAACACTTAAGTGTCTACTTTAGTAGATTCAATTAGTTTATGTAAAGATTTGAACTGATTTGGTCTTTAAAGACGTCCAAATTCCAGCTTAAATATGAAAAATCGATCAAATATGCCATAAAAGTCACTATTCAAATGGTTTTGTCTAAAATTAAGTGGCGATTCGTGTTCAGTCTCAACATTTATATATGTTATGTATTATCATCAAATACAACATATATTTAAATATTCAGACTGAACACAAGTGCGCTACTTCCATTTTAGACAAAAACGTCTAAAATTAGCACAAATGCTAAATTTGTGAAAATTTCAGTAATTTTGCATAAATTAATGATGCTAGTACCAGATGCTTGTACATTGTGTTGTCAAAACAGCCCATATTTTTGTAACAACATATTCTACTTTCAATAAATAGAAAAAAATACATTTTAACAAATTTGTAAAATGATATATTTTGAGGCCAAAAGGGTTCTTCCGTACTTACTCCTTTGCTGTATGATTATATGCAGACTTTTGAAAACCACAACCATGAAAATGCAAGTTTTCCTCAATCCAAGAAAATTGGTATCTACGAAAATAAATGATTCCACAGTAAAGAATAATGTTTGATAATTCAGTCAACAATATCAATCTTTTTGAATTTACCACTTAATTACTTTTATGTCGTTACATTTGTACCATATGAGACCAAAAAGAATGCTATTATTTACAATTTTCCAATAAAATAAATCAAGTAAATGGTATATTTTGATAAATTTGCGGAACTATCAATGAATCCTGGTAGGAGTTATTGCCCTGAAATGAAATTTGTTTTACCATTGTAGCTTTTAAATCTGTTATCTGGAAAACTATGATAAATAAACAGCAATTATAAACAACAAAAAATATTAGCCAGTAAAGAACTACAAATATGACTGAAACCATCAATTGACTTCTTGTAGGAATTAATGCCCTTTGGTATCCTTCACCTCTCTTTTAAATGACAATATTTGACCAATTTTATTATTTTTGCTTATTATCTAAACTATGGTAGATAGACAGAATCTGTAAACAGCAAGATTGATTTGATTGCTGCATAAAGTCTGCAAAATATCACTATGACTGAAACCATCAATGTTATCCTTACAAGAGTAAATGCCCTAAAATGTATAATTGATGAGTTTTAACATTTTAGACAAAACACAACAAGGATTTGTCAGTATTATAGGAATATTTATAGTTTTTCAGCACATTTGATATTTTTCGACAACTTCTTAGTTTCTTTGCTTTGGAAAATGTGTACAAGTTTCAAAAACAGTCATATAACTTTTTTTCTAAAGGTTGAGTCAATGTGTCCAGTACTTTTTATTAAATGATTTTTTTCTTATCTTACAGGTGATTGGCATTCAGCTTATGTATTATTATATGGACCAAGAATTCTAGAGGTTGAAGAGGAAGAGAAGATGGAAACTTAAATAATAAAACATCCAGAAAAGAAGACAACTCATTTTGAACAAACACTCTTTTATTTAAATGTCCCGTGAGTTATTCAAAAAGTTCCTGTTGCAAAAAATTTCTTCTTCCATAGGAACAAATTATTTTATTAAAATGACAGTAATGAATTTAAATGGGACCTTGCAAGTATTTTCACTGAAAAAGTTCTATTTGAATGCTAATCTTTAAGTTATATATGACAATTCTTTGTTCATTTGTAAATTTTTAAGACTCTATTAGTTGGTGCAAATAAATGTAAATTATTAATGTTTTTTATTGCTGCAAAACAAAATGCTTTCATGGGAGCAAGTTTGTTGTCATCATGGATGTAGAATAATATCTGTTTTAAAGATATTATATACGAATGGGGAAGACTGCTTAAAAACAAAATAATTCATATACACCCATGATTCTGCAAATAAATTTTCACATCTCAAATATAAGTACAAATACACATCAGATTTAAACATGTCTAGCTAGAATTAAGTGGACAAATTATTTGGTTTTGGCCTTCATCGTTCAGGCAGCCAACACAAATATTTCCATCTTGTTGATGTCTTAATTTATATCTGTATCCAGGAATTGCTTCACTGAACATAGTTTTGTACTTCTGGTTAGTTCTCTTTATAATACAATTCTTTAGGAAAAGTTAAATCACAAAATACTGAACTCCGAGGAAAATTCAAAGCGGAAAGTCCCTAATCAAATGGCAAAATCAAAAGCACAAACACATCAAACGAATGGACAACAACTGTCATATTCCTGACTTGAACCTCTTACCCGAATTAGAGAACCCGGTTAGAGAAGAGGAAGAGACAGGCTTAAGATACCAAAAGGATATTCAAACTCATAAGTTGATGATAAACTGATAACACCATGACGAAAACACAAAAACAACCCAAAGACAAACAATAGTATACAAAACACAACAGTGAAAACTAAAGTGAGCAACACAAACTGCATCCAAAACTTGGGCTGACCTCAGGTGCTCTGGAATAGTCAGCAGATCCTTCTCGACATGTGGCATGTTAGAAAATAATCAATTAATTTTGTAAAAGAGCTTATGTTAATTTCATGAAAAGATTTACCCAGAATAATTTAGTCCTTCTCCTGATCGACTCTCCCACTCGCAATGGCCTGAACTCTTTATATGATATAAACGCTGGGTGAGAGAGCTAATCAGATTAAAACTTAATGTTATCGAGATAATTCTGAATGATTAATTGATGATTTTCCATTGACTAGGCTTTCAGGGGTTAATATAGCCATCATAGAGCAGCAGAATATAACAATTGAATTATTTGGGTTAGAGAAGGTTTAAACAACAAAGAAAATTTTAATTTTGTACGAATTGTGAACTCTGAACTTACCGTTTGGTGTTCAACAGTGAGATGCAAAAAAATACTTTAGTTATGATAAGTTTGAATGTCAGCATATACCAAATTCAAAATCCTGTGTTCAAAAGGTTGACAGAGAAAAAAATGCTGAGATTGATATAATCCTAGTATGCTAGTAGAATATTACTGCAAACATTAATAAAAATAAGAGAAATGCGTGGCACAGATATATTAGTTCATTCAACTTTATTGTATATACATTCAAGTGTTAACCCCATATCTCTTGCGGGAGATTCCATAAGAGAAGCCTCATCCTTTAAGTTAGATGTAATTCAAATTTAAAAGGATTTTGTACACTCAAAACAAGGCCATTTGACAGAATAATTGAATTTTCTACCATTGGCTTGATACTACTGCTAGTTAGTCCCCTACCGACGAAGTCGAAGGGGACTTTAGGTTTGCACTCCATCCGTCTATCTGTCTGTCTGTCCGTCTGTTTGTCTGTCCTTCTGTCAGTCCGCAAATCAGCTTTCCACACTTTTCTTCGTTCTTGAAGATATTGATTTGATATTTGGTATATAGTTTTATCATGACAAGTTATAGATCAAGTTCAAATTTTGTTCGGTCTGATGATTTAATCCAGAGTTATGGACCATAACTCTGGACCATATCTAATGTTAAGAGTTAAACCATATTTCTGTACAAAGGGAGATAACTAATTTTTAAAAGACATTCTTTGTTCAATTATTTGAAGAATTTTTGGCAGGTTTGTTTGTTATTTAGTATAAACTAATTTTCTGAATGCTATATATATAAAAAAATTATGAAGAGAAATCCTTTAATTAGATAATAATCTATTTTTATTATGTATATATTTCAATACATTACATTGTGAAGATAAAAGTTGTTGACATTTTATAGATAAGATAAAATCTATATTAGTTTGTGACAAATGAAAGAAAAATATTTGGAACTATTAATTATATTTGATTATAATTTGAAAATAGATATACACTGTATTACATCATATCTAATTTTAGAGATCTATTAATCATATCTAATGTTTTTTCATCATGCTTATACGATATTGATTGAAAATTGGTATATAGTTTTATCATGACAAGTTACAGATCAAGTTCAAATTTTGTTTCGGTCTAATAATTTTGTGCAGAGTTATGGTCCTTGGTGTTTAAGAAAAACAAAAACTTTAAAACTTTGAGAAGGATACATATTTACAGAGACATAAACTACATGTATTATATGTCTTTTTGGAAAAAATTAAGTGTCAGAGAATTTGAATTACGCAATTAGCGCATCTCGATCACTTTTGATAAAATAGTACATCGTTAATTTTAATATTTAGAACTGATTTGTGACTGTTATCTATACACATTCTGAAAAATTCACTTTATTTTCTTTTAGCGTTTTTTTTTTTTTTTTTATTTTGTTCATTAAATAATAGTATAATTTACTTTCTTTAATATAGATACATATATTTGAATTCCTAAATAACACTTGAAATAAATTTTGAACATTGAATTTGTCACCACTTCGCTTTTGTCGTCGGCTAACTTAGTTTGGTCCTTAATATGCATGAAATACTTGCCACTGAACGTTTAACAACAAACGGCAACTATCCACCAATCCATCTGCAATTGCGATACCTCTGTAAAATACATATAATCAGTTTTCCACACTGTTTATAGTCATGCTTGAAGATATTGACATGATATTTACTTTTGTTTACACCATGGCAAGTTATATAAGAAGTTAGCATTTTGTTCCAGTATAATGAATTTTTACCCGTAGGGGACTATGTATTGCCATGCAATACTCTCAGAATGCTTGTTGACTTTTAGTCCCTAATGGTTTCATCATTTATTACATACATTTTGAAAGGAGAAGGTATGATAAGTCCACTATTTTGGACCCTTGAATTGAAAATCAAAAGTATTATTAACCCACAAAAATATCCTTCAGATGTTTATAAGACATAAGTCTGTCAGACATCAATATTTGTATTTTATGCCCCGCAACTCAAAGTTGGGGGCATATTGTTTTACCCTGTCCATCCCTCTGTCCTTCCATCCTTCTGTATGTCTGTCCCATTATGGGTATATAGTTATTCCACATAACTCCTCCTACAGTTTGAATGCTAGGAAGTTTTCAATTTGCTGTTTGTTTGTACATATATTGAAGGTGTGCATGGGTCAGGGTTTTAATTTTTATTAATATTTATTCTTTTGGGAGATAGTTGAACTTTGTCATTTTTGGAGTATAAGAGGTGCATAACGTTATAGTTATTCCGCATAACTCCTACAGTTTGAATGCTAGGAAGTTTCACTTTGCTGGCTGTTTGTACATATATTGAAGGTGTACATGTGGTCAGGGTTTTGATTTTTATTAATATTTGCTCTTTTGGGAGATAGTTGAACTTTGTCATTTTTGGAGTATATACTTGCATAAGAGGTGCATAGCGTTTCCGGATAACTCCTCCTACAGTAAACCATAGACCTATGTGCTCCCATGCTCAACTTTGTGTATTTTAAAATAACACTTTGCATCTGCGGGGCATCATTTGTGTCTCCCAGACACAATAATATCTCAAAGAAAGTCCTACATTGACTTTGTTATAATACAGTTACTTCAGAGGGAGTGCGGGAGTCATTAATTTATAAACATTCGGAACTTCACATACAACTAAAATTCTGAATTCCTACTTTGTCATTCACAATTCACGCCAGTCCATATTACAACAATATTATATTGCATTTTCGGTTTTGTGTTAGTTTGTATTACATGCATTCCTATTTTGTTTTTCGTCACTTTGTCTAGTTTTACTTTGTTTTACATGTTTGAATCAGGGCTTCAAACGTTTTGAAATCATATTAAAGCTGCAAAAACTGTCAAACTAGCCAGATTTTGAGATTTAGATATGACCAAAGGATTTACCCATAAAGGTATTTTTCTACAAGATGTCTTATACAAAAATGTAATGTTTGTAAGATCCTTTCTGGGTAAAGTCTTGGCTAATGTCTATTTGTCTAAAACTTTCATTTATCAATAAATCTAAAATAAAATTTAGAGGCTTGAACAATTTTTCTGTGTTACAACAATTTCAGGTTAATAAATAAGAATAATATAATATATAGATTAATAAATTATAAGAAACTAAGATTCCAATGTACTCGGACAAATTTGACCTTAGATGGTTTTGGCTATTCGTTTTTGGTCCCTTTTGGTCATAAAGCTGGTCAAGTATTTATATATCCCTGGCTTTTAAATTTTCAGATTTGAGCGTTTCTGATGAAGATAAATCAAGAACTATTGTAAACTACCTTAAATCAAAAGTTTTAACCTGATCAGTTAACTGCAAAACCCTAATCTGGCATATATTAAAAAAAGTTCCCATACAAAATTTTAAGCCTGGTATGTCTGATGAGTTTATATACAACAACTGGGTCCATGCCACTGCTCATGCAAGTTTCCTTCTTGAGGGTGTTTGTGTTGACATGAACTATCATTGATATGATCATAATTATAAATTAACTGTAAAAACTTTGAATTTTTCAGAATTACTAAGGATTTATACCCCAGGAATAGATTACCTTAGCCACATTTGGCAAAACCTTTGGAATTATAGGTCATTAATGAACTTCAACTTCGTACCTTCTTGGCCTTTTAACTTTTTGATTGGAGTGTCACTGTTGATTTTTTGTAGATGAAACGCACGTCTGGCAAATAATAGTTTTAGCCTGGGGTATCTATGATGAGTTTATTTACAACCACTTGGTTAATGCTACTGCTGGTGGCGGTTTCCCACCGAGGGTATCACCAGTCCTGTAGTCAGCACTAAGTTGACATGACTTATCATTGATATGGTCATGATAATTAAATAACTGTTTGCAAAACTTTGAATTTTCCAAATACTAAGGATTTGCGGCTACTGGAATAGATCACCTTAGCTGTATTTGGAACAAAACTTTTCGTAATTTTGGGTCCTCAATTTTCTTCAAATTTGTATTTATTTGGCAAGGAATGATGTTTTATGGTATGGATACATATTCTCATCATTTTCTGATCTCTTGAGATTGTGAAATGAATATAAAATAAGTCATTCAGTTGAATCTTTTCATTGAATGATTTCTTTTTTTTATTTTATATTTTATTTTCTATTGTTCAGTTATTGTCATTGACCTTTACCACTTTCTGTGCTGTTTAGGGTTTTAAAATTTTAGCCATCCAAATTTTTGGTGTTCAGTGTATCTGGTAAAGGTCATCAAGAAACGTGTTGTTTGCATGGTAATCATATAGGTTTCTGTATTGTTTAAAAGGGTCACCACATAAAAGAAGACTTGCAATGGGGAAGATCTTGTCTATATATATTTAAACATTTATATGCAGTATATATTTAAAAATTAAAACAACATGTTATAAATTTAATGCGTAAAGATAATAAATACATTTTATGTTATACAGAAGACATGCCATGCATGCTTGATTTTTCCTGGACAATGTTATTATGTTAACCTGAATGTTAGAATGAAATTAGAACACCAGGAAATCTTTGTTGTATTTTTTCTAGTATGAACGCTTTTCTTTTTTGTCTATCAAGATCTGTAATTTCAAGACAGGAATTCCTAGGAGTTTGTATTCCCGAAGTATACTGTTGTGGAAGGCATCAAGTTCTTCCAGTTTCGGTGAAAGTCGAACTTCATCGTCCACAATACATTCCTTTTGGGGTTTGATTACAAATATTAATGCTGTTTTTAACCTGGAATTATAAAAAAAAAAAATCACTTAAACTCATTTCTAGCAATTGACATACATTCTGTTTATTGAATAAGTGATTTCGGCGCCAATCAGAATTTAGTTATAAAAGACAAACTTAATTACAGCATTTAATTAATTAAAATTTCACAGCTCTAGTACGAAATTTAATTTCTAATACGGTTTGCTTAATTGCACTTGTATTATTTACAATCTAATGTAAACACCTGATACCGAAGCTTGAGAAGTCAACCAAAAAAGCATTCTAGTTACATCAAAACGTAAAACGATCCAAACCAAATCCCTACCACAACTGTGGAAAAGGTACAACTTTGTAAATTTCACAGTGAAATGGGTATTTGCTCCTCAATATCGCCATCATATATCTATCTTAACTTGTGAATGCGTTGTTCTGAAAGATTGCTATATGCACAGTACTACCTTATCCATTTTACTCTCTTCTTAGGCTACAGATACGAAATTGTTTAGACATGTTATCTCAGAAACATGTTGTTGAAAAGACTACAGATCTGTTATTAAATATAAACCAACTGATTGTCCTAGTAGAATGTGTTTCATCATTTACAATTAGTTAAGCAGGCAAGCATCAACCAATCAATCTTAAATGTATAGCTATGATACAAAAAGTAGACTATTTATTTCGTTTTTATGCCCCGCCGTAGGGTAGGGGCATTAAGTTTTACCCTTGTCCTTCTGTACGTCCGTACGTCCCAAAGTTGGTTTCCGTTCTCTAACTTTAGTTTGCCTCAACCAAATGTTATGAAACTTATACACAATGCTTATTTTAACAAAGAATACCAAAAAAAAAAAAAAAAAAACACCCAAAGCCGTAACTTTCCTTAAAAGTCAGGAATATGACAGGTGTTTTCCATTCGTTTGATGTGTTTGAGCTTTTATTTTACCATTTGTTAGGGACTTTCCGTTTTGAATTTTCCTTGGAGTTCGGTATTTTGTTATTTTACTTTTTCTTATAGTGATTAAGATTATAACACAATGTTGAATGCTGTACCCCAATTTTTGACATTTTACCTATTATGTCTACTTGTTTTGCTAACACATTGTTGTCAATATAATGGAATTATATGCGACTGTCATACAAGTGAGAATTTTAGCTACAGTCAGGAATATGACAGTTGTTTTCAATTCGTTTGATGTGTTTGAGTTTTGATTTTGCCATTTGATAAAGGACTTTCCGTTTTGAATTTTCCTTGGAGTTCGGTATTTTGTTATTTTACTTTTAACTGTTTTCGTTTTGTTTTCTGGATATTAGTTCTGTATGGACATTAATGTCTTAGTTTTGTTTAAATTCAAACTATCCAAAAGTAAAGAAAAGTATACCTTACTGATCAAATAATAAGAAATAAATATACCTGTCTGTCCATTCCAATACTCCAGGTAGTTCACGAAGTTTTCTCAATGCATCATCTCCAATGTATTTTTGCACGTAAATTAAAGGGTCTATACAACGATCAGCAATAAAGTCTGAAAAGAGAGTATATTTGGATTTATACGTTGGATTGAAATTCAGATAATCACATACACAAAGGGGAGGGTGTCTGAAAATTTTGGGTACAGACTCCAGCTGGGATTACAAAACGCCCCCATTCATATATTAAAGTCTTGTAAATATCACGACCCATAAATATATATGTCATCGCAAAACCATAACCCATTGATATATTTCTCAGGTACACATATACAATTTTTACATCTTAATTTGGTTAAAACGATAAAACAGCACATTTATACAAAATCTAATCGAAAGATGAAAATTACTGACCCATTGCCTTTTACCTTGGTGAAATTGCATCCCATGGATATATTTGAAGTATAAAAAAACATTCCAGTAACACGTCTGTTTACACTTTCATATAGGAAGAGACCCTCTCCCGACTTTTGTGATCACATGATGTATCTTGGGAATATTGTTATCTATTGACATTACAAATGAGCATTAGAAATCTTTTGATTTCACATTCATGAACAAGCACATTTCTATAGAATACATAAATAAGTTTTGTGTAGTTTGGTCTCATTCATGTGAACTCAATATCTTTGATAAATTTTTAAGGGATTCTATATTTTGTACCTACTATTATTGTAGAATGGAAAGTTAAAGATCACACACGAGGCGTTGTATTTGATAGAAATTTGACCTTATATCGACCGGAAGACTTATAATTTATATTAATAATTTCATCTTTGTTGTCATCTATCTTTGTTTATGTTGAATCAGGTGTATGCATGTAATTAGAACTGACATTTGAGTTTTGATCTTGTCGACCCATTTTGGTCTTTAATGATTTGTAGCTATTTATTTTGTAGTAGAGTGATTTTTATACGACCGCAAAAAATTTGCGTTCGTATATTGCTATCACGTCGTCGTCGTCGTCGTCGTCCGAAGACATTTGGTTTCCGGACAATAACTTTAGTTTAAGTGTATGGATCTCTATGAAATTTAACCAAAAGGTTCAATACCACAAAAGGAAGGTTGGGATTGTTTTTGGGGGTGATGGTCCCAACCGTTTAGGAATTAGGGGCCCAAAACAAGCATTTTTCTAGTTTCAGGACAATAACTTGTGTATAAGTATTTTGATTGCTCTGAAATTGTACCACAAGGTTCAATACCACAAGTAGAAGGTTGGGATTCATTTTGGGGGTAATTGCCCAAACCGTTCAGGAATTAGGGGCCAAAACAAGCAATTTTCTAGTTTTCAGACAATAACTTGTGTTTAAGTGTATGGATGTCTCTTAAATTGTACCACATTTTACAAAAGAAAATTTCTTCAAATATAATTTTTTGGAGGGCGGGTAAAAAAAAAAAAAATTTTTTGGGGTATAAATTTTTTTCCTCAAGATTTAAGAAATTATCAATTTTCCAAAAAAAAAATGGGGGTCACAATTTATTTTGCTAATTCTTTGAATATAGTCTGAAAACAGATTTACTAAGTATTGCGCAACAGCACAGTGTATTGCACAGCAGCAAGAAATTTTCAATTGAATATAAATTCAAATCATACATGTAACCAATTTCAAGTTCTTTGACTACATTTATTCTGTGTCAAAACCTATAATGTTTCAAATATTTAATTACAATCCAAATTCAGACCTGTATCAAGCTTGAATATTGTGTCCTTTGCGGTCGTATCCAGCTGCGCTCGGCGAAGCAATTTATTATGCTTTTAACATACTATTAATTTGTACTTTGGAAATCATTAATTTATACAAAAAACTAGACAAAGTGATGCATCCGCACTCCACTCTGAAGTAACTGTATTATTTCAAAGTAAATTTAGGACTTTCTTTGAGATATTATTGTGTCTGGGAGACACAAATGATGCCCCGCAGATGCAAAGTGTTATTTTGAAATACACAAAGTTGAGCATGGGAGCACATAGGTCTATGGTTCACTGTAGGAGGAATTATCCGGAAATAGAGCAAATATTAATAAAATCAAAACCCTGACCACATGCACACCTTCAATATATGTACAAACAGCCAGCAAAGTGAAAGCTTCCTAGCATTCAAACTGTAGGAGGAGTTATCTGGAAAAGTTATGCACCTCTTATGCAAGTAAATACTCCAAAAATGACAAAGTTCAACTATCTCCCAAAAGAGCAAATATTAATAAAAATCAAAATCCTGACCACATGCACACCTTCAATATATGTACAAACAGCCAGCAAAGTGAAAACTTCCTAGCATTCAAACTGTAGGAGGAGTTATCTGGAAACGCTATGCACCTCTTATGCAAGTATATACTCCAAAAATGACAAAGTTCAACTATCTCCCAAAAGAGCAAATATTAATAAAAATCAAAACCCTGACCACATACATACCTTCAATATATGTATAAACAGCCAGCAAAGTGAAAACTTCCTAACATTTAAACTATAGGAGAAGTTATCTGAATAATTATATACCCATAATGGGACGGACGGACGGACGGACGGACAGGGTAAAACCTAATATGCCCCCAACTTTTAGTTGCGGGGGACATACAACTTTTAGTCTTATTATGAAAAGTCATATTAAAACTTTGTTTAATTATTTCACTCTTGCAAATTATATTTACTAAAGGAATGTTATTTGACTTTGTATGAAATATACGTATTGAGTTATTTTACTCGTACATATTCATGGCGGTTAAGATGAAACTTCTGTTTTGATTGGTTACTAGTTTTAACGGTACAGTTGAGTTTCTTTTGATCTCGTGTAGAATTTACCTGGACACTAAACTATATAAAACGTCCATGAAATGTGTCCATATTTCTGGAATATTTCGAATGCCTAATTTATAGATTATCTATACAGATTACTATTTATTGGAAACGACTAATTTACCGGCAACGACTTTGATATATTTTGTTGTTTGTATTTGTGCCAATCTCCATGGTACCATAGACTCGCTGCACAAGTGATTTTATTTTATACTCTAGTAACAAAAATACTGAACCCCAGACCTTCTCAAACTGTAAGTTTATTATACACCCAAAGAGATCTCCTTCACAGTTTTAGATTTTAGAAAATAATAACATAAATATCATTTCTCCTCCGTTGTCAACTGGCTTTGCGGAAAATAATCTCTAAGTTTGGTATAGAAACATAGTAGTAAATGCATATTTAAACATACAACTATGTGTTTGTACTGTTAACGACAAAGACGGAGAAACACACACTTTCAAAGTGGCAAAACGGTTGCAGTAAAAGAATTTGATAATTTACGTATAAAGTTTACTTGTGTTGTTGAAATCTAAAAATAGGATGATTGACACCAAGGCAACATAATTAAAGCCGAACTACTTCATTATAGATTTAAAATGGTGTTTACCAAGAGGTCCCATTATGGCTTCGTCATCACTACCCAAGAAAGTTAGTGAAGTGTACGAAACAGATCGTATGGCAAACACATCTTAAAAGTTGCATTTTAATGAATATCTTGTACTTGGCTAAGTGGTTGAACATAAAAAAGTTACTCCGTCTAACTAAAACCTAACACAATGATCAGTGTCCAAATTGACCGTGACTTCAACATGGGCTCAAAATTGTGAGAGCTAGTTCGTCTAATGTATCCCATTTGAAGCTACCGTATAAATGTTGTTATCATGAAATGAAAGGGTATATACAATTTTTCAACACAATGGAAATGGTAGATAACAAGAATTTTCCAAGGATCATCATCCAACTAAGCAGAAGTTATATCACAAGGTAAGATCGTAGACCTCTGTTACCTATGTCATAGAAATGATTTGCATCTATTTATTCTGTAATAGACCAACTACAATTATGACAAGACCTAAATCACAAGAAATTAGTAATGACATGTTTTTTTTCTCCGGACAAACAAGTGTTTTCAGCTTTAAATTTTGACATTTCAATGGCAACAAAACTCACTTCCCTTATGAAACAAGATTTTGGCAAGCAATAAAGAATAAAAAAATCTATTAAAAGGTCATGTAAAAAAAAGAATGGTCGGTGACTGTAACGATGAGGAAACCAAGACCGGGCGTAAACCCTAAATCCTGAGCGTGCATTTATATGATTATAATGCTGATGATTTTTACTGTATATTAAAGAATGATACATGGTCACATTCACATCAATAAAAAGTTAAGTCTATATATTTGGTATAGAATAAATTTAAAACAAAGATGGATGAAGATTTTAAAATCTACAAGGCATTACTCAACAGTTGTATATATCCAGGAATATTACCACCATTAGAATAGAGTTAGACGCTTTGCTACCAATGATTTTCGTAGAAAAATCTACTGTTTTCTTATTAGAAAAGATTAAGATTATACCACAGCAACTGATGTTTCAAACATGACTTTGCAATAATTGCTATGATCTATGCAACAACAAAATCACACACCAAAGATACCAGGCTTATATTTTGGTACGCCAGACAGACAGTTAAAAACTTAAGACTGATTCATTGAACTTTATAATACTCATCTTCATTATTTGATTCACTTTTTCTTAACAGCAAGTGGCAAATATTTTATGCATATTCAAGGCGATATAACAAGAAAAACTCGTTGTAAACTTGTGAAAAGGTCAGACTTGGTCGTTAGTTGATTTGATATGTTTTTGCTAGGAGGCATTATGAATTTTCCTGATAATGAACTCCAAACACAACACAGGGCTTTTCTGACATTTTTCAGTTTCATTTTCAATTTCAACATGAAAATCAATCAGTTGATAGTATATAAATATTAAGATATTAAACTACCTTTAGACATACTGCTGTTTTCCTCATCAGTCTGTATTTGTCGGCGGAGAATTTCCTCGTTCAATTTAAGGAAATTTTCAGGTTGTGTTTCGGGTAAAAATCATCACGTTTCCAACTGAATTTCCTAATCACACGTCTCGCGATTTCTTCTTCGAATTGCACGTTCAAGTAAGGCTTTAAATCTTTCAGTATGGTTGTTTTTCCTGTACTGTGAGCACCAGATAAATAAATCCGACACTTCGACATTTTTGAATGTGAAAGTAAAAATAAAAGACGTTAATTAAAAATCCAATTTGAAAAGTAATAACTATTAATAGATTCTGTGTTTTCAGAAATTGTAACATATAATTTTCCATTTTTATTGTAATAAAGGTCTAGAGAAAAATGTTCATGAGGTACATGTAACACACGTTATTTTCTTAACTAAATACATATTAAATTAGAGTATAGCACAGTTCGATGGATTTTATTGATCCACAAACGAAGATGTATATCTAAAACGTACGTTTGAAAAACTTTTGTGTGACCATAGTTTTTTTTATTTTTTTATCACTGAATAAAAAGCTATTTTATTTTGAACATGAAATTATATTTAATAATGTCAATGAAATCAATTTGAAAAATAGATGTGCGAAATAAACACCCATTCAACAACACCGTACACAATATAAATATTTGAATTGTTGAACGAAAAGATAACACATCTTCTGTAAATAAATGAGATACCGATGTATACAAATTGGAAGAGGCAATAGTTTCATGATACGTACACATTTTAAAACAAACGAAATTACATATTTAATTTCAGATTCTAATCACATTTAATATAATTCGTCTCAAATTTAGCCCAAGTTTGTTGTAACACAGTGCATGATGTATAATGGCAAGTAGGATGGCATATCTTTCAAATCAGCTATGTTTTGTCATTCGTAAAGGATGATAATATAATTACCATGTTGAAACATCAACTTATAATTTTATTATATATGTCTAAACATGTGACAACTTTACAACAGGCGTTCTCCAATTCGTTTCAAATTTAGCCCAACAATGTTAGATCTGTAAATCTGCGTCATATATCACATAGACAAGAATGCAAACAGTTAACCAAATGCAAGAGTCACCAAGAGCGGACGCTCAAAGGACATTATAATGTGTATTGCTAAAATGTAGTGCAAACTTTATTTAGATTTTGAAAAAAAGACACTGATGCAGCCTATATCACAACTTGTCCAAATGCTTTGAGGAAAAAAATCATAAAAAATAATTATAGACAATGAAATTATGAGAACTTTTCATGATTTTGTTTATGAAAGCACACATTTCTTAGTAGGCATTCTTATTTTTATTATCATCAGATAAATAAGTCCGACAATTCTACATTTTGAATGTGAAAGTAAAATAAAAATAAAAGACATTGATCAAAAATTAAATTTCAAGCGTTAATATTATTAATAGTTCCTGTGTTTTTCAGAAATTGTAACATATAAAATTCCAATTTTTGTAATAAATGTCTAGAGAAGAATATAAGGTACATGCAACCCACATAATCTTTAAAGTAATTTCCTTAACTAAACATATTAAAAGTAGATTATAACACAGTTCGAGGGATCTCATTGTGCCACAAACGAAGATGTATATATAAAAATTATGATTGAAGTACTTTTGTGTAATCACAATTTTTAATTCTTTTTTTATTACTGAATAAAAAAGTATTTGATGTTGGCTGTGAACATGTATTTAAGTGATGTCAAGGAAATCCATTTAAAAAATAAATATACGAATTGATGAACGAAGAAGATAACAGATTTTCTGAATATATGGCAAATTTTAAACATTTTAAATAAGTAAGGTTTTGTCATTAATTGATGAGATACCTATGAATATATACCGGAAGAGGCAGTTATTTCATGATACTTATGAATTTTAAAACAGTCTGCTCAATCAAATTTCAAATACCAATCACATTTAAACAAGCACGTATAGACGATATCCAAGTCAGGAATGTAATTTTAAGAAAGACCTTAAATATGCGGCTTTGAGCAATTCTGATGAAGGTAAATCCAGAATTTAAAGCGCTTTGGACGCAAAGAATTGATAAAGTGTTGTTTTCATTTTTATAGTACTGGGTGGATACCGCTGCTGGTATCATCTGCTCAGTAATTAGGACATTCGTACTGACATTATAAAAATATATCTTTCTTAGAATTTCCGTTTATAAATTTAGATATTATTAAGAATATAAGGTTTCAACTCCCCAGACAAAGTTGACCTTAGAAGGATTTGGCTATTAGTCTTAGGTCCTTTATTTATGTTTTGTTCATATAGCTCATCAACTGTTTGTTTTTTCTTACACATCTTTGGCTTTCAAATATTCGGCTTTGAGCGTTCGTGATGAAGGTAAATCTAGAAAAGCGCTTCGGACGCATACACTTGATAAAGTGTTGTTTGAATTTTTCAAACAAAGGTTTGATATAGGTTAACAATACTGGGAGATAAAAAAAAAAAGGACTGGAAAAACGTACCAGAAAATATAGCGTACAAGATAATTCAGGATTAGATTAAACATTTTCCATGTATACCATTCATAATGTCATAAAGGTTAAATACAATTTTTGGTTGCATTTGTTGAGGCTTGGGTGTAGTTTAATTAACTGCAACAACGGAAAATAACTAGCCAATTTTTTATTGATATAATCGGCAGATGTGGTATGATTGCCAACGAGACAACTTACCATCAGAGTCTAAATGAAGTATATTCAAGAAACTATAGATCACCGTACAGTCAGAAATGGAAGGGCCCGACATGACAAAAATGAACAAACAAAACACAAACGATCTGATTTATGACAGAACAATAAACGAAAAACAGATATCACAGACAGCAACCAACAACTGAATTACAGACCCGCAACACCGATTCTGAACATTATGTTGATTATATGCACGTTTACTTATGTGACAGATGAACCAACAATTTTCAAGCCGATGACAAAGGTCCTTTAGAATGTTTGTTTACCTTAAAGATAACATATATCTTTCTGATTTCAAAGTCCGAAAAAACACGTTATATTGGTTCAACAATTTTGGTTGCCAACAATGAAATTATCGATTATGAAAACGACTAAAACTTCGATTTGCATTTGTTACAATAATTGTGTTGTACTAAGAAAGTGTAACAAATTGATGTGAAAAATAATGATCGTGGTGGTTGTATTAATAAACCAAACCTCGCTGTCCAAATTGATATACTTAACCCTGCTGCTGTCCAAATAACCTGATATATTGCTGCTTTTTCCTCTTTTTTGCTAATAATGGCCATTCATTTAGTAACTTTACTGTGCATCTTTTATGTGTAATTGACATGATACACCTTACCAGGATACCGTTTACATAGGTAAGACACGGAGATGTTACTTATTTTTCAAATGTTTTAAGTGTTTAATCAGGAAATTACATTTACATCATCTGAATTTTTTTAACGTTTGATATAAACTATATCTATCGTTGGTTGTATTAAAATATGTCTATACTCATTTATCATTATTCAACCTTCACCGGAATCAATAATTACAATGGGAAAACACAGATTCTTCGTACAGATCCTTAATTATATGTACATGAGACTTTAAAAAACTGTGTCGCTCACCTGCATCTTCAACAATAGTCATGTATAATATTAAATCTTGTCCTCCTGATTATTTTTGTTTTAAAGTTTCTATCTATCTATTTTAGTTTTCAAAATCATATGCAAAATCATGGTAAAATCATAATTTAAGAGCCATAACTCTTATAAGGAGTGGACTGACAATTCCTTCTTTCTTTCTTCCGTTTGCAGTTCAGTCCACCATCTGGTGTAGTTTCGAACTGATGTGGTGCAGACAAACAATTATTGACAGTGCAGTAAAAACCAGTATATACGATTAAAATCTCGCAAACAGTTCTTAACACAACTTTGTTTTCTGCAACTCACACTGGAAGGTGTCGATTAAGTTGCTGGCTAGAGTAGTTGATGGAAGGCTGTTCCATAATTTGATGGTGTCTGGGAAGAACGAGTGCTGGTATAGATGCGTTGTTACAAATGAAACAAGGAATATTTGGCCGTGTGCATTAAGGATGTTGCTGTTGGATGTTGGTATTGCAACCAGGTGGTTGACTATGCGATACATCGTTATGACTTTATTCTTATTATTTTTAGCTCTGCCTGGTTGGCCTTTGCAGTTGTTGTAAAGGTTTGTTTCACTAGCGGTTCGATGGTAGTCACCAGTAACAAACCTAGCAGCCCCGTGTTGTACCAATTCAAGGTTATGAATGTTGTTGGCAGTGTGCGGATCCAATATGATGCTGGCATACTCCATATGTGGTCTCACAAGAGTCTTATAGCAGAGTTCCTTGGTCTTGCGTGGGCATTGGTATATGTCTCACTACAAGAAAGCCCTGGTATTGTTGGCTTTCCTCACAACTTGGTCAGTGTGGGTATTCCAGTTCAGTTTGTGGTGGATGTTTGCTGTAAGATATTTTGCTGATTCAATTTCATCTAAGACATGGCCATGGATGTTATATGATTGTCTTATAGGTTTCCTGTTGTTAGTAATGTGTATGACTGGGCATTTGTTGGGATGGAATTCCATAAGCCAGTCATTTTCCCATGCTTCTAAGGTCTCCAGATCTTCCTGATGTAGATTTGCGTCTGCGTTGTTTTTATTTGCCTGTACAGGACGTAATCATGGGTAAAATGTCGAACTGCTGATTGGTAATCTGGAAGGTCGTTAATGTATAGTAGGAATAGGGTGGGACCCTGGATGCTACCCTGGGAAACTCCTGATTGGATAGGTGCAATGTTGGATCTCGTGTAGAAAATCTTTAATCCAGCAATGAAGATTACCATGTATCCATCGTGATGAATCAGTCTTCTATGTGGTACCTTGTCAAATGCTTTGAAGAAGTTCAAAAGAATGACATCTGTTTGTCCTGTGCTATAGACTGTTTTTGCAAGATCCTGAACGGTGATGATCAGTTGTGATTCACAGGTTCGTTGTTTAGGAAGTCATGTTGTGCGTCTGTTAGAATGATGTGTTTTCTAAGTTTCTCATGATGCTGTGTTCAAGCATTTTACAGGTGATGGATGTGAGTTTAGACATGTCTGTAGTTTTCTGGGCGGTTCTTAGCTCCTTCTTAAATATAGGTACCACATCTGCCTTCTTCCATTCCTTTGAGATAGCTCCTTGGTTAATGTATCAATTGTAGATCGTGTAATGCTGGTCATATTTGCTATTTAAAGGTTCTATCTATCGATTTTAGTTTTCAAGATAATGGAAAAACGCAACAATATGACAAAATCGTCATTTAAGGGCAATAACTCCTGTAAGGAGTCGACCAGCAATTTCAAAATTAAGAGGTATTAGTAGATCTTGTCTTGCTGATAATTTTTGCTATGTAAAGCTTTTATGACAAAATCGTCATTTAAGGGCAATAACTCCTGTAAGGAGTCGACCAGCAATTTCAAAATTAAGAGGTATTAGTAGATCTTGTCTTGCTGATAATTTTGCTATGTAAAGCTTTTATGACAAAAATCGTCATTTAAGGGCAATAACTCCTGTAAGGAGTCGACCAGCAATTTCAAAATTAAGAGGTATTAGTAGATCTTGTCTTGCTGATAATTTTGCTATGTAAAGCTTTTATTTATCTATTATACTTTTCAAAGTAATGAACAAAAACGCAACACATCGTCATCAAAGGGCAATAATTCCAATAAGAAGTTGACTGACGATTTGGGCCAAGTTGACATATTTGTAGATCTTGTCTTGATGATAATTTTGCTATTTAAAGTTTCTCTTTATCTATTGTATACTAGTCACACCTTTTCTTGTTCTTTTCAACCCTCTAGTAAATCAGTAATGAACGACTACATGATAAAATTGCAGTGTTATACTTTCAGTCAATATAGTACTGCTCATTTTAATACTTCTTCTTGTATATTTACGGATTCAGTACTAATCCTAACTGTACTGCTTTAGTATTGATTTTTTCTTTACTGTTTCAGCACTGATTTTTTCTTTACTGTTTTAGCACTGACTTTTTCTTTACTGTTTCAGTACACATTTGTTCATTATGTTTCAGTGCTGATATTTCTAGTAATGTTTCAGTGTTGATATTTTTAGTACCTTTTCGGTAATGTTTCAGTGCTGATATTTCTAGTACAGTTTCAGTAATGTTTCAGTGCTGACATTTCTAGTACAGTCTAAGTACTGGTTTAGTTCTGATTTTGCCACAATGTTCAAGCACTTTTTCAAAACTGTTTCTGGACTGATTTATTTCCGTAGTGATTCAATACTTACTTTTGATTGTGGTTCCTTATTGATGTTACATCTTGTTGAAGCCACTCTTTTGTTGTGCTTTTTGTTGTTGTTGTTGTTAACATCTCTTTCCATAATGATAAGTTTATAAATATACATACATTGGAGTTCCGAGACTTAGGTACAACCTGCGTGAATGTGTTTTGAAAATAGTCTGAATGAGGTGCGTCTTAGATGGGTAATGTTTACATGCATCAACCTTTTATCTAAACCAAATTTAAACCGACATTGCAGTGGCACAAAATCAGAAATTTGTCAATATAAAACCCTTTAGTGAAGAAAACCCGAAAGAAGTGGTTTTGTTTTGTATCCCTATCAGTCAGTTTGTTTGCAATACAATACTCAATTCCTATCTCCTGCAAAACAAATATTATAGATATTGTGTACCAGTTTTCAATGCACAGCTTAGCCGTTAATGAATTTAGCAGCAAATTCCTGTAAAATCGTTGCTAGAAGTCTGGCCTGGTGTGAGCTTCTGCTCTGTGTTAAAATCCTCACTGTGCTTTTGTGATTCAGGGCGGCCATTTAAACTTGTTCATTTGCTTTGGTTTTGATATTTTATGAAGGATTTTATTTTATGTCATTAACTTCTACTTGCTTCTTATGTCATGCACTTATTCTTGCTATTTCAGATAAACTTGAGTTATCTCTATTTTTCAATTGTGTATTGTGAATATACTTTCTGCATTGAGTGTTCCTTAGGTGTGAAATTTTATTCTTTATATCTGCAATTTGTCATATTGACCATAAACATCTTTTCCATTTTTTTTTATTTAGAATTCCATTTTTTTAAATATTGAAATTTAAGACGTGTACACGTTAGAATAACTTGTACGAACCAGTAGTCTCAATTTGATTCATATTTAGTACAAGATGTCAATATATGTATGTAGGTATTATGAATACCAAAACAGCATTAGTCATGACTTTATTGAATGCACATTTCTGAAAATGTTGTCTGTGGAGATGATGAAATCCACATTAATTTTATCATCGAGAGTAATAAGATAAAGTTTTTCTTAGGAACAGAAAACAAAAATTCAAATAAAGATAGATATCAATTCTATCACAATGCCAAGTTTAAGATATTTTCAGATGCAAGATACTAATATTTTCAAACAAATATTGACTGATTGATTGTTAATTACTTACCCGCTAGCGCAATTAAAAATTAAACCTGCATTAAAATCCTATGTCTAAATTTTAGACATATCGGCCATGTTGTTTGATAAACGGGATTGTTTAACTAGATACCAAAGGGATAATTATGGCCAAATTTGGTTCTTATTGGCCAATAAGTTTCGGGGTAGAAGATTTTTGTAAAAGTTTACGGACGACAGGTGAGCTAATGAAAGTGGGTAACATACTAGTACAGTCTTCAATAATAGACATATGTTTACATACAATATGTCAAGCCCTTCATTTCACAATAAATATGTGCCGTCCCTTAAATTCTAAAGGGAGTTCTTATTGACAAGGTATAGTTTTAAGAGTTAATTGTTCGTTTACATGTTGGTTCTTTTTGTTCTGGTGAAAGAGGACAAGATATTCAAAAGATTTCTGAGTCTTTACAATATTGTTATACCAATTTACAAAGCTACACCTGTCATTTCATAAACATACACTAAACATATTACATCAAAGAGGGTATTAAAGACCTTTACTCCAAGGATGTAAAATCTAAACTCCGCTTTGATCTTGTTCATCATTCCTGAAACAAGTCAGGAATATGACAGTTGTTTTCCGCTCTGTTCTTGTTCATCATGCCTGTACCAAGTCAGGAATATGCCAGTTGTTTTCCATTCGTTTGATGTGTTAAAACTTTTGATTTTGCCATTTGATAAGGGACTTTCCGTTTTGAATTTTCCTTGGAGTTCGGTATTTTGTTATTTTACTTTTACTACAACTGTCGATGTCAAGTTTCTTCCTAGAAGAAACTTTACTGCTGCTGGATTATTCCACGAAGGCATCATTAACTTGGTAGCTTAATGCATGATGAATACAAAGAATACAAAGAAAACCGATTAGAATGTCGCCGGGGTTACTAAGGTCCTTTTCTGCTACACGAAACACTGTAGCATTTGATTTGTGTGTTCCATGGAATATCTTTCGGGATATCCCTGATTTGACTTATGTACAGCCAGAAGGTAATTATTACTTTAAAAATTCAGATACTTTTCAAAAATTAAAACCATGTACTGTTAATATTTTCGACTGTTAAAGACACCTGCTACAAGTGAATCAACTATCATTTCTACTTGTAAACATAAAAAGGAAAGAGGAGCACGTGTAAGACATGTTATATGTTAACCACGACTCCAGATTTCTATCGTAACTTAACAGCAAAACTTCTTATACAAAATCTTTTGAGCCTCAGGACTGTTCCATGGACAATGTCGTTTACGAAATTGAATGTATTTTGTGTGGGCTACTTTATGTTGGTGAAACTCGGCAAACTTTGCGTAAAAGGATGAATCAACACCGGCCTGATAATAAAGATCCACAATTCAGGGTTCTTTCTAACCATTTTAATCAATCGGACCATGATCCTTCTTTATCGATCTATGAAAGTATGCATCATCGAGAAAATGTATCACCACACCAATACCCTTATACTAAGTACTCCTTTCCGAAAAGATAGAGAAAATTTCTGGATAAGGGAACTAGGTACTGCAGTGCCATATGGTCACAATAATAACATCAAAGGAGTAGGAAATTTGTCATGTCCATCCTGCAGTGAAATAAATGTAATGAGTTTATTTAATACTACATTGAGACCCCAGCGTAGTCATAGGCAAAAACATTACCATCGGCCCAATATAAAAAGTCTTCCAAATCTAGATCGCCCTCTGGGAGCTTTGATGACCTTCTTTCACATCTTCATCATCCGCTAGGGTTACATTACATTAAAACTATTCTTTTTCTCAGCCTGTTAATTTTCTTAAACGTTTGAGAGATTATGCACTTGACGAGGAATGCATACATACATACATTTTCTCCAATATAAAGACTTGTCAGTACAATTTGTGATATAGCTCTTTTCCGTCTTTTAAACTAACAAGATCAGAAGCTTTACATGATGAAAGAGGAAATTCCTTTCAGTTCAGTTTACTAATAAAGGAATTGATGCTATCAACATCAGCAACGTTCTTCATCTCAAAGAGGTAACATCTAAAATTCCACTTTATTTTCAAAATCAGTCTGTTCCTATTTTATCCTAGATATACCAAAACCATTGCACCTAAAGTATTAAACTATAAGCAAGCATTAAAGGACCTTGATTCAGAAGAATACATACAAAAACCCTGCGACATGTGACTGCTCCAACTTGCCTTATATTTACAACCCTCTGGCCATGTTATTACTGGGCACTTTTGCAGAATGGGCCAAAACAATCAGATTCCTGATAAAACGTCGAATTCATAAGTTGTAAAATGCGTGAATGATCGACCAAAGTCCGTTTTCAGAGACAAAGAAGCTGTGAAATGTCTATCATCTCTTCACGATAAATATGTTGTTGTTCCTGCGGACAAAGCTTTAAATAATATTGTCTTTGTATGTGAATCGTCCTACTACGAGTGTTTTGTAAAAGAATTAGGAATAAATGAACAATCAGGTAACCCCACACACAAAACATATCATTTGACAAGGATGAAATTTTAGCGAATCATAAGTCCTTTATGGCTTCAATGAACATTACATTGAACAGAAAATCTGAGGACCAACCTTGTTTATATTGGATACCTAAGCTTCACAAAATTCCGGATAAACAACGGTACATTGCCGGCTCATATGCATGTTCTACAAAGGAATTGTCTCTAAGATTGACAAAATTCAGTCCGCATTAAAATAGGCTTTTCAGAAATACTATGAAACTGTTTAGTAGAGTAGTGGTATTAACCATATGTGGTTTCTAAAAAACTCTAAAGAACTTCTGGATAATTTTAAATCTCGAACTTTCTCTGACATTAATTCTATCAAAATGTTTTATTTTTCAACTCTGTATCCCACCATTCTCCATGTGAAATTGAAAATCGCCTAAAAGAAATAATCCACAATGCTATTCAATATAAAAATGGTAGCACACGATAAAAATTTTTTGGGGGATACCGTACGGCATATTTTGTTAATAGTGAACAAAAGGTAAAACATGCTACACAGAGGAACAAGTGATCGGTATGCTGGAGTTTTAACAACATATTTGTTGAATTTGGAGGTTTTCGACAAGTTGTCGGCATTCCTATGGGAACAAAATATGCGCCTCTCCTTGCCGACCTCTTCTTATTTTCATATGAGTCGGAGTTCCTTCAGACACTTGTCAAAAACAAGAAGATCAAAGAAGGCAGATCATTTAATTTTACATTCAGATATACTGTTGGTGTCTTTTCCATTAACAATCCAAACTTTTCTGACTGGAATCTATTAATATATCCTTCAGAACTAGAAATAAAGAAACAACAGACACGGCTTCATTTGCCTATTTTTATTTTGTCTTGTACCAAGTCAGGAATATGGCAGTTGTTATCAAATAGTCCGTTTCTATGTATGTTGGTGTTTGTTTTGTAGCAGTTCAGTGTTTATGTTGTTCCGTTGTTTTCCTCTTAGTTAATGTGTTTCCCTCGGTTTTGGTTTCTGACTCGGATTTGTTTCAGTTAAATCGATTTATGACTATTGAACAGCGGTATACTACTGTTGCCTTAATTTAGACTTATACCTCGAATTTGGCAAAAGCGATCACCTCAGTACAAGAATCTATGACAAACGAGATGATTTTAATTTTGAAATCATCACATAATAAGGATATACATTTCCCAACTCATTAGGTATTCACAAACTTGCAGCTGCTACTCAGACTTTATAAAATGTCACCAGTGTCTGAGCAGAAATTGATGAGCCAAGTTTATGTTAAAGAACGTCTCGTCCTTTTCTAAAAAGTACATTGGAAGATACCAAGATTGTATTGATAAACATTCCATATCAACTTCACAAATAATACATGATGGTCTTGAAGTATAGATTCTACTGACAATGTTCATCATCTTAATTATGTGTTATAGTGTTCTTATTATTTGTCTATGTACATTTTAACCTTTACTCGCCATTGTGTTATTGTGCTATGGTCAATTTTGTATTCTTGTTTTTTCATTTTGCTCTAGAGTCTCTATATGCTTTTTGTTTTCCTTGTTGAAATAGTTACTGTTTTATAGTGATTAATATTATATTACAATGTTGACTGCTGTACTCAATTTTGACATTTTACCAATCATTTACCAATAAGACAACTCTCCATCCAAGTTACAATGTGTAAAAGTAAACAATTATAGGTCAAAGTACGGTCTTTAACACGGAGCATTGGCTCACACCGAACAGCACGCTATAAAGGGCCCCAAAATGACTAGTGTAAAACAATTCAAACAGGAAAACAACGGTCTAATCTATATAAAAACGAGAAACGAGAAACACTTAAGAACCACATCAACAAACGACAACCACTGAAACAGGTTCATGACTTAGGACAGGTGCAAACAAGTGCAGCGGATTAAAACGTTTTAAACAGGCGTCAACCTTCACCCCAACCTGACATAGTACTGTTACATTACAACATAGAAAGACACACTGTAAAATATCAATTGAATTGGCTTAACTCAATCAAAAAGACATACATGTGTATTTTAAACAAAAACAAGTAAACATAAACTGAACGAATAAATTATTATGTTTGTTTGTTTTGCTCACACGTTGTTTTCAATATCACTGAATTCTATGCGACTGTCATACAAGTGAGAGGTTTCGCTAGCCATAAAACAGGTTTAATCCACCATTGTCTACGTAAGGAAATGCCTGTACCAAGTCAGGAATATGACAGTTGTGTCCCATTTGTTTGATGTGTTTGAGCTTTTGATTTTGCCATTTGATAAAGGACTTTTCGTTTTGAATTTTCCTTGGAGTTCTGTACTTTTGTTATTTTACTTTTCCCATACAAGTATAGTCCCGCTGGTCATATTATAACTGCAGATCTTGGCATTGTAAACAATGTACAACTTAAACAGTTGTGCGCCGAAGGTCCAAAACGTCGAATTCCATAGCTCGAAGGAGAACATTAGATAAATGATGGATGCAGTTGAAGAATATGAAAGAAAATTGGTAAAGCGCGAGCCAGATAAATCAAACCTGGTAAATGTATCTGAATAGATCAAAGCTGTTTGGTCATGCATTCAGAAGCCAATTAAAGTCTACGATGAAAGATTACCACAGGGTTTCTAAACCTTTCAGGAAGGCCGAGGCTAAGGATGCCTTATTCTCCTGCACGAACAATATGTTGCTGTTCAAGCAGACAAAGCCTTAAACTAAATTGTTTTATTGGTAAAATCATTATTTGGAATGTCTTAATTACTAAAGAATTTGAATTTCACAGCAAAAGTTGGATTTCTACATATACCATTACATCATTTATAAAGTAGGAGATCTTAGAAAATCACAAATCCATCCTTCACTCCTTTGGTATTGACAGAAAAGATGACGATGAAAATATCCCGTCGATATTCTATATACCGAAATTTCACAAAATCCTTACAGAGAACGAAATATAGCCGGTTCATCATCTTTCGTAAGTTTTCTTTCAACCATTCTTTCAACTGTAAAAGGGCAATTATAAATATTGTGGCGAGTTGTATTCAGCCAGTGGTGTCAATCAGATGTGGATTCTTCAAAATTGTAAAAATCTACTCCAAAACCTCAATCACAATCTTTACAATTTTGCAGTTAAATCAAAACTTTCGATCTTCTACGCTTTAAACTACTATTCCCATGCGTAATAGAAAGATCGACTACACTGACTCGTTAGACATAGCTTTTTTCTAAAACGCCAAATAAGAATCGAAGTTTTAGGTCATGAAAATCCAACTCTGTGATGAACAACACTGATGCCAACATCAAACACTACGAAGATGAATCATCAAAAGACATTTGATCGACAACATATATGTTGAATTTGTTGGATTGATTTTTCAACAGACGGTATTCCTCTGGGTACTAATTGTGCATCCTTACTGGCCGACTTGGTTTTCCATAAAAGCAGAATGCATACAAAACTTCTCAAAGACAAAAGAAAAAGCATCTTGCAAAATTCTTTAATTTCACTTTCAGATATATTGATGATGTTCATGCACTCAATAGCCCACATTTAAATAAGTGCTTGCACCTCATATATCACAATAAACTTGAAATTAAGTATACTACCGAAACAAAAGGTCTACTTCATATCTTGATCTTTTCCTAGATATTGACACAAACGGACGACTTCAAACAATAATCTATGACAATAGTGATGATTTCAACTTTCCAATTGCCAGCTAATTTTTTTCTCAGCAGTTACACATCTTCTGTTCCATGGCATATACATATCTCAATTAATACGTCACTTTCGTGCATGTTCACACTATACAAACTTTATTAAAAGGGTGTGCTGTTTACACAAAACTGCAACAACAATGCCGATGAACGACTAAAATCAAACACTGTCTGACCAATACGATGTGTCTGTGTCTTAATTCACTAGCGATGATTTCGACTCAGTCTCGCTTCTTTCGACCGTTATGATCTTAAGTATTCCAATAAATCTGCTGAGTGGGATCGACGCACTCGACTGTCTACATGCAAAATGAATCAACTTCTTAATGACATAATAGTGCCGGATAGATTAAAGTTTTCGTGTTGATACAAATATACAAATCTTCATTGCATTTTCTGAAAACATTATTCTACAAAAGAATAAAAGCATATCTTAAATGGAAACAGCTTACACATTGCTGGATGGTTTTCGAATCCTGATGTAAAGCAGTTCAGTGCCACTCCTGTATCCGACTGTCAAGAGCTGTTTAGTAATCACGAGGAAGTGAAGATAATTTAACGACGTCATGCCAATGGCGGGTTGGAAGTGACAACTTCAAAAGCGGTTTTCTCTGTAGGAAAACGGTACTATTACATTTTCCTGCATTAGGTTGGCCTTTGTGTACCCAAGGCAGGTGAAGGAAGTCAACTTAGGAGCGCTGTGATTGGATGTTAGGGTACAATATATTTTTATTTATCTATGAATAACTGCAGTGTGTATATTTACAATATAAATTTTGAAACCTATTGAAATATTTTCTAGAGAATTATTCGAAAAGACTTCAAAATTTCATAAATTTGGTGTAAAATGACGGTGGGCATGGATAACATTAACAAGCTCCGTTGGAAGTTGGTCATGATACTATTTGGCTTCAATTTTAAAACAGAATAATAAAGTACTAACACCACACATAACTGTTTTATCCGGGTTTTATCATAAAAGTGGTAAATTTAGAAAATGTTAGTATTGTCGCCTATGGCAGAATAAATAGTACCGTTTTCCTATACTGAAGATAGCAAGGAAATCAAAATCAATCAGACTCCAGTTAAAGTATACTATTTTGAAGCTTTTGATTAGTATATTTGATTTTTATCACAAAGAATAGAATTTTTCACTGAGAACAATACTGTGTTGAGAAAAGTGCTGAGTCATCATAATAAGTCACAATTACGGGTACTGATATAAAACTTTATTCTAGGATTTCAATATTAACTATATTGTATAGAATGCACCAAACTATAGTTCTTTTGTATTTGTTTTACCTTTCGCAATGATTAATTCAATTGGAAACACCAGAATTCAAGTCGCGACAAATATTTTTAACTGAAATATTTGCCTTTTTTGCTGTGTAATTCCCTAAATGTATCACTTGGGTATTTCTGAAGACATAATCTATTAAAATGGGAAATTGTCTGGTTAAGTTTGTACTGTTTATGGAGTAAGGCAATATTTGGTCATACTAGAAGCATTTTCAGTGTTAAAATTGTCCATCTAAGAAAAAAAGAGGCCCACTTGAGGCTAAATTTAGATAGAATTTATACTCTCCTGTGTAAAGAATTGGTCACATTCTTGGCAATTCATGCAGCAAATATTTCAATAGTGCTTCATTTTGTAGTTTCTATCTTTTATTATATCAGGCATATATAATTTTCATTTTCTACTGTTTGAAAGGACTTTTGTTGAAATTAATACTCCCAAGGGACATAATTCAGCTTTTCATAGATTAATACAGGCAACAAAGGCAACTTTACAGCTGAGTATTTTACATATTTAATGTTTAAAGTGTTTAATATCTTTGTTTTCATCATCTCAAGACAGAATAATGGATTTTATAACAAGCTCTGAAATTTTGAACCACAATATGGCATATACTAAAGCATGGAATGGAGATTAGTATGAAAATTTTGAGTTTGTGCTTATGTTGTAAATTTTGGATAAAATGAATACAAATTGAATGGAACTGTCAATTTTATCTGTTTAAATGGAACTGTTTATTATTCTTTTAAATAAGATAAGATATGATTGGATACAGGTTGTTTATTAAGCCTTATCTGAAAGAAGTAGAGAAAGAGGTAAACCAGCATGTAGGGTGGGGACATTAAATGATCCATGTTTCTTTAAGTAATAGGAACATACAAGTATTCATTATAGCCAAGGTTTTACAATAACCCAGTATTGCATTAATGGTGTCATAAGAATTCTTTATATCTTTATGTCACAGTATAGGAAAACGGTACTATTACATTTTCCTGCATTAGGTTTCCTATACTGAAGATAGCAAGGAAATCAAAATCAATCAGACTCAGTTAAAGTATACTATTTTGAAGCTTTTGATTAGTATATTTGATTTTATCACAAAGAATAGAATTTTTCACTGAGAACAATACTGTGTTGAGAAAAGTGCTGAGTCATCATAATAAGTCAAATTACGGGTACTGATATAAAACTTTATTCTAGGATTTCAATATTAACTATATTGTATAGAATGCACCAAACTATAGTTCTTTTGTATTTGTTTTACCTTTCGCAATGATTAATTCAATTGGAAACACCAGAATTCAAGTCGCGACAAATATTTTTAACTGAAATATTTGCCTTTTTTTGCTGTGTAATTCCCTAAATGTATCACTTGGGTATTTCTGAAGACATAATCTATTAAAATGGGAAATTGTCTGGTTAAGTTTGTACTGTTTATGGAGTAAGGCAATATTTGGTCATACTAGAAGCATTTTCAGTGTTAAAATTGTCCATCTAAGAAAAAAAGAGGCCCACTTGAGGCTAAATTTAGATAGAATTTATACTCTCCTGTGTAAAGAATTGGTCACATTCTTGGCAATTCATGCAGCAAATATTTCAATAGTGCTTCATTTTGTAGTTTCTATCTTTTATTATATCAGTCATATATAATTTTCATTTTCTACTGTTTGAAAGGACTTTTGTTGAAATTAATACTCCCAAGGGACATAATTCAGCTTTTTCATGGATTAATACAGGCAACAAAGGCAACTTTACAGCTGAGTATTTTGCATATTTAATGTTTAAAGTGTTTAATATCTTTGTTTTCATCATCTCAAGACAGAATAATGGATTTTATAACAAGCTCTGAAATTTTGAACCACAATATGGCATATACTAAAGCATGGAATGGAGATTAGTATGAAAAATTTTGAGTTTGTGCTTATGTTGTAAATTTTGGATAAAATGAATACAAATTGAATGGAACTGTCAATTTTATCTGTTTAAATGGAACTGTTTATTATTCTTTTAAATAAGATAAGATATGATTGGATACAGGTTGTTTATTAAGCCTTATCTGAAAGAAGTAGAGAAAGAGGTAAACCAGCATGTAGGGTGGGGACATTAAATGATCCATGTTTCTTTAAGTAATAGGAACATACAAGTATTCATTATAGCCAAGGTTTTACAATAACCCAGTATTGCATTAATGGTGTCATAAGAATTCTTTATATCTTTATGTCACAGTATAGGAAAACGGTACTATTACATTTTCCTGCATTAGGTTGGCCTTTGTGTACCCAAGGCAGGTGAAGGAAGTCAACTTAGGAGCGTTGTGATTGGATGTTAGGGTACAATATATTTTTTATTTATCTATGAATAACTGCAGTGTGTATATTTACAATATAAATTTTGAAACCTATTGAAATATTTTCTAGAGAATTATTCGAAAAGACTTCAAAAATTTCATAAATTTGGTGTAAAATGACGGTGGGCATGGATAACATTAACAAGCTCCGTTGGAAGTTGGTCATGATACTATTTGGCTTCAATTTTGAGAAAACAGAATAATAAAGTACTAACACCACACATAACTGTTTTATCCGGGTTTTATCATAAAAGTGGTAAATTTAGAAAATGTTAGTATTGTCGCCTATGGCAGAATAAATAGTACCGTTTTCCTGTAAATAAATTGGAGTTATCTCTATTATTGCACAAAATGAAAGTAATGAGGTCGGTCATTGACCTGATATGTCACCGGAAGTTAGGAATCGTCTGCTTTGTTTACATTTCGTATAGTTTTGAGAATGTCCCCAAAACGTTTACGGAATTGTCAATGTCGAAGAAAATGTCATTGCATAAAGCTGTATGACAGGACCTGATATTGCATGGCAAACAGGACATCCACTTTCCACTTTTATGGAGTTCTACACCGTTTTAAAGGTCGAGGGAGTTTGAAAACAAGGAGAGAACGTGTTGGCTAAATCTGCTAATACCACTTGCAAACTTTGCATCACTGTCAAATCAAATAGGAAACGTACACTTCACTAAATAACTTCTGTTTTAATGAATTGAGGAAGAACTGTGTCTAAGCGTACTGTTCAGCGAAAATTGTAGAATAAAGTGTGTTGTAAAAAAATCCATTAGAATTCGTGCTGCAAATGTCAAAAAAGGCTGGCATGGTGTAAATTGAACAGGCACAAAACTGTGAAAGATTATTGGAGAAGAGTCATCTATAGTGATGAATGTAAGGTAGAGTCCAAACTAATTTATATAAATAATGATAGTGACAGCAGGATGTTCATATCTGTCATCTGTTTTATGCGATACATTTCCGGCTGTTCAAGCTGTAACTGGATGCGGTACCACTTCAACAATTTTGGGAAATCTGAACGTTTTACAAGGTCTTGTATGTACATGTAGAGGGAAATTATCATGCCGAAAATCCAGCGAATGTGAACAACAAAATCTGCTATCCACAGACATTTTTTGCGGTGGTGATTCAGTAAAATGCAACAATCGGCAAAATACTTCTTCTAGTCTCAATCTTGATGAAGACAATGACAACGATAAGCAGTTAACTTTAACTCTCCTTTTATATAAAATTGAGAACACATATATACATTCGAGCCTTTAAATGATCATTACGAACAGAAATTATAATAATATATGTGTTCTTTTAATAACTTGTTGATGGTGTTGGTGTTCCGAGTTTAAAGTTTAGAAAATAATCAGTTGTCGAAATAAAATCACTGATCTTGTCTTTTTCCTGTTTATTTACGTTATTTTCTTTTTTGGAAAAAATTGACAAGTCCTGTCAGGCTGTCTTCATTGACTATATAAGGGGAAATATTTTCAAGAAGGTGAATCGGTTAAGGGCGTAATTAGAGAATAAGTGAACTTGTGTTTCAATATATTGAGATCGATAAAGTTGAATGTCATATTGAAAAGTTTCGTCAGTAAAATAATTTATGAAAGGGAAAAATAAAAGAAAGCGTCAAGTGAAGAATATGACGGATATTTTTTTTTTATTCTTTTTAAATATCTTTTTTCCATTTTAATCATAATTTGGCAAAATACTATTCGATAACATAAACGCGTTCTGATTTGTACTAACATGAGCAACACGACGGGTGCCACATATGGAGCAGGATCTGCTTACCCTTCCGGAGCACCTGAGATCACCCCATTTTTGGTGGGGTTCGTGTTGCTCAGTCTTTAGTTTTCTATATTGTATTTTGTGTACTATTGTTTGTCTGGTGGTCTTTTCTTTTTTAGCCATGGGGTTGTCAGTTTATTTTCGACTTATGAATTTGATTGTCCATTCTGGTATCTTTCGCCTCTCTTTACTGGCAATCTAGTGAATATCTCACGACAACAAATTCGTTAACATGCGTCTAAAATACAAACAAAAGATTTTTATTGCATAAGCATGCCATTATTAGATGAGAATACAATGTATCTATAATTCTGAAAAGCAGATCTGTTCCTTTGGTCAGCTGGTTACCTTTGAAAAGTTTCACTGTCCATTAATATTAAAACTCATATAAAGCCACGCCTAACTCATTGATATATTTGATGCACTCAAACTTGCCGTTTTCGTGCATGAATTATGTTAACTCGTAAATGATGATATATATACATTCATATTACATGCAAGTGAATAACGTATTGTGGAATAAATTACACTATTTTTAACAATGATATTTTTACCGCCTTCCATGGAAAATTGATTAAGAGATCACTTAGTCTACAGTTTTCCTAGCCGATGTGTTTGATTTATTGACTGATTGTTGTTTACTTAACGTTCAAGGGAAATATTCTTATTTCTATTCAGGACAAGAACAAATTAACAATCAATACAAAAGATAGGTCCTGTAAGGTAGAGGTACACAAGGATGAAGGGTGGGTAATTTTGACTGCCACTGGGATATGATGGTATGTTGGACCTCGCATGAAGACAAACTGGTCTTCAAAAGTAAATTATTTTGGAAGGCCATTTGTTTTGGTAACATCCATTCAAATTTAATGCTGCTATTAGCATACATTTCGTATAAAATTTTATATATATTTGCTTGTCGGTCAACAAACCATCGGAACTAGTATTTGAATTGAACATTTACTGGTTGCACTTTGTAAATACAGCTGTTTCACAAACCACGCCTCTTTTGGGGAGATATATAATATTCAGAGATATTTTGTTTTGTTTACCTACTGGTTCCAAGATATGATCTCTATGTTTCATCTCGTAGAGACATAACTTGGCAATGTTACCAGTATAAATACACATGAAAAGCAGCCAAATTGAAATCTGTGGAAGACCCAAAGTGAAGGGAGGGTAGTACATAATTTTAGTATAAGTTTAAACTCTCAGAAGTTCGGGGCATATAAATGTTGAAAATATGCCGCAAAGCCCTATAGTTTGACCTTTGTTATAAATAGTAGTGCATATGACTAGGATATAATTTTTACGAAACTTCCTAGTAAAAGTGGTACAGTTTTAGCCGTAAAAGGAGTTCCTATGGAAATTGCATTGTCTATATTTACAGAATTGCAACCTACTAGATACATATATGATATGATTGCAAGTTTTGTGATGTAAATTAGAAAGGTAATTCATAATGGGAACCTTTTATGATCAGTAGCAGCTTTCAGTTCTGTTGTTGACAACTTTTTAAACATTAGAAAAATATGGATAGAATGAAAAGAGGGCGAAAGATACCAAAGGGACATTCAAACTCATAAGTTGAAAAAAAAAAAACTGACAACGCCATGGCTAAAAAGAAAAGACAAACAGACAAACAATAGTTCACAAAACACAACATAGAAAACTAAAGACTGAACAACACGAACCTCACCAAAAACTAGGGGTGATCTCAGGTGCTCAATGAAATGAGGATTATTTTTCAATGAAACAGCAACAAAATAGCATGAATAATGACAAGATATCTAAAGGTCAACGTAGTTTTAACAATAAATAAGTTTTTGTACAATATATCAAAATCTGAATTGCTCTTAAACTTACTACGTTCATGGCTTTGAACAGGCACATACCACTAGTTATTTGAGACCTCAGTGGACTAACAAAAGACTTTAAGTTATTTATAAGGCCACACCAAATTAATTTCTAGTTCTTCAGACTCTTTCCTTTGAAAAAGGTAGCGAGCAAGCGAAATGTTGTTTTATTTGTTTTTTTTTTGTCGAAGTTTGATTTTTTCAGGCGAAAGAATTTTTTACTAGCGAACGATATTATTTTGGACTATTAAATAAAATCTTTGAAAAGAATTTTATGCAAGAGAGCGATCAGATATTTACATAGTTTTGGTGCTTAATGTTTTATATATCTCATATCCTAGTTCTTATATTACCCTACTTTGCTGTTCAATTTGTTCTCTGAATACCTGTTTAATCTTTTCACAACATTTCCAATACAAAATAAATTAACAAGTATAAAATGGGTAACTAGTTGCAAAATTACAACTTCGTGTAGTCCGAATCTCTGATCAAATAAATATAATCCTGCTGAACATGAAAAAATGCAACAGCTTTAAACAGGCAGACATCCATGTTTGATGTAAGCTATAATTGATGCATTGTATGTTTTTCAAATAAACATATGCAAAGCATATATGCATGTATAACGCTTATATATATATTTTCATACATATTTGTGTATACAACAAGCTGAAAATTAATAATTTGAAAGGATTGTTCTTCAAAACCACACCAATGTATACTATTTAAATGCATCACATCAGATGCTATAAACTAACTAAACAAAAGGAACATTGCAGTACATTCCAGTTAGTCATTGCTTTGCTGTAGAATTTAATAGCAATCAAATCTTTTATTTATATATTCCTCAGTGGGATTCGAACCCCTGTATCTGAGACATCATAACAAGAATGCCTGCACTGCGTCCAGCGCCCTAGACCTCTCGACCAACTAGGCTATAAAATATAGTTTTCGTAAGTCGAGTAATGCATTCCTCGTCCGTGAACTACAGTTGAAACCCGCAACAAATTTGGTCTCTGGTGGAAGGTTTATCTCATTGAAAATCATAAAAATTTTATTTTAGAAGATTTTGTAAATTGAAAAGTTGGATTGATGTATTATATTCAATTACCTTATAAACTTTCGTGTCAAATTTTATGCTTTATAACTTAGTAATGATACTAGCAAATATAAATAAAAGATTGAAGGAAAAACCGTTATTCTAAAGCAGATAAAAAGTAAACAATATGATAGTTTCATATGCGGTGCCATCAGCTTTGGGATTCTCTTTTTTCTTATGCATGATATATAATTGTCATAATCTAAATCTTTCAATTCGGTGGCGTCGGTGCTTGTGGTCTTGCACGGAGCACTTCAAACAAATCGGTAAAAATGTTCAAACACATTCTTCTGCTGTGTTTGGCAGTAAGATATTTGCCTGCGTTACCATTGTAACTACAAATATACCACAGCTGTCTTACGTTTAGAATGTACATCATATTATATTTGGCCATAATATTCAAACGACGTTGTGAATATTAGATCTACATCGTTTTTATGTCAATTTGTTATTACATAAATTTAGAGACGGACGCGGGTTTAAAAAAAAAAACTTTTTCTCGTCGACCTTTCACAACACGCGGGGATCCGACGAACGAGGTATTAATTTGGCGTGGTCTAACGATAAAATAACTAACAAAGACACAAGCATAAGCATAAGCACACACAAATCAATAATAATGACTACTGTCTGGGAATACCGTACTTCATTACTGAACCCAAATACAATGTTATAATACCATACACCCACAGCTCCATTATAAACAGCGCTAGAGGACCTCGATTAGAACAGACCTAATCGAAATTTGTATGCAGAGAATTTTAACTTGCTTAAACTACAAAGTAGCGACATGACATGTTATAACCCCCACCCCGAACAAAGCAAAAACAAAAACAAAACAAAACAAAAACAAAAAGAAACGTGATGATGGAACAAGATGATAATTATAACTTTTGAAAATTTTCAATAAGTCTATAAAGCCAAAAGGTAAGTCGTATGGGTCAACTTGCTGTATCTATAAATCATATTACCATCAAAATCTTCATATTAATACCCCGTTTATCAACAACTGCAGGTCGAATCATACTTCGATAATATAGCTCTATGTTTGCTATACAATTTAGTAAAATATTTGACCAACATTCTCTTCATAAAACGTTATTCAAGATACAAAAGTATTATGCTACACATGAGCAGGAACCAATCATGAAAAATATCTATCAAATGTCGTTTCTTTTGGTCTTTTCGGCGTTCAGCGATGAATTGGGATTTAACAGTAAGGCGACGTATATCTAATAAAGCCGCAATAAATCACTTAGTGTTAAAGCTTTAACTCCAAATTAAACTCAAAATTAATGTCCAGGCGCGTAGCTGCCGTTAGGAACTTTAGGCACGTGCCAACACATAATTTTTCAAAATATTTTTTATCAAAAATAAAAAAAAATAAAATAAACAGCGTTATTTGTAGATGATCGCCAGTGAAGTTGTCAAAACTCTTTAATTATCGAATGTAATGTGTACACTAGTATCTCGTCCTTAGTGAATGGAATATTGGAAAGAATTTTATTTTATTATATGATTTTACCTTATATAGAAAGTATAAACTAGAACTTTGGTTTAGATCATTTCACTTCTATCAACCATTACTTAAATGAACCTCAACTTAGACTCATGATTTTTAATAAGTTGTTGTTAGTTTTCAACAAGCTTTCCACTTTGTCTTCATCCGACCTACAATAAAACCCTTGCCAAAGTTGTGCGTCCGTTTTGACTGTGAAGGATGTATAAATACACAGTCACGTCTGGTCAGAATGGGACGTTAATCCGATGACTAGTTGTAGAGAGAATGCCACTCTTTGAGGGGTTCGTAGGTGGTCTACTGAAAGGCAAAATTTCTGTTCCTATCCAATAAACCCTCATTTTCCAATGCATGGCATTTTCAAATTTCCAGACCTTCGTCCTAGACGCCTCTATTACAGGACCTAGCTACCTGTTGTATTTATAATTAATTTGGTTTCTTGTCCTGAACATGCATAAATATTTGACACTGGATGTTTAGAAATCAATCAATCAACTAGCTTCCAGTAATTTCGAGTACTCTCATATCTGCGTGTAATGACCACAATTATTCAAATTCCTTAAGCAGGTAGGGATTTTACAGTAGAGGTTATAAAGAAATATGAATTTTGAATTTTGTTACGATAGTATGAACAGAACAGAACTTCTGCATTAGGCATCGACTGTGTGTATGTGTTTGCGTGGCTACTAGGGTGAAGGTTAAAGAATCAAAAGATTGATGGTTGATGTCTAGCCAAAAGGATAGTTTTATTTTATAGTAATATCAGTGTTTACGTGCCTATTTTTTTAATGAAGGATCGTCAATATGTACTATCAATTAACGTATATATCAATGAGAACGGAATAGATATGAAAATACCAAACACGGTCTACTGCTTTAATTAAAGGAATACGCTGATCTACGCTGGGCAATGCATATAATAAATAATTCTTTTTAATATTTCCGATTGTACTGCGTTACTAGTATTTAATTGAACAGTCAGATGTTATGGTAAATTATTAATAATTCTTTGAACTTTTCATCATGTATAAAATCAAGTAAATTTAATATTTTTGTACATAAAATTTTGCAACTAAATCGCTGAAAACCGTTTTCCGTCGCGGGCTTGGCCCCTGAACCCCTACCAGGGCTCTGCCTGTACCTGCTGGGGCCTCAAGCGGCCCCAGACCCCTGCCGATTTGTGCCTACAGTTGACTAAATACCTAGCTACGCCCCTGATGCCCTCAATTATAATTTTGCATGTGCAAGTAATAGTTTTTAAAGGTTTTATTTCTGAAAAGGAACAGTAGCAACTAAAACTAATATGTTTACACACAGATTTATCGAGAAACCATTTCACTGAAAAGAAAAATTTATTTGAAGTGACTGTATGTCTCTATGGTAATGAAGTAAACAGAGAAAAGAGAACGAAAAATATAAACAAGTCTAAATTGAAAACTACGTTTAAACCTATGATTGCGTTGGATAAAACCGCAATTTTATTCGTGTGCATGCAAAACAAATTTCTTGTTAGAGGGTCTAAATACAGCACAAACAACATTTTCCAAAAGACCAAAAGGTGCAAAAGTATATTTTACAAAACGCATTTGACTAACAGGTCGAACAACAAATGTTCTTAAACTCTGCTGACTGCCATTGGCGATTGCCAAATAAACGGATCACCGATGTAATAAATGGATCTTAATTATAAATTTAATACTAAACAGAAAACAAAAAGTTTTCAATTTAGACTTGTTTATATTTTTCGTTTGGGCTTGTATTGTATTTGCCTTCGGGTTTATATGATCCGTTCATCCTATTTTGACTCCTCAAAATTCAAGAGTCTATTCTAAATTGAGGTAAATTGTATGGCTTTCCAAATACCGTTTCGATTCCTAACATCACTGAAGAGACATTAATTGTCGAAATCCGGATATGGTGTACTAAAACCTTTGCACCTTTTGTTTGCGGTATACCATCTTTTCCGCAAGTTTTTGATTTCTGTTTAGTATTAAATTTATAATTAAGATCCATTTATTACATCGGTGATCCGTTTATTTGGCAATCGCAAATGGCAGTCAGCAGAGTTTAAGAACATTTGTTGTTCGACCTGTTAGTCAAATGCGTTTTGTTAAAATATCCTTTTACCTTTTGGTCTTTTATATATATATATATATATATATATATATATATATATATATATATGAGTTCGAATCCCGGCGAGGAAGAACAAAAAATTTGCGAAGGCAAATTTACAGATCTAACATTGTTGGGCTGATGTTTAGACGAGTTGTATATATATATAAAACGTCTGAATAATAGCCAACGATTTTTTCCCACGAGGGCGCTGGATCGTTACGAGTAACGATACATGTACACAATAAATAAATTATATAAACGTTGATCATATTTACTGATGAAGGATATCTGTTATCCGAAATATTTATAAATAATTACATTTATAGTTCCTTTTTTGTTTTTGGTGTTGTGTACACTTTTAGGCGTTTATATATATATATATAGATAATTCAGCTGATCTGTAACAATTCCATCTTCATGCCTTATATATCATGTACTGTGTTACGACGCTAGATAAAAACTGACGAGGAAAGGTAAAACCCGGCCACCGAAAGCTTTATTATAATAGAGCCTAGGTGGTCGAGTGGTCTAGCGCGTCGGGCATAGTGCAAGGCGATTTGGTGCCACGATATCTCAGTAGCATGAGTTCGAATCCCGGCCAGGGAAGAACAAAAAATTTGCTTTCGCAAATTTACAGATCTAACATTGTTGGGCTGTTGTTTAGACGAATTATATATATATATATATATACTTTGTCACTTTTTGGTCTTTTGGAAAATGTTGTTTGTGCTGTATTAAGACCGCTTTACCAAGAAATTTGTTTTGCATGCACACGTATAAAAATTGCGGTTTTATCCAACGCAATCATAGGTTTGAACGTTGTTTTCAATTTAGACTTGTATATATATATGTTATATATGTAACCTTTCAAAACATGGCTTTTCTAATAAAAATCAAGCCAATATCTCCTCTACAACCATTAAACATGTTATCATTTACAATTTCAAAAAGGCGTTATTCCGTTAACTTGTTTTAAGTCTAATTCGTATGATCGACATCAAACGTTTAGCTCATTCGGAAAGAGTATCTTTGTCTGTTGTGTAATTTGAATAAAATGAAATGTAGGATTTTCGTTAATGGTCTATGTAAGCTAGGATAAAAATAAATAAAACGGTTTAGTTATTGTCAAAACGTCATAAGCTGTGCATAATGTATATTGACGACCAGACCGATGAGCAGAGTTTATTACGTACCTTAAATCAATTTTGTTGTAGCAACCACATGGGTCCAGGTTTTGTAGTTCCTAGTTCTAAAATCTAGTTGTAATTTTTTGTCCACGTAGGTTATTTTTTAATGTAAAATGTCCTGGATTATGTGTTTGTGTGTGTGTATTTATATAAGGTAAGAATAATATGTCTTAATAAAATGTTTTTTTCTTTTTTAGGAAAAGTACTGGGTGTGAAATATGACCATGGAAAAAGAGACCGTATAAGGACGCAAATTTCACGAATAATGAAGTATGATATAAAACCTCCACTCAGTACCATCCATTACAGTATAACTTTTGCACCGGTGCGCACAGAAGAAGGGGAAAATCAAGGTAAAACATACAGAACTATTTTTGTTGCACAAATTGTACATGAGAAAACAACGTGTTTTAAGTCTTTTTTAATCACCTTTCGTATATTTACTTTGTTAAAAACGGTCTATAGAATATATCTTTTAACAGAGACAAGTAGTGTCAGTGTGAACTATTGTCATTTCTTGGCGTCCGTCGTGTTCGTCCGTTCATATACTTTTAAAAAATCTTTTCTGAATCAACTGAGTGGAATGAAATCAAATTTGCCATCATCATCGTCATTGTATCTACTTTGAAAATAATATCACAAAAATTTAAAACGATAACAAAAGAGAGGAGAAAGATACGAAAGGGATATTCAAACTCATAAATCGAAAGCAAACACTTACAATGCCATGGCAAAAACGAAAACGACAAAAGACAAACAGCAGTACACAAAACACACCATAGAAAACTAAAGACTGTGCGACAACAAGAACCCCACCAAACACCGGGGTGATCGTAGGTGCTCCGGAAGGGTAAGTAGATCCTGCTCCACATGTGGCACCCGTCGTTTTGCTCATTCAAACACAAACCCGATGATAATTCGGTAGGTCACATTGAAAACGATAATAATAAGAGAAAGAGTTAACGCCAGAAAAAAAAAAAAAAAAACCAAACAACCAAACAACAAAAAGCTTTAGTAAAGGACTTTGTTGGTTGACTCTCACAGGAGTTATTGCCTTTGACGGACATTTTTTTACATCTTTGGACAATTTCGTTAATACTGTTCTAGAAAGAAAACTGTTATTAGCAATTATGATCAGTAAAACAAGACCTACCTGGTAAATATGACCGCAATTGTCAGAATTTTTGCCCTTTATGTCAAGTTTTGACATAGCAATTTCAACTAGCAATAATGAACAACGGAACAAGGTTTATTTGTGGTAAACTGCAAACATTCTGATTTTCTGACGTTTTGTCAGATAAATCTTGAGAAAACTTTTCTTCGTAATTGAATTTAAAGTTTTGCTTGATCGTAATTAATCTTAATTGGCACTTGCATTTGCTTAAAAGTAATAAAATAAGGCAACTTGATCAATGAATTTTTCTGTCAAGCGCGTCTACCTGTACAAGTGATACTAGCGACCCCAAGCCCAGTAATCCGCAATTTACATTAAAACAGTGATTAGGAAGACCCTTTTGCTATTTAGCAAAATAATCTCCGCACAATTCTCAAAGAAATTGGAAAGTCCGATTCCATTTTCGGAAAATGAAATCTGTAACAAACATAAACTTTTAGCTACCTCTTTACAAGCAGAACCAAATACAATGAAAGTTCCTACTATGTATTGGCTTCGAAGCTGCACAAAACTCCTTACAAATATAGATTTATTTCGTCTTCAAGCCATTGTTCCACTACTAAACTATCTATTCTACTTACTAGTACACTTGGTACAATCAAAAACCTGGTAATAAATTGTTCAAATAAGGCTTTTGAAAAAGTGGAATTAATTACTTTTGGAGTGTCAAAAATTCGTTGGAAGTACTTGATAAATTGCATGCTTATATTGGTGATTTCGAATCTGTTCAAAGTTTTGATTTTTCTACCCTATATACCACTTTGCCTCATAATCTTATTAAGAAAAAATTCACACACCTGATTAAATGGGCATTTAAAAAGTCGGAATGCGAATATATATGTTCAAACTCTTTTAGATCATTTTTAGTAACAACAAACAAAAGAACTATGTCAATTGGACCTGCTTTGATACTATAACTGCCCTTGAATTTTTACTAGATAACATTTTTGTTCGCTATGGAGATTCCGTATATCGTCAAGTTATCGGAATTCCATGGGGACTAACTGTGGACCACTTATTGCGGACCTGTTTCTGTTTTGATATGAGTTACAGTTTATGACTAAAATCGGCAAAGACCCATCGAAACAACATCTAATTCAAAAATTTAATAACACTTTTAGATAATTTAGATGATATATTGGCTCTCAATAATGACGACTTCAGTATGTACACTAAAGAGATTTATCCTGCCGAACTGACTTTAAATAAATCTAATACTAACAATGAACACTGTCCTTTCCTGGATCTTGATATCTATATCTTTAACGGGAAGCTTAATACCAAAATTTATGATAAAAGAGATGATTTTCATTCCCTATTGTTAATTATCCATTTTTATATGGTGACGTTCCTTGTCGCCATCTTATGGTGTTTATATATCTCAACTTGTTCGATTCGCTCGTGTTTGTAACAACGTATTTGATTTCAACGAAAGAAATCTCTGTATTACTGAAAAATTATTACACCAGGGTTTTCGATATCACAAACTAGTCAAAACATTTACTAAATTTTATCATCGGACATCATTCGTAAATATAAATCAACATGTAGACATCTTATACGTTCAGGTATTTCACATCCGATATTTTATGGTAATATTCTTTACAAAGCACAAAAATGTCGGCATTCACCTCAAAAGCTAACCAAACCTTTAAACAGACTTATTCGGAAAGGATATAGTTACGATACTGTTGTCAGGTCATTAAGGATTGCATATTTTGGTATTAGTATTGATTCACTCATAGGGTCTTTGCATCGGAAATAAACACTATTATTCTTTAAACCATTGTGGTGACGTCAGCCTATTCATTTACCGTGGATTCTTTTTCTAGAATCAACGCTTCCTAAATCTGCCGCTGAAATGGACTCACCAAATTATATTCAATTGTTTCCTTTGTGTGTCTAATTTCATTAAGTTTGAAATGGCTAATTTACTGATTTCTGTTCACTAATGGAATTAATTTAAAAACTTACCTTTATTTTTTGTAATTTGTATATGCCTTCACTGGGAATCGAACCCTTCCTTGAAATCTGTTATGAATGACTGACATTAACACATCGACGAAACCTCTCGGCTACCAATGGGTTACAACTTAGATGTCTATTATATATATATAAATGAACATCAGACACATAGGGTTGTACCTTTATATATACACAAGGGCAGTTGTATAGTATAAGTTGGTAGCCGCGAGGTTAGCATGCTTAAAATCAACGAGTTAAAAGATAGGATTTGTCCGTTTAGGTTCGAATCCTGTATTATCTGTGTTGTCCCAATTCTGTGTTTTTTCTAATTTTGCATGTTATAGTGGATATTTTTGTAATAATAGTGAGTTTTACCGTTTATTTTTTGAATGATTATTGGCTATTTCACATGTTTGAAACAAAAATTATTACATTCTATTTGTCAATTTTTGTTGTATAAATATAGTATGATTTCATCTGTTTTACTACATAATTTTACAAATGTTTGTTCGCAAATTCCTATGCGAGAAAATCGTGATGTGCCTAGAGTGCTAGAAATTTCGGTAACATACTTATTATATATACTTTATATATGCTCTTTGGTCGGGTTGTTGTCTCTTTGACACATTCCCCATTTCCATTCTCAATTTTATTAGAAATAAATTCGAATATGTCTTATTTTGTAAACACAGATAATATTAAGATGCCTGATAATGTAAAGATCTTTAAAGGTAGAAGTGTTATATTTGTATTTTGTTAACCAATTAATTGTGATCTGAGATTTATCAATGCATCGTTGGACACGATAACATGGTTATTTAAACTCTCTTACAATACCTTCTAATTAAGAAAAGGCTTTAATTTTGAAAAGAAATTAACACAATAGTTTAAGTTATAGATACAATGGATAAGCGTAGATTCATGAAAAACAAACCATTCGCCCTCCGGGCTCATGGTTTCTTTTTCAAGAATCCACGCTTATCCATTGTATCTATATAACAAAACCAGTTGTTGGCATGATACGGGTTATGTTCTTCTCATATATTTTATGATTGTATGATACTAAACCACTAACGGAGGGATTGTACTTGATTTTCATATGATGAAGACATAATCTTTCAATCAGTTTAATTGTGGTCTGGAGCTGGCATGTCAGTAACTGCTAGTAGTCCTTTGTTAATGTATGCATCATTGTCATTTTCCTTAGTTTCTTTTGTTACCTATTCTGACATCGGACTCGGACTTCTTTTGAACTGAGTGTTACTGTGCGTATTGCTATGTATTTCTTTATTCTACATTGGCTAGAGGTATAGGGGAGGTTGAGATCTCACAAAACATGTTTAACCCGGCCGCATTTTGCGCCTGTCCAAAGTCAGGAGCCTCTGGCCTTTGTTAGTCTTGTATTTTTTAAATTTTAGTTCATTTATATGTTTTGAGTTTAGTGTGACGTCCATTTTCACTGAACTATTACACAATTTTATTTAGGGCCAGCTGAGGATTTTCTCGCTGCGTTGAAGACCCATTGGTGGCCTTCGGCTGTTGTCTGCTCTTTGGTCGGGTTGTTGTCTCTTTGACATATTCCCCATTTCCATTCTGAATTTTATGGAAGAAAACAACTAACAAAAACACAGACCGGACGTAGCAGGGAATTTATACATTCCCACCATCAAAAAAGACACAAAGTACTGATTTGAACTCGCAGCTACTGACAGCTAGTTCAAAGCCAATAACAACAAAATCATGTATTCAAAACTAAAACTTGTAATTATTAATGAATGCTTGACCCGAAGATAGAAGCATTACGGATCGAGATTTCTGATATAGGTTGATAATTTTTTAGGTTGAAACGCGCAAATAAACGCTGTTACATATTTCAGAGCATGTGGTCCAAACTAAAATATCTGTATGAAAGTTAATTTTATTGAGTTAAAAATAAAAACAATTGGACATGGCATGTTCTGTTTATTAATTGCGATCACAAGTCAAATTATATTATAACATTTTATTATACGTGTTTAATACCAATTATCTAAAGAGATTACTTCCTTCTTTTCCTCGAATGTGACATCCCAAAACCCAAAATTAAACTTATACCACCACCTTTGTGTTTTCATGAGTAACACAACGGTGCCACATATGAAGCAGGATCTGCTTTCCCTTCCGGAGCACCTGAGATAACCCTTGTTTTTGGTGGGGTCTGTGTTGCTTGTTTTTTCTATGTTGTGTGTGTTTCTATACTATTATTTGTTTTTGATGGTTTTTTATATTTTGCCATTGCATTGTTAGTTTGTTTTCGACTTATGAGTTTGAATATTCCTTTGGTGTTTTTCGCCTCTCTAAGAATTTTCAAATTCTAGTATCATGTTTCAACACTTTTCTTTTTTTTACCTAGTGGATGACAGACGAAATTGGTACAACCTTCTTCTGAAATAAAATCATGCACGAATCATTTATCTTAAATCAAATTAGTAAAGCTCACAAAATGATACCATACCTCTTGCAAAGTCCATTTTTGATAAGGCAAACCCTTAAAAGAATCTGTGAAAGCTTGATTGAAATCCATTAATTGGTTTCAGAGTTGAGAATGGGGGATGATCATCCTTATAATATGAAAGAGCAAAGTCCATGTTTTTGTATGGGAAACCCCAGAAATTATTCTGATCAAAAAGCAGAATAAGAGGTACATAATGGCATTATGTCATGAACAATTCGTGAAAGTTTGATTAAAATCCGTTCACTGATATGAGAGGCGTTGAGGATGAGGGATGTTTACCTCCTTTAATATGAAAAGGCAAAGTCCATGTTTTTATATGGGAAACCACCGAAATTAGGGAGCTACCATTTGATTTTTATGGGAGGGGGTGTCTAGGATGAACAATTTTGTCCTGCCTTTTATTTTTCCCTCTATTCGGTCCTGCCTTTTTTTTAGTTGATCCTGACTTTTTGACATAAATTGTCATCCTGCCTTTTTTTTTTGCAAATAATCTCATCCTGCCTTTTTTTACTCAAAACTCTTGTCCTGCCTATTTTTTTCAAATTTCATCCTAGCCCCCATAAAAATTAAATGGTAGCTCCTTTATTCGGACAAAATATAAAATAAGAGGTGCAGAGAAAATGGAACTGTGTCAAAAGGAATCCTTGAACGTTTGATTAAAAATCATTTTCTAGTTTAGAAGGATTTGCGGATAGGGTATGTTTACTCCCAAAACGTAAATACGAGGTACACAGTGACATTATGACATGAAAAGTTCGTGACAGTTTGATTGAAATCCATTCACTGGTTTTGGAACTGTTGCGGGAGGATGGGGAATGTTTACTACATATACTATGAAAGGACAAAAGTCTTTTTATTTGTATGGAAACCCCTATAAATCATTCTGATCAAAACTAAATAGATGTACAATGACATAATGCCAAGAAGATTCCGTAAAGGTCTGTTTGAAATCCATTTGCTGTTTTAGGATGAGTTGTGATGGGGGATGTCCACCTCCTTAATTGAAATTGAAAAGTTCTTATTTTGGTATGGGAAATCTGACAAAAAAAGTGAAATAAGAGATGCATTATGTAATAAAAAGTATGTGAAAGTTACATTGAAATCTATTCTTTTACCTCAGAAGAATTTGGTCGAGACGGACGAACAGACACCCCGATCACCGTATACCCCACTCCCGTAATTGAAAGTATAAAGATAGTGACGTTGTTTAATACATTCTTGAAATAACCAATGATATACAGGATTTGAAGACTATTTAGTTGTATTAATTCTATTCCACTCGAAATAACTTTTCCAAGTTGGAAAACTTTAGTTTGAACAACTGAAATCAAATACTAGTAACAGGAATGATTGATAATGATGTGATACACGGATTATTTTAGACAGAAAATCTTAAATGGTTATGAAAGTATATAATATTTACCAGTCGATCAGCATTGGTTTCTGTTTCTGTTTACAGATGACATGTATGTATTGGAGATCAAATTTTACACAGTGGATAAATTTGATAAACTTTACAGAGTAGGCGGAAAAGTGTATGAAAAACTTGATGCATGCCTTTCACAACCACTCGATCACAAACGAATACTAGATTGGGAAGAACAGATTTATATTTATTAACAAATAACAGCAAAAATTCATCAACATCAACAAGAAGTTAAAAAAAAAAACCACTAAAACGTATACAAGCTTTTATTTTGGTTTATGGAAAATGTATTTGATTTAGTATACCCATATTCTAGGTGCTTGGGCTCTCTTGAAATTGTACTTTGAGACCATACGTTCGTCCGTTTGTTCAACAAACATTTTCAACAACCTCTCTGTTACTACTGAATAAAGTGACCTGATATTTGGTCAGAAGACATGTATCTCTTTTGTTTCAATTCTTCTTAACTTTAAAAAAAAATTGTATTTCTTCAAACTTAATATATTCAGTACATCCATTTTTTTCACGTAGAACAGCCAAACAGATGGCGGTATTTTGGACGACTGTGATTGTTTGGTGATGTTAAAATCTTCCTTAGAACTATACAAAAAAAAAAGATTTGGTTTTATGGTGATTGTCAGTTGAATCAAAAACATATATTTTGGTTTTAACTGATTTTTTATCATTTCACTGGAATTTCTGGAAGAATGCTCTATTAATAGAAACACATCAAGAACACTTTAAAGCGCTATAACCTCCGTTCTGAAAGCCATCTTAATTTCCATACATTATTTCATTATAATAAAATAATGTATGAAAATAAGGGAGGCAGAATATAAAAAAATACTGACACCTTCAATATCCGTTATTGGTCTCTGATCTAGATTTAACGGAATTTGCATCGTATGAATACTTGACTATCGGACAAAAAAGATAAAACACATGGTATGCCTTCGGATTGTATATGATTTAGTAATTTGTTAGACGTGTGCATTAACAAAATGTTATGGTTAATGTCACTCCACTAATAATAAAGAGCCAGCAACAGATGTGATCTTTAAAATCAAAAACGACTTATAGGTTATACTTTAGTACTGTATAAACAATGCTCATTTAATGTTTTGTAGATTAGACATAAACAAACAAATGATGAACTTCAAGAAAAATTAACAAAATACGAAGTTGATAAAGCTAAAACGAACGCATGTACCACCAACGGATTGCTGAAAAGAAAAGGAAATTATTGAAGAGAAACGTTTGAGAGAAGAGAAAAAACGAGATTTACTCATTGCAACGTGAGAAATCAAAACTCGTAAAAGAAAACAAAACATTAATGGATAAATCCAAAGTATGTGTGATTTTGTGAAAGACGGATTAAAGTTCTTGAAGAAACTTTATATAACGACATTTATAAAGAACAAATCGAAAAAATATAACCCGAATGTAAGATTGAGTGTAGAAGTATGGCTCTATCCGACATTATGACCTGCAGTAGGAGTGCATCATTTCGGCTATGTTGGATACATAAATATATACTTGATTGTGAACACGACAAACAATTCTCATGTTTTGGAACAAAAGAAACTAAATAATAATTCGGAGGGGTTAGTAGGTGATCTGTTGCAAAGACACTATTTAATAATCCCTTATTTTTCAGCAACCAACAAGATGGTCAGTTCCGTCTCAAGGTAATCTTACCGATGGTACCAATGGTTTCTTTTTTTTTTGCTCTGAAAATATATGGAAAAATTGCCTTAAGATAGTATAAGCAGTTGACCATCAACCGTAAGACCTACAACAGGTTGAATATTAAGGAAACAATAAGGTATGATAAGATCACGTTTGACCCAATGAATAACAAATTAAAAAAATATTATGAATATATCAAATACTATTCTTTAGAAGTTCACAAGCCATCGGTCTGTATCAGGGTTTTATATGTTTGAATTGTGTTTTATTTTGTTTTATGGCTTCAAAGTACATTATTATAACAACTGCCAATATTGAACGATTTTGAAAATCTGTCATTTGTATTAAGATAAGAGCCAATGCCTTAGCCCAAAAACATTTTGCTACATGATGTCTTATAAAGAGATGTATATGTTGGTAAACGATGATGTGTTCACGTTTCTCCAACATTTGATATTTTTGTATACAGATAAATAATTTCTTGTTGGAGAAATGTTATTTTTTGGCAATAGGAATTAAAGAAATTTACCTGTAAATGGAATTACAGCAAATTCAGCTCAAATTAAATTTCGAATGATCTGACGGGTTAATAGTTGGAAAAAAAGTCGAAATTGGGAAACAAAATATATTGATTTCATTAAAGAGCATAAGTTATCAACAATATTTGCACCTATGGAGAAATGTACTAAAAATCTTGAAATTATGCACAGGAACATGTTTTAAATTGCGAGCACATTAAAAGTATTATACAAATCATCTGCACTATATCGTAAATTAAGCACAAACAGTTTAATCAATAAAGAAAAGTGCATTGAAATGCCTTGCCTGCTTTACTTATCATGATTGAATTTATGTTGAAAGTCTGTAATATGAAGGATTTACTACACATATCATATAAACTCAACACGATTAATGATCCATGTAAATAAGGCCACGGTCAGATGATCCATGACAGATATATACACTTTATAATCATATCATATACCAAATATAGTTAGCCTATTACTTTAATATAGTATTTGAGACACATGTATTGAGTGTAGTGGAAAAAGCAGCATCTCAAGGTAATGCTGTCAAATGCTCGTTAGGCGGAATTACGGGTAGCTGTCTCAAAGTCAGTAAAGAGTATCTGTGGTGCTAGTTGGAGTTGATATGGTTGACAAGCATTCTTCAGCAAGTGGAATAAGCAGTCGTTTGTCTGCTAACTTTTCTTGAGTAACTAAAGACGAGTTGGTACATCACTAAAGCTTCATCGGCCATTGCGTGTATTGTGTAGACTTGAACAAACTGGGAATGGTACCCTTCCAAGGAGTTGTATAAGTTCACTTTATTTAATATTATGGTCAATGATTTATCAATTTGTTTAAAAGATTGTAAAATTTCACAATTTGCAAATGACGGTACTATAGGAAATCAGGTTCATGCATTAAGATTTTACAGAAAAAAATACAACAAGACCTAGATAATACATGTAAATGGTGGTCTACATGGGTTTTTTAAAATTCCTCCAAGTAAAACTGTTGCTTTGCTCTTTACTAGAAAAAAATGTAAATACAATTTAGAACTTTGGCGATCATAAAATCATTTTCGAAATAAATAAAGAAATAAAAATTTTAGAATTTATTTTTGACAAGAACTCAACTTTGCATATATATATACATAACTCAGATGAGGCGCAATTAGCCATACACTTAGAAACATTTAATTTATCTTTGATTGGTTAAAAAAATGATTATGGTTGTGAAATATATAATTCAGCTTCTTTTACAACTATTATTTTTTTATTATACCAGTGCTCTGGTATTATCCCAATGTCTAAGACAATGTTGAATATTTTACTGTATATCTGAACCAGTGGTAGAGTTGAATATAAATATATTCATTTAAAATGTTATCTAATCCAGGTGATTTTTTATCCTTGAAATTTTTTATTGAATCATTAATTTCGGCTTTCTTAACCCCATCATTCAAGATTGAATCGTACAAGGTATTATAACAAATAGAGTTAAAGTCAATATCTAAAGCATCATCAGCTGCATCTGCTTGATATTGATTCAAATTTTTAAAATATTCGTAAAAATGTGTCAATAGGAATTGGAGGTTTCTGTTTAGTTTGACCTGAATATTTTTAAGAGCCCTCCAAAAAGCTTTTGTGTCAGATTTCGAGTGAGATCTTAGCTCAGCACCACATGTTTTTTTTATACTCTTTAGCAGTACAGTTTAAAAGTTGTTTGATCTCAGCAGATGTATTTTACTTGTATGTATTTCCACGTTTTTAAGTGTAAATCACATTACATAAAGTGCTTGATAAATGAATTAGGTATTAACGATTCACTTGGAAACTCAACATATACCCCACGACATTTCCCAAGGAGGAAATCCTGGATAATCATAGGTCTGTTCTATGTTCCTTTGGAATTTCAACCAAAGATGAAGAAATGGATCTTGCTTCACTGTATTGGATACCTAAACTACGTAAGTGTCTTACAAACAACGTTATATTGCTGGGTCTTCCAAGTGCTCCACGAAACCTCTTTCTAAACTATTAACATCAATTTTATCAGCAATAAAAGCCGGGCTTAAAAGTTATTGTGAAACTACCTATTCTAGAGGTGGCATGAATCAGATGTTGATACTAAAAAATTCCAGAGATCTTTTAAGTACATACAGTCTAAGACTCTCTCATCTTGCAATAATATAAAAACATTTGACTTTTCTACACTTTACACAAGTATTCCCCATTCCAAACTAAAATACAAATTGAAAGAGTTGGTCCTGCTTTGTTTCATAAAAAAATGTCCTACGTAGATACAAGTTTCTTGTCTTAGGGAGAAACAAATCGTATTTTGTAAAAAAACACTCCGATTCAAACAAAAATTTCTCTGAAACTGACATTATCAAGATGCTTGATTTCTTGATTGACAACATATTTGTTATGCTTGGAGGATGTATTTTTCAACAAACAAACGGCATTCCCATGGGAACCAACTGTGCCCCTCTTCTTGCCGACTTGTTCCTTTATTCATATGAGGCTGACTTCATACAGGAAATTCTTAGGAAGGGGAAAAAAGTTAGCAGTACCCTTAACTTCACTTTTCGCTTTTTAGATGATGTTCTCTCACTAAATAATTCAAAATATGGTGACTATGTTGAATGAAACTATCCCATCAAACTTGAGATAACGGATACAATAGAGTTAAGTCTGCCTCATATCTTGATTTACATCTAGAAATTGACAATGATGGTTGATTGAAAACAAAACTTTACGACAAAAAGAGATGATTTCAGCTTCCCAATTGTGAACTTCCCATTTCTCTGTAGCAAGATTCCAGCAGCACCTGTATACGGAATATATATCTCCCAGTTGATACGATATTCCAGGGGTTCTATTTCCTATCATGATTTCCTTGATAGAGGGTTGCTGCTCAGAAGGAAGCTATTAAACCAAGAGTTCAAAGTGGTGAAGTTGAGATCCTCCCTTCGTAAATTTTACGGACGCCATCACGAGTTGGTTGACCGTTATGGAATATCCGTTTCACAGATGACAACGGATATGTTCCAATTGTCGTTACTATAATCCCGTCCCCTTTTCCCCGAATGTGACCTTCCGAATTAGACTTATCACCGGGTTTGTACTAACATGAGCAACACGACGGGTGCCACATGTGGCGCAGGATCTTCTTACCCTTCCGAAGCACCTGAGATCACCCCCTGTTTTTGGTTGGATTCGTGTTGCTCAGTCTTTGGTTTTCTATGTTGTGTTTTGTGTACTGTTGTTTTTCTGTCTTTTTTCTTGTTTGGCCATGGTGTTGTCAGTTTATTTTCGACTTATGAGATTGATTGTCCCTTTGGTATCCTTCGCCTGTTATTTTCCACCTGATGAAAAAAGTAAAATAACAAAAATACTCCAAAGAAAATTCAAAACGGAAAGTCTTTATCAAATGGCAAAATCAAAAGCTCAAACACATCAAACGAATGTCAAACAACTGTCATATTCCTGACTTGATACATGCATTACCTTATGTAGAAAATGGTGGAATAAACCTGGTTTTATTGCTAGCTAAACCTCTCACTTGTATGACAGTCGCATAGAATTCCATTATATTGACAACAATGTGTGAGCAAAACAAACAGACATAATAGATCAAAATTTAAAAAAATTAGGGTACAGCAGTCAACATTGTGTTATAATCCTAATCACTATCAAAACAAACAACTATGCCAACAAAGAAAAACACAATGATATATAGACACTCTATATACAAAGCACATAAGCAAAAAATGGAAGACAAGAATACAAAAAATTACCATAGCACTTACACAATGGCGATAAAAGATCTTATCATGCATCCTGCTTTCTAAATCAAACGCAGTGAATTGATAGATAAACAAGAAATATCATTTGCTGCCTATCGACAATTACTTATTCACAGCAAAAACTTTTTGTTTCAAACAGGTCTTACCAGAAAATAAACGCGTCGTTGCGACATTGTTCTGTTAAAACTGATTAAAAAATACCGATCAATTACATAATTAGAAATTTACTTGCAAATCAAAAATATGCAGGAAACACATATTAAAGTTTTTGTAAGAACGCAACCAAGAGTTTTTAATTCGAAGTATTGATTTTGCTTAATTTATTTCAAAATAATAACATAATCGACAAATTCTTAAAAAAGATATACAATAAGACCCGATGCATAATAAGTCTTCAAAATAAGGAATGTGCGTAGAATAAAATAAAAAAGATTATAATCTTCTTAAAAGGGCGCCAAATTTTTTCTTATCACAGCTTGTTCCTGAATAATAATGTAGTATGGAAGTCAATATAAAGCAGAGAAGATACTTGGTTGATATTTCATTATTATTTTGTTTATTGATCTTTGTCTTAATTTGTGATCATATTTGAAATTTGAAAATATATTTATTTCAGTAGATTTTTTTAAAAAGGATAATAATTTCAAGGAAGTTTATTCTGTGTGCTTTATTCTTGTATAATTTTCTATGTTCAATAGAATATACGCGAACAAAACAGTCACGAAACTTTCAGTTGTGGAATAAAAGGGCATTAATAATGATGTTTTTTTTTTTATTTCTTCTTGAAAGCTGTTGTATGACGTTTTCCCCTTCCGAATTAAAAAACAAGCGAGAAAAGGAAAAACAGTTGGTTCCCATAAAAATGTCGACTGTCTGCTGAAAAACGCACCCAATAAACGTTACAATTATGTAAATAATTACGGAGTCTAGGCTCCTCAGAAAACTTTTATTGAAACGGCATAAGTAGGATTTGTCACTCCCTTAAATGTGTAGTTTGAACGTTCCTTACAAAGGTAAATCAAGAAAAACGCTTCCGGCGCACCATATTGATAAGGTGTTAACCTGGATTGGGTTGCTCAAAACGTTGGATAGTGTTAGCCAGTGGTTAAACTGCTTATCCACTGGTTAACTATAAACCAATGGATTATTTCTATTGCTCAAAAATTATCCAGTGGATAAAACGTGCTATCCGCTGGATAAATTTAGCCGGTACTTTTTGGCTGGTTAAGTTTTAGCCATTTGTTAAAAACGCCATTGAGATTGATCTACAATGGGTTTTTCTTAAATTCATATTTTGAAATTTCAGATAATTTCATTGTTTATAACTCGTCCACCTTTATATCTGTCATATATGTAGTCCAAATAATTATGACGTCTTGGAAGGCTATTTTAAATTTTTGCTTTGACGCTTTCCTGCGACGTCATAATGCTGAAGCCACCATTTTCGGTTGGACTTTGAGAGCATATTTTGCTCTCAACTTTGAGACCCAATTTTGCCATAAAATTTCCATTGAAGGCTAAAAAAATTTTCATATATAAAAATTCTTACCTTTTAAGTGTTTGTTTGTGCAAAATATTTCCAATAAATCCCTACAGTAATAATAAAATAAGTTACAATTCCATCCGAGGCGGGAGATTGTCTACTGCAATATAAAACGTTTATCTGATTTCTTTTCGGAGATTATAAAATAAATTTTGCACCAAACTCGGTTACTTTTGGTAGTGGTTCATTACATTTGCACGCATTTAATCAACAGGTACCAGTGGTAGATCTAGAGTTGTACATCATGAATCCATAGTTTCAATGTAATTACACGTTGCCATGCGTTCTATCAGGTTCGCGTTACTGTGAGGTATAAAATAAATGCTTCAACCCTGTACCCAATACCTGCTTTGTTCTAATGTTTAGATTTTAAAAATTCTATAATTTTAGGTTCTACAAAACTATGATATTTCACTTTGCCATTGTTGATTTTGTTTATACATTGTGTACTTATAATTCTTATTTTCAATTAAGTATGTGTTTTGATACCAACTATGTAATTGTTACAAAATGTATAAATCATGTTAACTATTTTTTGTTCAATTTCCAAATTTTCCTTTTGGTGACTGTAAATTTGTATTTGACACTTTTTTAAATTTTCAATTATTCCCAGATTATTTGTCAAGGCAGCCCTTCACCCTTCTATGTTATAATAACAGCAGTAGCAGCTCAACTAATATTAATTTCGCTCTTGCTCTTGTATATTTCCCCATTAAAACAGATGTACTGACAACATTTTTAAAAGTTATTGCTATAATTTACTTTTAGTTGGATGAAAGGGAGCCAATGTATATTTCCCATAATGTACTAGTATAAGTGAATATAAAAAGAAGATTTGGTATGATTTCCTATGAGACAACTCTCCACAAGAGACCAAATGACGCATTAATTAATAGCTATATGTCACCATACCTTCTTCAACAATGAGCAAAGCCCATACCACATAGTCAGCTATAAAAGGCCCCGAAATATTAAATGTAAAACAATTCAAACGAGAAAACTAACGGCCTAATTAATGTACAAAAATATGAACGAAAAACAAATATGTTACACAGCAACGAACGACAACCACTGAATTACAGGCTCCTGACTTGGGACAGGCATATACATACAGAATGTGGCGGGGTTAAACATGTTAGCGGGATCCCAACCTTCTTCCTAACTTGGGACAATGGTTTTACAGTACAACATAAGAACGACTTACTATAAAAATCAGATGAAAAGGCTTAACTCATCAGATGGATACAAATAGAAATACATATAACAAAAACATGTGGACGTGACCGGATACTTGTACATCTCAACAACAAAAAGACACTAAATGCAGATCTGAGAGTACTCGCAGTTACTGAATGATATATAGTTCAAAGCCAATAACAACTAATATAAAAATCTTGCATCTAAGACTAAATAAATGTTTTCTAACCGACATTATGCTGGTAATAACTGCTTTTATGCCAAAAATACAATGAAATTGTATTATATATCTCTTGTACATCTATGCATTAAAGAACGTTTTAGAGAATGATTCCTGTTGAATACACATGTAATTGCAGTATTATATGCATATTCAGGACAAAACAAAATATGCCAATTCTTCAAGAAACATAAACTGCCTCCTTTGAAAGAGGCTGTGTTGAATAGGGCAGAAATCTTGCCTTGCAACAGGCTACCGATTACTCAGACCACAAGGAGATATTTCAATGATTCTTTAACGTGCAGATATAGTGACATTTGCCTGCATGAGGCATTGGATTTAAAGTTTCCATTCCGATATGATGTGGCTGCGTATCTATACATACAGCACAACATATAAAGTCATAGCAAGATTTAAATGAAACTTGAGGAAGGTGAAGAGAAGTTGCCGTAAAATCTGATCTTGCAGAACTACAACTTTGGTAACTTTTGACCGAAAATAATCTTTCAAATATAAAATTGTTCAATGTTTGGTAAGCATGCAATAAGACACAGGATTTATTACATAAAAGTGTTTTGTTTTTGCCGATTATTGACTTAATATATTATTCCGTATTTTCATACGACCAACTTTTATTGAAGCCGACCACACAGTATTGTATTTTTCACGTTTTTGAAGGTCGTATGGTTACCTATAATTGCTTACATCCACTTCATTTGAACTTAGGTGGATAGCTGTCTCATTGGCAATCATACCACATCTCCTTATTTTTGTAGGAATAAGGGGCATAAAAAACAATGATTTTCAGGTTTCCAGACAATGAATGGAGTGTAAGTCTAAGGATCTCTATGAAATTGTACCACAGCGTTCCATATAAAAAAGTAAGGATGGGATTGATTTTTGGGATTATGGCCCTAACCGCTAGGAATAAGAGACCATAACGGGACAATTTACCAATACTTTGTATAAATTGCTTATTTCTTGACCAGTTTCAACGGAATTTATTTCGAAGTCTAGATTTTTTTCTTTAATATGCTGAATCTAACCGTGTACTTTAATTTTGGTTTTGACCTCGTTTTCAATCGGTCCACATTGAGGTCCAAAGGATCCCAAATTAAACTTTATTTGATTTCATCAAAATTGAAGGTTCTATAATATGCCAAATCTAACCGTGTATTTAAATTTAGAATTTTGGGCTCCGTTTTTAATTGGTCCACATTAGTCCAAAGGATCCAAAAGGATCCAAAATTAAACTATAATGATTTCATCCAAAATTGAATCACTGGGGTTATATGAAATACCGAATCTAGCCGTGTATTTGGATTTTAAATTTTAAACTGGTCCACAATAAGGTCTAAAGGTCTAAAATTAAACTTTCTTCATTTCAACATATAATGAGTATGTTGGATTCTTTGATATGTTGAATCTAAACATACCTCATTTAGGAGATTGGAAGACCCCATTAATGAGCTACTTTTATGGTTAACGCAGCATGTGCCACTATGAATTTACGTTAATTGTATTGTCGGTAGGACCCTTTTTCTACATCCAGGATAGACATCCACATCTAGATATTTTATAATGTGTTTGCCAGCCCATAGTACGTATACTTCCAGTGCAAACAATTAATAAATGAATTGGGTTGTTGCCTATGGGGTCAATCTATTCAATGGATGTCGAAGTCCTTATGCATATTTATCAGTTTTTAATTGAGTTCGTCATTCTTAAACAATATCAAATACAGATCCAGCTTGTTCCTAATATAACTGCTATGAAGTATTTGGACCATACACGCATGGTCATGATAATGATGATTAATGGATGGCTGCTTAATGTCCAGCGGCAAATTAATTTGCATATTCAGGAAGAGAACATCTTATTAATTAATATGAATATTAACGCTGCTTTGTTCTATACTGACACGCTGACACGAATTTTCAACTGGCTATTTCTCCATTTAATTGATGCTAAATATTATTTTCGGTGAATTGAATATTAAGTCAAATCAAGGAAGTTTTAGTTATTAAATGTGCTATTGTTCATATTCATACTATCTTATATTTATTTAACCGCAGTTACTACAAGCTGTCCCTCTTTTTATTTGCAAAATAAATAAAAATTAGAGTGAGCTTATCTAAACACCGGGGTAACTGCTAAAAAACCAATCCCTTAAATACTTGGGGTTTCATCTATTAACGACGGACGCAAGACAAATTTTTAAACTACTAGGGGCATTTTAGCGCAGACATTAGAGCCCATTTTAGCGCAGGATTAATCCGTTCACCTGTATTTTCGATAGCCCATTTTAGCGAAAACTTATCTGGTTGTATAATATTCACCATACTAAAATCATGAACAGTTCCATGTAATTCATAGCGAACAAATAATGGTCCAGAGTCGTTCCATGCCCATTATAATGAACAATGTTATAGTTGTCACAGGTATTTACGTTTTTCTTGATACTATCATCAAATTGCAAACAACATATATATATAAATACAAAGTATTAAAGACGAATGTGCATCACAAGATAAAGTGAATATACAGTTCCTACTGCAATTTTATGAACAGTATTGTACAGAGGGTATATCCAGAGCCCATCACGTACGTTCTTTAGGATAAAATTCCAGGCTAGAAGTGACTTTTAACATTTGATTTAACCTTCAGACTTTAAGTGTTTATTTTAACGGATATGATATTTTTATATTGTGCTTTCTTGATTCTATTAAAACATGTTATTTATTATTTATTATAATGGCATTGATAATTTTAATTTTCGCTAAAATGGGTTCAAAATCTTGCACTTAAATGGGTTATACTTTGGCGCTAAAACGTCTGATTTTTTTCGCTAAATTGTCCTATCAATGCGCTAACATGTCACCCCTCCCCGATTAACGACAGATGAACCAAGATTCGCACATCACGTTAAATATAAAGGATTTTAGTCAGTAAAGTTGTGCAAATTTTGGCTTGGAGAACGAGTACAGTGTGTTCCTGAGAAGAAAATTATAATTTATTTCATAATACCTATTTGGTCTTAATCCTCATATATTCAGACTGTTAATAACCAAACGAATATATGCCCTTATGGTCCTAGTACTCATATTGTCTGGAACATAATCACATATAAAATACCTTTATTCTACGAGAAGCTCTATTGATAGTCGACTTTATTATTTACAGAATTTTATTGATAGAACTTCCGATTCCTGTGAAGAGAGAAGCGACAGGAATGCAACGGATTTTCCAACTTTTTGAAAAGGGACGTTTTGGATCGGAATAATCGCTATCCGTCAATTATTAAACATAGTTTTACTTCAATTAACCACTAAAACTACTTTGCAGGTCCCTTATTATTCATTTACAGCTTCTTTTTACGTCCAAGCAGAACTGCGGATTTTCTGTAACTCCATACCCGGAAGTTCTATCGATGCAAGCCCGCACTGAATAAAGGAATGCTGGTCAATTCGTTCCAAGTTCAATTCGGTCCAAGCCAGTTCGTCCCAGATTTGGTCAATTCGTACAAAGTCAGTTGTCAATTCGTACCAAGTCAATGGTCAATTCGTTCCAACTGATTTAGTTCATTATTAATCAGACTTCACAATTTGTTCCAACCTTATTTAATGTATATGTCCGTATATCACTGTGTTTGTGTAAATCAACCTACAGTACATGGCAAAAATCGGCAATTCCATGTCCATTTTTTCTGTATATTTCACTATGATATAAAAGGACATTTTTCAATAATAACTTTGGAGGCATTTATGGTGTGATTTTAACAAACAATGTGTTGAAAAACGCAGATTTATGTGTACTATATTTGTTTATTTAGTCATACATTTTTGGAGTTGTCTTTGTTTTTTTTTTTTTCCTTTTGTCAACTTGTATCATAATTCGGGATAATCTGTCTTATGCAATAAAAACTAAGTATAGTGTTTAAAAGTTTATTTGATATGCATGGCATTGACACATATGCTTATAACAAAATACAACAATAACAGTTCATAACGGTCTGTGTAACACTTATCAATTCAAAATTTTAAAAAGTTTTAAAATTTTTGAATTTTTGAATTTTTGATTAAAGATTTAAAATATCAAAATTAGTAACGGTATTAAAGCAGAACGAAACAAAACGAAAAGAAACGAAACAAAATGAAATGAACAGTAATTTTGTTACTGTTACCCTAAAAAGTTCTGTTTGAAATAAAACCAGAGAAAGACAGTTGTAAGCGTAGAAAAATTGGATAACAAAATAATTATTCCTCAAAAGCAAGAAATCCATTTAAAAAAAAAAAACACCACAGCTCTGTATAAAAACACGAAATTGGACATCACATGAGATAACAGTATCCTGAAATTTTTAAGGTTTTGCATTTATTGATTTTTTTTTAAACCTATTTAAACCGGGTATCAAACAAGTTGATTTACGTTTAAAAAAACCTATATATGCTATATAAGCTATGCGTTTCAGATAAATAATTCAGAACTATTTGGTTTCCCATGCGCCAATCATTTAGGAGTAACAGTGAAAACTGACCAACTTGCAGTAGTCTAAATAGTATTGTAGGGTTAATTATGTTTCTATTTTCTGCTGTGCTTTAAGCAATAAAATGGTTCAACACACGTGTATTCCATCAAATTTGATTTCATTGTTTTTGCTCTACAACTTCTTACTTTCTGCAATCATGTCGACAGATGAAAACATTGAATGCACATTTTGAACAATCATCTCAGTTAACATTTTATCAACTATTTCGGTTGTTATAAATTCGGCTTTTGAGCGTTCTTGATAAAGATAGATCCAGAAAAGCGCTTTGGAAGCATGCACTTTTAACGTTTTGTTTTCAATTTTTACAGCGGATGACCGTGAGGGCATTCCGGTGTATTGTTGCGAGAGAGATTTCCATTACGTAATTTTCGTGTTTGACTGGTAACCGATCTATAATCTATAAGTACGCGGACATCATCGAGTGCTAAATAACATTCCTTATCACTTGTTATAAATTCATTTCTTTAATGAATACTCATAAAATATTTTCAGAACATAAATTAATGATATGAAAATGTTTTGTTATATATATATATATATATGTAAAAATCATTATTATATATGAATACACAAACCATATCAACGTATACCAGAAACATGATTTTCAGCCTGTATATTTATGTAATAGTTGCCGCTGTACATTTAGCGCCCATCTATCCATTTGTAGGTGTCATCATTTTGAAATCATAATTTGAAATAAAGTTCATATCAACGATTAATGGTAATCTATTTGGGAATCGGAAATATAAACATTGTCACTAAGGTGACACTAAATTTGACCTTGATACTTCCACGAGGGCTTCAGTAATGTTACATTTTTCAGGTGCGGATTAATGAATTTGAAAAGGTGGGGGCATTGTTAGGGAACGACCATTTCGCTTCAAAAGGTGGGGTTTATATAAAAGAAGATGTGGTATGATTGCCAATGAGACAACCCTCCACAAGAGACCAAATGAAACAGAAATTAACAACTATAGGTCACCGTTCGGCCTCCAACAATGAGCAAAGCCCATACTGCACAGTCAGCTATAAAAGGCCCCGAAATGACAATGTTTTTTTTTCTAAAAAATAATCTAAAAAAAAATATTCTGTTCAAGCAGAGGACAAAAAAAATATTCTGCATCCAGATTTCCCCATACCTTATAGTGTTCAAATTTTGAACAAAATAATTTGATTGATAGCGTTGAAAGACTAAATAAAATTTCTGACTCCGACAGAAATCCATACCCCTTTCCTTGAAGTTAAATGGTTGCTCCCTAAGACAACGTTTGGATTGATGCTTGTAAAAGTATATACATTTATCATATATGTAGTTCCATTAGGGCTAAATCCGCCTCTTTGTTATTTGCGCATTTTAAGCTCACCTGGCCCGAAGCTATTTTCATCACTTGGCGTCCGTCGTTAATTTTTACATTTTGAACTTCTTCAAGGGAACCATGCACTGACTGGAATGGAACATGTTTTATTTGTATCCATCTGATGAGTTCGGATCCCGCTAACATGTTTAACCGCGCCACATTCTGTATGTATGTGCCTGTCCCAAGTCAGGAGCCTGTAATTCAGTGGTTGTCGTTTGTTGATGTGTTACATATTTAAAGCCGATCCATTATCCAAGATGACCGCCAGCGGGTTTAACATAGGACCCTGTGGGAAATACATACAAATGTCTTCTTTTAGAGAACCACTGAATGGAATGAAACAAAACATGGCATAAATGCTCCTTGTGAGGTGCTGATGAAGTGTTGCTACTTCGTTGCCGATTTACTGTTAAAAATGGCCACCATGATTTTGAATTAAATTACAGGACCAATATTAAACCAAATCGGGTCTCAATCATTTTTGGGTATCTGTAATGATTTTATTTTATTTTTACAGGATTTCCAAAACCAAAGTATAGTCAGGTGAGCGACACAGGCTCTTGAGAGCCTCTAGTTCAGTTATCGCACGACAATCCACTTTGAGCAAAGTATAAATACGCAGCGAAGTCTACTCAGAATGAGGCGTGTAGAAAGAGTTCCAAGCCCTCTTCACGTTAAGAACCCTGCAGTAACTCGTTGGTTTGTTGCTAGGCAACATTTCTGTCCTTATCAAATATACCTCAATCATTTTCCAGTGGCATCTAAATTTGCCGATCTTCATCCTGAACGGACTCTTACAGTGAATGTAAGCAATTGATTTGATGCATAACCCATAATTTGACTGCCACTGTAATTTGCATCCACTGTAGTTTTTGTAAATAAAACAGACAGCCATTGTGACATATATTGCTATCACTTTGTGTCCTCCTGCATTTATTTAGTTTGTTCAAAATCTGCCATTCTTAATACATACTTTTATCTTAATCACATTAAGGACAACTTGTCTAGTTTCTAGTAAAATTATACCCCATGATGCCACCAACCGACATTATGAAAATAACATTTATTTTATTTTGTATGCAGTTATCAATTAATATTAAGTATATAATTTCATAATGATAAAGAGAGGTAAAAGATACTTAAAAGGACAACTAAACTCGAATGTGGAAAACAAACTTACAAAAACATGGTTAAATATGTATTTCCATTTTTTCTGCTTTCAGACTTTCTGCATATATATTAAGCTTATTCAGGACAAAACGAGAATATTTTGATTAATATTGCAATTAATTGAGCCCTCCATTTAAAGTTTAAACAGGTTCTCTGGTTATTACATTGAATTTGTTTTCAGAGTGCAAGATTTCAAATCATTAGGTAATAGAGCAGTCGATTCCCAGAGATCAACTTTATTAATAGGTGGGCTTTCAGTATCATTGTCAGTCTGTCTGTTACCAATTTTCAGTGTTGAGATAACAAAATTTTATTATATTTCACTATTACAGATAGAAGAGATTTAGTCAAAGCAAGCTTTCAAAAGTCATGGTACAATATTTAAAGTTGTTAACATGAAAGCATAACCAAGGATTTGTGCATGACATTATATAATCAAAAGTAACCCTATAACTATACTAGTATTCAGACTAAAAAATTAGATATTTATAACTGCCCGTTGCTAAACAAAGATGGGGGGAGGGGTGGTAGGTAGAATTTTAATTTGTTTTTAGTTTTTACCTATTGTTTTTTTATTAATATAAATAAATAATTTGTTATAAAACCAAAATGGCATTCTTTTTCTATGCAAAACAGAGCTACCATAAATTTATTTGATTCAAAGTAGTCTATAATATACTTATTCCATAAGATTGAAATGAGTAACTTGCAATCATAACCTAAGGTCGTTTGTCCATGTTTTATTTTTTTTCTGAATTCTCAATTTATCCATAAAAAGGTAAGGTGAAAGTACATATGCGATCATCATACCTTTTTTTATGGCATTACGATAAGAAAGCATATAAAAGTTTGAAATCTTGTTTTAAGATTTAACAGACATATTTTATTCGATTTCATGAACCACTGAAATAACCAAAATGAATTATTATCATTGCACCATCTTTGATATGTATATTTTTTTTGCTAGAACCATAAATCAAATGTATATTTTTTTTTATCTAGAACCATAAATCATAGGTTGCTGAAATCTTTTTCATTTTTTTTTTTCAGCTGACAATGATAAAATTTCAAGAATCTGTGCATATTTTTTTTATTTCTAAAATATATTATGTTTTTCCATTAATAATAATTTAATTCACATCCCCATTGCTACAAGTATTTTAAACATATAAAGATCTATAAAGGATCCCTTCATTGATAAAAGTAATCTAAATTTCCGCATTTTATAAACTTTTACTCAGAAGAGTTATTTCCTTGGTCAATAGAACAATTTGAATTAAAAGAAGGACCGGGTTTTTTAATAGTTTGACATAATACTACTTTATGATTAATTACTAGCAAGTACTTAATAAATGTGTATAATATATTTTGACTGTTTGTTTAATTAATTAGAATACCTCATTTGCATTTATTCAGTGCGGACTGGCATCCATAGGACTTCCGGGTATGGAGTTACAGAAAATCTGCAGTTTTGCTTGGACGTTAAAAAAAAGCTGTAAATGAATAATTAGTGACCTGCAAAGTAGTTTTAGTGGTTAATTGAAGTAAAACTATGTTTAATAATTGACGGATAGCGTTTATTCCGATCCAAAACGTCCCTTTTCAAAAAAGTTGGAAAATCCGTTGCATTCCTGTCGCTTCTCTCTTCGAGAGAAGCTCTACTGTGATAGTCGAGTTTGGCATATTTATACACCTTTATTGCTAGGATTTCAAACTCCTGTGGGCTAACTAACCATACTTCAATTTTGCTTATGAGCAATTGAAAATAGCCAACGGATAGTAGGCCACTGGATAAGATAATTATTCATACACCTTATCGCTATATGTCCGCCATTACTGGATATCACACAGGTTCCCGTAAAATTTTGACGTCATAAAACAAAATATCTGACGCCACAATGGAAAAGTGATTGTTGTATGCGTCAAAGTTCAAGCGGCCGGGTCAGCCGGGATTAGCGATAAGGTGTATTGGATAAGCTAACCAATGGCTAAATTTAGCCATAGTTTTGAGCAACCCAGTCCTGTTATCTATTTATAGGTTAGACAATACTTGGTCATGTTTTATTAAGATTTAAAGCCCAAGGCGTAGCCGAGGAATTTAAATCTTCATAAAACATGACATAGTATTGTCTGACCAATTTAGAACATATTCACACTTTCGAGTGACCTTACAAAATTATCCTTTCCCACTGTAATATTCAAACCTAAATAAGAGTTCACTTTTTATAATGAAGTGAATGTATAACATAGGTAATGATCATTTCAATGGATGGAATGAAATAGCACTGACATAGTTTGTGAGGACAAAAGGATAAATTGTTCAAACATTTGAGTTTTCTTCTGCTTCAGGTAAAATTTAATACTTATATACCTTAAATTTTTGATTTTAAAAAGCACACAATGTTATATGAATCCGCTTTTGAAATTTGATTTTTTTTATAATCATAAAACTCACTGTATGAATATTTGAATACAGACCATTCAACATTAGATGCTTACTTTTATTGATAAATGTACATGTATTGTGTTTTCGAAAAAAAATCCTTTGCTTTATATATCAGCAGTCTGACATTGTTTTCTTGAAAGAAAAAAAATGACTCGAATGTCAGGTATATAAATTGAATAAATATTATTTTACCTACATTTTACCCCATTTCATTTTTGTTTATTATATTTTTGTGTACCATTACAAAATGTATAAACATTTGCAAAATTCAAATTAAAAATTTTTTTTCTCTTCCATCTTTAATCAGTAGGCTATTTTCCCATGGAAAATGCCTCACGGGATTGTACACTTCGTTATTGTAGTTATTAAGAGTTCACTTTCATAATTAATCTACAATGAAAAGTCATTAATGTATAGCATTTTATAGTGCATGGAAATCCATGTACTATGAAAATTAGAGGAAAAAACTGACTTTTCATTGGACGAGAAGAGATGAGTATGTTCTAAGACTATATAGATGCCGCTACTGTAAGTTTGTTAATTTCAAGGGTTTCGTTATGGATGGCAGTAGAAGGTGCTTCGCCACTGACATCATGATTTTTAGCATATTTTTCATAAATGTATCTTTCATAAATTAATAAATCATTTAGAAAACCAAGGTTCAAATCCCCGCTGTCAAAGCTGACCTTAGATGGTTTTTGGCTATTCTTTTAAGGTCCCTTTTGTCAAAGCTCACATTAGATGGTTTTGGCGATTCTTTTAAGGTTTCTTTGTCAAAGCTCACCTTAGATGGTTTTCTTGCTATTCTTTAAGGTCCCTTTGTCAAAGCTCACCTTAGATGGTTTTGGCTATTCTTTTAAGGTCCCTTTGTCAAAGTTCACCTTAGATGGTTTTGGCTATTCTTTTAAGGTCCCTTTGTCAAAGCTCAACTTAGATGGTTTTGGCTATCTTTTAATGTCCCTTTGTCAAAGCTCACCTTAGATGGTTTTTGGCTTTTCTTTTAAGGTCCCTTTGTCAAAGCTCACCTTAGATGGTTTTTGGCTATTCGTTTAAGGTCCCTTTGTCAAAGCTCACCTTAGATGGTTTTGGCTATTCTTTTAAGGTCCCTTTTGTCAAAGCTCAGCTTAGATGGTTTTGGCTATTCCTGTAAGGTCCCTTTTGTCAAAGCTAACCTTAGATGGTTTTGGCTATTCCTTTAAGGTCCCTTTTGTCAAATTTCACCTTAGATGGTTTTGGCTATTCTTTTAAGGTCCCTTTGTCAAAGCTCACCGTAGATGGTTTTGGCTATTCTTTAAGGTCCCTTTGTCAAAAGTTCCTTAAGTATTTATTCATTCATTGCTTTCAAATGGTTGGATTTAAGTGTTACTGATGAAGGAAAATACATTCGGTCGCTTTGGATACAACAAATTTATAAATGCTTATATTATAAAGAAGATTTTGTTTCCTTAGTAATTTTTCATCAAACTGTGGATAACTTAGTAATTCTTTCATCCTGTCTTTCAGTTTGAAGATAAAGTAATACACATGTAAAAGAGGCGAGTCAGGTGATTTATAATATATATATTTATTTATCATATTGCAATTTGGACGTGTACATAGTTATACAGTTTAGTAAAATAATTTTTATTTTTTTTTTATTTTAAACCGATTTTTACTTTCCCCGACGAGTTGATTACTTTTTTTTATAATCAACGTGAGTATTGTTTGATCGCAATTCTTTATTGGTCACACTTCAATCATGACGTCAAATTTTCTTGATTTCCTCTGAAATTGTTATTGTAATGTTAAGAAAGAACACACAGTTTTGCAGATCATTCGAAAAAAAAAAGAAAGATATCTTCTAAAAATCATGACAGAAAGAGATTCCACCACCAATCTCGTGCAATACGACATTTCTCCACCCTTGACGGTAACATTTGAAATATTTGATAACCCGATTGCCTCAGGATTCGTGACACGTTTTTGATTAATAGAGAGTTCAGGACCCCGCAAGTAGGAGAGATCGATTACGGGGAGGGACTATATACCTGGGTAAAACATTTAAAACGTTCGACAAGCATAGCGTGGGGGCAATATCGAATGACACTCGAAGCAGTGGAAGAATCTATATGAATTAATTCAATGCATAGTAATAAAATAATTTGTACATGAAATAGTTTGGATTCAAAAGCAAGAACAGTTGGTTATACGCATCTGTCTCTTAGAATATAAAAGTAATGTTCTAACAGGTCATAATTACATTAAGTGTGGCATTCTCTGCAATAACTACATGATCTTTATCTTGATATGTGATAATATTTGAAAAAGTACATGATATCGACAATAATTTGATGACCCTTTTTAAAACGACATTCATTCAAGGAACAGGTAAAATAGTCACTGAAGACATGAATATACCCTCTCATATGACTAAAAAGCAGAAAACAAACATCTTAATGATATAAACAACGACAAAATAGAATGTTATGTATACACATCATTAATTAACAACATTATGTTAATTGATGATTTCTCTTGTTCTCAGACTGTGAATAAGGACGATATGGATCACAGTTTAAATTTCCCTGTCCAGACAATTGCAATAATGTTTATAACGTCTCCTTATGAAAAGTATTTCTGTAACGAAATGAATTCAAATGCTGTTCTGCTCGTCCGAAAGCACGGTTGAGCCAAAATGCAAGAAAATGATGACAATTTGAACTTGCGGGTTTGAATGAAGATCCAACGAGTCTTGTCGTAAATTGCGGTATAAACGACAAGATAACTGGAAATGAGAATTTGTATCTTAGTCACTATAACGACAGTTCGGTGAGTGTACTAAATTTAAAAAAAGTGAGAATTTAATGAACTTGAGTCCATCCTTAAGCGAGCATGAATAATTTGTCCAAGACGATTACCAACATATTAATACATGGATACATTACTTTTTTGAGTAGGATTTTTTTTTAAAGATAGATTCACAATTTTTTACGTTTAAATGTCAATTCATAATTTTGTTGTTGTTTCTGGAATAAATACAAAATATAAACGGATCCGCGTATCAAAAGATGTATAACATTTTAGATTTTGTTGACTTGTGTAATTGTCGTGTCTTATTTCCACTGAATCGGGCATTGGATCTCTTGGTTTTGTTATTTAGAATTTTACATAAAAGTATCATTCTATGACTGCATCTTTTATTGAACAGTTAGGCTTATGAAGTACTTTGGTTTAGAAACTATTTGAACATAAATTATTCAAAGAAAGTTATTCATCAATGGCATTTCTGCAAAAGATTGGTTATGAGATAAATTTTGTACGAATTTTCAAAATATCAATATATATAAATATATCAAATTATAATACGGTATTTCGTTGTGTTGAATTTGTTGAGCAGTGGAGTCCAAAATGATTCTTATCCTCAACAGAGCCTGACCTGCACATCTTACATAAGCGGTTCTGCATGAATTCCTCGAAAGCGTCCTATTTCGAATTCTCATTGGAACAGTTCGCATCTCAGTCGAGCAATCGCTGATCTTTCTTGTTGAGAAATGTTAATTTTTGTGTAAGGTTGCACACTGTAGGAGGAATTCCGGTGTTCATATTTGAGGTTTGGGAACCAACTGTACTCCTCTTTTTACCGACTTGTTCCTTTATCAATATGAGGCTGACTTCGTACAGGAGCTTCTTAGGAAAAACCAAAAGTAGCTAGCATTATCCTTTATGTTGACGTTACGCTATATAGATGATGTCTTCTCACTAAATAATTCAAAGTTTGGTGACTATGTTAAACGCATCTATCCCATCAAACTTGAAATAAAGAATTCTATAGATATAGTTAAGTCTGCCTTATAGCTTGATTAACATCTAGAAATTGACAATAAGGGTTGGTTGAGAACGAAACTTTACGACAAAAGAGATGATTTCATCATTCCAGTTGTGAACTTTCCGTTTCTATGTAGCAACATTCCAGTAGCACCTGTATATGGAGTATGTATGTCTCCCAGTTGATACCATGTTGCGTTTCCTATTATGATTTCTTTGATAGAGGCCTAGAGTTGCTATTTTCAAGGAAGCTGTTGAACCAAGAGTTCCAAGTGGTTAAGTTGAAATCTTCTCTTCGAAAATTTTACAGACTTCTTCATGAGTTGGTTGACCGATAGAGAAAATCTGTTTTACTGATGACGGCAGATATGTTCCAATTGTTGCTACCACAGTCCCGTCCTCTTTTCCTCAAATATGACCTACAGTATTACGCTTATCAACGGGTTTGTACTTACACGAGAAACACGACGGTGCCACATGGTGAGTAGGATCTCATTACCCTTTAGGAGCACCTGAGATCACCCCAGTTATTTTATGGGATTCTTGTTGCTAAGTGTTTAGTTTTCTATGTTGTTTTCGTGTGTACTGCTGTTTGTCTTTCCGTCGTTTTCTTTTTTCCCATGGCGTTTTCAGTTTGTTTTCACTTTATGCGTTTGAATGTCGTATTTTATTTTTCGCTTCTCTTTGGACCCTCAGATCATTTAGACTGGTGTTTCTGCAAAGTCTGTCTTTAAAGATGCCAACGATAAATTTGTCACTAAAGTAATCACTAATCAGTACTTGAAGAAGTTAAATATTCTTAAAGTCGACTATCATGTCGACTACAATGTATCGATTGTGAACCGAAAAGCGACAGCCCCATAAAATGGTTCGTTACGTTAATCACTTTTATTTCATGTTAACTGATACGGCGTAATAAATCCCGTTTTACCTGTTTTAGCTGGAATCAATATGAACCTACCAACGCGAAGAAAACGAACTTGTTGCTTTGTTTTACTATTTATTTAGTCAATCGAAGGCTTTTAAGGCCCATACACCGGACAAATAATGTGTGATTGGAGTTACTGTACAGTCGCATGTATGTATATCATAGTCTATATCATCTGGTTTGAATAACTTAGAAACCAATGATAATAGAACAACTGTCTGTCTTTCAGGGTTCGTTCACGCCAACGAAATGATCTAAATTTCTCTCAAGCGTAAATCCAAGACACCAATGTTGCGGTGCGTAATCTACTGGAGGTTCACCTAGCTTAAACTATAGTCATCTCGCGCCAATGATGCTTTTCTGACGTGTAAGATGTTTGTCTTGTCACTTTAGCTTTCAAAGCCCATTTCCGTGACCAGTTGTCCAGTATAGCCAGTTGATATTGTAGTCCGTATAAAGAAGTAGAGAGTTGTATAATTCTATCCGCATACAACATGGCGCTAAGCGAAAATTCGTCCTCCAATGTGATTCCACTTTGCTAGAGTAATTCTGAAGAACTAGGTCATTGATAAATATAGTAAACAATCTAGGTGCAAGATTCTCACCTGGTTTGACCCTCTAGATTTGACCAATTTGTCGATTGAGATCCATTGTGAATTGTTCGTTAGGTCGGATACAACTTTTTGATCCTGAATAAATAATTTGAATACTTTGGAGCATTTGTAATGAATTCAAACAGTCCTTACATTTTGCGACTATTCCACAAAAAAACTGAAATCAAAATAAATTCTCGTTTCATAGAATCTCGTTCAGAAGGTTATCAACCTCAACAAATTTCTGACTTTTGAGGTTATCATACGCTAACAAGTCTGTCATTTTCGGTGGTGTCCAGGTTCTGAAATTCCGCCTACATTTCGGTATTCAATTGTTCCATCAACTAGCATATTGTTTGATGAATATTTGTTCCACCATTGTTCTAAGATGTTGTTGTTATTATATAAAACATCACCATTTTCCGGTAAATACAACATCATTTTTTTCCCAACTTTTGGTCCTACACGGTTGATCACATTCAAACGTTTATTTTGGGTTTGTGTTGAAATTTTTTATTCTACTAAGGTCAGATTCTTTGGAATTTTATAGCATTAATGTATGCATGATTCACACCGCACCAAAAGTAGTGAGTTTCATAGTTTCAAGCCCGGTTCTTATTCATAACATTATAAAGGTATATAATTTGAAGAGCATTACTTTAAAGAACCAATACTACTGTGTTTGTAAGGAAACTTATGCTGTTTGATGATTTAGATGAGTTAACCCAGAACCATTTTTTCATATTTGGTATTAATTATAAACGAACATAAAGGAATATAACCTCTGATGATGTTAATTCCAAGTTCAGAACATGTCCAATAACTTTCAACGAATTAGATATTACTCTATATTACTTCCAAATTTTAATAAAATGATTTATACAAGTATATATTACAAGTATACAAAGAAAATAGACATAGAACATTAGTAGAAAAATACCGAACTCCAATGTAAATTTAAAAAGGTGGAAGTCCATAAAATCTGACAAAATCAAACGCTCGACTATATCAACCAATGGAGCGAATGGAAAACAACTGATCGAGGTCTTTTCGTGTGGGGATGGGCTTATGGCGCCACCTTTACATGGTTTATCCCGCATGCAATATTTTCTACCATTTGCAGGAGGAACAGCAATACAGTTTATAGCAATAAGTAAGAATAAAAGTTCATTTATTAGAAGATCAACAAGCCTGTATCTCTAACATGCTTCATGTATTACATACTTATGTCTTTTTTCCGCCACAAGCTTACTATATGTTAAGCATAGCAATACACCATTTGTGCATGAAAGTATTTTACATTGAGACTGACAAAAAAAAAAAAAGAAGAAATTCCATAGATTCAATTTGTTACCGAAAACGCAATGTTTGCCATCCGATAAGCACGAAATAAAACATAGTATGTCAACAATCGTTAAGTCATAGATCTCATAAAAATTGAACAAAAATGTAATTTTATGTGAGAAGAAATTTGAAAATTGTCTAGTCAAGATACAGTAATCACCACTGGGGGTTGTGTTTTGATCTCATCGGAATATAAGGTATCATTATTGTCACCTTGCATAAGTATAGATACGGAAATCTATGTATAATTCCTAAACATTTGAATTGATATGCCTTTGGAGTTGCAGAGAATGAGATGAAAATTTGTCAATCAAAACCATTTGATGCCTGTTTTGCCCTTTCGGAACGAAATTATCAGAGTTTATGTAGTTTTTCCTCATGATGGTTCTAACATTTATATAGATACGATAACGTAACCAAGTGTCCGCTATTCTACCGACAGTGTTACGATTCTATCCGAGCAAACCTTAATTAACAAATAATGTCGTTTCTTCCTATGAAACAAATTTCCCGATAACTACTAAATTTCCCTCACATTCATGTTAAAATAATTTAATTTGCACAAATATTTCAATTAAAACACTTGTCTTATTAAATTTAAGGGTAGAATTAAACTTTTTTTTTTTTTTAATTTTCACTTTAAAATGACATTTTCTTGATTTCTGCTGTTTCCTTTCAGCTTATCTTATAAAAAAGTTTTACCTCATTGTCCAATTAGTTATTGTATATATACATTAAATTCTTAACGATCAAATGCATTAAATATGTCTGGCTGCTCCTTAGGTAGTAATGGGATGGATTCGTTACTTTATCTGTCTCCATTCTAGTAGAATTCAAGTACATAGACTGATATCATCTAGTCAGTTACCTTGATTAGTATATCCTATAATGATTTGATATGACTTTCGGGGTTTCCTGAAAAATGTAAATACAAAATTTTGGCAAAATACGAAATCTAATCATTGCGTTCTTAGATCTTTGTATACCAGAATTGTCATCTAACCGTGAATTTAACCGATTAAATCTTATTCCCGTTTGTGACATTTTAACTGAGTGCATATTCGCATGACGGGTGATGCATACATAGCCAGAGAAGCTTATATGTCGATGCAACTGGTCTCACTCCTTTTGGAATTCATTCCCTCAGTTTTTGTTTGATTAAGGAGATTTGAAGACCAATAAACTACTATTGCCTACATTTACTGATTAACTACTACTTGGTTATACCGCTTTACATCCAGGAGCACAACATCTCTGAGGCATTTTATGCTCTTACAACGATTACAAGAGGCAAAGCTTGAAGTATGTAGAAAATGAAAGGATATGGAGTAAATGTACATGGGACAAAATCGCACACAATACATAGAAAACATAGAAAATTATCAATGAACAAGGCTTTTATTCCTGTTCTTCATCTTGACAGTTGATGTAGGGTCTTCAACAATGAACAAATCATTCATACCCTACAACAAGGTCAAGACGGTCCCTAGCGTCGACTTAAGCGGTACTATTGATAAAAATAAAGTAATTTTGAAAGACATCGATCGCCGCTAAAATATGCCTTGAAGTTACACATGTTGTTTACGTTGGGTTCAAGCGTCTGACGCGTTTAAAACGCCCGACTAACCACCTATGGAACAACAACGCCATCTGACGCGTAAAATATGAAAGGTGATTCCTATTGGTTACACAAATCTCTTTGGGTAATGTTTGTAGATATCTAAATACTAATAGCAATCTTAAAATAAGATCATTTTCGAAGTTTTGCAGTTTGTCCTTAACGTAAGAAATTCAAAGGCTTGGGGAAAAATCTGTAAATATATATTGAAACTTGCGTTGGTTCATGTCTTTCATATTTGTTTTTCGTAACATGTTTTGTTATAAATTCAGCCGTCAATTTTTTTGTTTGAATTGTATCATATTTTTACATGTCGGAGCCTTTTATAGCCGAATATACGGTATGGGTTTTTATCATTGCTAAAGACCGTACGGTGACCTATAATTGCTTATATCCACTCATTTGAACTCTTGTGGATAGTTTTCTCATTGGCAATCATACAACATCTCCTTATTAGCTCACCGGGCCCGAAGGGCCCCATGTGAGCTTATGCCACTACTTTGCGTCCGTCGTCGTCCGTCGTCTGCCGTCGTCGTCTGTTGTCGTCTGTCGTCGTCTATCGTCGTAAACTATTTCAAAAATCTTCTCCTCTGAAACTACAGGGCCAAATACCTTCAAACTTTAAATGAATGTTCCTTATGGTATCTAGTTTATAAATATATCCGAAATTTTGATCCATCAACAAACATGGCCGCCGTGACTAAAAATAGAACAAAGGGGTCAAATGCAGTTTTGGCTTATATCTCAAAAAGTAAAGCATTTAGAGCAAATCTGACATGGGGTAAAATGTCAAACAGGTCAAGATCTACCAGCCCTGAAATTGTCAAACAAATCAAACAAACCATTGTTGGGTTGCTGCCACTAAATTAGTAATTTTCTGTCTTACTATTTCAAAATCTTCTCTGAAACTACTGGGCCAAATACCTTCAAACTTTAAATGAATGTTTCTTTGGGTATCTAGTTTATAAATTTTATCCGAAATTTTGATCCATCAACACACATGGCCGCCATGACTAAAAATAGCACATAGGGTCAAATGCAATTTTTGCTTATATATCAAAAAGTAAAGCATTTAGAGCAAATCTGACATGGGGTAAAATGTTAAACAGGTCAGGATCTACCAGCCCTGAAATTTTCAAACAAATCAAACAAACCATTGTTGGGTTGCTGCCACTAATTTGATAATTTTCGTAGTCTGTCGTCGTAAACTATTTCAAAAATCTTCTTCTCTGAAACTACTGGGCCAAATACATTCAAACTTTGGATAAATGTTCCTTAGGGTATCTAGGTTAAAATTGTACCCGAAGTTTTGATCCATCAACAAACATGGCCGCCATGGCTTAAAATAAAACATAGGGTCAAATGCAGTTTTGGCTTACATCTCAAAACTAAAGACTAAAGCAGTTGGAGCAAACGTGAAAGAGAGTTAGAGTGATGATTAGGTAAATATTTATCTATTATGAAATTTTCATGCCAATTGGAGAATTTGGAGAATTTATTGTTGGGTTACTGTTGCAAGTAGTTATTTATTAGGAAATTGTAGATCTTGATTATTTTCTTGAAAATTATAGTAGATAAGAAGAAAGTGTAAATGAGAAAAATAGTATTTATCTATCTGCATGAACATGTTCAGAACAATGACTCCCCTCCCAAAAAAAGGTGCATTTTAAGCAAACACCGATATACATTATTACTCAAAAATATAAATCATGATTGATGAATGAATTAAGCTTTAACAAATTAGGTGAGCGATTCAGGCTCTTGAGAGCCTCTTGTTTTTATAAGTAATAATGTATATGTGGGTTTTTCAAGTTCAATGGGATGGATGCTACAACATAGGCACCATACATTCAAGTATGGAATGAGAGCACATCATTTTATAGCATCACGTGAAGTTGAAGGATAATGCTAGGTTTTCATCCTTCTCTAGCAGTCATTTTTTTATACCTGTGCATAGAAATAAAGAACAAATATCCGATTGGAATATACAAAAGTACAATAAAATATGCGTGTGTTTACGGTACAAATATAGTAAAAGTTAACGTTTCTAGTGTGGAGGTTCATCTGCAGATATATGGACTGTCCAGAGAAGAAGATATGATTCAAACATCGATAAGCAGTTTGATA